>OZ001647.1:12500-1212500 GCA_963924145.1 Pyrausta purpuralis
ACCTAACCCCAACCTTTTTTTTTTTTTTTTTTGGTTTCGCTGGAAAATGCTTTACGCATACCTGCCGCCCTCGGGGGAAGGCAGCAGGTTATGTGGGACTCTCCCCGATGGGGCATACCCACTAAAAACCAGCGGCGTTCTCGGGAGCCATGAGTTCGGGGCCACGAGTCAGCGCCATAAGCACACATCCGCGGCCCCTCACTGACTAGACCGACACACGGTCTCACCCGATCTGAAGAGGGCAAGTGCCCCTGCCTTCAGCGCCAAAGGAGGTTATCCCCCGGCTTGATGTCCCGACGATGCGTAGAACGCATTACACACCATCGCGCCTCTTAGTGGGAAGCGGACGCCCCCGCGTCCACGACCCGAGGCACAGGGAGGGGCATGTGCAGGTGGTGGAGGTTCCTCCTGCGCCCAGTACGCCTTCGGCGCATAAGGAGTGCTTCAGCCGCAGCCTCTCGCTCTCGCTCCGCGCTCTCCTTTTCGGCGATCACCCGCTCGCAAAATGCGGCCATGGCTCGCCAAGCCTCCCTGTCTTCGACCATACGCCGGACTATAGAGCCCAGGCTGAGGTCGGTCCCCACGTGTGCTCGGAGGGCACGGCGGTCAGCGACCCACGCCGGGCACACCTCAAGGGTGTGCTGTGCCGTATCCTCCGGAGCATCGCAGTGCCAGCATCGGGTTGTGGGTTCCCTGCCTATGCGGCAGAGGTATGACCCAAAGCACCCGTGGCCTGTAAACACCTGCGACATCCGGTATGTCACTTGGCCGTGTGGTCGCTCGACCCATTCTTTGAGAACGGGGAGTACGGCTTCAATGACCCGGACGCCAAAGTGGCTACTGGCCAATCTACGGCGCCACTGCTCGTGGGCTAGCTCTGTGAGCTGTGTCCTTTCCGATTCCACCTCCGTCGGTGCGAGCCTATTGCCCTGAGATCTTTGGTCTCCCCGCCACTGGTATAACGCGGCGAGGACCAGGGAGTCGAGATCCCAGGGGAGGCTGCCGGCCAGAACCAGCGCAGCATCGGTGGAGGTGGTGCGGTAGGCTCGCGCTAAACGCAGGGCTAGCACCCTTTGAACCTTCCGCAAAACTGTCACATTCTCGGACGAGAGGGCGTCATGCCACACCGGGGCACCGTAAAGTGCCATCGAGCGGACCACCCCTAGGTACAGTCGTCGAGGAGCCGTCGACGGACCACCCAGGTTTGGCAGTAACCGGCTCAAAGCACCCGCGGTCGCGTTGAGTTTGGTAGCGAGCTGACGGAAATGGGCCTTGAACCGCCACCTTCCGTCAAGCACAAGCCCAAGGTACCGGATGGTGGATGAAACCGGGATCAGAACCCCATCCACCATCAACCCAGTGCCCGCAGGCGGCGCACGTCGTCGGCCGTGAAAACACAGCGCCTCAGACTTCTCCAGCGCCACCCGCAGCCCCAAAAGGCGGATTCGGTGTACCATCACAGCGACCCCAGCAGTCGCACGACGTGCAGCATCGGCAAAAGAGTCACCGCGAGCTGTCAGCAGGGTATCGTCGGCGTAACAAGTCACGCCAACCCCAGCGACGAACTGGCCGCGGAGAACCCAATCGAATCCGATGTTCCACAAGAGTGGCCCTAAGACCGACCCCTGTGGAACGCCGCATCCGGCCAAGTGCCGCAAACGACCGTCCACCGAATCACACGCAACCTCTCGTCCTTCCAGGTACGATGCGATGGTGTCCTGCAGGTAAACAGGCACTCCGTGGAATCGGAGCGCCTGCTTTATCGTGGTCCACGGCAGCGTGTTGAACGCGTTGGCAATGTCGATAGACACGGCCAACAGCACACCGCCGCTCTCCACCGCTTCGCTGGCGAGCGATTTTACCCGCAGGATAGCATCGATCGTAGAGCGCTCTCTCCTGAAGCCATACTGTACATCCGACAAATTCGGCCCATCCGTATCCAGGTGCCGAACGAGGCGGTTTGTAACGACTCTTTCAAAGAGCTTGCCCACCTCATCCAGCAACACGATCGGACGGTATGCCGAAGGGGAGTCGGTCGGACGTCCGTCTTTCTTCAGAAGCACGAGCCTCCCTTCCTTCCATAGCGCCGGGAAGCGCCCCTGTTCTAGGCAAGCGGTAAGGAGCCTACGAAGGCGGTCACCCAGTATATCCGATACGAGAACCCAGATTTTACCTGGAATCCCGTCAGGACCCGGGGCCACGTTCTTGGCCTTCAACCGCTCTAATGCCGCGCCGAACTCGCCCTCGGACACGGGGTCAGGGGACTCTCTGGAGGCCACGGGGTGTGGCAACATCGAAGGCGGGGTGTGTTCCACCTGAGCTGGGAACAAGGTGGACACGACTCTTCGGAGGAACTCGGGCTCTAGCCTTTCCGTGACCGGGGGTGCCCATGGGCGGAGTTTCCCCCGCACCGTGCGGTACGGGCGTCCCCACGGATCGGCATCGAGCGATGCAAGGAGCTCCTCCCTCGCCTTGAGTTTCGCCTCCAGGATGGCGATCTTGAGCGCCTGCTTCGCCTCTCTGTAGGCCTGATAAAGCGGCTCGTCCAGCGCCGGATCACGGCGTCTTCGTCTTCGGTGTCTGGCTGAGGCGCGACGCGCCGCGATAGACACGCGGCGCAGCTGCGCAACCTCATCCGTCCACCAATAGACGTTTCGCCGGGGAAGAGAAGGTCCGGACCGAGGCATGGACGCGTCACACACGTCCGTAACGGCCTCCCGGAACCATTCCGCTTCCGCATCCACTTGGACGGGCTCGGGACCTACAGGCAGCCAGGCCTTGACGACCGCAGCTTCCCGCGCTGTGTCTCTGTCCAGGCAACTGAGCCTCCATCGGGGGTATGTCGGGTGGGGTGTACCGCTCAGAGGGATCACGGGACCGGAGGCGGAGATGTCAAACCGGATGTACCGGTGATCCGACAATTCTTCCGCCTCTGTGACCACTCTCCAGCCACTTATTCGAGCTGCAACCGCGGGGGTCGCGAACGTTATGTCCACGACGGACTCCCCCTGCGGTCGCACGCAAGTGGGTTCGGTCCCCACGTTGACGATAACAAGTCCGTTGGACACCGCCCAGTCCAGCAGACTTTCCCCTTTGGGGTCAGTGTGACGTGACCCCCAGGCTATATTCTTAGCGTTGAAGTCGCCGCCAACGATCACCGGCAAGGTGGACTGACGGAGAACCGACCCGAAACGGTCCAGATCGGCCTCGAACTCGCTCCTGGTTCGGCTGGGGGGGCAATAGACCCCCACCAGCAGAAACTCCCTGCACTTGGCGGCGACGAATCCGCTCTGCCTGGCTACCACGTCGATTGAATGCACTCCTGATACCATGATGGCCGACAGGCCGCTCACGTCCCCGACCCAGTTCTCCCGGTCAGCCGGTATGAAATAGGGTTCGGAGACGAGGACCGCGTCTATGGACCACTCCGCCGCGTGCTGCAAGAGGATATCCTGCGCAGCGGCAGAGTGGTTCACATTCGCCTGCAGAACGCTAAAGGCCATCCTACGCTGGTGTATTTTCTGCCTCCATGGAAGTGGGCCTTACGGCCCCGGACGGTGCGGCTGGAGTCCTGGCCACTGTCCTTCCCGCTCGATTGCCACGCTTGGGCGGTTTGCAGCTCTTGCTGCCCACCCGGTGGTTCGCTGGCAATCCTGCGTCCGCGCACAGAGGGCAGTGCGGAGGGGCAGTGCATCCCCTGGCTGCATGTCCCGGCTTACCACAGCGGTAGCAGAGGGTACTGCGATCGGTTGTTGAGGGGCAGCTCTCGCGGGCGTGTCCCACCTCCAGGCACCGGAAGCACTTAAGTGGCAACCGTTCCATGAGCCTGGTCTGGGCGGAGACCCATCCCACTAAAACCCTCCCTTTCACAACCTTCTGGGCTGCAGCTATTGGCACCTTAACAATGCAGGCGCCTGTGCCCTGAAAAGAGCGACCAATAGACCCCACTTGGACAGCTTTTGGGTCACAGCCCCCCGCTTTGGCGACAGCTTCGGCGACTTCTACCTTTGTGACCGAGTCGTCAAGTCCCGATATCCGGACATCGACGCTCTTGGTCGGCCGAGTCACTTTCGCGATCGCCTCGGGGATGACCTCCCGCATCTTGGCTGCCAGGATGTCAGCCTTTTTCTCGCTATCAGGGCCGGTAATCTCCAGGACCTTGCCGCCAGTCTTAGCGACCCTGAAGCGGATTCCGGGGATACCCAACGCCCCGATGTCTATGGCCTGCTTAGCATTGCCCAACACGGATTCGTACGAATGCTCCTTGGCCTCCAGCACTCCCGGTTGCATCGCCACCAAGATGGCGGCGGTCCTCGGTGGGCGGAGGTTTGGAGTCTTCTTCGTCGTTGGGGCAGTTGGCCTCTTGGGCTGGACCGTAGGCTGCTGCTTAGGGGCGGAATTAGAGGCCGCCTTTTTCCCACGCCGTACTACCTCCGTCCACGACTCGGCTGCTGGGCCAACTGCGGACTGGGCTGTCGGGCGGGAACTCCCTGCTTGGGAGGCAGAAACGGGCGCGGACTCCTGGCCCTGGTTACGGGCCTTCTTTCGCCTGTTCCGCTTTTTCTTCTTCTCCCCGGCGGGGACTGCGTCGGCAGTCGAGGTCGTGGCCACAGGGGCGGACACCTCGGACGGCGCTATGCCCGTCTGGGGAGAGGCGGCACTCTTGGGCGGTGCTGCGGTCGGCGGCTGCTTCTTCGCCTTGCCTGCGGCGGCAGAAGGGCGCTCAACCTGAGCCTTGCGGGCGTCCGCTGCAAGTGGCGGGCGCAAGCGAGGCTCTGGGAGCAGCCGGTCAGTGATAGACGCCAATTTTGCGTCCATCATGCCTCCGAATTGGCGCATAAGGCGCTGTTCAAGCTCCTCTAGTGCTGAATTAGACTGTGATCCGCTTGGGACAGCAGAGCGCATATCCGCAAGCCTCTCAGCCTTCAACTCCTGGACGACGCGCTTCAGGTCCGCGACGTCCTGCTCCAGGCGCTTGTTCGCGGCTTGCAGCCGCCGCGTCTCGTCGTCGATCGTCCTCGTGCTGAGGATATCAACCGCCCGCGTAATCGAGGTGGCGGCCTCCTTCAGGGCACGCTGGAAGCTACCCTTCAGGTTTCCAGACTTTGCCACGCAGAACATAACTGTGTCCGTGGCAGCCCGGATCTGGCCGCGCAGCTCTTCCGCGGTGGGATCCTTTGCAGAGAACTCGCTCCTACTCCTTCCCTGAACTAGCCGTTCAGCAAGACGGGATGCCTCCTCCTCGGCCTCCACGATCGCCGCACGGCGCTTCTCGTCGCAAAGTTGCTCGCGGGCTCTGCCTACACCTACGTACTCCCCATGGGTAGGTGGGCGGCCCCGGCCTCTGCGGGCAGCAGTAACTTTGTCCGCCGGGACTTTCGCAGGGGAGAGGTCTGTGGAGGCCTCATCCGCCCGTCGTTTGCCGGCTCTTGTCGTTCTGCCGCTGGTGCGAGTCCCAGACGGCGAACGAGATGTTATTCCTGAAGACGCGGACTCGTAGGAGTCCACGATCTCCAGGCTGTCGTCCTGGTTTTTTTTGTTAAATCCGGTAGAGGGGGAAACACAAGGTGACATCCCCTCTTTGTCACGTCCTGTAAGGGTTACCTCGTCCTCAGACTCGGAGAAATCCCCGCGCCTGAAGAACCGGCTACCCGTCGGTCCATCCAATGGTGTTTTACACCTTTGCAAGAGGACAACGGGCGTCCTGAAAAGGACGTCACCATCACCCTCTGCCTTTTTCTCTGTTTGAGCGCCTCGCGCTCGGGGGTTGGTCGCTAAGTAAGAGGATTCCTTGTTGCAAGCCATGTCCGTTTGTCTTCCAAATTCAGTCGGTGGTGACCCCACCCACCACGGAGCCCCATCTGGGGAGGTGCCACTGACACCCCAGGGTTTCCCACCGACTATAGCGAGGACGCCACTTCCCTTTCGGGCAGACTGGTACGGGATCTTTGACGAGACGGTTGGGGCAAGGTGAGCACGCGTCGACCAGAACGCGCAACATCACCGAGCCCGCCGCCTGCCCTGCCCCCCGTACCCCCCGCGTCACCGTTGGACGAGGGTTAAGCCGCTCGCCCGCAGCCGAATAACCCGTGGACCGGCTACTCCACGGGCCCCCCGTGTGCCCGGAATCCGAGGCCAAAGACAGCGTGTTGCCTGGGTGGTCTGCCTCAGGCTCAACGTCCAGGACCCTCTTCTCCCAGGATTACGGGACCCAGCGCACGGCACAAATGCGCTGCCCGGGTTGTCGTGATGACAGGCCACAACCCGGGAAAAACCCACGGATCCGGGCAAATGCCCCGACGATCCCAAATCCCTACGACCCGGGCAAACGCCCCGCCGGTCTAGGCACCCCTATCTACGCCTCAGGTACTCAAGCCGCTCCGGTCCATTCCTTCGAGGAGGAGCAGGCGGAACAGCGAATACGAGAGGTCTTGAGCCATAAGGCCTTCCCCTCTGGCCCGACAGGCCCGTCGAGTTGACAAGACCTGCCGCGCTCTGGTTTTGGTTCGCGCCGGCCGAAGCCGGTACCCCCCATATCTGGGAGGCGTTCCCCTATCCACCACCTGGGGACGCGCCCGATGCGGGACCAGTAACCCGACACGGGAACCTAACCCCAACCTAACCTAACCTAACCTAACCTTTTTTTTTTTTTTTTTTTTTTTTTTTTTTTTCCCGGCGGTAAAAAATGCATTGAGCTGCATACCCGTCGCCGTGGTCAAGCGACGGGTTATGTGGGGCTCTCCTCGCCAGAAGGGCGAGGCCTACCCACTAAAAAATCCACCATGAGCCACCTCAGACACGTTCCAGGAAAGTTGACGGTGTAGCCAGGCCTTACCCGTCTTTCCTGGTTCGCACGTTGTCCGCTTGCGCAGACCCACCATGTGACCACTCCGGCTCGGTAAGGAGACTGCCAAAAGAGCGAGCCTCCTTACAAGGGAAATTTCATTCACAAATTGTATAAGTATAAATCATAAAATATAAATATACAAAGCCTGCGCACAAAAGATGCACAGTTGTAAACGAAATCATCACAGTGTATAAATAATAATAAATAATTAAAACTATCTATACACAAAACGCCATGTGGAGCGGGTGTAAAGAGCCCACCTCCTGGCGTCTTGACCTAACCTATGACTAGAAGCAACTAGCTACGGAGTTGATGGGCAAAAACCCGTCTTCTCCGTCCGGCTCTTCTTCGGCGTTGGGGATCAGCGAGAGGATCGTCTTCGCGCTCCCTTTCAGCTTCTTCCTTTTTGTTCAGCACCTCTTCACAGAAGGTGCTGAAAGCCTCCCAACATGTGTCCTTCGCTAAAATAGCTTTGACTACTGCAGGCAGCGAAAGGTCCGAACCGATTTCAGCCACTAGTGCCGCCCGTTCCCTTGCCCATTCCGGGCACTCTAGCAATGTGTGCTCAGCCGTATCCACGGCATGCCCGCACTGATGGCAGACAGAGGTTCTCTCCCTACCGATCCTGTGCAGATACTTCCCAAAGCAGCCATGCCCAGTCAGTACCTGCACCATCCTGTAGGAGAGAGAACCTGTGCGCCTCTCAATCCAGTCCCTTAGCACTGGCTGGATAGCAGCTATCGTTCGGTGGCCCGCTCCCGGCTCTTCCAAGCGGTTCGACCACATATCGATAGCCGCATTGCGAGACTCGTCCCGCCAGCGCTCGACTTCTTCCTTCGAAGGTGGTGTGCCTTCAAGTTTTGCTGCCGCAGATTTTGAGTATACCTCCGCGAGCACCCTTGCCTCCAAATCCCAGGGTAGGGTACCAGCCAATGCGCAAGCCGCTTCCCCTGACACCGTGCAGAATGCCCGAACGATGCGGTTGGCGACAGCGCGCTGGGGTCGCCGAAGCACGGCGAGGTTCTCCCTCTTGATGGCATCCACCCATATGGGGGCGCCATATAGAGCCATGGACTTTATCACCGTGGCGAATAAGCGCCGACATCCTGTTTGGGGGCCCCCTAGGTTCGGCAAAAGGCGACTGAGGGCTGCGGCCGTCTTAGCGAGCTTCGGAGCTAAGTAACCGAAGTGAGCCTTAAAGTTCCACCGACTGTCGAGGACCAATCCCAGGTACTTCATGGTACTCCCGACGCCGATGGAGACGCCACCTACAACGATTTCGGCTCCCGCTGGTGGTGCATTTCGAGGCCCGTGAAAGCACAGGGCCTCTGATTTATGTAACGCTACCGTGAGCCCCAGTCTCCTTATCCTGTCCACCACTAGGGCCACGCTGGCAGTTGCCAGCATGGCGGCTTGCCGGAACGTATCACCCTTCGCGATGACCAGCGTATCGTCCGCGTAACATATTACGCTTGCTCCCCTTAGTGTGGCACCTCGAATCGCCCAGTCGTAACCGATGTTCCACAGGAGCGGCCCTAGGACTGACCCCTGTGGAACACCGCACGACACCCTTCTGCTGGCCCAACCCTCATTCGTCGGAAACGTGATTTCTCTGTCAGCGAGATAGTCGGCCACTATTCGCTGCAGGTAATTCGGAACATTGTGGTGTTTCAGCGCCTCCGTGATACAGCCATGTGGGCTCTCCCACATGGCTGTATCACGGAGTTGAAGGCATTGGCAATGTCTAAAGACACCGCCACCACGACTCCGCCTTTTTCGACCTCATCCTGGGCGATCTTTTTTACCCGGGCAATTGCATCTATCGTAGACCTTCCCCGCCGAAATCCAAACTGGTTGTCGGCTAGGTCAGGTCCTATCGTCTCCAGGTGGCGCACCAGGCGGTTGGCCAATACCCTCTCGAACAGTTTCGCTGATTCATCAAGCAGGACAATGGGCCTGTAAGCTGATGGTGAGTCAGCAGGCCGGCCTTCTTTTTTCAGGAGGACTAGCTTTCCCCTCTTCCATGCGAGCGGGAAATGCCCTTCCTTGACGCAGGCTGAGAGAAGGGCGCGAAACCTAGGCTCGAGGCCGTCCTTCATGGCCAGGACCAATGCCTTACCAGGCACGCCATCTGGACCGGGGGCGGTATTCTTAGCCTGCAGGCGTTGGATCGCGGCTCCCAGCTCTCCCTCAGTTATTTCTGGAGCCTCCTCGTTGTCATCCCCCACTGAATGAAATCTGATCGGTGGCGTGAATTGTGAGCCCTCCGGGAAAAGGGCCTCTACTACATTTTGCAGCAGGTCCGCATCCAAGGTGGTGGTGAGTGGGGGGGCCCATGGACGCAGTTTGCTCATTACAAGCCGATACGGTCTCCCCCACGGATCTTGGTTCAGGGTGGAGAGGAGCTCCTCCCAAGCGGCGTTTTTAGCTGCTCCAATCGCACCCCGAAGAGCCTTTTTGGCCTGCTGGTAGTCGCCGAATAGCGAGGAGTCTAGAGCCTCATCTCTAACTCGCCTACGTCGATGGCGGGAGTAGCGCCTTCTGGCCTCTACGCACACCTCCCTCAGCCGAGCGAGTTCCGGAGACCACCAGTACACGGCCGTGCGTGGCGGTAACGCTCTCACACGGGGCATCGCCGCGTCGCACACGTGCGACATGGCCTCACGAAACCACTCGACTTCCCTGCTTGGATCTACGTGCTCAGGCCAGGGCGACCAACTCTCGACCAGGACTGCCACCTCAAAGGTGTCCCGGTCCAATCGCTTTAGGGCCCACCTTGGGCCGAGGTCCGTCGTGGGACGGTTTAAACTACTCGGGGAAAGCTGGAGAGGGGAGATGTCCCAACGCACATACCTGTGGTCTGACAGCGTCTCGACCCCCACCAGCACCTCCCAGTTTTGGACACGGTGCGCCAGAGCAGGGCTCGCAAACGTAACGTCCACGACAGATCCGCCCTGCATCCGCACACACGTGTCGACCGACCCTCTGTTGACCACTACGAGACCATGGTTCGTGAGCCAGTCCTCTACAAGCTCACCCCGGGCATCTGTGTGACGGGAGCCCCAGGTCACTGACTTGGCGTTGAGGTCACCGGCCACAAGAACCTGATGCGGTCGACCCCAGCCCGTCAACACCACATCAAGTTCCGCCAGAAACCGTTCGAACTCTGCGATCGAGCGATTGGGGGAGAAATACGCCCCGACCACCAAGAAATCCTCCACTTGTGCCACCACACATCCATTCCCCTGGCGCGCACGTGAAAAGGTTGGCGAATTAGCACCTATGCTAGTGATTATCGCCACGGTCTCATTTTTATCTGCCACCCAGTTGTCACGGTCTGTGACATAATATGGCTCCGTGACGACGCAAATGTGTGTCGACCACTGTGCCAGGCTCTGATGTAAAAGGTCCTGAGCCCTGGCACAATGGTTGATATTCGCCAGCAGGAATTTCAGGGCCATACTTTTAGTCTCCTGCCATTTCCTCCTCCTCTGGCCCTTGCGTCAGACGTGAAGGTTCCGGCTGGCTACAAGCACTTGCCGTTCCCTTCTTGGTCTTCTTGTTGGAAGGGGCTTTGCAGGCACTACTTCCCAGACGGTGCCCTGCTTCCTTACCCACCTGCGAGCACAGTGGACAGTGTAGGTCATTCTTACATAAGCTGGATATGTGCCCCAGCTGTCCGCACCTGTAGCACTGGCGGCTCCTGTCAACCTCCGCATTGCACTGGGCACGCACGTGGCCAGGCTCTAGGCACCGGAAGCACCGAAGGCTTCTGCGGGGTAGAACCTTGACTTTGGCAACAACCCAGCCAATGAGCAAGCGGCCCTCTACAACCTTTTTCGCGGCCATGATCGGACACCGCACCCAGGCAGCGTACAAACCCGTGTGGTCACGCGAGGGAGAGCCCACCTTTATTTGGTCTGCAGGGCAACCTCCAAGTCGGGAGACTCCCTGCTGAATTTCTTCGGTAGTAACGGAGTCGTCTAGCCCAGACACCCTTATTTCGACGGTTCTAGTGGGTCTGGACACCCGTATGTCCTGCTCATTATATATCTCCCTGAGCTTCTCTGCCAGGGAGTCCGCCTTATCCCCACTAGTGGCGCCAGGCACCTCTATAATAGTTGCACCAGTCATTGCTCTACGGAAGCGCACGCCATCGATGCCAAGCTCCGCTATGTTGATTCGCTGCTTGGCCTCTGCCACCGCTGTGGCATACGTCACGCCTCGTTGTTCTGCACCCTCTTGAACGGTGATGACCACCGCCGTGGACTTAGGGGGCCGCGCCTTGATCTTAACCACCTGCGCTGCTTTTGCCTGCGGTTTGGCGCCCCTCTGCTTGTTGTTAACACCGTTTGTTTTGCCCCTCTTAACCACCGTTGTCCACCCTTCATCGGTGGAGACTGGAGCAGGGGGAAGTGGTCGATGGGGCTGTGATGCCGCCAGTGCAGGAGCATTCGCTCCTTTGCCTTTTTGCGGCCTCTTTCTTTTTCTCCTGGTATCTGCGCTTGTTGGCTCTTTTTGGGGCCCATGAGCGCTAGTCGCCTTTATAACTTTGGGGGCACTAGAAGGAGCCTGCCTTTTGGCATTTACTGGCGAGGGCTTCGCTGATGCAGGTGCCGTGACCTCCGGTGGTGTTAAACTGTTGCTCCGTCTTTCAAATGCCAACGGTGGACGGAGCCGTGGCTCCGGATTCAGCCGCGACTCTAGGCCCTCTACCGTGGCATTGATGCGAGCCGTTGTTAAGCTCATGATTTTAGACGCCCATTCCTCCATGGTGACGGAAGACGGCTGCCCTCCTACGGAGGCCGACGCCTCTTTGGTTCGAAGACTGGCCTTGAGCTCGGCCAGTTCCCTTTTAATCTCCCCCAGTTCCGCAACCAAGCGGCCGTTCTGGGCCCTCAGAGCTTGAACCTCCTCTGAGACGGTTCTGACGGCGAGCGCTTCGGACGCCTCCCGAATCATCTCGCTCGCCGTGTTCAGGGCCGCCTGCATAGTCCCCTTCAGCTTTCCTGACTTGGTCTTTACCTCCTTGATCATGTTCAGGCCCGTCACAATTTGGTTTTTCAGCGACATTGTCGTTGTTTCGTTATCAGAGGGCCCGCTATTGGACAACAATCTCCTTGTCCGTTCTCTCATTTTGCGGGCCTCTACGGTGACATCCATAATTTCCTTTTCAGCTTGAAGCTCTAGTTCTTGTTGTTGGAGCTTCAGGAACTCTTTTTTCTTCTCGGCTAGGCCGACGTACTCCCCTGTAGTGGGAGGCCGGCCGCGTCCTCTCCGCGATGCCGTCTTGCTCGTAGCCGGTATTTTCGGGGATCGGGAGCGATCCGTTTCGGTATCCGATCCACTTTCGTGCTGGACAAGTGGCCGCTTGTGTCCCCTCCAAAATTTATCCCTAGATCCAGCAGTCACTATAGTGCTTGCCGAAGAGTCAGACCTATTATCTCTCTCCGATTCAATCCGGGTAAGAGACACCCGCAGTTCACGGGGTCCCGGCCCGGATAGCGCTTTGGCGCTGTCTCCTTTTCTGTTAGGGCGGGGCGACAAAAATCCGCCGCGCCGCGTTCTTCTTTCCGCTCCATCACTTCCTTCATTCTCGTCTTCGCCTAAATCTACTGCTTCATAACTCTGCACAGGCAGAGAGACAGATGGTGCCCCCCCCGCATACAAGGGGCAGCCCGCCCTGAAAAGGGCAGGGAGGGATTCCCCAGCTGAGCTGGGACCCTCTCGGGGAATCGTTGCGTTTTCCAGTCTGTCCATATTTTACTCCGCTGCTTCCGGGCGCAGCTGCCCCCCCTTCCACCTCGTGACGGGGTAGGGACCGACGTATCCCCGCCGGCCATTCAGTGCATCGGCCCCCGCCAAACCTTGCACTTTGGGGATTTTAAAGACTTGTCTGTCGCGGTCCTGACTTCAGTAGCCAGGACCCCCGTCCCCCTCAATGGGGATTACGGGTGCGCCCGGGAGGGCCGCCACTCGATCGCCGAGTATAGGCGACAACATCCCGCGCGCCTGTCACGTCAGCCGGCTGGTGGATGGAACACCAGCCGTTGCCCAGGGTACACCACGAGGAGGTCTGACAGATGGTACCCCAACCTAACCTAACCTAACCTAACCTAACCTAACCTAACCTAACCTAACCTAACCTAACCTAACCTAACCTAACCTTTTTTTTTTTTTTTTTTTTTTTTTTTTTTTTTTTTTTTTTTTTTTTTTTTTTTTTTAAGGTGGTTGGAATGCTTTTACGCACCGTCTCAAGCCGCCGGGTGCAGCGGCTGAGGTGTGTGGGACTCGTCCTATTTAACGGAAATACCCACTAAACCCTTCCACCGGAACCTCTTGACGCGTCTACGTCGGAGTCATCGGAGACTATAACAAAACATCCGCACGTCGCAACGCCGCGTCGGACTTCATGGAGTCTCACCTCGGGAGCTGCGGGGAGTCTATGTCCCGGACTCAGTCCCTCCCCTCCTCTTTGTGATGCGTGCGGGTTCACTGCGCGCGCCATCTCTGCCCTCGTATGCTGTGCTGGGTGTTGCACCCGTACCCGAGCACTGAGGGATTAATATAGGGAAAGTCGGGCTTCCAGCTCGATCCCCAAACTCCTCGTCCTCCGAGGAGCTCTCAGCAGCCGCTCTTGTCGCTCTTGCAACTAGCGGTCGTCTTCTTTTGGGTGGAGCGGGCGCACATGTCTTAGCACCCACTCGATGGTCTGCCGGGCGGCCCTGTGCTGCGCAGAGTACGCAGTGCGGCGGGTCGCTGCATGCTGCAGACTTGTGTCCAGGTTTCCCGCAACGGTAGCAGAGACCACTGCGGTAGACCTGTGACCCACAACGCTGCTGAGCATGGCCAAGCTCCAAACAGCGGAAACATCTCCTTGGGCGGGGTTCCAGCAAGATGACTCGTGCCGACACCCAACCGATTAAGAAGCGACCGAGGGCCAGCTTCTTCGCACTCATTGAGGGCAGTTTTGCCCAACACTGCAGGGAGCCAGATGTAGAACGGCGGATTTCTCCCACCGTCACCTGTCCCCTGGAACAGCTACCCTGCTTGGCGAGCTGTGTAGCGACTTCTTCTTCATCGACTGAATCATCTAGACCAGTTACGCGGATTTCCGCCAGTTTCACTGGCCTAGTGAACTTTACCAGCTCTTCCGGGTACAGGCGTCTGAACTCGGCGACAAGAGCATCAGCTTTTGCTCCATCTTGATCACCTTCAATCTCGAAGATCCTAGCTCCAGTGGCTGCTTCTCTTATTCTTACAGAGCCAAGTTTGATGCCACAGGCTTCGGTATTGACTCTGAACTTCGACTCGTTTAGGAACGAGCGGTAAGTCAGCTTCATCGGCGCCGCCTTATCCGTCAGCGTCACAACCACCGCTGACGTTCGTTGCGGCTTTATACGCCTTTCTAATGGCTTCTTCTTCGTTTTCCTAGGGGCTGCTTGTGTAACCCGTGTACGCCGGTCCTGCTTGCTAGGTCGCTGAGCGGACTGCTGACGGCTGTCGTTCTTCTTTCGCCGGCGTCGGCGTTTCTTTCTTCCTTGCGCAACATCCGCCCATCCCGCATCCATTGATGCGGGTGCCGGGGGAAGTGGGCGAGGAGTTCGTGGTGCCGTGGTGGTCGAAGGCACATTCTTCCTAGCCGGTGTTATCTTCTTTTTCGAGGGTTGAACGCGTTCCCGCTGCTGCCTCCCTGCTTCAACTGGTTTCGGGGGCTGGGTTTGGGCTAGCCTATGCGTCTTCCGCGGAGGTTGTCGGGTTGCTCTTGGAGGAGGGAGCCTTTCCTCGAAGAGCGTCAAACGAGCGACGTCCGATCTTTGTTCCGAAGGCCTCAATATCTGCTCTTTAAGAGTTTCCATCTCACGCTTGAGCTCTGCCATCTCCGCGTTGATGCGTGCGTTGGCCTGTCGGAGCCCAGCGGTTTCCAACAACAGTTTGGCATATTCTCCCTGGAGCTTTTTGTGCTCTTCCGTCGCATTTGTATGATACATGAGGTCCGCCGCTTGCATGATGGTCGCAGCAGCCTCATTAATCTTCCGTATGTCGGTGCCCTTCAAGTTGTTGGCGTGCTGCGTGGTGTGAAAAACCGCTGCAAGGCAGTCTTTTGCAGTGCGCCAAGCCGTAGTGGCGGTGGTCCGGGCATCAATCCTCTCTTGTGCCTTCTTCAGGGCGTTTTTGGCGGAACGTGTAGGTACCGCGTCTTCCGGCAGCTCGATTTCGTTGTGCCAAGATCGCTCCTGGGGTACCTCCTCAGACACAGGGAGAAACTCTGCGGCTTCGTTTGTCCTCTTTCTCTGTTCCGGCGGAGATGCTGTTCCATCAGAACGAGGTCTCTCATTGAGGCGGCGTCTCCGTTTCTGGCCTCCAGCAAATGAGCTCATCTCCGATGACGCTTCAGTGTGGCGCGTGGTGTCATCATCCGAGTCGAGGGCCGACACGGAACGTGGATGCTCCGGTGTGTGGTCGACGACTGCAGGAGAGGCTGCTGCTGCTGAGCGTGCATCGTTACTTGTCTTCTTTGGTGTGGCGGAAATATCGGACGGGACATCTGTTGTGGATTTTCGCGCCATGTATTCTATGTACAGCTGCTCCTGTGTGTCACATTCGTCCATCAGGGCGCGGAACTCAGATTCGTCAGACATCGTGAAATCCGATGTGTGGGTTCCGGTCGTGCTGTCAATCTCCCTTGCAAGGAAGTCTCGGCATCTTGCCTCCTCCTCTCTGCTTATCACCACGACCGGTTGTTTGACCAAGGTCGTGGGTACCTTCGCGGAACTCCCGCGGTCGGAGAGGTCTTGGCTAACTGCCTCACTCTCACCTACACCCCTACGCGACGGGTTCCCGGGCACCAAATACGCTCCCGGGTGACCAGTCGCAGCACCGACAGACGTATCTGACGATGCTGCGACTGAGCGGGTTCCCTGACCTTGTCGGCCAGATACCGCTTGGTGAGTTGATACCTCATCGCTCATGCCCATCTTTGTTGCCTGCGATACTGTCAGAGTTACAGGCTTTACCCCGACAGAGCGCTAACCGTTTGGCCGACCGCCCCCGTCGACCACCCTCCACCAGGGAAGGCCCGGGACCGCACGCTAACGGCCCCGGATTTTAGGGATTTTTTGGGGAATGTTTGGGGTTTGGGATTGAAAGGGCACAGAGGCGGCAAGCAAACCGAGGTGTTAAGAGGCTGCAGTGGTGCTGTCCAGGTCGGGTCAGAACCGCACCTCTTCAGCACCAAAGAAGCCCCGCACGACCTCACTTCGCCGTCCGCACCTCCGCCGTAACAAACCCAACACCCAAATTCCCAAGAGGTGTTCTCCTCACGGCCACGCTAGGTGGTGGCCCTCGGCCCGCCCTCCCGAAGAAAGACGGGTTACGATATGATGGGTTTTTATAGAGACCCCATAGCTCTTGCCACGGCCAGATGGTGCTGTGCTGCGGCCCCGTCCCGCCCTAATAAGGGCGGATTACGGTATTGTGTTTTTTATAGAGGTTGTCTCCTCACGGCCCGGACTGAGTCCAGAAAAGCCCCCGGTCTACTCGGCCGACCCGAGCAGATTACGGTTTGCCCCGAAGAGCCCCTCAGGTCCGCTCCTCTGGAGAGGAGCGGTGCTGAGGTACTCCGATATCCCAACGCGACAATCCCGCCGGAACGGAACCGTCGCGCCCTGGTTTCTGTTCGCGCCGGCCGAAGCCGGTACCTCCCACTGGGAGGCGTTCCCCTATCCACAACCCGGGGGACGCGCTCGATGGGAGACCAGCTACTCCACACGAGAACCTTTTTTTTTTTTTTTTTTAACGTCAGGAAATGCCAATTACGCACCGTACCTCTCCGTCGGGGAACGGAGAGGCGTGTGTGGGACTCCCCCGGATACGCCCCCGGGTATACCCACTAAAACCTGACGACGCCCGCCGCGTTTGGTGGCTTTGACAGCAGGGGCCGCGGTGTCTCAACAGTCCCGCGACCCTTGCCAGCGCAACCTCCACCCTCTACCAGGAGGGCGGATCTCCACGGAGTGGGGCGATCCCACTCCCGACGGCACACTGGCGCCTCAGGAGGGTCCCTGGTGATTGGACAGAGGTGTCCCCACACCGTCTGTCCGAGACCCTCCCGACGAGGCGAGCCACGTCCGACGGCAAATGCACGCCGAGCTCGCCCAGAGGACCAAAGTCCTCAGGACATCCCCTGCCTCCTCTGCTAAACCAGAGGGGTGCCGGGAGTCCAACGACTTATAGTGAGCCGCCGCTCGATGCGAGACAGACGCGACTCACTATGGCCACTGCCGCCCGATACGGGAACAGACGCAGCGGCACTCTCCACGGAGCATCTTGGCTTCACCCGCCGCTGGATTGCGACAGGCTACTGAGCCCCCTCGCCACGACAAGGCGTGCTCCATTCGAGGGGGACTCCACACGAGAACCTAACCTTTTTTTTTTTTTTTTTTTTTTTTTTTTTTTTTTTTTTTTAACGTCAGGAAATGCAATTACGCACCGTACCCTCTCCGTCGGGGAACGGAGGGGCGTGTGTGGGACTCCCCCGGATACGCCCCCGGGTATACCCACTAAAACCTGACGACGCCCGCCGCGTTTGGTGGCTTTGACAGCAGGGGCCGCGGTGTCTCAACAGTCCCGCGACCCTTGCCAGCGCAACCTCCACCCTCCATGAGGAGGGCGTATCTCCACGGAGTGGGGCGATCCCACTCCCGACGGCACACTGGCGCCTCAGAAGGGTCTCTTGTGATTGGACAGAGGTGTCCCCACACCGTCTGTCCGAGACCCTCCCGACGAGGCGAGCCACGCCCGACGGCAGATGCACGCCGAGCTCGCCCAGAGGACCAAAGTCCTCAGGACATCCCCTGCCTCCTCTGATACACCAGAGGGGTGCTGGGAGTCCAACGACTTTTAGTGAGTCGCCGCTCGATGCGAGACAGACGCGACTCACTATGGCCACTGCCGCCCGATACGGGAACAGACGCAGCGGCACTCTCCACGGAGCATCTTGGCTTCACCCGCCGCTGGATTGCGACAGGCTACTGAGCCCCCTCGCCACGACAAGGCGTGCTCCATTCGAGGGGGACGAGAACCTAACCTAACCTAACCTAACCTAACCTTTTTTTTTTTTTTTTTTTTTTTTTAACGTCAGGAAATGCAGTTTACGCACCGTACCTCTCCGTCGGGGAACGGAGGGGCGTGTGTGGGACTCCCCCGGATTCGCCCCCGGGTATACCCACTAAAACCTGACGACGCCCGCCGCGTTTGGTGGCTTTGACAGCAGGGGCCGCGGTGTCTCAACAGTCCCGCGACCCTTGCCAGCGCAACCTCCACCCTCCATCAGGAGGGCGGATCTCCACGGAGTGGGGCGATCCCACTCCCGACGGCACACTGGCGCCTCAGGAGGGTCCCTTGTAATTGGACAGAGGTGTCCCCACACCGTCTGTCCGAGACCCTCCCGACGAGGCGAGCCACGCCCGACGGCAAATGCACGCCGAGCTCGCCTAGAGGACCAAAGTCCTCAGGACATCCCCTGCCTCCTCTGCTTAACCAGAGGGGTGCTGGGAGTCCAACGACTTATAGTGAGCCGCTGCTCGATACGAGACAGACGCGACTCACTATGGCCACTGCCGCCCGATACGGGAACAGACGAAGCGGCACTCTCCACGGAGCATCTTGGCTTCACCTGCCGCTGGATTGCGACAGGCTACTGAGCCCCCTCGCCACGACAAGGCGTGCTCCATTCGAGGGGGGAGGGGGAATAACCTAACCTAACCTAACCTAACCTAACCTAACCCAGTTGCGCGCCCTCCGCCGTCGTGAACAGCCACAAAACCGTGTCGCTCCGCCTTAAAAAATTCGAAAAAGTGGGTTTTTTACGCCCGTTTCGGAAGTGTGAGGTGTCGGTTTGTGCGTCTCAGTGAGTGCAGTGCAGTGGTGTAAGTTGCGTTACCGGACTTCAAGCGGCCGATGTGTTATTTCCGAAAAACGGATATATAACCTTAAAACGAGCACGTGCAGGGACACTTTTCTGCAAACGCTGCAGTAACGAGATCGGTAACGTACCTTTTTTATTGCACAGTTTAGTGGACGCTCCTGAGGCGCGCATTTTGGCATATTACACGCCCAGCTGACATTTTTTTCGGCGGAGTTATTGAAGGATAAACACCCTAACCTTCAACACGTGGATTGGCATCCGGCGGTGGAAAATTTTTTTGAAGTGTGCAGCTTTGTAGCCCCTTAAGGGCGTTTCCCAAAACCCTTTTTTGTTTTAAAAAATCTCTGCACAATTTTTCAAAATTCTTATTTTTGCTAAAATTTTTTAAGTGCACACTTTTTATCTGCCCATAACTTTTTATCTAAAGCGACGACATACATGTTTTATTCTTGTATATTATAAATAATTTGATACTCTACCCGAATACATACCGCAATTCCGCGCGAAAGTTTTTATTAAGTATTTATTCATTTTTAATTGAAAGTAGTCACCCACGTGGTCCATCAAGGAGTGCACTTGCGGTCACCATCTTTTAGGAGCATTTTTGTGACCAAAAACCAAGTGCACTGCCGTTTTCCCCGTCCAAATCGGACTTAATTTAAGGAATCTGTGACTCTTTTTGTATATTTTAGCTGTGGGGCCCCACGAGTGGGATTTAGACCCTCAATCTTGTCGGGATACATCCTAACACTCGTATTCTACCTTCCCGAGCCCAAAATCCGGACTCCCTAGGTCCAGAAACAAGAAAGTTTAAGGAAAACCCCTATTTCGACGGCCATTTTGTTCTGGGGGACCCAGCGTTCCACAGCTCCTATTCCTAGCCTGTTTGTCCTACAGGAGTGGGATTTTCGTCTTTAGGGGCCATTTCTAAGGCTCTACCAGCATCGGTGGGTGAAAACACTCTACGTAGAGTCATAGATTTTTGGAGTATTTAAGGGATCTATCGGACGCACGAGGTGATTCCAGCCAGTTCAAAGAAAACCGCAAGCTTCTGCGACGTCGGGAACCGGAGTTATTCACGTTTAGCGCCGTACTTTGACAGTTGGGCGGCCATCTTGTGTTTTTTAAACAGCTTATAACTCCGGTCCTACTTGTCGTATCAGCTTCGGGTTTCCGACATAAGGGTTGGAGCCGGGACCTCCGCCGACTTATTTTGGGTTATAATTTTATTGTGTAATACTGTACATAACTCGTGTCTTTTTGTACATAATTTTGTTGTCTTTATCTTCTTGTACATAATTTTGTGATATAGGTCTTAATTTACAAGTAAAAGTTAATTTTCATGAAAAACGCAAGAAAAAAAAAAAAAAAAAAAAAAACGCTCATTCTGTAATATACCCCATTACTCATTAAAACTTCATCGTACACCCTAACCCTATAAAAGTGCTCACCATTTAGCCTACATGCCATTAATATTAAATATAATCTACCATGTTTGTGTAACAAACTAAATATACGCGCAATATTATAAACTTTCTCGTCCGGAACCTGTATCCATTAGCAGGACCGAACCTGAAAACAACAAAGAAACATAATATTCTAATAATGCACCCATAAGTAAATAAAATAATAATGTACATTATTATAATAACAACTTCAAAATATCGATAAAAGCTATACCATATATTAAAAAAAAAAAAAAAAAACCTAACCTAACCTTTTTTTTTTTTTTTGGTTTCGCTGGAAAATGCTTTACGCATACCTGCCGCCCTCGGGGGAAGGCAACAGGTTATGTGGGACTCTCCCCGATCGGGGCATACCCACTAAAAACCAGCGGCGTTCTCGGGAGCCATGAGTTCGGGGCCACGAGTCAGCGCCATAAGCACACATCCGCGGCCCCTCACTGACTAGACCGACACACGGTCTCACCCGATCTGAAGAGGGCAAGTGCCCCTGCCTCCAGCGCCGAAGGAGGTTATCCTCCGGCTTGATGTCCCGACGATGCGTAGAACGCATTACACACCATCGCGCCTCTTAGTGGGAAGCGGACGCCCCCGCGTCCACGACCCGAGGCACAGGGAGGGGCATGTGCAGGTTGTGGAGGTTCCTCCTGCGCCCAGACGCCTTCGGCGCATAAGGAGTGCGTCAGCCGCAGCCTCTCGCTCTCGCTCCGCGCTCTCCTTTTCGGCGATCACCCGCTCGCAAAATGCGGCCATGGCTCGCCATGCCTCCCTGTCGTCGACCATACGCCGGACTATAGAGCCCAGGCTGAGGTCGGTCCCCACGTGTGCTCGGAGGGCACGGCGGTCAGCGACCCACGCCGGGCACACCTCGAGGGTGTGCTGTGCCGTATCCTCCGGAGCATCGCAGTGCCAGCATCGGGTTGTGGGTTCCCTGCCAATGCGGCAGAGGTATGACCCAAAGCACCCGTGGCCTGTAAACACCTGCGACATCCGGTATGTCACTTGGCCGTGTGGTCGCTCGACCCATTCTTTGAGAACGGGGAGTACGGCTTCAATGACCCGGACGCCAAAGTGGCTACTGGCCAATCTACGGCGCCACTGCTCGTGGGCTAGCTCTGTGAGCTGTGTCCTTTCCGATTCCACCTCCGTCGGTGCGGGCCTATTGCCCTGAGATCTTTGGTCTCCCCGCCACTGGTATAACGCGGCGAGGACCAGGGAGTCGAGATCCCAGGGGAGGCTGCCGGCCAGGACCAGCGCAGCATCGGTGGAGGTGGTGCGGTAGGCTCGCGCTAAACGCAGGGCTAACACCCTTTGAGCCTTCCGCAAGACTGTCACGTTCTCAGACGAGAGGGCGTCATGCCACACTGGGGCACCGTAAAGTGCCATCGAGCGGACCACCCCTAGGTACAGTCGTCGAGGAGCCGTCGACGGACCACCCAGGTTTGGCAGTAACCGGCTCAAAGCACCCGCGGTCGCATTGAGTTTGGTAGCGAGCTGACGGAAATGGGCCTTGAACCGCCACCTTCCGTCAAGCACAAGCCCAAGGTACCGGATGGTGGATGAAACCGGGATCAGAACCCCATCCACCATCAACCCAGTGCCCGCAGGCGGCGCACGTCGTCGGCCGTGAAAACACAGCGCCTCAGACTTATCCAGCGCCACCCGCAGCCCCAAAAGGCGGATTCGGTGTACCATCACAGCGACCCCAGCAGTCGCACGACGTGCAGCATCGGCAAAAGAGTCACCGCGAGCTGTCAGCAGGGTATCGTCGGCGTAACAAGTCACGCCAACCCCCGCGACGAACTGGCCGCGGAGAGCCCAATCGAACCCGATGTTCCACAAGAGTGGCCCTAAGACCGACCCCTGTGGAACGCCGCATCCGGCCAAGTGCCGCAAACGACCGTCCACCGAATCACACGCAACCTCTCGTCCTTCCAGGTACGATGCGATGGTGTCCTGCAGGTAAACAGGCACTCCGTGGAATCGGAGCGCCTGCTTTATCGTGGTCCACGGCAGCGTGTTGAACGCGTTGGCAATGGCGATAGACACGGCCAACAGCACACCGCCGCTCTCCACCGCTTCGCTGGCGAGCGATTTTACCCGCAGGATAGCATCGATCGTAGAGCGCTCTCTCCTGAAGCCATACTGTACATCCGACAAATTCGGCCCATCCGTATCCAGGTGCCGAACGAGGCGGTTTGCAACGACTCTTTCAAAGAGCTTGCCCACCTCATCCAGCAACACGATCGGACGGTATGCCGAAGGGGAGTCGGTCGGACGTCCGTCTTTCTTCAGAAGCACGAGCCTCCCTTCCTTCCATAGCGCCGGGAAGCGCCCCTGCTCTAGGCAAGCGGTAAGGAGCCTACGAAGGCGGTCACCCAGTATATCCGATACGAGGACCCAGATTTTACCTGGGATCCCGTCAGGACCCGGGGCCACGTTCTTGGCCTTCAACCGCTCTAATGCCGCGCCGAACTCGCCCTCGGACACGGGGTCAGGGGACTCTCTGGAGGCCACGGGGTGTGGCAACATCGAAGGCGGGGTGTGTTCCACCTGAGCTGGGAACAAGGTGGACACGACTCTTCGGAGGAACTCGGGCTCTAGCCTTTCCGTGACCGGGGGTGCCCATGGGCGGAGTTTCCCCCGCACCGTGCGGTACGGGCGTCCCCACGGATCGGCATCGAGCGATGCAAGGAGCTCCTCCCTCGCCTTGAGTTTCGCCTCCAGGATGGCGATCTTGAGCGCCTGCTTCGCCTCTCTGTAGGCCTGGTAAAGCGGCTCGTCCAGCGCCGGATCACGGCGTCTGCGTCTTCGATGTCTGGCTGAGGCGCGACGCGCCGCGATACACACGCGGCGCAGCTCCGCAACCTCATCCGTCCACCAATAGACGTTCCGCCGGGGAAGGGAAGGTCCGGACCGAGGCATGGACGCGTCACACACGTCCGTAACGGCCTCCCGGAACCATTCCGCTTCCGCATCCACTTGGACGGGCTCGGGACCTACAGGCAGCCAGGCCTTGACGACCGCAGCTTCCCGCGCTGTGTCTCTGTCCAGGCAACTGAGCCTCCATCGGGGGTATGTCGGGTGGGGTGTACCGCTCGGAGGGATCACGGGACCGGAGGCGGAGATGTCAAACCGGATGTACCGGTGATCCGACAATTCTTCCGCCTCTGTGACCACTCTCCAGCCACTTATTCGAGCTGCAACCGCGGGGGTCGCGAACGTTATGTCCACGACGGACTCCCCCTGCGGTCGCACGCAAGTGGGTTCGGTCCCCACATTGACAATAACTAGTCCGTTGGACACCGCCCAGTCCAGCAGACTCTCCCCTTTGGGGTCAGTTTGACGTGAGCCCCAGGCTATATTCTTGGCGTTGAAGTCGCCGCCAACGATCACCGGCAAGGTGGACTGACGGAGGACCAACCCGAAGCGGTCCAGGTCGGCCTCGAACTCGCTCCTGGTTCGGCTGGGGGGGCAATAAACCCCCACCAGCAGAAACTCCCTGCACTTGGCGGCGACAAAACCGCTCTGCCGGGCTACAACGTCGATGGGATGCGCCCCGGACACCATGATGGCCGACAGTCCGCTCACGTCCCCGACCCAATTCTCCCGGTCAGCCGGTATGAAGTAGGGTTCGGAGACGAGGACGGCGTCTATGGACCACTCCGCCGCGTGCTGCAAGAGGATATCCTGCGCAGCGGCAGAGTGGTTCACATTCGCCTGCAGAACACTGAAGGCCATCTTATCCCGCTGTTATTTCTGCCTCCATGGAAGTGGGCCTTTCGGCCGCGGACGGTGCGGCTGGAGTCCTGGCCACTGTCCTTCCCGCTCGATTGCCACGCTTGGGCGGTTTGCAGCTCTTGCTGCCCACCCGGTGGTTCGCTGGCAATCCTGCGTCCGCGCACAGAGGGCAGTGCGGCGAGGCAGTGCATCCCCTGGCTGCATGTCCCGGAACACCACAGCGGTAACAAAGGGTACTGCGATCGGTGGTCGAAGGGCAGCTCTCGCGGGCGTGTCCCACCTCCAGGCACCGGAAGCACTTAAGTGGCTTCGGGTCCATAAGCCTGGTCTGGGCGGAGACCCAGCCCACCAAAACTCGCCCCTTTATCACCTTCTGGGCTGCAGCAATCGGCACTTTCACAATACAGGCCCCTGTGCCCTGAAATGATCGACCAATCGACCCCACCTGGATTGATTTGGGATCACAGCCCCCTGCCTTGGCGACAGCTTCGGCGACTTCGACCTTGGTCACAGAGTCGTCGAGTCCCGAGATCCGGACATCGACGCTCTTGGTCGGCCTGGTCACCTTCGCTATCGTCTCAGGGATGACCTCCCGCATCTTACAATAAAATTATAAATATTTTATGTGTTGTTTATAATCTTTAGACTATGAGTTATTTTATTTACAAGGTTGGTTACGTTAGGTTAGGTTTTTTTTTTTTTTTTTTTTTTTTTTTATCCCTCCTCCACCCGCGTATTATTGGAGCTTTCTTTTTTGCTCCAATTTAGACTTTTTTTTTTATATTTATTCTTTTCTTGACCTTTTTTTTTTTTTTTAACTTTTAATATTCTTTTCCTTAACCCTTAACGCCTTAACGCTGGGCACACCTCGAGGGTGTGCTGTGCCGTATCCTCCGGAGCATCGCAGTGCCACCGAAACCTTTTTTTTTTTTTTTTTGGTTTCGCTGGAAAATGCTTTACGCATACCTGCCGCCCTCGGGGGAAGGCAGCAGGTTATGTGGGACTCTCCCCGATCGGGGCATACCCACTAAAAACCAGCGGCGTTCTCGGGAGCCATGAGTTCGGGGCCACGAGTCAGCGCCATAAGCACACATCCGCGGCCCCTCACTGACTAGACCGACACACGGTCTCACCCGATCTGAAGAGGGCAAGAGCCCCTGCCTTCAGCGCCAGAGGAGGTTATCCTCCGGCTTGATGTCCCGACGATGCGTAGAACGCATTACACACCATCGCGCCTCTTAGTGGGAAGCGGACGCCCCCGCGTCCACGACCCGAGGCACAGGGAGGGGCATGTGCAGGTGGTGGAGGTGCCTCCTGCGCCCAGTACGCCTTCGGCGCATAAGGAGTGCGTCAGCCGCAGCCTCTCGCTCTCGCTCCGCGCTCTCCTTTTCGGCGATCACCCGCTCGCAAAATGCGGCCATGGCTCGCCAAGCCTCCCTGTCTTCGACCATACGCCGGACTATAGAGCCCAGGCTGAGGTCGGTCCCCACGTGTGCTCGGAGGGCACGGCGGTCAGCGACCCACGCCGGGCACACCTCAAGGGTGTGCTGTGCCGTATCCTCCGGAGCATCGCAGTGCCAGCATCGGGTTGTGGGTTCCCTGCCTATGCGGCAGAGGTATGACCCAAAGCACCCGTGGCCTGTAAACACCTTCGACATCCGGTATGTCACTTGGCCGTGTGGTCGCTCGACCCATTCTTTGAGAACGGGGAGTACGGCTTCAATGACCCGGACGCCAAAGTGGCTACTGGCCAATCTACGGCGCCACTGCTCGTGGGCTAGCTCTGTGAGCTGTGTCCTTTCCGATTCCACCTCCGTCGGTGCGGGCCTATTGCCCTGAGATCTTTGGTCTCCCCGCCACTGGTATAACGCGGCGAGGACCAGGGAGTCGAGATCCCAGGGCAGGCTGCCGGCCAGGACCAGCGCAGCATCGGTGGAGGTGGTGCGGTAGGCTCGCGCTAAACGCAGGGCTAACACCCTTTGAGCCTTCCGCAAGACAGTCACGTTCTCGGACGAGAGGGCGTCATGCCACACCGGGGCACCGTAAAGTGCCATAGAGCGGACCACCCCTAGGTACAGTCGTCGAGGAGCCGTCGACGGACCACCCAGGTTTGGCAGTAACCGGCTCAAAGCACCCGCGGTCGCATTGAGCTTGGTACCGAGCTGACGGAAATGGGCCTTGAACCGCCACCTTCCGTCAAGCACAAGCCCAAGGTACCGGATGGTGGATGAAACCGGGATCAGAACCCCATCCACCATCAACCCAGTGCCCGCTGGCGGCGCACGTCGTCGGCCGTGAAAACACAGCGCCTCAGACTTCTCCAGCGCCACCCGCAGCCCCAAAAGGCGGATTCGGTGTACCATTACAGCGACCCCAGCAGTCGCACGACGTGCAGCATCGGCAAAAGAGTCACCGCGAGCTGTCAGCAGGGTATCGTCGGCGTAACAAGTCACGCCAACCCCCGCGACGAACTGGCCGCGGAGAGCCCAATCGAATCCGATGTTCCACAAGAGTGGCCCTAGAACCGACCCCTGCGGAACGCCGCATCCGGCCAAGTGCCGCAAACGACCGTCCACCGAATCACACGCAACCTCTCGTCCTTCTAGGTACGATGCGATGGTGTCCTGCAGGTAAACAGGCACTCCGTGGAATCGGAGCGCCTGCTTTATCGTGGTCCACGGCAGCGTGTTGAACGCGTTGGCAATGTCGATAGACACGGCCAACAGCACACCGCCGCTCTCCACCGCTTCGCTGGCGAGCGTTTTTACCCGCAGGGTAGCATCGATCGTAGAGCGCTCTCTCCTGAAGCCATACTGTACATCCGACAAATTCGGCCCATCCGTATCCAGGTGCCGAACGAGGCGGTTTGCAACGACTCTTTCAAAGAGCTTGCCCACCTCATCCAGCAACACGATCGGACGGTATGCCGAAGGGGAGTCGGTCGGACGTCCGTCTTTCTTCAGAAGCACGAGTCTCCCTTCCTTCCATAGCGCCGGGAAGCGCCCCTGCTCTAGGCAAGCGGTAAGGAGCCTACGAAGGCGGTCACCCAGTATATCCGATACGAGGACCCAGATTTTACCTGGGATCCCGTCAGGACCCGGGGCCACGTTCTTGGCCTTCAACCGCTCTAATGCCGCGCCGAACTCGCCCTCGGACACGGGGTCAGGGGGCTCTCTGGAGGCCACGGGGTGTGGCAACATCGAAGGCGGGGTGTGTTCCACCTGAGCTGGGAACAAGGTGGACACGACTCTTCGGAGGAACTCGGGCTCTAGCCTTTCCGTGACCGGGGGTGCCCATGGGCGGAGTTTCCCCCGCACCGTGCGGTACGGGCGTCCCCACGGATCGGCATCGAGCGATGCAAGGAGCTCCTCCCTCGCCTTGAGTTTCGCCTCCAGGATGGCGATCTTGAGCGCCTGCTTCGCCTCTCTGTAGGCCTGATAAAGCGGCTCGTCCAGCGCCGGATCACGGCGTCTGCGTCTTCGGTGTCTGGCTGAGGCGCGACGCGCCGCGATACACACGCGGCGCAGCTCCGCAACCTCATCCGTCCACCAATAGACGTTCCGCCGGGGAAGGGAAGGTCCGGACCGAGGCATGGACGCGTCACAACGTCCGTAACGGCCTCCCGGAACCATTCGGCTTCCGCATCCACTTGGACGGGCTCGGGACCTACAGGTAGCCAGGCCTTAACGACCGCAGCTTCCCGCGCTGTTTCCTTGTCCAGGCAACTGAGCCTCCATCGGGGGTATGTCACGTGGGGTGTGCCGCTCGGAGGGATCACGGGACCGGAGGCGGAGATGTCAAACCGGATGTACCGGTGATCCGACAATTCTTCCGCCTCTGTGACCACTCTCCAGCCACTGATTCGAGCTGCAACCGCGGGGGTCGCGAACGTTATGTCCACGACGGACTCCCCCTGCGGTCGCACGCAAGTGGGTTCGGTCCCCACATTGACAATAACCAGTCCGTTGGACACCGCCCAGTCCAGCAGACTCTCCCCTTTGGGGTCAGTGTGACGTGACCCCCAGGCTATATTCTTGGCGTTGAAGTCGCCGCCAACGATAACCGGCAAGGTGGACTGACGGAGAACCGACCCGAAACGGTCCAGGTCGGCCTCGAACTCGCTCCTGGTTCGGCTGGGGGGGCAATAGACCCCTACCAGCAGAAACTCCTTGCACTTGGCGGCGACGAATCCGCTCTGCCTGGCTACCACGTCGATTGGATGCACTCCTGATACCATGATGGCTGACAGGCCGCTCACGTCCCCGACCCAGTTCTCCCGGTCAGCCGGTATGAAGTAGGGTTCGGAGACGAGGACGGCGTCTATGGACCACTCCGCCGCGTGCTGCAAGAGGATATCCTGCGCAGCGGCAGAGTGGTTCACATTCGCCTGCAGAACACTGAAGGCCATCTTAGCCCGCTGTTATTTCTGCCTCCATGGATGTGGGCCTTTCGGCCGCGGACGGTGTGGCTGGAGTCCTGGCCACTGTCCTTCCCACTCGATTGCCACGCTTGGGCGGTTTGCAGCTCTTACTGCCCACCCGGTGGTTCGCCGGCAATCCTGCGTCCGCGCACAGAGGGCAATGCGGCGAGGCAGTGCATCCCCTGGCTGCATGTCCCGGTACACCACAGCGGTAGCAGAGGGTACTGCGATCGGTTGTTGAGGGGCAGCTCTCGCGGGCGTGTCCCACCTCCAGGCACCGGAAGCACTTAAGTGGCAACCGTTCCATAAGCCTGGTCTGGGCGGAGACCCATCCCACTAAAACCCTCCCTTTCACAACCTTTTGGGCTGCAGCTATCGGCATCTTAACAATGCAGGCGCCTGTGCCCTGGAAAGAGCGACCAATAGACCCCACTTGGACAGATTTTGGGTCACAGCATCCCGCCTTGGCGACAGCTTCGGCGACTTCTACCTTCGTGACCGAGTCGTCAAGTCCTGATATCCGGACATCGACGCTCTTGGTCGGCCGAGTCACTTTCGCAATCGCCTCGGGGATGACCTCCCGCATCTTGGCTGCCAGGATGTCAGCCTTTTTCTCGCTATCGGGGCCGGTGATCTCAAGGACCTTGCCGCCAGTCTTGGCGACCCTGAAGCGGATCCCAGGGATACCCAACGCCCCGATGTCTATAGCCTGCTTGGCATTGCCCAACACGGATTCGTACGAATGCTCCTTAGCCTCCAGCACTCCCGGTTGCATCGCCACCAAGATGGCGGCGGTCCTCGGCGGGCGGAGGTTCGGAGTCTTATTCGTCGTTGGGGCAGTTGGCCTCTTGGGCTGGACCGTAGGCTGCTGCTTAGGGGCGGAATTAGAGGCCGCCTTTTTCCCACGCCGTACTACCTCCGTCCACGACTCGGCTTTAGGGCCAGCTGCGGACTGGTCTGCCGGGCGGGAACTCCCTGCTTGGGAAGCAGAAGCGGACGCGGACTCCTGGCCCTGATTACGGGCCTTCTTCCGTCTGTTCCGCTTTCTTTTCTTCTCCCCAGCGGGGACTGCGCCGGCAGTCGAGGTCGTGGCCACAGGGGCGGACACCTCGGACGGCGCTATGCCCGTCTGGGGAGAGGCGGCACTCTTGGGCGGTGCTGCGGTCGGCGGCTGCTTCTTCGCCTTGCCTGCGGTGGCAGACGGGCGCTCAACCTGAGCCTTGCGGGCGTCCGCTGCAAGTGGCGGGCGCAAGCGAGGCTCTGGGAGCAGCCGGTCAGCGATAGACGCCAATTTTGCGTCCATCATGCCTCCGAATTGGCGCATAAGGCGCTGTTCAAGCTCCTCCATGGCAGAGCTAGACTGCGATCCGATTGGGACAGCAGAGCGCATATCCGCAAGCCTCTCAGCCTTCAACTCCTGGACGACGCGCTTCAGGTCCGCGACGTCCTGCTCTAGGCGCTTGTTCGCGGCTTGCAGCCGCCGCGTCTCGTCGTCGATCGTCCTCGTGCTGAGGATATCAACCGCCCGCGTAATCGAGGTGGCGGCCTCCTTCAGGGCACGCTGGAAGCTACCCTTTAGGTTTCCGGACTTTGCCACGCAGAACATAACTGTGTCCGTGGCAGCCCGAATCTGGCCGCGCAGCTCTTCCGCGGTGGGATCCTTAACAGAGAACTCGCTCCTACTCCTTCCTTGGACTAGCCGTTCAGCAAGACGGGATGCCTCCTCCTCGGCCTCCACGATCGCCGCACGGCGCTTTTCATCACAGAGTTGCTCGCGGGCTCTGCCTACACCTACGTACTCCCCATGGGTAGGTGGGCGACCCCGGCCTCTGCGGGCAGCAGTAATTTTGTCCGCCGGGACTTTCGCAGGGGCGAGGTCTGTGGAGGCCTCAGCCGCCCGTCGTTTGCCGGCTCTTGTCGTTCTGCCGCTGGTGCGAGTCCCAGACGGCGAACGAGATGTAATTCCCGAAGACGCGGACTCGTAGGAGTCCACGATCTCCAGGCTGTCGTCCAAATTTTTGTCATTTCCGGTGGAGGGGGAAACACGAAGTGACATCCCCTGTTTGTCGACTCCAGTAAGGGTTACCTCGTCCTCAGACTCGGAGAAATCCCCAGGCCTGAAGAACCGGCTACCCGACGGTCCCTTCTGTGCTATTAAACACCTTTCGAGTCGGACGATGGGCGTCCTGAAAAGGACGTTACCGTCATCCTCTCGCTTTTCATCAGTAGGAGCGCCTTGCGCTCGGGGGTTAGTGCCACCGAAACCTTTTTTTTTTTTTTTTTTTGGTTTCGCTGGAAAATGCTTTACGCATACCTGCCGCCCTCGGGGGAAGGCAGCAGGTTATGTGGGACTCTCCCCGATTGGGGCATACCCACTAAAAACCAGCGGCGTTCTCGGGAGCCATGAGTTCGGGGCCACGAGTCAGCGCCATAAGCACACATCCGCGGCCCCTCACTGACTAGACCGACACACGGTCTCACCCGATCTGAAGAGGGCAAGGGCCCCTGCCTTCAGCGCCGAAGGAGGTTATCCTCCGGCTTGATGTCCCGACGATGCGTAGAACGCATTACACACCATCGCGCCTCTTAGTGGGAAGCGGACGCCCCCGCGTCCACGACCCGAGGCACAGGGAGGGGCATGTGCAGGTGGTGGAGGTGCCTCCTGCGCCCAGTACGCCTTCGGCGCATAAGGAGTGCGTCAGCCGCAGCCTCTCGCTCTCGCTCCGCGCTCTCCTTTTCGGCGATCACCCGCTCGCAAAATGCGGCCATGGCTCGCCAAGCCTCCCTGTCTTCGACCATACGCCGGACTATAGAGCCCAGGCTGAGGTCGGTCCCCACGTGTGCTCGGAGGGCACGGCGGTCAGCGACCCACGCCGGGCACACCTCGAGGGTGTGCTGTGCCGTATCCTCCGGAGCATCGCAGTGCCAGCATCGGGTTGTGGGTTCCCTGCCTATGCGGCAGAGGTATGACCCAAAGCACCCGTGGCCTGTAAACACCTGCGACATCCGGTATGTCACTTGGCCGTGTGGTCGCTCGACCCATTCTTTGAGAACGGGGAGTACGGCTTCAATGACCCGGACGCCAAAGTGGCTACTGGCCAATCTACGGCGCCACTGCTCGTGGGCTAGCTCTGTGAGCTGTGTCCTTTCCGATTCCACCTCCGTCGGTGCGGGCCTATTGCCCTGAGATCTTTGGTCTCCCCGCCACTGGTATAACGCGGCGAGGACCAGGGAGTCGAGATCCCAGGGGAGGCTGCCGGCCAGGACCAGCGCAGCATCGGTGGAGGTGGTGCGGTAGGCTCGCGCTAAACGCAGGGCTAACACCCTTTGAGCCTTCCGCAAGACTGTCACGTTCTCGGACGAGAGGGCGTCATGCCACACCGGGGCACCGTAAAGTGCCATCGAGCGGACCACCCCTAGGTACAGTCGTCGAGGAGCCGTCGACGGACAACCCAGGTTTGGCAGTAACCGGCTCAAAGCACCCGCGGTCGCATTGAGCTTGGTACCGAGCTGACGGAAATGGGCCTTGAACCGCCACCTTCCGTCAAGCACAAGCCCAAGGTACCGGATGGTGGATGAAACTGGGATCAGAACCCCATCCACCATCAACCCAGTGCCCGCAGGCGGCGCACGTCGTCGGCCGTGAAAACACAGCGCCTCAGACTTTTCCAGCGCCACCCGCAGCCCCTAAAGGCGGATTCGGTGTACCATCACAGCGACCCCAGCAGTCGCACGACGTGCAGCATCGGCAAAGGAGTCACCGCGAGCTGTCAGCAGGGTATCGTCGGCGTAACAAGTCACGCCAACCCCCGCGACGAACTGGCCGCGGAGAGCCCAATCGAATCCGATGTTCCACAAGAGTGGCCCTAGAACCGACCCCTGCGGAACGCCGCATCCGGCCAAGTGCCGCAAACGACCGTCCACCGAATCACACGCAACCTCTCGTCCTTCTAGGTACGATGCGATGGTGTCCTGCAGGCAAACAGGCACTCCGTGGAATCGGAGCGCCTGCTTTATCGTGGTCCACGGCAGCGTGTTGAACGCGTTGGCAATGTCGATAGACACGGCCAACAGCACACCGCCGCTCTCCACCGCTTCGCTGGCGAGCGATTTTACCCGCAGGATAGCATCGATCGTAGAGCGCTCTCTCCTGAAGCCATACTGTACATCCGACAAATTCGGCCCATCCGTATCCAGGTGCCGAACGAGGCGGTTTGCAACGACTCTTTCAAAGAGCTTGCCCACCTCATCCAGCAACACGATCGGACGGTATGCCGAAGGGGAGTCGGTCGGACGTCCGTCTTTCTTCAGAAGCACGAGCCTCCCTTCCTTCCATAGCGCCGGGAAGCGCCCCTGCTCTAGGCAAGCGGTAAGGAGCCTACGAAGGCGGTCACCCAGTATATCCGATACGAGGACCCAGATTTTACCTGGGATCCCGTCAGGACCCGGGGCCACGTTCTTGGCCTTCAACCGCTCTATTGCCACGCCGAACTCGCCCTCGGACACGGGGTCAGGGGGCTCTCTGGAGGCCACGGGGTGTGGCAACATCGAAGGCGGGGTGTGTTCCACCTGAGCTGGGAACAAGGTGGACACGACTCTTCGGAGGAACTCGGGCTCTAGCCTTTCCGTGACCGGGGGTGCCCATGGGCGGAGTTTCCCCCGCACCGTGCGGTACGGGCGTCCCCACGGATCGGCATCAAGCGATGCAAGGAGCTCCTCCCTCGCCTTGAGTTTCGCCTCCAGAATGGCGATCTTGAGCGCCTGCTTCGCCTCTCTGTAGGCCTGATAAAGCGGCTCGTCCAGCGCCGGATCACGGCGTCTGCGTCTTCGGTGTCTGGCTGAGGCGCGACGCGCCGCGATACACACGCGGCGCAGCTCCGCAACCTCATCCGTCCACCAATAGACGTTCCGCCGGGGAAGGGAAGGTCCGGACCGAGGCATGGACGCGTCACACACGTCCGTAACGGCCTCCCGGAACCATTCCGCTTCAGCATCCACTTGGACGGGCTCGGGACCTACAGGTAGCCAGGCCTTAACGACCGCAGCTTCCCGCGCTGTTTCCTTGTCCAGGCAACTGAGCCTCCATCGGGGGTATGTCACGTGGGATGTGCCGCTCGGAGGGATCACGGGACCGGAGGCGGAGATGTCAAACCGGATGTACCGGTGATCCGACAATTCTTCCGCCTCTGTGACCACTCTCCAGCCACTGATTCGAGCTGCAACCGCGGGGGTCGCGAACGTTATGTCCACGACGGACTCCCCCTGCGGTCGCACGCAAGTGGGTTCGGTCCCCACATTGACAATAACCAGTCCGTTGGACACCGCCCAGTCCAGCAGACTCTCCCCTTTGGGGTCAGTATGACGTGAGCCCCAGGCTATATTCTTGGCGTTGAAGTCGCCGCCAACGATAACCGGCAAGGTGGACTGACGGAGAACCGACCCGAAGCGGTCCAGGTCGGCCTCGAACTCGCTCCTGGTTCGGCTGGGGGGGCAATAGACCCCTACCAGCAGAAACTCCTTGCACTTGGCGGCGACGAATCCGCTCTGCCTGGCTACCACGTCGATTGGATGCACTCCTGATACCATGATGGCCGACAGGCCGCTCACGTCCCCGACCCAGTTCTCCCGGTCAGCCGGTATGAAGTAGGGTTCGGAGACGAGGACGGCGTCTATGGACCACTCCGCCGCGTGCTGCAAGAGGATATCCTGCGCAGCGGCAGAGTGGCTCACATTCGCCTGCAGAACACTGAAGGCCATCTTATCCCGCTGTTATTTCTGCCTCCATGGATGTGGGCCTTTCGGCCGCGGACGGTGCGGCTGGAGTCCTGGCCACTGTCTTCCCCGCTCGATTGCCACGCTTGGGCGGTTTGCAGCTCTTGCTGCCCACCCGGTGCTTAGCTGGCAACCCTGCGTCCGCGCACAGAGGGCAGTTCGGAGGGGCAGTGCATCCCCTGGCTGCGTGTCCCGGCTTACCACAGCGGTAGCACAGGCTACTACGGTCGATTGTTGAAGGACAGTTCTCGCGGGCGTGTCCCACCTCCAGGCACCGGAAGCACTTAAGTGGCAACCGGTCCATCAGCCTGGTCTGGGCGGAGACCCATCCCACTAAAACCCTCCCCTTGACAACCTTTTGGGCTGCAGCTAACGAGTGCCACCGAAACCTAACCTAACCTAACCTTTTTTTTTTTTTTTTTTTTTTTTTTTTTTTTCGCTGGGAAAAATGCATTACGCATCCCCACCCGTCGGGGGACGGATGGGGTATGTGGGACTCCCGGGAAGGTGTCTCCCGGTATACCCACTAAACGACCCAGCGGCACTCCCGCATCGCCTTTGGTGGCGGGGTATTGGGAATCGGCATAGCCTTTGCTTCCATTTCCCCGCCGGCGTTTGCCCGCCTTACAGCGGCGGGCCCTTCACGCCCCTCCCGCATATGGGAAGGGGCTCGAGGATGACTGTCAGTGCTCGGTCATCCTCGTTCGGCTGGGTGATAAGCAGTGCAATGCGGACGAAGGCGCCCCCGCGCCTGTCGCCCGCTGCTTATCACCGAGGGGGAAGCGGGTGGTCAACCACCCGCCTTCTCCTGCCTCTCCTTCGGCGGAGAAGTGGCGCCAGAGGATCATCCTCCCGCGCGCGCTCCGCCTCCTCCTTCTGTGACATGACGTCTTCACAGAAGGAGGCTGCCGCCACCCATGCCTCCTCGCTCCCCAACATGGCAATTACCACGGCGGGAAGCGAGAGGTCCGGCCCGATTGCCGCAACAAGACTGCGGCGCTGCTCGGTCCACGACGGGCACACCTCGAGGGTGTGCTGTGCCGTGTCCTCCGCCGCGCCACAGTCATGGCACGACGGGCTCTCCTCCCTCCCGATTCGGTGAAGGTACGACCCGAAACAGCCGTGCCCGGACAGCACCTGCACCAACCGGAAGGTGAGGAAGCCGTGCGGTCTTTCAAGCCAGTCTTTCAGGACTGGCCCAAGCGCGTCGAGGGTGCGACGGCCAAAAACTGCGGAGGTAAGGTCCGCCATCCAGTGATGGACGACGGCATCCCTCGCCTCCTGCCGAACAGCCTCTCGTTCTTCAGGGGCAGGGCGCTCACCGAGTGCCCTACGCCCCGCCGTCCATTCGTAAACTCTGGCTAGCACCCATGCCTCGAGTTCCCAAGGAGGAGTGCCAGCCAGAGCGCACGCCGCTGCGAAGCTTACCGAGCGGTAAGCCCGCGCTACCCGTTGCGCAATGGCCCTCTGGGGCACCCGCAAGGCCGTAGCATTCTCCCTTCTTTGAAGGGAGTCAGCCCAGATTGGCGCCCCGTACAGGGCTATGCTTTTCAGGATGCCGGCGTACAGCCGCCGGCATCGCCCGCCTGGCCCTCCCAAGTTAGGCATCAGCCATGAGAGGGCCCCCGCTGCCTTCAGCAGGCGCGACGACAGTCCGCTGAAATGCGGGCTGAAGCGCCACCTGCTGTCGAGCGTTAGACCCAGATATTTCATCTGGGTCTTAACCTCAATTCTAACGCCTTCCACAAAGATGTGGGCGTCAGGTGGACGGCGCTGCCGAGGCCCGTGGAAGAAAACGGCCTCGGTCTTGTGCAACGCTACCTTCAGTCCAAGCCGGCGGATCCTATGAGCGACTAGCGATCCGCCCGCTGAGGCCAGACTGGCCGCCTCACCAAAATTCCCCCCTCGGGCAGTGAGGAGAGTGTCATCCGCATAACAGATGACACTCGTGCCCCGGAGGAGGGTCCCGCGCAGAAGCCAGTCGAACCCGATGTCCCACAGGAGTGGTCCTAGGACTGACCCCTGAGGAACACCGGACTCCACTGGATATCTCCGGACCTGGCCAGCTTTATCTACTACGAGGACTGCTCTGTCCTCCAAATAACTGGCCAGGAGGACTCTCATATATTGAGGCACTCCGTGAAACCGGAGTGCCTCAAGGACGGTTGCATGGGGAAGGGTGTTGAAGGCGTTGGCTATATCGAACGACACAGCCAACACTCCGTCCCCAGCATCTATCGCCTCCTTCACCATACCTTTTAATAGGGCGAGGGCGTCTATTGTCGAACGCTCAGGTCGAAAACCAAACTGAGCGTCCGACAGGTCCGGCCCAACAACCTTCAGATGGTCTTTTAGGCGGGCGGCGATGATCCCTTCGAACATCTTACCGACCTCATCGAGCAGAACGATGGGTCGGTACGCCGAGGGAGAGTCTGCCGGGCGTCCTTCTTTTCGGAGGAGGCATAAACGCCCCTCCTTCCAAGGTTTCGGAAACCTTCTCGACGCGAAGCACGCGTCGAAGAGGTCCCGAAACCTATCTTCCATTTCGGTGGCGGCTATTGCCACCACCCTTGCTGGGACGCCGTCTGGCCCTGGGGCCGTCTTTTTCGCACGAAGGCGAAGAACTGCCGTGCGAACCTCGACCCCAGTGAGAGTAGGAGCCACCTGGTTCTCCTCTTCCTCCTGAACAGCACCCTGCAGAGGGTCCATTGCTGGTGGGGTGAAAGCGTCGGCCCTGCCTGGAAACAGGGACCGTACGACCCCATCCAGCACTGCCGGCTCAAGGGTTTCCGACACGGGGGGGCCGAAGGGATGCAGTTTGTTCCGCGCCGCCTTATATGGCCTCCCGAAAGGGTCACCGTCAAGTCCCTCTAGTAGTTCAGCCTGCGCTGAGTCTTGGGCGGCGAGCATCTCCTTTCTGAGGACCCGCTTTGCCTCCACGTACAGATCGTGAAGGCGGTCCTCATTCTCCCGGTCGCGTATTCGCCGCCGCCGGCTTCGAGCGTACTCTCTTCGAGCCGCCACGCAGGCAGTTCGAAGCGCCGCCAACTCCTCCGACCACCAATAGACGGCGCGTCGTGGTGGTGGTCGACGAGACCGAGGCATACTAGAATTGCATACCTCGGTCAACGATTCCCTCAGCTGTGCCGCGGCGGCGTCGACGTCCACGACATTTACATCAGGTGAAAGCCAGTCCTGGACGAACGCCGCCTCCCTCGCTGCCTCTCTGTCCAGGTGAACTAAGGCCCACCGAGGGAACGGAGATTGGCCCGGATGAGCCGTTCTCTGGGGACTTTGGGTGGAGATCTCGAACCGAACGTAGCGGTGGTCCGAGAAAGTCTCCACCATGTCAACCCGCCAGTTTGTAACACGCGCGGCTAGCGCGGGCGAGGCAAAAGTGATGTCCACAATTGACCCACCCCACCGCCGCACGCACGTATGGACCTCCCCTCTATTTAGAAGGGAGAGCCCGGAGGAGGCCGCCCACAGCTCGAGCGCCCGTCCGCGAGCGTCGGTTGCTGGGTTTCCCCAAACCACTGACTTGGCGTTCAGATCTCCAAGAACGGAGACCTGACGTTGCCCCACCCTCGATACCACTGCGGTGAGGACTCCAAGAAAGTCCTCAAAGTCTGACAGTGGTCGGTTAGGGGAGAAATAAACCCCCACAAAGACTACGTCTCCCCACGCGGCGGCCACGTATCCCGGTCCCCTCTCTAAGAGCGAGAGGGAAGGGGAGTCCGTGGAAGACCGCGCCACAAGCGCCACCAATCCATCCTGATCCGCTAGCCAGCGACCAGGGACAGAGTATGGCTCTGCGACAACCGCAACATCCACCAACCACTCAGCCATGGTCTGCACCAGCAGGTCCTGGGACGCTCTGCAGTGGTTGGTGTTAGCCTGTAAAATGCGATGGACCACTGTCATTATTGGTCCATCGCATTGCCCTCTTCGGCCTGTTGCGAGGCCTCGACAGCCTCAACAGTGGCGGCAGCTGCAGCTGGTCGATTTGACACCTGCGCTTGTCCCTTCTTTGGGGGAGGATTGCATTGCCTCCCCCCCATCACGTGGCCAGCTGGACGGCCACTGGCAGAGCACACCGCGCAGCGTGGTGTGGCAACACCACACTCTGACGCCTTGTGCCCCGCTTCCCCGCAACGGTAGCAGAGCTCCGACCTGTCCACTCGGGATGGGCACAGAGCTCTGGTGTGTCCTACGCCGAAGCACCTGAAACACCGGAAAGGCCGGTCCTCAAGTGCCCGGACCACGGCCACACAAAACCCTACGGGGAGCCGTCTCTTGGCCAGTACGGCCTTTGCCGCGACGACCGGGCACTCCAGGCGAATAGCACCCAGACCACCACGACCAGGCTTGATAGCCCCACCCCGTATTGCTGCCGGGTCACAGCCTCCTGTAGAGGCAACTGCCGCCACCACCTCATCTTTTGTGACCGAGTCATCAAGATCGGTCACTTCTACTGACGCGGTCTTCGTTGGCCTGGCAACTTTGGCCGCGTCCGCTATGACCTCTTGCAATTTATTTGCGAAGAGGTCTGCATTGGCACCGCCCTGGGCCCCCGGAAACTCGAAGAGTCGGGCTCCAGTTTGGGTCTTGCGGCACGTCACCAGGCCAATACCCAGCGTTGCTGGGTTTGCGTTGGTACGAGCCCGTTTCAGGACGGATTCGTACGTCTCTCCCTTCTCCACGGCCTCCGGAGTGAGCGTCACTACGACGGCCGCGGTTTTGGGAGGAACCAGTTTCCTCCCTTTCGGCTTGGGGGCTGTTTTCCCCTTGCTCTTCTCCTCTCCTTTGCTCGTCCCTTTGGACGAGCCGGAGGGGACATTGGCAGGAACAGCAGACAGCACTGCCTTTTTGGCGTCTCTTTTCTTCCTCCTAACCACCTCAGTCCACTCGTTGGACGGAGTGCTGGAGGGAAGAAAGGCGTCTTCGCTCTGGGATGAGGCTGCCACCACGTTAGTCGTAGCCGGCGGAGCCACCGTCTTTTTTCCCTTTCCTTTGCCCTTTGCGGGCTTAGGGGTCGGGGGAGGTGCCATCGCGGTCGGGGCAGGGGCAGAGGCAGAAGCGGCTCTATCCGCCGCCAACGGCGGCCTGACGCGCCTTTCAGGCAGGAGCCTGTCCTCAATGCCCGCGATGCAGGCCCGCGTGAAGGCTCTCTCCTCCATCACAACCTTGCGGATGGTTTCCTCAAGGTTGGAGGAGGAGAGATCCACCGTCACTGCAGCAGGTGGGGCCTGTACAGGCCGCCCAATAGCCTCAGCCAGCTTCGTGTGAAGCTCGCTGACCTCCTTTGTGAGGCAGTCCACCCTCTTTTGGAGCTGCCTTACCTCGTCGGTGGTTGTGCGCTGCACCAACTCACCGATGATGCCACGAAGACTGGCAGCCCGGCACTTGAGGGCCTTTTGGAAGGTCCCCTTCAAATTCGAGGACTTAGAGGCGACCCTGACAATCTCCTCTTGGTCCTCTTCAGCCATCCTTTCTAACTCCGCTATGGAGTGATCCGCGTACGTGACGCTTGACGTACCATAGTCCGCCTTGGTTCTACGTGCGCGAGCCTGTGCCTCCTTAGCGGCTACCTCCTCTTCCAACTCCTGTTGGACTCGTGCCCTGTTCGCCACGTTCAGCTGACGTTGGGCATCCATCAGACCTACGTCGTGGCTAGTGCTAGCCAGGGTAGGGTTAGCAGGCTTTATAGCCTTGCTCTTCTTTTTCGGGCCACTTTTGGCTGAGTCCGAAGAGCCCTCCGAACTCTGCCTCAAGTAGGCCCGCTTTTTTGCCTGACGGTCAGGCAGCTCTGCCACAAAGGCGTCACTGTCGGACTCCGATAGATCGTCCTCCCTGCAGACCACGCTCGCCGCAGATGGTGTACGGCTAGCTTTCGACGTCGACGCGTCGTCGGGGGTGGCCCTGAGAAGGGCCGTTTGGGATTGGCCCTGAGAAGGGCCTTTTTTAATGAAACGCCCGGAGGCGTCCCGCAAAGGTTTCGACATGTTGTCGAACCACAAAGATCGCACTTATCCGCTCTGAAAGTATACGATCGCACAGTGTTCGTTAGCCGCCTGTCTGCCACTCCGTTACGGTGGTCAGACGAGACGTTGCCCGGGGATCGCTGCGAGGAAGCCAACACTGCTGGGAACCCCAACCTTTTTTTTTTTTTTTTTTTTTTTTTTTTTTTTTTTTTTTTTTTTTTTTTAACGTCAGGAAATGCAATTACGCACCGTACCTCTCCGTCGGGGAACGGAGGGGCGTGTGTGGGACTCCCCCGGATACGCCCCCGGGTATACCCACTAAAACCTGACGACGCCCGCCGCGTTTGGTGGCTTTGACAGCAGGGGCCGCGGTGTCTCAACAGTCCCGCGACCCTTGCCAGCGCAACCTCCACCCTCCATGAGGAGGGCGGATCTCCACGGAGTGGGGCGATCCCACTCCCGACGGCACCCTGGCGCCTCAGAAGGGTCTCTTGTGATTGGACAGAGGTGTCCCCACACCGTCTGTCCGAGACCCTCCCGACGAGGCGAGCCACGCCCGACGGCAAATGCACGCCGAGCTCGCCCAGAGGACCAAAGTCCTCAGGACATCCCCTGCCTCCTCTGATACACCAGAGGGGTGCTGGGAGTCCAACGACTTTTAGTGAGTCGCCGCTCGATGCGAGACAGACGCGACTCACTATGGCCACTGCCGCCCGATACGGGAACAGACGCAGCGGCACTCTCCACGGAGCATCTTGGCTTCACCCGCCGCTGGATTGCGACAGGCTACTGAGCCCCCTCGCCACGACAAGGCGTGCTCCATTCGAGGGGGGGGAACCCCAACCTAACATAACCTAACCTAACCTTTTTTTTTTTTTTTTTAACGCAGGGAAAACCCATTTATGAGCCGTAGCCGAGACCGGGGGGCCTCAGCCGTGTGTGGGACTCCCACCGCTCAACGAAGAGCGGAGACTACCCACCAAAAACCTGCGGCTTCCCTTCCCTGTCTACAGGGCGACATGGGGGTCTAGCAAAAGCCTTGACATCCACGACGCCCCGGACAGCTGCCCGCCTACACGGCGGGCCCAGCGCGCCCCCCTTGCGGGGGGACAGAGGGAATAGCCGGGGACGCGGCACTATTCCCTCTCGACGGTGGTGGCGCGTGCAATGCAGGAGGAGGCACCCCCGTGCCTCCAGCCTGCATGCCACCTTGGGGGACAAGAGAGCGATTGTACAACCGCCGTCTCCTGCCCACCCTCCGTCTGCGGAGCGGGGGCGCTGAGGGATCAACCTCCCTTTCCCGCTCCGCCGCCTCCTTCTGCGAAATGACAGTCTCGCAAAAGGTGGCCACCGCCTTCCAAGACCTCTCATCGTCTAGCATGGCGTTCACCATAATAGGCAATGACAGGTCCTGGCCGACTGCCGCCACTAGAACCCGGCGCTGCTCCTCCCAGCCTGGACAGACTGCGAGGGTATGCTGCGCCGAGTCCTCCGTCGCACCACACTCGTGGCACGACGGGGATCCCTCTCTCCCGATCCGATGCAGGTAGTCACCGAAGCAACCATGCCCGGTAAGCACCTGCGTCAGCCGAAAGGAGAGGAACCCGTGGGGCCTTTCCAACCACCGATCTATAACTGGCCCGATCGCGTCTAGCGTGCGTCGTCCAAAAGGAGCACGAGTCAAGTCTTCCTGCCAGCGGATGATCATGGCCTCGTGCGCCTCTCGCTTTATTGCGCCTCGTCCCTCTAAGGATGGACGGACTCCAAGAGCTTTCTGACCCGCCATCCAGTGGTAAACGATGGCCAGAACTTGGGCATCTAATTCCCACGGCGGAGTGCCCGCTAGGGCACATGCAACTGCGCCACCAACAGTCCGGTAAGCCCTCGCAATCCGCTGAGCAATGGCTCGTTGAGGCCTGCGGAGGAGGGCCGCATTCTCACTCTTGTGGAGAGAGTCCGCCCAGATAGGTGCGCCGTACAGTGCCATGCTGCGCAGAACGCCGGCGTAAAGACGTCGGCAAGTCGTTTTTGGCCCTCCAAGGTTCGGGAGAAGCCAGTTGAAGGCATTTGCGGCCTTTAAAAGCCGCGCCGACAGCCCCGTGAAATGGGGGCCAAAATGCCACCGACCGTCGAGGGTAAGACCCAGATATTTCATTTGGGCACTAACCTTAACTCGGATGCCACCAACGATGATGTGGGCGTCCGGAGGCGGGCGTTGTCTGGGCCCGGGGAAAAAGAGAGCCTCGGTCTTCTCCAACGCTACCTTGAGTCCCAACCGGTGTATCCTTTCTGCGATTAGAGTGCCACCGACAGAGGCCAGTTGTGCCGCCGCCTTGTACGTGCTCCCGCGAGCTGTGACAAGCGTGTCGTCTGCGTAACAGATTATGTTCATGCCATGCAGGAGCACACCCCGGAGCAGCCAGTTATAGCCGAGGTTCCACAGCAAAGGGCCAAGCACCGACCCCTGTGGAACTCCGGTCTCCACTTGTCGTCGCCGTAGATGGTTGTCCCTGTCTACATATAGAACCTCCCGACCTGAGAGGTAGTCCGTCAGGAGAGCCCGCAGGTACGGAGGCACCCTATGATATCGGAGTGCCTCTAGAATCGTAGAGTGAGGGATGGAGTTAAACGCGTTAGCTATATCAAATGATATAGCTAATACTCCCTGCCCCATCGCTGCGGCCTCTGTCGTAAGGGATTTGAGCTGCTGCAGACCGTCGATTGTCGACCGGCCAGTGCGGAACCCAAACTGGGCGTTGGACAGATCCGGTCCGGTCACATACAGATGTTTGTTTAGGCGGGCGGCTATCAGGCGCTCAAAGAGCTTGCCCGCTTCATCTAGTAGGACTATTGGGCGGTATCCTGACGGTGAGTCCGCTGGCCGCCCCTCTTTCCTTAGAAGGCATAATTGTCCTTCCTTCCAGGTTTTCGGGAACCTTCCCACCTCGAAGCAACGGTCAAAGAGCTCCCGAAACCGCAGCTCCATGAAAGAGGTGGCAATCTCCAGTACTCGTGCCGGGACGCCGTCTGGACCCGGAGCAGTCTTTTTATGGTGGAGGCAAAGCGCTGCCGCTCCGAATTCCTCCGCAGTCACTGGATCAAAGCCCACTGCAGGTGGGCCGCTTCCGACTGGAGGATCCATTTTTGGAGGTGTGTTATTTGATCGGTCCGGAAACAGAGCCCTGACCACCCCATCCAAAAGATCCGGTTGGAGGGTCTCGGTTAGAGGAGGGCCGATGGGGCGCATTTTGTTGCGTACCATTTTGTATGGTCTTCCCCATGGATCGTTATTGAGGCCCTCTAGCATTTCCTCCCTAGCCCGGTCTTTAGCAGCACCAATTGCCGCTTTAAGAGCGCGCCTTGCCTCCTGATAGCAGGCATATAAGCGGTCCTCATTTGCCTCGTCTCTGTTTCGACGACGACGGCTCCGAGTGTATGATCTCCGGGCTGCAACACAAGCGGCCCGGAGCTCACCGATTTCAGCCGACCACCAATAGACGGCATGTCTTGGAGAGGGTCGGCGGGATCGAGGCATGGAAGCGTTACACACTTCAGTTAAGGCGCTTTTCAGATCTTGAGCGGCGTCGTCAACGTCATTACTTGTAGGAGGCCGGAACCAGTCCTGGACGAAGGCCGCTTCCCTCGCCATCTCCCGGTCAAGGCGAGTGAGTGCCCACCGGGGGAAGTGCGATTGCCTACGTCCGGGATCAACCTGAGGACGTTGGGTGAGGAGCTCGATCCGGATGTACCGATGGTCAGACAAAGTCTCCACCAGGTCGACCTCCCACTTTTGTACCCGAGCAGCCAGGGCTGGAGTGGCGAACGACAAGTCCACCACCGATCCTCCCTGCTGTCTCACGCACGTTTGGGTAGTCCCCCTATTTAGAAGGGACAGACCGACAGACGCCGCCCACAACTCCAGGACTCGTCCTCGCACGTCGGTGGTTGGGTTTCCCCAGGCTGTTGATTTGGCGTTCAGGTCACCAAGAACAGCGACCTGCCTCGGTGACATTCGGCTGACCGCCGCCGCCAGGACGTCAAGGAAGGTCTCAAACTCTGCCAGGGGGCGATTAGGGGAAAAGTAAACGCCAATAATGGCGATATCTCCCCATGCCCCGGCCACATAACCGGCTCCTCTCTCGATGAGCGAGAGGGGAGGTGAGTCCACGATGGGTCGCGTTACCATCGCCACCAGGTCGTCTTGGTCGGCCAGCCACGTGGGCGGGATTGAGTACGGCTCAGCGACAACGGCCAAACCAGCTGTCCATTCGGCCATGACCTGTGCCATGAGGTCCTGGGCCCGCTTGCAGTGGTTCAGATTACCCTGAAGAATGGTGTGGTGTCTTACTACCATTATTCAGACATAGAACCGTTCCCTTCAACCGGCTCAGGACGGGCATCAACAGCAGCAGTCACTGGAACAGGTGTAGCGGCGGTCTGTAACTTGCCTTTCATTTGAGGGGGGTTGCATTTCAGCCCGCCCATCACATGGCCGGCGGGCAAAGCACTGGCCGTGCACACTGCGCATTTGAATTGTGCCTTACAGACGCTTATCTTATGGTCGGCTGACCCGCAGCGGAGGCACAACTGCGACCTGTCTACTGAAGGACATAGTGCCCGTGTGTGCCCAATTCCATAGCACCTGAAGCAGCGCATTGGTAGCTGCTCCAGAGCCCGGACCACTCCCGAGCTTAGCCCCAGGGGGATCCGCTTCTTGCCCACTAGGACTTTAGCTGCCGCTATGGGGACCTGTATAAGTATACTCAGGCCCCCACGGCCACGCCGGATTTCGCCAGATTTTATGTAATTTTCAGCGCAGCCACCAATTCTGGCCGCCGTGGTGATCACCTCGTCCTTGGAGACGGAATCATCTATCTCCGAGATCCGTAGGGGAGCCAGTTTCTGTGGAAGTGCCACTTTCGCCACGTCTGCTATCGCTTCCCTAAGTTTGGTGGCAAAGAGCTCCGCGTGTCCGTTACGCTCAGCACCCGGAAACTCAAAGAGGCGACCGCCTGTTTGTGTCTGCCTGCATTTAACATTTGCCAACCCAAGCTCAGTGGGGTTTACTGCACGACGCGCCTTCTCTAGGACTGACTCATACGTCGCGCCTCGCTGCGCGGCCTCCGGCGTGATGGTAACCACCACAGCCGCTGTTTTGGGAGGGGTAAGCCTCTTAGTCTTCCTCCCATTCTTGGCCTTGCATTTTTTCTTTCCTCTCTCGTCAGAGGACTTGGTTGTTGCTGCTTTGGTAACTGGTGGAGCCGTGGTGGCCTTAGTCTTCTTCTTTTTTCCCTTCTTCTTTTTCTTTTCTACCGTCTTCCATACATTGGCAGGAGTGGATGAAGGAAGAAGATAGTCTTCTTGTTGAGGTGTTGGCTCTACCAGGGTCGAAGACGGTCCAGGTTTGGGGGAGGAAGAGCGTGTCAGTGGGGCAACATCCTTGAGCACCGGGCCGCACGTGACTACCACTGAAGGCTTCTCCGGATCCTTGGACTTTTTGCCCTTTCCCTTTCCTTTGGAGGGCTTTGAGGCATAGGACTGAAAAGACTCAATCATGGCGCTTGTTGCCTCCGTCACCTTCTTCCGATCTGCGGCTAATGGAGGTCGCGTGGTTTTTGCCGGCAGGAGCCGGTCTTCGATGCCAGCAAAGCAGGCTCTTATAAAATTCCTTTCCTCCAAGACAACCCTTCGGATAGTTTCTTCTAGGCTACCTGGGGTGGGAGGAAATGGGTCCTGTGGGACCGCGTCCATTGCTGCTGAGGTCATTTCTGCTGCCGAGGAAGTGTTACAAGAACACTTTGTCCTATTCTGTTCTTTTGCACGCAGTTGGGCAACTTCACTGGATAATCGATCGATTGTTGCCTGCATGCGCTGTGTCTCTTCGGAGATTGTTCTTTTAAGAAGTTCTCCCATGACGCTGCGCACGCTGGCTGCCCGATTTTTTAGGGCTTTTTGCAGCGTTCCTTTTAGGTTAGAGGACTTGGAGGCAATCTCGACAATCTCCCCTACGTCGTCTTCTACTAACTTTTCAAGTTCGGGTATGGTCTTCCCTTCCAGATCGAACAGGTCTGAGCCGTACCCGTGTTTTGACCGTGCTTCTCGGATCTTCCGCTCTTTTGCGGCCACTTTTTCCTCCAGATCCTTCTGGAGCTCCTGCCTTTTTAGGGCGTTTAACTGGCGTTGTGCCTCTGACAGACCAACATAGTGGCTGGTCGTCGGAACTGACGCGTCTTTGGTCTGTGTCTTCTGGGTAGGCCGCTTCTTCGAGCTCCTTGCTATCTTCAGGGAAGGGGTATCTGAGCTTGACTCTCCACATTCCTTTTCGTTCTTTTTATAAAGGCGTTTACGTTTGTGCGTCAAAGTGTCCGCTAAAGCGTCTGCCGACATTACCGATGATGCATCTGTTAAAGTGCTGTCATCCTCAGGTGCGGGAATACTCCCAGGCCTAAAGAAACGGCTTCCTTCTAGCGCCGAGTCAACGTTAAGCGCATTGGTTGACGTACTACGGCTGCGCGTGGGTGTATCTTGCTCAGGTATCTTGGTGACGTCGATACGCGACAGACGCACGACGGGCGACCAAGCCAAGTCACAGCTCATGGTGGCTGTTGGTACTGTCCTCTCTGATTTTGAGCCATTTTCACGACCGGGCTCACGGTCGGGTTTGTGATTTATATTTGGTTCGTCCATAATTGATCCCACGAGTATGGGGGAAGTAAGGGTCCTTGCCGGGCGGTGCCCCCTGCACCCGACAAAGCCTTAGGGTTGATAACCCAACGGGAGGTCGGCAGGTATCCCGCTGGAGTAAGCTCTAGCGACTGATCACCCATCAGCCACGCATCCCATCACGGAGCTACCACGCTTGGGATTGGGGTAATTTTTTATAGAGGTTTTCTTCCTCGCGGTCCGGGCGGTTAAGCCAAGACCCTCGTTCCACACAGAGCCGCGAGACGTGATCCACGACACTCCGTTGATGTGGATTACGATATAGGGCGATCCACGCCCGACGGCAGGGTAAGTGCACGCCGGGCTCGCCAAGAGGACAAAAGTCCTAACGACGTCCCCTGCCTCCTCTGCTAAATCAGAGGGGTGCTGGGAGTCATACCAACATTCAGTGAGCCGCCGCTCGATCCGAGACAGACGCGACTCACCTGTGCCGCTGCCGCCCGATACGGGAACAGACGCAGCGGCACCCGTCACAGAGCATCTTGGCTTCACCTGCCGCTGGATTGCGACAGGCTACTGAGCCCCCTCGCCACGACAAGGCGTGCTCCATTCGAGGGGGGACCTAACCTTTTTTTTTTTTTTTTGTCCCGGTGGGAAAAAATGCATTGAGCTGCATACCCGCCGCCGTGATCAAGCGACGGGTTATGTGGGGCTCTCCTCGCCAGAAGGGCGAGGCCTACCCACTAAAAAACCACCATTGAGCCACCTCGATCACGATTTGGGAAATAAGCGGTGTAGCAGAGCCTTCCCCGCCGTTCCCAGAACGCGCTTCGCCCGCTTGCGCAGGCCCGCCATGCGACCACTCCAGCTCAGTAGGGAGACCGCCAAAAGAGCAAGCCCCCTACAGGACTATTTACAAAATGTATAAATATAAATCACAAAAAATATAAAATATAAATATACAAAAGCCTGTGCACAAAAGATGCTCAGGTGTAAATAGAAAACTCTCGGTGTATAAATAATAATAAATTAATAAATAACCTAAAACTATATATACACATGCTCGCCAGACGGGGGTGTAAAAGGCCCACCGTCTGGCGCCTTAACCTACAAAGACTAGACTTCAATGACTAGTTGCGGAGTTGACGGGCAAAAGCCCGTCGCCTCCGCCCGGCTCTCCTGCGGCGTTGGGGATCTGCGAGGGGGTCGTCCTCGCGCACCCGTTCCGCCTCCTCTTTTTTGTTCAGCACTTCTTCACAGAAAATGCTGAACGCCTCCCACTTTTCGTCCCCACTCAGGACGGCTCGCACGATATCGGGCATAAAAAGATTTGGGCCAATAGCAGCTACCAAATCCGCCCGCTCCCTCGCCCATTCCGGGCACTCTTGCAGCGTATGCTCCGCCGTATCACTGGCGTGCCCACACTGATGACAGACAGGGGTGCACTCCCTACCGATTCTGTGCAGATACTTACCGAAGCACCCGTGCCCGGTAAGCATCTGCACCATCCTGTAGGAGAGCGAACCCCCCCGCCTCTCCATCCACTCTCTGAGCACCGGCTGGATGGCGGCCACCGTACGGTGGCCCGCTTCCGGCTCCTCCAGGCGGTTCGACCACGTGTCGATCGCCACGTTGCGAGCCTCATCCCGCCAGCGCTCAACCTCCTCGTGCGAGGGTGGTGTGCCCTCAAGGGGGGACCTAACCTTTTTTTTTTTTTTTTTTTTTTTTTTTAACGTTGGAAAATGCATTACGCATACTCGCCGCCTGGGGGAGGCGGCGAGTTATGTGGGACTCGAGCTCAGAACGCCCATACCCACTAAAAACCAACGACACTCCGTCAGTCACCTGGCCGCTCAAAAGTCGCCTCAAGCCAGTCGTCGTCGTCCGAGAAATCGGACGGCGACGACTCGCTCGACGACTCGTGAGCGGCGGACGGGGCTGCGGGAAGCCGGTCGGATACTACCGCTGCCCCGTCGATGACTGCCCGCCGTAGCAGGCCCGGCAAGCCCAACCCATGAGGGGGGGCAACGGGAATGGCCCGGAGTGTGCGGTCATTCCCGTCAGGCGGCGGTGGAAGCGCGTGCAATGCCGGCGCGGGTACCCCCGTACCCGACGCCGGCTGACCTCCACCAGGGGGGATCAGGCGGTTATAACGCCGCCTTCTCCGCCCCGTTCGTCGCCTTCGGATCGGGGCGGCAAGAGGATCCTCCTCCCGCACCCTCTCCGCTGCCTCCTTCTGTGAGATAACGTCCTCGCAGAAGGAGGTGACGGCCTTCCAGGCTCTGTCGCTCCCGAGCATGGCCTCCACCACGCTGGGGAGGGAGAGGTCCTGGCCGATCTCCGCGACCAGAGTGCGGCGCTGCGACTCCCACGCTGGGCACGACACAAGGGTGTGCTGAGCCGTGTCTTCCGCAGCGCCGCACTCGTGACACGCGGCGGTCTCCTCCCTTCCGATCCGGTGCAGATAGGCGCCGAAGCATCCGTGTCCGGTAAGGACCTGCACCAGACGGTAGGTGAGAAAGCCGTGCCGTCTCTCTAGCCATCGGGTCAGGACCGGGGTCAGGGCGTCGAGGGTGGCTCGACCCGACTCCGAAGAGTTTAGGACCCCGGTCCAGGCCCGAATCAGCAGCTCTCGGGTCTGGCGCTCAAAGGCGCGCTCCTCCTCTAGGGAGCCGCGCTCTCCCCGAGAACGCTGCTCCGACCGTCGTGCGTATGTCCAGGCTAGGACTCGGGCCTCGAGCTCCCAAGGCGGGGTCCCAGCCAGGACACACGCCACTGCACCCGCCACTGTGGAGTAGCAGCGGGCCGCCCTCTGCGCGATGACTCGCTGGGGCCGCCTGAGATGAGACACGTTGTCCCGACTCAGACGGTCCGCCCAGATGGGGGCACCGTATAGCGCCATGCTCTTCAAAATGCCGGCGTATAGACGTCGGCAATGAGCGCTTGGCCCACCCAAGTTAGGAAGCAGCCACCCCAGCGAGTCCGCCGTCTTTAATAGCCGGGGTGACAGTTCGGCGAAGTGACGGCCGAACCGCCACCGGCTGTCGATGATAAGTCCCAGATATTTCATCTGGGGCTTAACGTCGATGGCCACGCCGCCGACCATCAGGCTGATGTTCGGTGGGTGGCGTTGTCTCGGGCCGTCGAACAAGACGGCCTCCGACTTCTCCAGAGCGACCCTGAGGCCCAACAGGCGAATCCGTTGGACCACAAGGTCGCACGCCGCGGTGGCCAACTGGAGGACTCGCGCTACATCCCAGGCCCGGGCCAGTACGAGAGTGTCGTCCGCGTAGCAGACGACCTTCACGCCCGGGGGGAGTGCGCCCCTCAACAGCCAGTCGAATCCGATATTCCACAGGCATGGTCCGAGGACTGATCCCTGTGGAACACCGGACTGCACGCGGTGACTCCTCAGCGAGCCGCTCTGGTCCACGTACGTGACCGTCCTGTCCTGGAGGTAATCGAACAGGAGGCGGACCAAGTAGGGCGGCACACCGTGGGCGCGCAGGGCCTCGACTATGGTGGTGTGGGGAATGCTGTTAAAAGCGTTGGCGATATCTAGAGATATTGCCATCAGCCTTTCCCCACTCTCAGCAGCACCCTTCACCATGTCCCCCAAAAAGCTCAGCGCGTCGATGGTCGAGCGGCCGGCTCGGAAGCCAAACTGAGCCTCCGCCAGATCAGGGCCAGTAATCGCCAAGTGCCGGACGATGCGGGTTACGAGAATCCTCTCGAAAAGTTTCCCCACCTCGTCCAGCAAAACAATTGGCCGATAGGCCGAAGGAGAGTCCAGCGGCCGGCCCGGCTTGGCGAGGAGGCAGAGGGCGCCTTCCTTCCACACCTTCGGGAACTTTCCGACAGCAAGACAACTGTCGAAAAGTTCCCGAAGTTTGTCCTCCAGGTAGCCCGCCGCGATGAACAACACCCGAGCGGGCACACCGTCCGGTCCTGGTGCCGTCTTTTTACCCCGGAGGCGGAGCGCGGCGGCTTGCACCTCCGCCCCCGAGACTGGCGGAAAGGAGTCAACCGGGTCCCCAACAGGATCCGGCTGAGTCATCGATGGCGGTGCGAAGTCCGGGTCAGAACCGGGGAACAACGCACCGACCACCGCTTCCACCATCGCCGGCTCGAGAGTCTGGGTGAGTGGAGGACCATGGGCGCGCAGCTTGTTGCGCGCAGCCCGATACGGTCTCCCCCACGGGTCCCTGTCCAGACTCTCCAGCATCGTCGCCCGGGCTTCGTCCTTCGCGGCGGCGATCGCTGCCTTGAGGCGCTTCTTCGCCTCCAGGTACACGGCGTACAGGACGTCTTCCCTCTCCTCGTCGCGGATTCGGCGCCTCCGGCTCCTGGTATACGCCCGCCGTGCAGCAGTGCAGGCGGACCGCAGGTCGGCAATTTCTGCCGACCACCAAAAGACGGAGTTGCGACGAGGAGGGGGAAGAGATCTCGGCATTGACGCGTCGCACACCTCCGTCAGAACTTGGCGGAGCTGGGAGGCGGAGCCGTCTACGTCCACGCCGGTCAAAGGGGGACAAAACCAGTCCTGGACCAGCGCGGATTCGTGAGCCATGTCTCGGTCGAGCCGGGCCAGCGCCCAGCGTGGTCTCGACCGCGACACGGTGGCCGACGTGGGGCGTTGGGTGGAGACTGAGTCCAACTCGAACCGGATATACCGGTGGTCGGATCCAGTCTCCACCAACAGGACGCGCCAGTTGTTCACGCGATCTGCGACGACAGGAGAGGCGAACGTGAGGTCCACCACTGACCCGCCCCGCCGTCGCACGCACGTGTGCGTCCTGCCCCTATTCAGTAGGGTCAGGCCTGTCGCCATAGCCATGGCCTCCATGGCTCGGCCGCGGCAGTCCGTCACACGGCCACCCCATGCGACGGACTTGGCGTTGAAGTCCCCCATCAGGATGATTTGACGGGGAGCAACACGCCGTAACGCGGCCGACAACGCCTGTAGAAAGGCCTCGAACTCGTGGAGTGGGCGATTAGGGGAGAAATAAACTCCAAAAATCGCTAATCCACCCCACGAGGCCCCTACAAACTCGGCACCCCTCTCGAGAAGTGAGAGGGGTAGGCCACCGGAGGAGGTTATCGCCGCGAGGCCGTCCCGACTCCCCAACCAGTTTGGTCGGTCTGGTATCAGGTACGGCTCCGAGACGACGGCCACGTCGATATGATACTCCGCCAGAGCCTGGGAGAAAAGATCCTGGGCTCTGGCAGACCTCATGAGGTTCGCCTGGAGCAATGACTTGGGACCCAAATCCATCACTCGGACATAACCTCTTCCGGCGTACCAGTTCCCTGACTGGTTTTAGGCGGTCCAGGCGTTGGCTTCGTTGCCACCTTGCCCTTCGTTGGGGGAGGGTTACATTTCTTCCCTCCCATCACATGGCTGGCGGGTCTACCAGCCGACGAGCAGACGGCGCATCTCGGTTCCGCTGAGCAGGAGGCGCGGTCATGGCCTTTCCTGCCGCAGCGGAAGCACAGGTCCTCGCGGCTCACCTGAGACGGGCAAAGCGGCTTGGTGTGGCCGATTCCGAGGCACCGGAAGCACCTCATCGGGCGGGGCTCGAGCACGCGAACGTGGCAGGAGCTCCACCCGACGGTGATGCGCCCGGCATTCGCCAAAGCCTTCGCCGCGGCGACGGGGCAGTGCACTACGATGCACCCCGTACCACCAGGGCCGGGGCGAATGGCACCGGCGCGGACCTGTTCGGCGCTGCACCCTCCCTTCGCGGCAACGGCGGCGGCGACTTCCTGCGGCGTGATGGAGTCATCCAGCCCTGTTATCCGAAGTTCGGATTTTTTGACAGGGCGGACGACTATCGCCTCTTCTGCTACCACCTCCTTCAGTTTGGCCGCAAAGAGGTCGGCCTTTTCGCTGTTTTGGGGGCCCTCAAATTCAAACATGCGGGCCCCCGCTGCCGTCTGCCGTGACCGCACCGACGGGATGCCGAGCTCGGCGGGGTTGATGACCGCACGGGCCCTCTCTATGAGAGACCCATAGGTGACACCCTTCTTCACGGACTCCGTGGAGAGAGTGAGCACCACCGCCGATGTTTTAGGGGCCACCAGCTTACGCGGCTTCTTCGATACCACGTTGTGCGCAGGCGCTGTTGGTTTCGAAGGAGGAGCGGCCGTAGGAACGGCCGTTTTCTTTTTCCTTCGTCTTGCCACCGTCACCCAAGTTTCCTTGGCCGGCGCCGTTGACGGGGGCTCTCCCTTCTGGCTTGGTTGTGGCGTCGTTGGTGCCGAAGACGGCCCAGCGATGGGCGCTGCCGCGGCGGCGGCAGAAGGAGGGGCAGACTTCTTCCCCTTCCCCTTTCCCTTGCTGGGTTTGGAAGCCGCGACAGGCGCTGGTGTGGTCAGCTTCTTGTCGGCGGCCAGAGGTGGCCGCAGAGACTTGGCTGGCAGGAGGCGATCTTCGAGGCCCTCAAGGCGGGCGTTTAAAATTGCACCCACCTCCAACACTATGGAGCGTCGGAACTCCGTCAGGGCTGGGTCTTCCCCATTATGGCCCCTCTGTTGTGAGGGGGCCACCCTGGTGGATGAAAACGGAGTCGCGTCCATAGGTGCCGGACCACGTTTCTCCGCCTCTATCTCCCGTCGAAATTCAGCCATCTGCTGTCGCATTTGCGCCAGCTCATGCCGGATGGCTGAGTTCTCCTGCTGGAGCAACCTCGTCTCATCAGAGACGGAGTGGCTCACGGCAAGAGCCGTCAAATTTTGTAGGGCTTTGGCCGCGTCTTTTAAAGCCTTTTGGAAGGTGCCTTTGAGGTTTTTTGACCTCTTGGCCACCTCCAGGATCACCTCCAGGTGCTTGTTTGCCGCTAACTGGAGGCCTTCCGCCGTCATTTTCGGGCCTTCCGGCACCGGAGCAGCACCAACAGCCGTACTGGCGGCGCACGCTTCTTTTGAAAGCGCCGCTATCCGTTCTTCCTCCTCCGGTTGCAGCGCTTCTGTGGCCAAAGATAGGGCCAGGTCACCAAGACCAGTCTCTGCCGGGGTCGATTGTCCGACCTTTCCCTTTCCTTTCTTCCTCCTCTTTTCTTTCTTTCCGGGCTCGACTTCCGGGCGAGGCGTCTGCAAAAACTGCAGGCGCGTCGACCAGCAGGAGCCCTCCGACAAAGTGGAGGCGTCAGAGTACTCCTCCAGGCTACTGCGGGAGCGCTCCTCGTCAAGGCCAATGGCCTCCAGAGAGGTGCAACTCCCCGTCACACTCACGGCGCGCTTTTTTCTCGGAGGCGCCAACTCCCGTGCTCCGTCCTCGGGCAGCCTCGCGACTGCTACTCGGACCTCCTTCAGATTACGCGACAGGCGCACGACAGGCGACCAAGCACTGTCACAGCTCTTGGTGGCTGTTCCTTCTCTCTTCTCCGGTTTTGAGCCATTTTCACGACCGGGCTCACGGTCGGGTTTGAGAATTTTATCCAATTTATCCATATTGATCCCACGAGTATGGGGGAAATAAGAGTCCTTGCCGGGCGGTGCCCCCTGCACCCGACAAAGCCTTGGGGTTGATAACCCAACGGGAGGTCGGCAGGTATCCCGCTGGAGTAAGCTCTAGCGACTGATCACCCATCAGCCATGCATCCCCTCGCGGAGCTACCACGCTTGGGATTGGGGTAATTTTTTATAGAGGTTTTCTTCCTCGCGGTCCGGGCGGTTAAGCCAAGACCCTCGTTCCACACAGAGCCGCGAGACGTGATCCACGACACTCCGTTGATGCGGATTACGATATAAGGCGATCCACGCCCGACGGCAGGGTAAGTGCACACCGGGCTCGCCAAGAGGACAGAAGTCCCACCGACGTCCCCTGCCTCCTCTGCTAAATCAGAGGGGTGCTGGGAGTCCTACTAACATTCAGTGAGCCGCCGCTCGATCCGAGACAGACGCGACTCACCTATGCCGCTGCCGCCCGATACGGGAACAGACGCAGCGGCAACCGTCACAGAGCATCTTGGCTTCACCTGCCGCTGGATTGCGACAGGCTACTGAGCCCCCTCGCCACGACAAGGCGTGCTCCATTCGAGGGGGAAGGGGGGACCTTTTTTTTTTTTTTTTTTTTTTTTTTTTTTTTTTTTTATCGCAGGAAAACCCATTTATGAGCCGTAACCGAGACCGGGGGGCCTCAGCCGTGTGTGGGACTCCCACCGCTCAACGAAGAGCGGAGACTACCCACCAAAAACCTGCGGCTTCCCTTCCCTGTCTACAGGGTGACATGGGAGTCTAGCAAAAGCCTTGACATCCATGCACACCCTGGACAGCTGCCCGCCTACACGGCGGGCCCAGCGCGCCCCCCTTGCGGGGGGACAGAGGGAATAGCCGGGGACGCAGCACTATTCCCTCTCGACGGTGGTGGCGCGTGCAATGCAGGAGGAGGCACTCCCGTGCCTCCAGCCTGCATGCCACCTTGGGGGACAAGAGAGCGATCGTACAACCGCCGTCTCCTGCCCACCCTCCGCCTGCGGAGCGGGGGCGCTGAGGGATCATCCTCTCTCTCCCGCTCCGCCGCCTCCTTCTGCGACATGACAGTCTCGCAGAAGGTGGCTACCGCCTTCCAAGACCTCTCATCGTCTAGCATGGCATTCACCATACTAGGCAATGACAGGTCCTGGCCGACTGCCGCCACTAGAACCCGGCGCTGCTCCTCCCAGCCTGGACAGACTGCGAGGGTATGCTGCGCCGAGTCCTCCGTCGCTCCACACTCATGGCACGACGGGGATTCCTCTCTCCCGATCCGATACAGGTCCGAAGGGGGGACCTAACCTAACCTAACCTAACCTAACCTAACCTAACCTAACCTAACGTATTGCTTCTTATAATTGTCTTTGATAGATTCCGTCGATAAATCATTCAAATTAGTTCATTTTTTGCGTTTTTCATCCATATTAGGCACATAGAATATTTTTAGTATCAAATATTAATTTCAAAAGTTTTAATTTGCCATTTCTGTTCAAATCAATAGTCTGATAGTATACCTTTCGATCGTATTAGCTCACCGGAGTGGTTCTGCGCACGCTCCGCTGTTCTAGTACTCACCTGCGACACTTTATAATATACATTCCATACAAATATAGTCGAATTTCACACTTTTTCGGTCATAGTGAAATATTTCGTTTGAAACTTACCCTCGATACTTACCTTATATTGACCGCCGCGACGAGCCCGTTGCGTTGACACCTCGTTTGCGTAGATCGGACCTGGGAAACATCAAAAATTCGCCCGCCCACCCTCCCTTATTTCATTTACTACGTTAACTCGGTGGATTATCACATTATAGTATTCTTATTTTATTACTGTTTTTTCCGGTGCCAATCTTTTTTGTCACAAGCCACAATCTCTGATAATCTTACCCAAGTCAAGGCCAAACGCACCTACAAACCAAAGACCACACAAGAACCAGTCCTCCCCTGCCGCGCTGAAAGCGTGCAGGATTTTACCACCTTCAAGGCCCTCATACACACCCTCACTCACACTGTTGCCGAATGCGTCAAACCAGCTAGTGTCACCAGTGCCGGCAAAATTCAGATAAGGCTGGCCTCGGATGAAATCCGTAAAGCCACAGACATCCTGGAGGAGAAGATAGAATTCGCGGATCGCCTTACCGTTCCGATCTGTAGCCTCCCTGCTAGCCCCGCTGTCGCCGCTCTAACGAAAGAAGATATACTGACCACCATTCGGCAAAGTGTCAAAGATGAGGTTAAAAGCGCTATTCCTTCCTTTTTCAATTCACCAGCGAGATCTTTTGCTGAAACCGTGAGGGCTCCTCCCCGCAAAGTTCCAACTCCACCCAAATCACTTCCGTCGATAATCATCAAAACTACAGAGACTGGTGAAAAACAACCAAACGTATTGGAAGAGTGGAGAAAGAAGGTCTCCTTCCGAAACTCTACTTTTGCCCCAACCAAAGTAAAACCGCTCTCCAAAAAGAAATGGGCCTTGAACCGCCACCTTCCGTCAAGCACAAGCCCAAGGTACCGGATGGTGGATGAAACCGGGATCAGAAGCCCATCCACCATCAACCCAGTGCCCGCAGGCGGCGCACGTCGTCGGCCGTGAAAACACAGCGCCTCAGACTTCTCCAGCGCCACCCGCAGCCCCAAAAGGCGGATTCGGTGTACCATTACAGCGACCCCAGCAGTCGCACGACGTGCAGCATCGGCAAAGGAGTCACCACGAGCTATCAGCAGGGTATCGTCGGCGTAACAAGTCACGCCAACCCCCGCGACGAACTGGCCGCGGAGAGCCCAATCGAATCCGATGTTCCACAAGAGTGGCCCTAAGACCGACCCCTGCGGAACGCCGCATCCGGCCAAGTGCCGCAAACGACCGTCCACCGAATCACACGCAACCTCTCGTCCTTCTAGGTACGATGCGATGGTATCCTGCAGGTAAACAGGCACTCCGTGGAATCGGAGCGCCTGCTTTATCGTGGTCCACGGCAGCGTGTTGAACGCGTTGGCAATGTCGATAGACACGGCCAACAGCACACCGCCGCTCTCCACCGCTTCGCTGGCGAGCGATTTTACCCGCAGGATAGCATCGATCGTAGAGCGCTCTCTCCTGAAGCCATACTGCACATCCGACAAATTCGGCCCATCCGTATCCAGGTGCCGAACGAGGCGGTTTGCAACGACTCTTTCAAAGAGCTTGCCCACCTCATCCAGCAACACGATCGGACGGTATGCCGAAGGGGAGTCGGTCGGACGTCCGTCTTTCTTCAGAAGCACGAGCCTCCCTTCCTTCCATAGCGCCGGGAAGCGCCCCTGTTCTAGGCAAGCGGTAAGGAGCCTACGAAGGCGGTCACCCAGTATATCCGATACGAGGACCCAGATTTTACCTGGGATCCCGTCAGGACCCGGGGCCACGTTCTTGGCCTTCAACCGCTCTAATGCCGCGCCGAACTCGCCCTCGGACACGGGGTCAGGGGACTCTCCGGAGGCCACGGGGTGTGGCAACATCGAAGGCGGGGTGTGTTCCACCTGAGCTGGGAACAAGGTGGACACGACTCTTCGGAGGAACTCGGGCTCTAGCCTTTCCGTGACCGGGGGTGCACATGGGCGGAGTTTCCCCCGCACCGTGCGGTACGGGCGTCCCCACGGATCGGCATCGAGCGATGCAAGGAGCTCCTCCCTCGCCTTGAGTTTCGCCTCCAGGATGGCGATCTTAAGCGCCTGCTTCGCCTCTCTGTAGGCCTGGTAAAGCGGCTCGTCCAGCGCCGGATCACGGCGTCTGCGTCTTCGATGTCTGGCTGAGGCGCGACGCGCCGCGATACACACGCGGCGCAGCTCCGCAACCTCATCCGTCCACCAATAGACGTTCCGCCGGGGAAGGGAAGGTCCGGACCGAGGCATGGACGCGTCACACACGTCCGTAACGGCCTCCCGGAACCATTCCGCTTCCGCATCCACTTGGACGGGCTCGGGACCTACAGGCAGCCAGGCCTTGACGACCGCAGCTTCCCGCGCTGTGTCTCTGTCCAGGCAACTGAGCCTCCATCGGGGGTATGTCGGGTGGGGTGTACCGCTCGGAGGGATCACGGGACCGGAGGCGGAGATGTCAAACCGGATGTACCGGTGATCCGACAATTCTTCCGCCTCTGTGACCACTCTCCAGCCACTTATTCGAGCTGCAACCGCGGGGGTCGCGAACGTTATGTCCACGACGGACTCCCCCTGCGGTCGCACGCAAGTGGGTTCGGTCCCCACATTGACTATAACAAGTCCGTTGGACACCGCCCAGTCCAGCAGACTCTCCCCTTTGGGGTCAGTTTGACGTGAGCCCCAGGCTATATTCTTGGCGTTGAAGTCGCCGCCAACGATCACCGGCAAGGTGGACTGACGGAGGACCGACCCGAAACGGTCCAGGTCGGCCTCGAACTCGCTCCTGGTTCGGCTGGGGGGGCAATAGACCCCCACCAGCAGAAACTCCCTGCACTTGGCGGCGACAAAACCGCTCTGCCGGGCTACAACGTCGATGGGATGCGCCCCGGACACCATAATGGCCGACAGGCCGCTCACATCCCCGACCCAGTTCTCCCGGTCAGCCGGTATGAAGTAGGGTTCGGAGACGAGGACGGCGTCTATGGACCACTCCGCCGCGTGCTGCAAGAGGATATCCTGCGCAGCAGCAGAGTGGTTCACATTCGCCTGCAGAACACTGAAGGCCATCTTATCCCGCTGTTATTTCTGCCTCCATGGAAGTGGGCCTTTCGGCCGCGGACGGTGCGGCTGGAGTCCTGGCCACTGTCCTTCCCGCTCGATTGCCACGCTTGGGCGGTTTGCAGCTCTTGCTGCCCACCCGGTGGTTCGCTGGCAATCCTGCGTCCGCGCACAGAGGGCAGTGCGGCGAGGCAGTACATCCCCTGGCTGCATGTCCCGGAACACCACAGCGGTAACAAAGGGTACTGCGATCGGTGGTCGAAGGGCAGCTCTCGCGGGCGTGTCCCACCTCCAGGCACCGGAAGCACTTAAGTGGCTTCGGGTCCATAAGCCTGGTCTGGGCGGAGACCCAGCCCACCAAAACTCGCCCCTTTATCGCCTTCTGGGCTGCAGCAATCGGCACTTTCACAATACAGGCCCCTGTGCCCTGAAATGATCGACCAATCGACCCCACCTGGATCGATTTGGGATCACAGCCCCCTGCCTTGGCGACAGCTTCGGCGACTTCGACCTTGGTCACAGAGTCGTCGAGTCCCGAGATCCGGACATCGACGCTCTTGGTCGGCCTGGTCACCTTCGCTATCGTCTCAGGGATGACCTCCCGCATCTTGGCTGCCAGGGTGTCAGCCTTCGCGTCACTATCGGCACCGGTGATCTCCAGGACCTTGCCGCCAGTTTTGGCGACCCTGAAGCGGATCCCGGAGATCCCCAACGCACCGATATCTATTGCCTGCTTGGCACGGCCCATCACTGACTCGTATGAGTGCTCCTTGGCCTCCAGCACTCCCGGTTGCATCGCCACCAGGATGGCGGCGGTCCTCGGCGGGCGGAGGTTCGGAGTCTTCTTCACGGGGGCAGTTGGCCTCTTGGGTTGGACCGAAGGCTGCTGCTGCGGGGTGGAAGCCAATGACGGCTTTTTCTTACGCCTAACTACCTCTGTCCACGAATCGGCTCCAGGGCCAGCTGCGGACTGGGTTGTTGGGCGGGAACTCCCAGCTTGGGAGACGTAAGCGGGCGTGGACTCGGGGGCTTGACGGGCCTTCTTCCGCTTGTTCCGCTTTCGCCTCTTCTTCTCCCCAGCGGGGACTGCACCGGCAGTCGAGGTTGTGGCCACAGGGGCGGACACCTCGGACGGCGCTTTTCCCGTCTGGGGAGAGTCGGCTTTCTTGGGCGGTGCTGCGGTTGGCGGCTGCTTCTTCGCCTTGGCTGCGACGGCAGAAGGGCGCTCAACCTGAGCCTTGCGGGCGTCCGCGGCAAGTGGCGGGCGCAGGCGAGGCTCAGGGAGCAGCCGATCTTGGATGGACGCCAATTTGGCATCCATCATGCCTCCGAACTGGCGCATGAGGCGCTGCTCTAACTCCTCCCCAAAGGGGGTGGAGGTTGCAGGACGCATGTCCGCGAGCCTTTCAGCCCGGAGCTCCTGGACGACGCGCTTCAGGTCCGCGACGTCCTGCTCCAGGCGCTTGTTCGCGGCTTGCAGCCGCCGCGTCTCCTCGTCAGTAGTCCTCGCACTGAGGATGTCGACCACACGCGTGATGGAGGTGGCAGCCTCCTTCAGGGCACGCTGAAAGCTGCCCTTCAGGTTTCCGGACTTGGCCACGCAGAACAAAATTGTGTCCGTGGCAGCCCGGATCTGGCCAGTCAACTCCTCTGCGGTGGGATCCCCCACTGCGAAGTCACTTTTATTGCGCCGGTGCGCAAGCCCGTCTGCTAGGCGAGAAGCCTCCTCCTCCGCTTCTACCATCGCTGCACGCCGTTTCTCGTCCCGGAGTTGTTCGCGGGCTCTGCCAACACCTACGTACTCCCCATGCGTAGGTGGGCGGCCTCGTCCCCTGCGGGCAGCAGTTATTTTGTCAGCCGGAACTTTGGCAGGAGAGAGGTCTGAGGAGGCCTCATCCGCCCGCCGTTTGCCGGCTCTTACTGTCTTGCCGCTGGTGCGAGTTCCAGACGGCGACCGAGATGTAATGCCCGAAGATGCGGACTCGTAGGAGTCCACTATCTCCAGGCTGTCGTTCCGGTTGTGGTAGTCAAATCCAGGTGAGGGGGAAACACAAAGTGACGTCCCCTCTTTGTCATGTCCAGTAGGGGTGACTTCGTCCTCTGACTCGGAGAAATCCCCGGGCCTGAAGAAACGGCCACCCGACGGTCCAGCCAATGGTGTATCACACCTTTCCAAGCGGACAACGGGCGTCCTGAAAAGGACGTCGCCGTCACCCACTGCTTTTTTCTCAGTTTGAGCGCCTCGCGCTCGGGGATTGGTCGCAATTTTAATTTCAATATCCTTTTTCGAGCAAGCCATTGTCCGTTGTTGTATCAATTCAGTCGGTGGTGACCCCACCCACCACGGAGCCCCATCTGGGGAGGTGCCACTGACACCCCAGGGTTTCCCACCGACCATAGCAGGGACGCCACTTCCCTTTCGGGCAGACTAGTACGGGATCTTTGACGAGACGGTTGGGGCAAGGTGAGCACGCGTCGACCAGAACGCGCAACATCACCGAGCCCGCCGCCTGCCCTGCCCCCCGTACCCCCCGCGTCACCGTTGGACGAGGGTTAAGCCGCTCGCCCGCAGCCGAATAACCCGTGGACCGGCTACTCCACGGGCCCCCCGTGTGCCCGGAATCCGAGGCCAAAGACAGCGTGTTGCCTGGGTGGTCTGCCTCAGGCTCAACGTCCAGGACCCTCTTCTCCCAGGATTACGGGACCCAGCGCACGGCACAAATGCGCTGCCCGGGTTGTCGTGATGACAGGCCACAACCCAGGAAAAACCCACGGATCCGGGCAAATGCCCCGACGACCCAATGCCCTTCGACCCGGACAAACGCCCCGCCGGTCTAGGCACCCCTATCTACGCCTCAGGTACTCGAGCCGCTCTGGTCCATTCCTTCGAGGAGGAGCAGGCAGAGCGGCGAATACAAGAGGACTTGAGCCATAAGGCCTTCCCTTCTGGCCCGACAGGTCCGCCGAGTTGACAAAACCTGCCGCGCTCTGGTTTTGGTTCGCGCCGGCCGAAGCCGGTACCCCCCATATCTGGGAGGCGTTCCCCTATCCACCACCTGGGGACGCGCCCGATGCGGGACCAGTAACCCGACACGGGAACCTAACCTAACCTAACCTTTTTTTTTTTTTTTTTTTTTTTCCCGGTGGTAAAAAATGCATCGAGCTGCATACCCGCCGCCGTGGTCAAGCGACAGGTTATGTGGGGCTCTCCCCGCCAGAAGGGCGAGGCCTACCCACTAAAAAATCCACCATGAGCCACCTCAGACACGTTCCGGAAAAGTTGACGGTGTAGCCAGGCCTTCCCCGTCTTTCCCGGTTCGCGCGCTGTCCACTTGCGCAGACCCACCGTGCGACCACTCCGGCTCAGTAAGAAGACTGCCAAAAGAGCGAGCCTCCTCACAAGGGAAATTCCATTTACAAAATAAGTAAAAATAATAAAATATAAATATACAAATCCTGCGCACAAAAGATGCACAGGTGTAAATGAAATAATCTCAGCGTATAAATAATAAATAATTAAAACTATCTATACACAGAACGACAGGTGGGGGGGTGTAAAGAGCCCACCTCCTGGCGCCTTAACCTAACCTATGACTAGATTCGACTAGCTACGGAGTTGACGGGCAAAAACCCGACGCCTCCGTCCGACTCTCCTTCGGCGTTGGGGATCAGCGAGAGGGTCATCTTCGCGCTCCCTTTCAGCCTCTTCCTTTTTGTTCAGCACCTCTTCGCAGAAGGTGCTGAATGCCTCCCAATGAGTGTCCTTCGCTATGATAGCTCTTACGACTGCAGGCAGGGATAGGTCCGAACCAATTTCAGCCACTAGCGCCGCCCGTTCCCTTGCCCATTCCGGGCACTCTTGCAACGTGTGCTCGACCGTATCCACGGCATGCCCGCACTGATGGCAGACAGAGGTTCTCTCCCTACCGATCGTGTGCAGATACTTCCCAAAGCAGCCATGCCCGGTCAGCATCTGCACCATCCTGTAGGAGAGAGAACCTGTGCGCCTCTCAATCCAGTCTCTGAGCACTGGTTGGATAGCCGCTATCGTACGGTGGCCCACTTCCGGCGCCTCCAAGCGGTTCGACCACAAATCGATAGCAGCATTGCGAGACTCTTCCCGCCAGCGCTCAACCTCTTCTTTCGAAGGCGGTGTGCCTTCAAGCTTTGCTGCCGAGGACTTATTGTATACCTCTGCCAGCACCAGTGCCTCTATTTCCCATGGTGGGGTCCCAGCGATCGCGCAAGCCGCTTCCCCAGAAACCGTGCAATAAGCCCGCACTACGCGGTTGGTGACTGCGCGCTGTGCTCGCCGAAGCACGGCGACATTCTCCCTCTTGAGGGCATCAACCCATATGGGGGCACCGTAGAGTGCCATGGATTTTATCACCGTTGCGAATAAGCGCCGACATCCCGTATGGGGGCCACCTAAGTTCGGCATAAGGCGACTGAGAGCGCCGGCCGTCCTAACGAGCTTTGGAGCCAAGTAACCGAAGTGAGCCTTAAAGTTCCACCGACTGTCGAGTACCAATCCTAGGTACTTCATGGTACTCCCGACGCCGATGGAGACGCCACTCACAACGATTTCGGCTCCCGCCGGTGGAGCGTTCCGAGGCCCGTGAAAGCACAGGGCCTCAGATTTGTGCAGCGCTACCGTGAGCCCCAGTCGCCTTATTCTGTCGACCACTTGTGCTACGCTAGCCGTCGCCAGGATAGCGGCTTGCCTGTACGTCTCACCCTTCGCGGTGACCAGCGTATCGTCCGCGTAACATATTACGCTGGCTCCTCTTAGTGTGGCACCTCGAATCGCCCAGTCGTATCCGATATTCCACAGGAGTGGCCCTAAGACCGACCCCTGTGGAACACCGCACGATACCCTTCTGCTTGCCCAGCCCTCACTTGTTGGGTACGTTATTTCCCTGTCAGCGAGATAGTTGGCTACTATCCGCTGCAGGTACTTCGGCACCTTGTGGTGCTTCAGCGCCTCTGTGATGCAGCCGTGGGGGAAGGAATTAAAGGCATTGGCGATGTCTAACGACACCGCCACGACAACTCCGCCTTTGTCGACCTCGTCCTTGGCGATCTTCTTTACCCGGGCGATTGCATCAATCGTGGACCTTCCCCGCCGAAATCCAAACTGGTTGTCGGCTAGGTCAGGTCCTATCGTCTCCAGGTGGCGCACCAGGCGGTTGGCCAACACCCTCTCATACAGCTTTGCTGCTTCGTCTAGCAGGACAATGGGCCTGTAAGCTGATGGTGAGTCGGCAGGCCGGCCATCTTTTTTCAGTAGCACTAGTTTTCCTCTCTTCCACGCGAGCGGAAAATGACCTTCCCGCAAGCATGTCGAGAGTAGCGCTCGAAATCAAGGCTCGAGACCGTCTTTCAATGCCATGTCCCATGCCTTTCCAGGAATGCCATCCGGACCAGGGGCAGTATTCTTGGTCTGGAGGCGTTGGACCGCGGCTCCAAGCTCCCCCTCAGTAATTTCTGGGGCCTCGTCGTTGTCATCGTCCACCGTTTGGAATCTGATCGGTGGCGTGAATTCGGAGCTCTCAGGGAAAAGGGCCTCCACAACATTCCACAGCAGGCTAGTGTCCAAGGTGGTGGTGAGTGGGGGGGCCCATGGACGTAGTTTGCTCATTACGAGCCGATAGGGTCTCCCCCAAGGATCTTGGTTCAGGGTGGAGAGGAGCTCCTCCCAAGCGGCGTTTTTTGCCGCTCCAATCGCACCCCGAAGAGCCTTTTTGGCCTGCTGGTACTCGGCATATAGCGAGGAGTCTAGAGCCTCATTCCTGTTTCGCCTACGTCGGTGCCGGGAGTAGCGCCTCCTGGCCTCTACACAAACCTCCCTCAGCCGAGCGAGTTCTGGAGACCACCAGTACACGGCCGTGCGTGGCGGCAACGCTCTCACACGGGGCATCGCCGCGTCGCACGCGTGCGACATGGCCTCACGAAACCACTCGACTTCCCTGCTCGGATCTACGTGCTCAGGCCAGGGCGACCAACTCTCGACCAGGACTGCCACCTCAAAGGTGTCCCGGTCTAATCTCTTTAAGGCCCATCTTGGGCCGAGGTCCGTCATGGGACGGTTTGAACTGCTCGGGGAAAGCTGGAGAGGGGAGATGTCCCAACGCACATACCTGTGGTCTGACAGCGTCTCGACCCCCACCAGCACCTCCCAGTTCTGGACACGGGGCGCCAGGGCAGAGCTCGCGAATGTGATGTCCACAACCGATCCGCCCTGCATCCGCACACACGTGTCGACCGACCCTCTGTTGACCACTACGAGACCATGGTTCGTGAGCCAGTCCTCTACAAGCTCACCCCGGGCATCTGTGTGACGGGAGCCCCAGGTCACTGACTTGGCGTTAAGGTCACCGGCCACAAGAACCTGATCCAGTCGACCCCAGCCCGTCAACAGCACATCAAGTTCCGCCAGAAACCGCTCGAACTCTGCGATCGAGCGATTGGGGGAGAAATACGCCCCGACCACCAACAAATCCTCCACCTGTGCCACCACACACCCATTCCCCTGGCGCGCACGTGAAAAGGTAGGCGAATTAGCACCTAAACTAGTGATTATCGCCACGGTCTCATTTTTATCTGCCACGCAGTTGTCACGATCTGTGACATAATATGGCTCCGTGACGACGCAAATGTGTGTCGACCACTGTGCCAGGCTCTGATGTAAAAGGTCCTGAGCCCTGGCACAATGGTTGACATTCGCCATTAGGAATTTCAGGGCCATGCTTTTAGTCCCCTGCCATTTCCTCCTCCTCTAGCCCTTGAATCGGACGGGAAGGTTCCGGCTGGCTACAAGCACTTGCCGTTACCTTCTTGGCCTTCTTGCTGGAAGGAGCTTTGCAGGCACCACTTCCCAGACGGTGCCCTGCCTCCTTACCCGCCTGCGAGCATAGTGGGCAGTGCGGGTCATTGCTACACAAGCTGGATATGTGCCCCAGCTGGCCGCACCTGTAGCATTGGCGGCTCCTATCAACCTCCGCATTGCACTGGGCACGCACGTGGCCAGGCTCTAAGCACCGGAAGCACCGAAGGCTTCTGCGGGGTAGAACCTTGACCTTGGCGACAACCCAGCCAATGAGCAAGCGGCCCTCTACCACCTTTTTCGCGGCCATAATGGGACACCGCACCCAGGCAGCATACAAGCCCGTGTGGTCGCGCGATGGAGAGCCCACCTTTATTTGGTCAGCAGGGCATCCTCCAAGTTTGGAGACTCCCTGCTGTATTTCTTCGGTGGTAACAGAGTCGTCCAGCCCTGAGACCCTGATCTCCATGGTTCTAGTTGGTCTGGACACCCGTATATCGTTCTCGTTATAAATCTCCCTTAGCTTCTGTGCCAGGGAGTCCGCCTTTTCCCCACTAGTGGTGCCAGGCACCTCTATAATGGTTGCCCCCGTCATCGCTCTGCGGAAGCGCACGCTGTCTATGCCAAGCTCAGCTATATTGATTCGCTGCTTGGCATCTGCTACCGCTGCGGCATACGTAACGCCTCGTTCTAATGCGCCCTCTTGAACAGTTATGACTACCGCCGCAGATTTTGGAGGGCGAGCCTTGATCTTGCCGCCTGTGCCGCTTTCGCCTGCGGTTTGGCGGCGACCTTCTTGTTAGTGCCATTTGTTTTGCCCCTCTTGGCCACCGTTGTCCACCCTTCGTCGGTAGAGAGCGGTGCAGGGGGCAGTGGCCGTTGTGGCTGTGATGCCGCAGGTGCATTAGCATTAACTCCCTTGCTTTTTGGTGGCCTCTTTCTTCTTCTCTTGGTAGATGCGCTTGTTGGCTCTACCAGGGGCCCTCGAGCGCTAGTTGCCTTAATAACTCGGGGGGCACTAGCAGGCGCCTTCTTTTCGGTATTTACAGGCAAGGGCTTCGCCGCTGCATGTGCCGTGACCTCCACTGGTGGTACTGTGTTCCGTCCTTCAAATGCCAACGGTGGACGAAGCCGGGGCTCTGGATTCAGCCGCGGTTCTAGGCCCTCCACGGTGGCGTTGATGCGAGCCGTTGTTTGGCTCATGATTCTAGCCGCCCATTCCTCCATGTTGATGGAGGACGGATGCCCACCTGTGGAGGCTAACCCCCCTTTGGTTTGGAGACTTTCCTTAAGTTCGGTCAGTTCTCTCTTAAGTGACTCTAGTTCGGCAGCCAAACGGCCGTTCTGGGCCCTCAGGGCCTCCACTTCCTCAGAGACGGTCCTAATGGCAAGCGCTTCGGATGCTTCTCTGATCATTTCACTCGCTGTGTTAAGAGCCGCCTGCATTGTCCCCTTTAGCTTTCCTGACTTGTTTTTGACCTCATTGATCATTTTCAGGCCTGTCGTTATCTGTTGTTTCAACGACATCGTGGTCGTTTCCTCGTCCGAGTGCCCGCTTGTGGACAGCATGTTCCTCGTCCTTTGTCTCATTTTGCGGGCCTCGACAGTGACGTCGAGAATCTCCTTCTCTGCCTGAAGCTCCAGCTCTTGTTGCTGTAACTTTAGAAACTCTCTTTTCTTGTCTGCAAGTCCGACGTACTCCCCTGTAGTGGGAGGCCGGCCGCGTCCTCTCCGCGAGGCTGTCTTGTTTGTTGCAGCTATTTTTGGGGATCGGGAGCGATCTTCTTCTGTATCCGATCCGCTGTCCAGCTGGACCAGTGGCCGCTTGTGTCCCCTCCAAAATTTGTTTCTCGATTCAGCAGGCACCATGGTGCTCACCGAAGAGTCCGACCTGCTGTCCGTGTCGATCCGGGTAAGGGAAACCCGCAGTTCACGGGATCCCGACCCAGCTAGCGCTTTGGCGCTGTCCACTTTCCTATTTGGGCGGGGTGATCGAAAACCACCGGCCCGCACGCTTCATCCTACTCCATCACTTTCTCTATTCTCATCTTCACCTTCATCTACTGCTTGATAACTCTGCATAGGCAGAGAGACAGTTGGTGCCCCCCCCGCATACAAGGGGCAGGGAGGGATTCCCCAGCTGAGCTGGGACCCTCTCGGGGATTTGTTTCGTTTTCCAATCTGTCCATATTTTACTCCGCTGCTTCCGGGCGCAGCTGCCCCCCCTTCCACCTCGTGACGGGGTAGGGACCAACGTATCCCCGCCGGCCATACAGTGCCTCGGCCCCCGCCATACCTTGCACTTTGGGGATTTTAGAGACTTGTCTGTCGCGGTCCTGACTTCAGTAGCCAGGACCCCCGCCCCCCTCAATGGGGATTACGGGTGCGCCCGGAAGGGCTGCCACTCGATCGCCGAGTATAGGCGACCACATCCTGCGCGCCTGTCACGTTAGCCGGCTGGTGGATGGAACACCAGCCGTTGCCCAGGGTACACCACGAGGAGGTCTGACAGATGGTACCCCAACCTAACCTAACCTAACCTTTTTTTTTTTTTTTTTTGGTTTCGCTGGAAAATGCCTTACGCATACCGGCCGCCCTCGGGGGAAGGCAGCAGGTTATGTGGGACTCTCCCCGATCGGGGCATACCCACTAAAAACCAGCGGCGTTCTCGGGAGCCATGAGTTCGGGGCCACGAGTCAGCGCCATAAGCACACATCCGCGGCCCCTCACTGACTAGACCGACACACGGTCTCACCCGATCTGAAGAGGGCAAGTGCCCCTGCCTTCAGCGCCGAAGGAGGTTATCCTCCGGCTTGATGTCCCGACGATGCGTAGAACGCATTACACACCATCGCGCCTCTTAGTGGGAAGCGGACGCCCCCGCGTCCGCGACCCGAGGCACAGGGTGGGGCATGTGCAGGTGGTGGAGGTGCCTCCTGCGCCCAGTACGCCTTCGGCGCATAAGGAGTGCGTCAGCCGCAGCCTCTCGCTCTCGCTCCGCGCTCTCCTTTTCGGCGATCACCCGCTCGCAAAATGCGGCCATGGCTCGCCATGCCTCCCTGTCTTCGACCATACGCCGGACTATAGAGCCCAGGCTGAGGTCGGTCCCCACGTGTGCTCGGAGGGCACGGCGGTCAGCGACCCACGCCGGGCACACCTCGAGGGTGTGCTGTGCCGTATCCTCCGGAGCATCGCAGTGCCAGCATCGGGTTGTGGGTTCCCTGCCAATGCGGCAGAGGTATGACCCAAAGCACCCGTGGCCTGTAAACACCTGCGACATCCGGTATGTCACTTGGCCGTGTGGTCGCTCGACCCATTCTTTAAGAACGGGGAGTACGGCTTCAATGACCCGGACGCCAAAGTGGCTACTGGCCAATCTACGGCGCCACTGCTCGTGGGCTAGCTCTGTGAGCTGTGTCCTTTCCGATTCCACCTCCGTCAGTGCGGGCCTATTGCCCTGAGATCTTTGGTCTCCCCGCCACTGGTATAACGCGGCGAGGACCAGGGAGTCGAGATCCCAGGGGAGGCTGCCGGCCAGGACCAGCGCAGCATCGGTGGAGGTGGTGCGGTAGGCTCGCGCTAAACGCAGGGCTAACACCCTTTGAGCCTTCCGCAAGACAGTCACGTTCTCGGACGAGAGGGCGTCATGCCACACCGGGGCACCGTAAAGTGCCATAGAGCGGACCACCCCTAGGTACAGTCGTCGAGGAGCCGTCGACGGACCACCCAGGTTTGGCAGTAACCGGCTCAAAGCACCCGCGGTCGCATTGAGCTTGGTACCGAGCTGACGGAAATGGGCCTTGAACCGCCACCTTCCGTCAAGCACAAGCCCAAGGTACCGGATGGTGGATGAAACCGGGATCAGAACCCCATCCACCATCAACCCAGTGCCCGCAGGCGGCGCACGTCGTCGGCCGTGAAAACACAGCGCCTCAGACTTCTCCAGCGCCACCCGCAGCCCCAAAAGGCGGATTCGGTGTACCATTACAGCAACCCCAGCAGTCGCACGACGTGCAGCATCGGCAAATGAGTCACCGCGAGCTGTCAGCAGGGTATCGTCGGCGTAACAAGTCACGCCAACCCCCGCGACGAACTGGCCGCGGAGAGCCCAATCGAATCCGATGTTCCACAAGAGTGGCCCTAAGACCGACCCCTGCGGAACGCCGCATCCGGCCAAGTGCCGCAAACGACCGTCCACCGAATCACACGCAACCTCTCGTCCTTCTAGGTACGATGCGATGGTATCCTGCAGGTAAACAGGCACTCCGTGGAATCGGAGCGCCTGCTTTATCGTGGTCCACGGCAGCGTGTTGAACGCGTTGGCAATGTCGATAGACACGGCCAACATCACACCGCCGCTCTCCACCGCTTCGCTAGCGAGCGATTTTACCCGCAGGATAGCATCGATCGTAGAGCGCTCTCTCCTGAAGCCATACTGAACATCCGACAAATTCGGCCCATCCGTATCCAGGTGCCGAACGAGGCGGTTTGCAACGACTCTTTCAAAGAGCTTGCCCACCTCATCCAGCAACACGATCGGACGGTATGCCGAAGGGGAGTCAGTCGGACGTCCGTCTTTCTTCAGAAGCACGAGCCTCCCTTCCTTCCATAGCGCCGGGAAGCGCCCCTGTTCTAGGCAAGCGGTAAGGAGCCTACGAAGGCGGTCACCCAGTATATCCGATACGAGGACCCAGATTTTACCTGGGATCCCGTCAGGACCCGGGGCCACGTTCTTGGCCTTCAACCGCTCTAATGCCGCGCCGAACTCGCCCTCGGACACGGGGTCAGGGGACTCTCCGGAGGCCACGGGGTGTGGCAACATCGAAGGCGGGGTGTGTTCCACCTGAGCTGGGAACAAGGTGGACACGACTCTTCGGAGGAACTCGGGCTCTAGCCTTTCCGTGACCGGGGGTGCCCATGGGCGGAGTTTCCCCCGCACCGTGCGGTACGGGCGTCCCCACGGATCGGCATCGAGCGATGCAAGGAGCTCCTCCCTCGCCTTGAGTTTCGCCTCCAGGATGGCGATCTTGAGCGCCTGCTTCGCTTCTCTGTAGGCCTGATAAAGCGGCTCGTCCAGCGCCGGATCACGGCGTCTGCGTCTTCGGTGTCTGGCTGAGGCGCGACGCGCCGCGATACACACGCGGCGCAGCTCCGCAACCTCATCCGTCCACCAATAGACGTTCCGCCGGGGAAGGGACGGTCCGGACCGAGGCATGGACGCGTCACACACGTCCGTAACGGCCTCCCGGAACCATTCCGCTTCCGCATCCACTTGGACGGGCTCGGGACCTACAGGCAGCCAGGCCTTGACGACCGCAGCTTCCCGCGCTGTGTCTCTGTCCAGGCAACTGAGCCTCCATCGGGGGTATGTCGGGTGGGGTGTACCGCTCGGAGGGATCACGGGACCGGAGGCGGAGATGTCAAACCGGATGTACCGGTGATCCGACAATTCTTCCGCCTCTGTGACCACTCTCCAGCCACTTATTCGAGCTGCAACCGCGGGGGTCGCGAACGTTATGTCCACGACGGACTCCCCCTGCGGTCGCACGCAAGTGGGTTCGGTTCCCACATTGACGATAACAAGTCCGTTGGACACCGCCCAGTCCAGCAGACTCTCCCCTTTGGGGTCAGTATGACGTGAGCCCCAGGCTATATTCTTGGCGTTGAAGTCGCCGCCAACGATCACCGGCAAGGTGGACTGACGGAGAACCGACCCGAAACGGTCCAGGTCGGCCTCGAACTCGCTCCTGGTTCGGCTGGGGGGGCAATAGACCCCCACCAGCAGAAACTCCCTGCACTTGTCGGCGACGAAGCCGCTCTGCCGGGCTACAACGTCGATGGAATGTGCCCCTGACACCATGATGGCCGACAGGCCGCTCACGTCCCCGACCCAGTTCTCCCGGTCAGCTGGTATGAAATAGGGTTCGGAGACGAGGACGGCGTCTATGGACCACTCCGCCGCGTGCTGCAAGAGGATATCCTGCGCAGCGGCAGAGTGGTTCACATTCGCCTGCAGAACGCTGAAGGCCATTCTATTCTGGTGTATTTTCTGCCTCCATGGTCGGCCTTTCGGCCGTGGACGGTGCGGCTGGAGTCCTGGCCACTGTCCTTCCCGCTCGATTGCCACGCTTGGGCGGTTTGCAGCTCTTGCTGCCCACCCGGTGGTTAGCTGGCAACCTTGCGTCTGCGCACAGAGGGCAGTGCGGAGGAGCAGTGCATCCCCTGGCTGCATGTCCCGGAACACCACAGCGGTAACATAGGCTACTGCGGTCAGCTGTCGAAGGGCAGCTTTCGCGGGCGTGTCCCACCTCCAGGCACCGGAAGCACTGAAGCGGCTTCCGGTCTAAAAGCCTGGTCTGGGCGGAGACCCATCCCACCAAAACTCGCCCTTTGATGACCTTCTGAGCCACAGCGATCGGCACCTTTACGATGCAAGCCCCTGTGCCCCGAAAAGATCGCCCAATCGACCCCACCTGGATCGATTTGGGATCACAGCCTCCTGCCTTAGCGACAGCTTCGGCGACTTCTACCTTGGTCACAGAGTCGTCTAGTCCCGAAATCCGGACATCGACGCTCTTTGTCGGCCTGGTCACCTTAGCTATCGCCTCGGGGAACCTTTTTTTTTTTTTTTTTTTTTTTTTTTTTTTTTTTTTTTTTTTTTTTGTTTTCGCTGGAAAATGCTTTACGCATACCTGTCGCCCTCGGGGGAAGGCAGCAGGTTATGTGGGACTCTCCCCAATTGGGGCATACCCACTAAAAACCAGCGGCGTTCTCGGGAGCCATGAGTTCGGGGCCACGAGTCAGCGCCATAAGCACACATCCGCGGCCCCTCACTGACTAGACCGACACACGGTCTCACCCGATCTGAAGAGGGCAAGAGCCCCTGCCTTCAGCGCCAGAGGAGGTTATCCTCCGGCTTGATGTCCCGACGATGCGTAGAACGCATTACACACCATCGCGCCTCTTAGTGGGAAGCGGACGCCCCCGCGTCCACGACCCGAGGCACAGGGAGGGGCATGTGCAGGTGGTGGAGGTTCCTCCTGCGCCCAGTACGCCTTCGGCGCATAAGGAGTGCGTCAGCCGCAGCCTCTCGCTCTCGCTCCGCGCTCTCCTTTTCGGCGATCACCCGCTCGCAAAATGCGACCATGGCTCGCCAAGCCTCCCTGTCTTCGACCATACGCCGGACTATAGAGCCCAGGCTGAGGTCGGTCCCCACGTGTGCTCGGAGGGCACGGCGGTCAGCGACCCACGCCGGGCACACCTCAAGGGTGTGCTGTGCCGTATCCTCCGGAGCATCGCAGTGCCAGCATCGGGTTGTGGGTTCCCTGCCAATGCGGCAGAGGTATGACCCAAAGCACCCGTGGCCTGTAAACACCTGCGACATCCGGTATGTCACTTGGCCGTGTGGTCGCTCGACCCATTCTTTGAGAACGGGGAGTACGGCTTCAATGACCCGGACGCCAAAGTGGCTACTGGCCAATCTACGGCGCCACTGCTCGTGGGCTAGCTCTGTGAGCTGTGTCCTTTCCGATTCCACCTCCGTCGGTGCGGGCCTATTGCCCTGAGATCTTTGGTCTCCCCGCCACTGGTATAACGCGGCGAGGACCAGGGAGTCGAGATCCCAGGGGAGGCTGCCGGCCAGGACCAGCGCAGCATCGGTGGAGGTGGTGCGGTAGGCTCGCGCTAAACGCAGGGCTAACACCCTTTGAGCCTTCCGCAAGACTGTCACATTCTCGGACGAGAGGGCGTCATGCCACACCGGGGCACCGTAAAGTGCCATCGAGCGGACCACCCCTAGGTACAGTCGTCGAGGAGCCGTCGACGGACCACCCAGGTTTGGCAGTAACCGGCTCAAAGCACCCGCGGTCGCATTGAGCTTGGTAGCGAGCTGACGGAAATGGGCCTTGAACCGCCACCTTCCGTCAAGCACAAGCCCAAGGTACCGGATGGTGGATGAAACCGGGATCAGAACCCCATCCACCATCAACCCAGTGCCCGCAGGCGGCGCACGTCGTCGGCCGTGAAAACACAGCGCCTCAGACTTCTCCAGCGCCACCCGCAGCCCCAAAAGGCGGATTCGGTGTACCATAACAGCGACCCCAGCAGTCGCACGACGTGCAGCATCGGCAAAAGAGTCACCGCGAGCTGTCAGCAGGGTATCGTCGGCGTAACAAGTCACGCCAACCCCCGCGACGAACTGGCCGCGGAGAGCCCAATCGAATCCGACGTTCCACAAGAGTGGTCCTAAGACCGACCCCTGTGGAACGCCGCATCCGGCCAAGTGCCGCAAACGACCGTCCACCGAATCACACGCAACCTCTCGTCCTTCCAGGTACGATGCGATGGTGTCCTGCAGGTAAACAGGCACTCCGTGGAATCGGAGCGCCTGCTTTATCGTGGTCCACGGCAGCGTGTTGAACGCGTTGGCAATGTCGATAGACACGGCCAACAGCACACCGCCGCTCTCCACCGCTTCGCTGGCGAGCGATTTTAATCGCCTCGGGGAACCTTTTTTTTTTTTTTTTTTTTTTTTTTTTTTATCGCAGGAAAACCCATTTATGAGCCGTAGCCGAGACTGGGGGGCCTCAGCCGTGTGTGGGACTCCCACCGCTCAACGAAGAGCGGAGACTACCCACCAAAAACCTGCGGCTTCCCTTCCCTGTCTACAGGGCGACATGGGAGTCTAGCAAAAGCCTTGACATCCATGAACACCCCGGACTGCTGCCCGCCTACACGGCGGGCCCTGCGCGCCCCCCTTGCGGGGGGATATAGGGAATAGCCGGGGACGCGGCACTATTCCCTCTCGACGTTGGTGGCGCGTGCAATGCAGGAGGAGGCACCCCCGTGCCTCCAGCCTGCATGCCACCTTGGGGGACAAGAGAGCGATCGTACAACCGCCGTCTCCTGCCCACCCTCCGTCTACGGAGCGGGGGCGCTGAGGGATCGTCCTCCCTCTCCCGCTCCGCCGCCTCCTTCTGCGAAATGACAGTCTCGCAGAAGGTGGCTACCGCCTTCCAAGACCTCTGATTGTCTAGCATGGCGTTCACCATACTAGGCAATGACAGGTCCTGGCCGACTGCCGCCACTAGAACCCGGCGCTGCTCCTCCCAGCCTGGGCAGACTGCGAGGGTATGCTGCGCCGAGTCCTCCGTCGCACCACACTCATGGCACGACGGGGATTCCTCTCTCCCGATCCGATGCAGGTAGTCACCGAAGCAACCGCCTCGGGGAACCTAACCTAACCTAACCTAACCTAACCTAACCTTTTTTTTTTTTTTTTTTTTTTTTTAATCGCAGGAAAACCCATTTATGAGCCGTAGCCGAGACCGGGGGGCCTCAGCCGTGTGTGGGACTCCCACCGCTCAACGAAGAGCGGAGACTACCCACCAAAAACCTGCGGCTTCCCTTCCCTGTCTACAGGGCGACATGGGAGTCTAGCAAAAGCCTTGACATCCATGCACACCCTGGACAGCTGCCCGCCTACACGACGGGCCCAGCGCGCCCCCCTTGCGGGGGGACCGAGGGAATAGCCGGGGACGCGGCACTATTCCCTCTCGACGGTGGTGGCGCGTGCAATGCAGGAGGAGGCACCCCCGTGCCTCCAGCCTGCATGCCACCTTGGGGGACAAGAGAGCGATCGTACAACCGCCGTCTCCTGCCCACCCTCCGTCTACGGAGCGGGGGCGCTGAGGGATCGTCCTCCCTCTCCCGCTCCGCCGCCTCCTTCTGCGAAATAACAGTCTCGCAGAAAGTGGCTACCGCCTTCCAAGACCTCTCATCGACTAGCATGGCGTTCACCATACTAGGCAATGACAGGTCCTGGCCGACTGCCGCCACTAGAACCCGGCGCTGCTCCTCCCAGCCTGGACAGACTGCGAGGGTATGCTGCGCCGAGTCCTCCGTCGCACCACACTCATGGCACGACGGGGATTCCTCTCTCCCGATCCGATGCAGGTAGTCACCGAAGCAACCATGCCCGGTAAGCACCTGCACCAGACGGTAAGTGAGGAACTCGTGGGGCCTCTCCAGCCACCGGTCCAGATTCGGACCGATGGCATCCAACGTGCGACGCCCGAACGGCGCACTCGCTAGGTCCTCCTTCCACAGACGGACCATGGCCTCGTGCGCCTCGCGCCGCACCGCTCCTCGCTCTTCGGGAGCCGGTCGCAGTTCGCGGGCCCTCTGCTCCGCCGTCCATTTGTAGACGGTGGCGAGGACCCGGGCTTCCAGCTCCCACGGTGGCGTGCCCGCAAGAGCACAGGCCGCAACACCCCCAACCGTGCGGTATGCCCTCCCCACCCGCTGTGCAATGGCCCGTTGGGGCCTGCGGAGGAGGGCGGCATTCTCCCTCTTGTTGAGGGAGTCTACCCACACGGGGGCGCCATAGAGCGCCATACTCCTTAAGACACCGGCATACAATCGCCGGCATCTCGTTCTCGGTCCCCCCAGATTAGGGAGGAGCCAGCTGAAGGCGTTGGCGGCCCTCAGCAGGCGTTCCGATAAGCCTGCGAAATGAGGGCCGAAGTGCCAACGGCCATCTAAGATTAGGCCCAGATATTTCATCTGAGCCTTCACATTGACCCTCACGCCGCCTACAATGATGTGAGCGTCGTGAGGTGCTTGCTGCCGAGGCCCCGGAAAGAAGATAGCCTCGGTCTTGTGCAGCGCCACCTCGAGTCCCAGCCGGCGGATCCTCTCAGCGACAAGGGTGCCGCCAGCCGAGGCCAGACACGCAGCCGCTCCGTAAGTCCGACCCCGAGCCGTGACAAGAGTGTCATCCGCGTAGCATATGACACTCATGCCACGGAGCAGGGCACCTCGGAGCAGCCAATTGTATCCGAGGTTCCACAGTAAGGGGCCGAGCACCGACCCCTGAGGAACCCCGGCTTCGACTTTCCGCCGCTGAAGACGGCCGTCCCTGTTGACGTAAAGCACCTCTCTGTCCGAGAGGTAGTCCGCCAACAGGGCCCGCAAATAAAGAGGCACTCCATGATAGCGGAGTGCCTCCAGAATTGTTGAGTGGGGGATGGTGTTAAATGCGTTGGCTATATCAAATGATATAGCCAGCACGCCCTCCCCCCTCTCTGCGGCCTCGCTTGTCGTCGCCTTGAGCTTTGTCAGGGCGTCGATGGTAGACCGGCCCGCCCGAAACCCATACTGGGCGTCGGATAGGTTTGGGCCGGTCCCTGCCAGGTGCTCGTTGAGGCGGGCAGCTATCAGCTTCTCAAACAGCTTGCCCGCCTCGTCCAGGAGGACTATGGGGCGGTAACCGGACGGGGAATCCGCCGGCCGGCCCTCCTTCCTAAGGAGGACCAGAAGGCCCTCCTTCCACGCTTTCGGGAACCTCCCTACCTCAAAGCATCGGTTGAAGAGGTCCCGAAAGCGACCAGCCATCTCGCTGACGGCGATGGCCATGACCCTGGCCGGGACCCCGTCTGGACCCGGCGCCGTCTTCTTGCTGCGGAGGTAGTCGGACGCTGTGTCGAACTCCTCCGCGGCAATGGGGTCAAAACCCGCAGCCGGGGGGCCGCTCCCAAAGGGAGGATCCATCTTCGGAGGGGTAAACGAAGTATTGTCCGGGAACAGGACCCGGACGACCCCCTCCAAAAGATCTGGCTGGAGAGTCTCAGTCAGTGGGGGACCTAAGGGGCGCAGTTTGTTGCGCACCGCCTTATATGGTCTCCCCCACGGATCGTCATTCAGACTCTCCAGCATCTCCTCCCGTGCCAAGTCCCTAGCGGCGCCTATGGCCGCCTTGAATGTGCGCCTCGCTTCCTTATAGAGGGCGTACAGGCGGCCCTCCTCTTCCTCATCCCGGTGGCTGCGGCGGCGCCTCCGGGTGTAAGCCCTTCGGGCCGCGACACAGGTGGCCCGCAGGTCGGCAAGTTCCGCCGACCACCAGTAAACCGCCCGCCTTGGAGGGGGCCGACAAGACCGAGGTATGCTTGCATTGCACACCTCGGTCAGCGCGCTCCGCAGGTGCCCAGCGGCAACATCCACGTCCGGATCGGTTGGTGCCCCGAACCAATCCTGGACGAAGGCCGCCTCCTTCGCCATGTCACGGTCCAGCTTGGTGAGCGCCCATCTAGGGAACTTCACTGGACCACGGCTCGACACCGCTCGGGAGTTGTGGACTGAGAACTCTATCCGAATATGACGATGATCGGATAGAGTCTCCGTCAAATCGACTTCCCACCTTTGCACGCGTGCGGCAAGTGCAGGGGTGGCGAACGATATGTCCACCACCGACCCTCCCTGCTGCCGCACGCATGTATGGGTTGTCCCTCTATTCAAGAGGGACAGGCCGACCGACGTTGCCCACAACTCTACCAACCTCCCACGAGAATTAGTGGCTGGGTTCCCTGCAGGTTATAAAATTCACAGCTCTTATTCCAAAAACTTAGCTTATCTTACGTTCTAAACTTACAGCCAATAATGAATTTACTTTATATACATATTGCAAGAAATTATCAAAGTTGACACGGTTTGACTTGACACAAACTACAAGTGATATAATGTGTTCCGCCAATAATACTCAAAAATTCAATATTTATATTAAATAGAGATATGTGTTTATATATATTTATTTATTGTTTATATATGAATTATATTTAAAGTTAAGTACAACTGTTTAAACTTATAGATTTAACACACGAATTACAATTTATTTTTCACAACGAGAGAGTGGCTCAAGTACTCTTATTACACTTGTTTTGAACGCTGCCTTCGATAGGTGGAACACGTCCACCGAGGAGAAAAGCTTATTATACGTATTAAGAGTTCGGGATACTACAGAGTTACGTGCATAGTTGGTCCGTGAAAATGGTGTATGAAACAAGGATGAGGCCGCGTGTCTAGTGCGGGTGACTGGAGCAAATAACTTCAAAAATGAATTTGATAACCTTACCGAGTCGATCTCCCCATTACAGATATCAAACAAGAAAGACATATCAATAAGCGTCCGTCTATGCTCAAGGGTAGAGATTCCATGAAAACTGCATGCATCTTCATAATTTTCGAATGATTTAAATGAGCGGTAATTTAAATGTTTGACGAATAATGCTTGAATTTTTTCTAGATTTTGTTTATACGTAATATATTGTGGGGACCATATGTTACTACAGTATTCAAGAATACTACGTACGTAGGAATAATATAAAATTTTAACACAATGGACATCAGAGAATGGTTGGGTTACACGTAGTATAAATCCCAAGTTCATATAAGCCTTATTAATTATTGTTGAAATGTGTTCGGAAAACATTAATTTTGAGTCTAAAAGTACACCTAAATCTCGTATTAATAATTCTCGTTTTAATTTTCTTTCATTCAATTTGTATTCAAACCTAATAACTTTTTTCTTACGCGTAAAACTGACGATTGAACACTTATTGACATTCTATTATATTTCTGGGGTAATACTTCTACTTTCACCATCATTATTCTACAGTATTCCACAGTAACCGGTTGCAAGCGGTTTGCGTCCAATGTGATCCTGCGATGATGATGATGATGCGCAACGGACGTAGCCCAGCGAAACTATAAGTTCGAGTACCTAACAACAGGCGGGGTACATAGCGCGACGGACTGATGGTCATTGGGACAGAAAAGTTTAAAGTTGGAACACGATGAAGAAGTGGTAATTGGTTATCCAAACAAACATTACATACAAAAACATTATTGATGATAGCAGTCCTATGTCCTATTCGGTGCGACGACTAATCGTCGACCAGCGACGTCAAAATAATGAAAACCCGACTTCAAAACCAATTTTTCAAAGTGGTCTACGATACGAATGACTGCGATATGAGGAAAAACATTTACAAAAAATACATGCAGTTAAATTAATGACGTCCTCCTCTTTTAAAGTCGGTTAAAAATCGTTCCCGTTCTCGAGTTATTAGTAGTGTAACTAACGCGACTTGCTGTTATGTAAAGGTATGAGAAAAAAAAGATTTTGAAATGATTCGTATATTATGTTATTTAATTAAATTTATTGTATTATCATTGTTTTTATTACACTGAAATTATGGCTTCGTTACTCCTACAATCTTGGCCTGCAGCAATTCGTAAAAAATCCTGAAAATAATTGAAAAAGTAATTAAGAAATCTTTCATATGCACATAACATGTCTCCCGCGTCTTCATGCGCTAAGCTTGGTTGCTTTTTCCGATTTTATAAGTTTTTATGTAGTCTTTTTAACTGTTATTTACTAAAAACTTGTTTTTAAATAGTTCTGCAGTACATGAGGGGCTCGAATCTTATGTAGTGCGAAACCGATCATAAACTCAGTTTGAAACTGCTACCTTGCGGGGATTTTGATCATTTACCTTATTACCGCACAAATGCGCCAACTGGGCCACGAGTATTAAATAAAATAATTTCTAGTTACTTATCTTTTTTCGACGATAATGAAAATGACATTAGAAAATTGTGCTTGCGAGATTGACATTTAATTTTGTAAAAAATGCAAGTCCCGACGAATGTAGTTATCGTCGAAAATAGATAAAATTAGCCGCATTCAAATACAAATCCTAAGAAAAGGAAATGTATGAAAATTATTTAAAAGCATCATAATCTATTAAAAAGCATGTCTCTAGAAGTTAGTTCATAGAAGTATCCGTAAGAGGCTCTTTACATTCGGAAACAATAGTACACCGTATCTAGGAATTAAACACTTGAGTATAGGTAAAAAATACACAGAAAAATCTTTTGATTTTTTTTAACATAATTCTAGCATAATTTTCGATTTTTCTGCTAAGATGAGCTTTTACAGATTTTCATTGCCCTCGATAGCGTTATCGTCAACATCTGTCAAAATTGGTGTGTCGAGTCCTGCAAATTTGCGTTGTCGGCGTATCGACTGTCAAAACACCGTGTCGAGTCTCGCAATTCACGAGTTACTCGAGTTATCATACGTCACTTCGCGACGAAACTACCACGCCTGGTCTGATCAGGAAATTCTAGACAATATATCTGTACCTACTGGCTGTGGTAAAGTAATTAAGGTTAGGCGACTAAAGAAAAAAGTATTGTTAATGGAAAATCAGAATTTATGCCAATAGAAACTGTGGTTTTATCATTTGACGGGCAAGTTCTACCAAAAATAATATTTTTATGCTACAACTCAATTCCTGTTGATCTCTACATTTACCCTACAATTCAGTGCTTCTAATGCTGCCGCTATGGGCATGTTAAAAGCCAATGCCGCTCTTTACCTAAATGTTTCAAGTGTGGTCAGGGACATAATAGAGATACTTGCAATATAGAAAAAGATGATATAACCTGCTTCATTTGTTCTGGTGCTCATATGGCAACCAGTAGGAAATGTCCAGAATATGGTCGTCAAAAAAGTATAAAAGAATCAATGGCTAGAAGTTGTATCACCTATGCGGAAGCACAAAAACTTCATCCTCCCATTTCTAAATCTTTTGCTGATGTTTTGATGTCAGGACGTTCCCCACATCAAGATACTACTAATTCATACAGTCAATTCTCACAAGCATTATCTAATTCACAGTCACAGAACACTCCTACAATTTCTTACAAAAAGACTGTTTTCCTTAAACCTAAAACCCCCCCTAGGCAAGTTAAAGGTTATAACCGTAGTGAAAATGATGCTCTCATTAAAGATTACAATACTCCGATCTCTCCAAGCAAAAGTATTCTGATAAATAGTGATGCAAATAGTGAACTTCAAAACCTTTCGATTAAGGATTTGATTATAACCCTTATCACGTCATTATCACAAACAAACTTGTTATCACCGTCCAACGTTGCCATGATAAAAAAAGATTTCTTAGAGAGGGAAATAAATACAGTTTATGGGAAAAAAATCCCAAATCGTTCAGTGGAATTGTAGGAGCGTAAATAATAAGAAAAGTGATTTAATTTATATTGTAAATAAAGTAGAGCCGTATATAATAGCTCTACAAGAAACTTGGCTTCGGCCCAGTTATGTTTTTAAAGTTAAAGGTTACTCTTGTTTTAGAGAAGATAGGCTAGACGGCTATATTGCGTTGCTTATCAAACATCCTGCAGCTTGTGCTCATATTCCTCTCCCACAACATAGCAATGAATTTTCAATAATAGCCGTTTCTGTAAATAATGTATCATACGTTTCTGTATATATTCCTCACCCATCAACTTCTGTTTATGATGAAGTTGAACAAATACTAAGTGCTATACCTAAACCAATATTAATTATGGGTGATTTTAATGCCCATCATTCTTCATGGGGAAGTGGCAAATCTGATCATATGGTAATAGAGTTTTAAACTTCTTAGACAAAAATAATCTCTGTTTACTAAATTCTGGCATCCCTACTCGGCGTACCCAGCCCCATGAGGCTTTGAGTGCTCCCGATCTTACTATTTGTAGCCCTAACCTTGCCTCTTCTTTATCATGGTGCACTTTATCTTCCTCTTACGGTAGCGATCACTTCCCTATTTGTGTTACTTTTCCTACTCAAAACAAAGCTGCTTATATTCGTTCCCCTCGCCTTAAACATAAATTACAAGACGCTGATTGGAATGAGTTTAGAGATAAAGTTGAGCAGAAAATTTTATCTTTACCACCAGTATTTAATGATAGTCATAATGATAGCGCTGAAGCTTTAGCATCGTTATTACTTGAAATAGCAGATAAAACTTTTCCCGTCAAAGGACCTCCACTTCGTGAAATCCCTTCCCCACCTTGATGGGATAAAGAATGTTTCGAAGCTATAAAAAAAAGGAAAAATGCTGAAAAGCTCTACCTGTCTCATACGACTGAAGAAAACTTTTGTAATCTTTCTATAATCACAGCAAGTACCAGAAAACTATTTAAACAAAAAAATGGGAAAGCTGGAGAAACTTTTGTATGGCTATTTCCCCTGAAACTTCCCCATCTGCCATCTGGGCTAACATAAGAAAATTTAGATCAGCGTTCACTGAATCTACACCCAGGAGTCTTCCTGAACAGTTAACTGACAGTTTCTTAGATAGATTAGCTCCTGCGTCTGCGCCGTCAGAATTCGCTCCTATGTACTTTATGCTGCCTGATACTGAAAAAACTAGTTTGAATGCCCCGTTCAGTCTTTCTGAACTAAAAGGGGTCCTCTCTTATGTTAAGGATTCATCACTTGGTACGGACCATCTCCCTTACTCATTTCTTACTCACTTATCTGACCTAGCCTTAAGCTATTTTTTGTCGCTTGTTAATTCGATCATGTTTACTGGAAACTTACCGCCAGCATGGAAAGTTCAAGAGATAATCCCAATATTAAAACCTAACAAACCTTCAACCGATGTAGAATCATACCGACCCATAGCTCTTTCTTCTGTTTTAGCTAAAATGGCAGAACATTTAGTTAAAAACCGCCTTGAGTGGTATATAGAAAGTAAAGGATTTCTAAGCCAATTCGGCTTTAGAAAAGGGAGGAGTACATCGGATAGCATTGCTATAATCACTACGGATATAAGAATAGCCTTTTCTGCTAATGAACATTTATTAGCAGCCTTTCTTGATATTTCAGCCGCGTACGAAAATGTAGTGTTATCCATACTTGTAGATAAGATGCTCAAATTACAAGTACCGACGTTGTTGATAAATTTTGTTATAAATATTCTGTATGAAAGAAGTGTATATATTTTAGATGAATATGGTGTTAAAAAGTCAAGATAACTCTGGAACGGGCTACCACAAGGCTCAGTTCTGAGTCCACTATTGTTTAATATTTACTCACATGACCTGGAAACTACTTTTGATAATACCATCAGTATACTTCAGTACGCTGACGACTTGGTTTTGTATGCATCTGGCAATAATATAAAATTTCCCAGCATCGCCCTTACTTCTCAACTCAGAGCATTAAAATCTTGGCTTGATTATAATGGTATGTCTTTATCGGTTCCAAAAAGTTGTGCAGTTTTATTTTCTAGAATGAGATGTCCTCCGCCTTTCTCAATCGATTATGATAATATACAGATATCGGTTAACCAAGAGGCTAAATTTCTTGGCGTTATTTTAGACTCCAAGTTAAATGGCCTTTCACACTCTTATTATATTACTAGCAAATGTGAAAGCCTATTAAATATTTTGAGATGTCTTTGTGGAGTCTGGTGGGGTTCTCACCCATATACTTTAAAGCTGTTATACAACGCTATTATAAGAAGCATCCTCGACTATGGTACCTATCTCCTGGAACCCTGTAGTGTGATGGGTATCAAAAAGCTAGATACAATACAAACAAAAGCTCTAAGAATAGTGGTTGGTGCCATGAAATCTAGTCCTAATAACGCATTACAAGTTGAATGCGTAGACCCACCATTAAGATTGCGACGTAAATTTCTTAGTGACAAATACCTATTCCGAATTTTACAGCTCTCTTGTCATCCACTACGCTCCAAATTAGTAGCCCTCTCTGAATTTGTCGAAATCTTCCCATATTGGGCACATAAAAACCCCCCTTGCCTTGTCATTAGTTTCCGAAAGTTTGTTTCACTACAAGCCCCTACACACAGTTTTACTTATCTTCCTATTTTTTCTACAGATTATGAATCATTGATCTTTCCTTTAAATATAAAATTAGATATTAATATTTCCAAAAATGACGTACACGCAAATACTAGTTTTAACCTAATATTAGATAATGAATGGTACGACTGGCATCGTGTACATCCAGCCGTCTGAGCCAGGCTTCTATAGAGATCTTGCATATCTACGCTGATAACGAATCGTTAGTGACGCTGATATATCCAGGTTTTATCGTTTGTGACCAAATAGTTTTCTTGGAAAATCAAAAAAACTAGGCTCAGACAGCCAGAATTTCGCATTTTCTGACTTTCCAGATCTCAACTATCATAGGGTTTCAGGTCGCTGTTTCTTATAAAATGTGATGTGACGCGTTAGTGAGAAATCGTGATAAACGTGTGGCTCAGACAGCCTGATATCCGGTCGTCTGAGCCAACTTGTTTTTCTCTATATTTCACGAAATGTTACGTTTCGGACAAATGTTTTTAGGATTAACTGATGTGACGACGTTAGTGACAGCTCTCGACCAGATTTGAACCTTCGTGACGCACGCGTTTTGGAGAAATTGAGAAAAAACTGCTGGCTCAGACAGCCGGATGCTGGCTGTCTGAGCCACCCAGTTCTACCACTTCCAGGTGTTGTACGAAGCTGAAATCTCATCTAATCTGATGTGACGCGGCCTCTAAGTACAAAAAATCGTAAGTAACGGCTCTATATGCCGCCAATCAAAAGTTATAAGCAATTCAAATGTTTTCCATACATCGATGCATTTGGGTGGCCACACTTCGCACTCTTTATGGAAACGGACTTTAGTAGAAAATGTAAGCTAAAGCCCCTCATATCAAAGCGGATGCTTTCTCCTGCTATTTAAATATTTAATTACGTAGTCAATAACTACGCCGATGAAGGAAAATATGTTAATTATGTATGGGGTATTCCAGGTTTTAAAATTACTCTTTATTTAAAAATAATCACTAGCTAAAGCTGGTTACTACAATATAAGACTTTTTCGGTATTTTATACATACTAAGTACTCTTTCCTCAACTCGTCCCATATTATTACGGTCCATTTGGGACAAGATGCAATAATTAATTTTAATCATTATGCAAATCGTCTCCTGCTTTTTGGGTGCAAAATAATAACCATAAAACAGCGCAGAAGGTGAAACGCAGTTCTCTGAGACCTTATTATAATTACGAACAAAAATTACTAAGACAGCCTTATTTCACCTTCGGAACACGAGACGCGCGCCATCTTTGTGTCCATCTTTGTTCGAACAATATTTCTGATGCGGGGGTATAAAGAATGGAATGCGCTACCGGCTGAGGTGTTCCCGAAACCCTTAATTTGGTCATTTTCAAAAAAAGAATGGTTACGCTATTACTGATCAGACATGCCAAATCCTCGACGACATCATCACTTACCACCAGTTGTGATAGTGGTCAAATGGCTGATCATATATATAAAAATATATAGATAGACTATAAAATTATGCAGGATGGAAAGAAATCATCCACTTAATATCATTTATTTTTATAGCCCAAAAGATTGTTGTTGAATTTTACAAGAAAGTTTAAATATGTATGTTACAAAATGTATACATAATAAAAAAAATATGTAAGTAAGTAACAATGGATATGGCGGTAAGAGAGGTGCGTAGAAACCAACTTACGAAAATAATGAAATAAAATGAAAAATATATATTTTGTTTTGGACCTGTCATGTTTATTACCACAGGTTGTAGCGTTTATCTTCTTTTAAAGTTTATGTTCATAGGACAAGTAATAATTATTTTGTTTTAATAAAGCAATGATATAAGTTTTGTGCTCGTGGATTTTTACTTAGTTTGTAGACTTTATTGATTTTATGACGAGTATAGTATACCTATTTACGAGGAGTATTATTCACATTTGACTAAAATTGTTTTATCAGATGTATATTATATTTTACTTTGTAATCATTAAAAGGGTTTCCTTTCATACAACAAAATTGTGTTAACTTTTTTGTAACAATATTATTGTTTTTTTTTCTACTCATATTGATAGTTTTAACTTTTTGATTACCTACATTAAATGACGTTAAAAATCATTTGATTAAATAATCTGCATCTCGTTCAAAATAAGCTGTAGACATGTATGGGATGAATTGATGAACTACTATTTGTATAAATGCTACACCAGAAACAATTCGTAAAATAACTTTATTATTTACTAAAATATCAATAACAGGAGACTTCCACATGGTAATTCTTAGACGTTGGGTGATATCAGATTTATCAGTAAACAGCTATCTAAACGCCGAGTAAAAAAGTAAGTGCAAAGCGCTGAGTATGCCTAGTCAGCCTGGAGCCTAGCTTTTTTCAAGAGAACGCTGACTACGCCTAGTAAAAGTAGTAAGTAGTCCAACTAAATACTGCTCTGCTTACTGAGGTCTGAGTCTGGAGCTCACGTCAAAACATGCCTGATTGTTGTCATAAGTCTTTGTGCCCCCTTTTAGTATAACTAGCCCAATATTATCACCATAAATTTCTTTAAATGCATTTTTAATTATTAACTTCGTAAGTGCAGGTTTCCTTGTCAGTACATCAGTCACTAATCAGTAGTGCGGATTTTTCTTCAGCAACTGTCATCACTGTAAATGTCAACTTTTTCGTCTGACGCTATCTTGCATGTCGAATTAACAGTGATTAAAAAGTGTTTTAATGTTCTTACTTAACATATTTTCTTTAACTTGATAGCATATTTCTGATTTTTTAAATGGTGAATAAAATATGAGCCTGTACAAGTGTACATGGTCTGATAATCTTGGTAAGATCATCTCTTTAAACTAGAAATAAAAATAAAAGCCTTCTTTTAGACGTTGAGAAAGTTTAAGATTTACTAAGGACGAGCTGCAGTTTGTAAATATATCTTTGAATTTCCGCATTTCGGCCCAAATATTATATAGGCATGGTGGGACGAGTCAATGAATTACTAAGTTTTCCATACAAACAAAAAAGGAAACGACTTGCAGGATTAAGTTAGTATTTATATTGATTTTTTGCATCTTGTCCCAAGTGGGCCGTAATCACATGGGAAGAGTCGAGTAATATGTAAGTAGTATGTACCTTACCAAAATTCTCTAATATTGTAGTACCTTCGATAAACTAGCGGTTGTTTTCAAATAAATAGTAATCCAACGATTTTTTTCCTTGGAATACCTGAGACCATAAATAATTAACATATTTTCCTTCATCGGCGTAGTTATTGACTACGTAATTAAATATTTAAATATCAGGAGAAAGCATCCGCTTTGATATGAGGGGCTTTAGCTTACATTTTCTACTAAATTGTCTTTCCGTTTTCATAAAGAGTGCGAAGTGTGGCCACCCAAATGCATCGATGTATGGAAAACATTTGAAATGCTTATAACTTTTGATTGGCGGCATATAGAGCCGTCACTTACGATTTTTTGTACTTAGAGGCCGCGTCACATCAGATTAGATGAGTTTTCAGCTTCGTACAACACCTGGAAGTGGTAGAACTGGGTGGCTCAGACAGCCAGCATCCGGCTGTCTGAGCCAGCAGTTTTTTCTCAATTTCTCCAAAACGCGTGCGTCACGAAGGTTCAAATCTGGTCGAGAGCTGTCACTAACGTCGTCACATCAGTAAATCCTAAAAACATTTGTCCGAAACGTAACATTTCGTGAAATATAGAGAAAAACAAGTTGGCTCAGACGACCGGATATCAGGCTGTCTGAGCCACACGTTTATCACGATTTCTCAAAAAGTACTGGATTAAAATGGATGAAACTACTTCGGATGACCGTCACAAACGCGTCACATCACATTTTATAAGAAACAGCGACCTGAAACCCTATGATAGTTGAGATCTGGAAAGTCAGAAAATGCGAAATTCTGGCTGTCTGAGCCTAGTTTTTTTGATTTTCCAAGAAAACTATTGCGTCACAAACGATGAAACCTGGATACATCAGCGTCACTAACGATTCCTTATAAGCCTAGATATGCAAGATCTCTATAGAAGCCTGGCTCAGACGGCCGGATGTACACCTGGCATCATATATATTCAGATGCGTCCAAACACACCAATAGCAATGTCGGTATAGCTATTTATCATCACCAATACAAACTGCATCAAATTATTAAATTACCTCCTGAATCGTCAGTATTCACTGGAGAATGCTTTGGCATACTTAAGTCCTTGGAGTATATACTCCTAATGAAACTGAAGAAGGCAGTCATTTTTTCGGACTCCAAAAGTGCCCTTCAAACTTTAGGGAAATTTCCTTTTAAATCTAACACTTGTTATCCTGTTGTCATAGAAAGTCGCAAACTATTACACAAATGTTACCTGTTAGGGATACAAATAGCTTTAGTTTGGATTCCTGGACATACCAATATTTCTGGAAATGTTGAAGCTGATTTTTTGGCCAACGATGCTGTGTCCAAAGGTGATATTGTACCATTTAAGAACTATTGCCACGTTCTTATAACACTTCCTAAAATTTATCTAACAGAAATGTGGCAGAAAAAATGGGATGAGAGTAGCAAACTTAAAGGGAAATATTATAGCCAAATACAGCCGACGATTCCAGTAAAACCGTGGTTCTTCAAATTTAATTTTGATAAAATTTCAACAAGTATCCTTATTCGTATGAGGTTGGGTCATGTGTGTACTCCAGCCCACCTTGCTAAATTACACATTATTGATAATAACTTGTGTGAGTGTGAAGCTGATGTTGGCGACCTAAACCATATTTTCCTTTCTTGTCAGAAATATGATTCCTCCTCCTTTATCCTATCACTTGTATCTCTCCATGTCCATCTGCCTACTTCCATGACTTGCCTTTTAGCTTCAAATGATATGAATATATATAAAAGTATTTCTATGTATATTTCCCACAATAATATAAAAATTTAGTACCTATTTTCGTAATGATAGTTGGAAAAAAAAATTTAGACCTCCTCCTACACTATCCTATTACGATCCTTTCTTATCCTATCTCCCCGGGTATTTTTCTACCCAAACCGTTTCCCTACCTTTACCTCGTAGTGGCAATGCACAAGCCGTGCAAGCCAAACATAAACAAAAAAAAAGGAGAATAGCAGAGACAAATTAAAATAGAAGTGAATACCTACTAATAGTACTAATAGTAATGAAAATTATGTACAATGAAACTAAGTAACTACGAATGTATCGCGACGGGTAACTTGACAACTTTCCTTGTCGGCCTCTTAAATGTGCCAGCCTTCGTCTTAATTTCGACAACTCGCACCGTCCCGTCCTTGCCTGGATGTGACTTTCCCAATGGGCCACAAGCCACGTGGCAAGTTTTCGTCGACATTTAGGACAACATCATCTATCTGTAACTGCTGATGAACTTGTGCCGTGTTCGTCTGACGTCTAGGTACTAAGGTGGGTAGATATTCTTTTACCCAGCGGGCCCAAAAATGATTTGCGAGGTGAATTGCCTTTTTCCAATGCGCTCTCCCAAATAGCTCTTTATCCGAAAAACTCAAAGCTGCCGGCATTTGTTGGGTGGATGGAGTGCCCAGTAAAAAGTGAAAGGGGGTAAGGGCAATTGGGTCTTCCGGATCAACAGGAACATGTACTAGAGGGCGACAGTTTATTAGAGCCTCCGCTTCAGCAAAGACCGTCTGCAGGGTTTTTGCCGATGGGGCTCTCTGCTTGAGGATAACTTTTAGTGCGGTTTTAACACTGCGCACAAGACGTTCCCAACAATTTCCCATGAACGGAGATGCAGGCGGAACAAATTCCCAAATTATCTTATAGTTTGCCGCATATTCCTCAATTTGTTCACCAAAGAAGGCATTTAATTCTCTATTAGCGCCAACAAAACAGGTTCCGTTGTCACTAACAATTTTTATGGGATAACCACGTCGAGCAATGAAACGTCTGAGAGACAAGATGGCGGAGTCTGATTTTAATGATGCAACAATTTCGAGATGTATCGCCCTTGACGTCAAGTAGGTGTAAAGAGCACCATACCTCTTCTCACGGCGTCGTCCGATAGCAACTTCCAATGGGCCGAAGTAATGTAGGCCAACAAACGAAAAAGAACGGCTGTGGTGTGCCAATCGAACCGATGGGAGGTCACCCAATCTAGGGGTTTCAGTCTTTGCCCTCCGATTCTTACAAACTTGGCAGTTCCTGGAGATTTCGCGAACAACACCTCGACTGCTTAAAATCCAGAACTGCTCCCTCAGTTGATTTACTACAGTTTCGTTATTAGCATGCCAGCCAAATTATGAACAAGAAGCCGGGTGATAAGATTTCTACCATCAAGGACAATAGGACGATTACTGATCTGATCTACATTTTGCACTTTCTCTATTCTTCCGTCAAGTTTTAGAAGACCGTCAATGTAAATTACAGTGAGACGGAATAGCTTACTGTGGTTCGGAATTGGTTTAGACGACAAAAGGAAAGCGATTTCCTCTTCGAATGATTCGACTTGCGATCGTTGCAGAAGCGCTTTTTCAGCTTTAATGAGGTGAGATGCTGATAATGAAAGCGGGTGATGAACGGGGGCAGACCGAGAAACGCGGGATATTTTGGAATTTTGACTGGAATTATTAGCCAACAAAGATCGAAACTTTTCACACGCGAGGAATACCGTAGCGGTTGAACGAACTAATCACAACCAAGTATTGTGACTGGTTAGATTCGCAGTAATTGGAGAAGGCACCGAATGTAAAGTAGTGCCTACAAATTCGTTAATATTTTTAAAATTAACTCTTACTTCTTCGAGACTTTTAGAAGCAGTTTGTGGAGGCTCTGATGGCCACTCGCTCGGTTCACGAAGGAGAAAGGGTGGCCCAGCTAGCCACTGATCGAGACTATTATCGGGGCGGGTGGCAGCATCCGCAGGGTTAAGATTACCTGGTACATATTTCCAACAAGATACCTCTGTTGACTCACTAATCTCAGCCACTCTGTGCATTACAAACGGTTTAAACAGACGTCTGTCATTTCTAAGCCAACTCAGAACAGTGGTAGAATAGGTCCAGAAAATTAAACGCGTAGAACGATTTCGGTGAGCTTCGCAAAGAGTTTTAGCAAACCGTGCAGCAATAAAAGCACCCTGTAGTTCTAGACGTGGTATGGTTATAGGCTTGACCGGAGCAACACGAGCCTTGCTGCCAACTAGTGAAAGCTAAACGTGGCCATCGGCATAAGCGTAACGCCAATAAATTACACACGCGTAAGCTAATTCACTAGCGTCGCAAAAAACATGTAACTCGCGTTCCACCGGTGGATCAGACCCATCACCATACCAACGTTTTATTTTTGTATCGTTAGTTTCAGCCAATTTAAAAATCCAAAGTACCCAGTCAGCAGTCAGGGCTGTAGGAAGGTCAGCATCCCAATTTAAACCTAATTTCCAAGTTGACTGAAACAAAATCCTTCCTTTAACTGTATAGGGAAGCAAGAAACCAAGTGGATCATAAACTTACATTAAATAAGATAATACTTTTCTTTTTGTGGGTGGCGGTTCAATTTTAAAAGTAGCCAGTCTTAAACCCAAAAACGTCACTTTGAGGATGCCAAGTCATACCGAGGGTCCGGATAAAAGGTTCAGACCCTAGGCAGACATCTGTCAACTGTAGAGCGCCGCGTAAGTCTTCACTAATGGATGATAGTACGGAAGGACGATTAGACACCCAGCCCATCATTTCGAACCCGCCAGCTTTGTGAACGGCCACTATGTCAGCAGCAAGCTTAGATGCCTCCTCATCAGAATATACACTTCCTATGTAGTCATCCATGTAATGATCTTTAATTATATTTTCGACAGCTACCGGAAACTTATTTTCAAATTCAAGAGCATTTTTATTTGTTATATAAAGAGCCGTACAAGGGCTGCATGCAGCTCCAAAGATGACAGAAGTCATTCTCAGTTTTTTGATAGGAGTGTTAGGGTCATCCCGCCACAAAAAGCGCAGAGCATCACGATCTTGGTCCCTGATTCTGATCTGCGGGAACATTTCTTTAATATCCGCATTAAACGCAACGCAACCTTCTCTAAACCTGGACAAAATACCCAACAAAGGCTGAAGCAGATCAGGGCCTCTATTTTTGAATCACTCGCTTGAATATGGCGTGTGATAATTGTTCGAAAACGAATTAAAAATCTACGATAATCACGCGAATTATTAACGTAAGTACTTACAAAATTAAGATGTATTTTTGCCAATCACTCCCATGTGGATTTCAACTGATTTTCATTAGAAAATTCGACTTTAATGAACGCTTTTCACTCGCCATCTTGACGCGAGTGATTCAAAAATAAGGGCCAGCGAGCAGCATCGAATTTAAACTAACACCAAGAGTTTTGGTGGCAGCATCGTGTACAACACGTAATTTATTTTTTTGTGGGTGTACAACACCAAAATGAGGCAAGTACCAATATAATTTACTTTTTTGAGTGGATGGGCACTGCTTTCTAAGATGGTATGAGTCAGTGCACTCCTCAGTGTAGCCCTTGTCTAGCATTCCCTGAATAAACATTTTGTAACCGGATGCGAATTGATGATCCTTTTGCATGCGTCTCTCCAAAGAAAGGGAACGTGACAGAGCTTGCTGATAGCTGTCTGGTACGCTAATGATGTTATCGCGCCACAACAATCCTACCTCAAACCGGCCTGAAGGCAAACGCTTTGAAGTAAAATCTAAAATTTCTAAAGCACGTTTATCTTGTGTGTTAACTTTAGTTTCGTGTTTGGTAAAAACTATCAAGTTTGAAATAATCATTAATAATAATGTCTAAAGCCGTTAGCTCGTTGTCAAAATTATCAACTAGCGCGTGGTTGACAATCTCTAGTGGGCGTGTCCAAGTATTCGATTGTCCATGTAAAGACCAGCCTAAAAGACAGCGGGCAGCGACGGGTTGAGACCTCGAACCCATACGCACCTCTCTCGGAATAGTCAAGTGCCAATGTTCAGCACCTAGCAGCACTTTTGGTGTGGCACTGTCAAAACTTAATATTTCTGATAAATCTGTCAAATGTTTGTCATGTGTTTTTTCTAGGTCTTGAAGACGAATGGTTTGTGACAGAAGTGACAAAGAATTAACCGTTTTGATATTATGAATTTCGTAACTATTATTTTCAAAACGACCTTTTATTTCAAAATTGACGAGTTGAACTTCAGTACTAGCTGACAATCCACTCACACCTTCAAGGCAAAATAAACGTGAAGGGCCCACTGCTCCAATAGAAGTTGCAAGCTCAGAATCAATAAGAGTAGCAGTGGAGCCTTCATCGAGTAAAGCATATCGATGGTTATAATGTCAAAGGGCTTAAAGGACAAATCGACATTTTTCAGGAGAGACGCAAAACAAAAAATGTAGGAAAACCCACATAACTTTTTTGTTTTTAAAGCTATCGGTCTCGATTAAAGACCAATTATTCTATTTTTCCATGCCGAACCGTATGCGACCGTTCAATTTATTCTAGATAGCGTAGTTTTTGATATAGATGTCCTTTAAGAATCGAATTTTGAACATTTTGACCTTTAAGCTAAAGTTTTATTTTGTGATAGTTGTCAACTACGGCTTATAGGACTGCTTTTAAGTAGTGATGGTATTAAAGGAGGTTTTTTTTTTATTTTAGCTATAAGCAAAAATGATTATTGAAATTATCTATTATATTGGTTCTATAAGATGGAATTTCGATTCAAAATATTTTCAAACCAACATACATTTTGTCCTTTAAACTGTTTTTATATTGAAATAATATTGATTTTTGAGAAGTTTCGTGAGGCTGAATAGAATAGAATAGCATCATCAACGTGCACTCTACTTAACTTTTTTCGGTTCGAGTATCAGTTTACAAAGGATTTTTATGTGATGTGTTAGAAGGTAAATAAATAAAATAGTCTGTGTTTTAGAAATTTTGTTTTATTCATTGAAAAATAAAAATAAAATGTGAATTCTTTTATTGTCAATTTTGACATTGTTTTGATGCATATACGTATTCATAGAAACAATCAAATCCAACAAACTTAAAATAATAATGTAACACTGCTTAATTATATCATTAACTAATGACAACAATAATAATCTTTTTATTTTAACAAAATACAGTTCGCATTTGACATGGAATGTATTGTACATAAGTAAACTTTTTTTTTTTAGTTCTTGTGTTCTTACAACATGATTATGCTCGTAGTAAATGCACTATAAAATAATCAAATTTTCTTTTGCTCATTAAATTATCTTAGGAATCAACTAAATAGGATCATTTTTGCAAAATCGTCTAATTAAAAACACACCAACAAATCAATCACAATACAATATAAGGTAAATCAATCGATCATCAGTACCTATAGCCACTCATCCTATTTACTCGATCTTTTTTATTATTAGAAAACGAAAATAGCAACATAGAATGTTATAATAATTTGAGAAATATCGTTTGCAAAGATGCTTCAGTAATGTCACAGATATCAGAATGTAGCTAAATGTAAACTTAATTAGTCTCGTCATCAATATCATCTTTTTCTTCCTCTTCATCTGTTTCAGGAAGTTGGTCTCGTGTGGTTTTGGAAGTAGGCAAACTCAGATATTCTTTATGGTATCGTTTGGGTATCGTTCCATTGTTGCAAAGTTTACGTAAATCATTGTATTTTGCTTCTGATATATCAATTTGCTTTGTGTAAAGAGGTAGCAACTCGATATTTTCGTAACTATTAATTTCTTCGGTTTTAGCTTTTGTTTTATTCTTTCCTTTTCCTTTACCCTTCTTCGATGGGAGACTTTTGAAAATTTCTGTTTTATGTGTTTCAGCACTATCTTTCATAGAGTATTTTATTTCAATGTTCTTCAAATCTTTCTTCTTTAACGTAATTACTCTTACTTTTCTCAAATCTTTTATAGGATCACCTCGAAAGGCTTTTGCTGCCAAATCATTCCAATTAATTATGTCAGAATATTCAATAGTGTCAACTTTATATGGAAAGGGACTTTTGCGAGCTGCTTCGATATAAGTCGGCCACTGTGAAGGACTCCATACTATTAATCTTTTAACTTCCCTTTCAATTATAGCATGCATAGAGTCAACAGGCATATAAGAATGTCCAGGGAGTAGATAATTAATTTGTATCACTTGGATACTCTCTGATATTGTTAAGAAGTGGTGAAGAGCTGCTATGACCACTTTATTTTTATTTTGGCCTGAACAAGCGTCGCAATAAAGCAACACGTTTTTCTTTTTTCGCATATCAACATCTTGTAAATATTTAAATATACATGTCGCCACTTCATTACTTCCCCTTTTAGCGTCAGATTCGCCCCATAAATAGCAAAACCCGTTCTGAGTTGGACTTTCATAAAAGGTCAGATTGTACATGCTGTACTTTCTCGAATAATAGAGTAGCATTGATTCTCCATAGGGAGTATTGAGGACCTTCTGCAGATCAAAACTTGTGGTTACAGTATCATTACATTGCAAATTTTGATGAACTTTGAATCGATTATAGGACGCTTTCTTTTCTTCAATATGTAGTTTTAAATTTTCTTGTTCTGTTATTGTTAAAACTTGCTCATTTTCAGCTTTAATGCATTGAATGCATTTATCTTTTTTTGGGACATGAAATGACAGATTATATTCTTCATTAAATATTTTTCTAAATATTATTTCACTAACTCTTTCAATACTCTCTACTTTACAGTTTTCAGAATAAAGTCTGTATAAATTTGAAATGTTTTTGAAGTCTTGAGGTAAATAAAGTCTTTGACTCTGACTTCTGCAATAATGAGAACTAACAGCTGGTAGTTTTTCTATATATTCTCTAGCATAATTTTTTGACTCTTCACTATATTTTATTACTCCATTAAAAGTCCGTTGATCTGACAGTGCAAACCCCTCAACTTGATGGTCATTCGTATATTGCAGTAATTTTTGAGAAACGTCAAGAGTATTTATCAGAAATTTTTGACATACTTTTCGTAATCCTTCGCCTTCGTTTATAAAATACTCTATAGTCTTATTTCTTCTACTAATACTTTGTTTCGTTTTCTTTCTTTTTATGTCAGATATTTTTGAATGCATTACAATCCAATCACGCTGATGCTGTTGGTCTAAACTCCAAAAAAAATCGAAAATACCCTTTCGTCGATCATCAGGTATGTTATAACATCCTCTTGCACATATACCAGACTTACAAGGATTAGCTTTCATTGATTTTTCCTCTACAAGTTTTCCTCCTCTACCTCTATAACTCTTTCCACTTCTTTTAGACTCTTTTTGCATTTTACGTTTATTTGTGCGATGAACTTTCTTTCTAGATATTTCTTGATTGTTTTTCTGTGTCGATTTTTCATTACACTTTTTCTTTGATTTCTTGACTTTCTTTTTTTTGGCTGACTGGAGAAAGATATTTCTGACTCGCAGGGAGACCAGCATTCGGAACTGCCTGGAGAAAAATCATCGTTATCTGAGATAAAATCAATGCAAGAATTTTTAAATAATGCTGCTGTCCTCATAATTTTTTGTTTCTTTTCAAGAGTAAAGTCTTTCTTTAGGCTGCTCGATGATGTTCCTGCATTTTCAGATAAATTACTGACATTGTCATGTTGAATAAGTTCACCCACGTTCTCGTCAACATGAACGTTATTCAAATCAATGCCGAGGTCAGATTCATTTATAAGATCAAGACTTTCCTGATTTAAGTTAAAATCATTTTGTACAGTAACGCTATCAAGAAATGTATCATAGTCGTGATCTTTTCCAGATTGGGCCGCGATCATGTTCTGATTTGTCTCATTTTGCAAGGTTGTATCGTTTTCGCTGTTAGGTGACCGAATCTCGAAACTGTCTTAGTCCAGAAGTTTATTCGTAGGGTTAATGGTAACAACATCTTCTGACAAACTTTCTATATTGTGTTTATTTACGTGGCCTTGCAGCTCAAAATTGTTTAGGAGCATTCCAGCTTTATCTTCTAGGGCATCATTGACTCCTAAAGGTTGATCATCTGCAGAGTTTTCGTCAGTAGTAACATTAAACGTGGATGTCTCAGTTTCGTTTTCATCTATACGTCTCCCAGCCGACATTTCCAAATGTATATTTTTGTCTAGTACTTCAGAACCTCCGCCCTCGAAAGGACGAGTTTCAACATGTCCTATTGCATTTTGTTCCGAAAGGTGATTTTCTATGCCAACGGGAGAATAAGTTTGGATACCATCATTAGTTTCAGGTGTGGCCGCAACTTTGTCAAAGTTTTCGTTCAGCACGATTGTTCTAATAACTTGATCGTTCAGAAGGGTTTTGTCGTCTTTTTTAGAATTTAGTCTACCAGGAGAGTGTGCGCCAGGAATGAGAAAATAAGGATGGGCTTCAGATTGAGTGTTATTACTTTCTACAATAGACCTGCCGGTATCTACCTCAATTTCTCCTTCTATAGATAGAGTACGAGCTTCAATTATCGTTTTTCTATCAGGTATATTTGTTTGTTCAATAGGAACAACATTTAATGACGTCGTTATGATTGAAGAAGATTCTAGCCCTGTAGATTCATTGTTTGATCGATTATCAAGAATACTACAACTTTCATCTGAAGTAAAGGACGTATCATAATTTTGCTTCTTTTTTTCTTGCAATATATTTTGGTGATAACCATTGTGCCGTAATTCACGAAAACAAGTATTTTCTTGCTGGTTCCTGTGAAATTAAAAATAATACATATGAGACAAAACCTCATCATTAATCGGATGTTAAAGTTAGTACAAACACACACCCAGCCGCTATTCAAATTCGGAAATTCTTTTTGAAAAATTCATCTGATTCAGGTCTATACCAGAAATACTTTTGAAAAATACTCATACAACTCAACCTATTAATTGAAATTATTCTGACAAATAAAAGAAATACCATAAATTGATGAAAAAAAAAACACTAAATTGAACAAATAGTTGTAAATGTCTGATCTCTTTAAGCTTGGTTAGCTTTGTAGTTTAAGTAATTTTACTTATTTTGTTTTATCAAACGTCAAACGATATTTATTACTAACCTTGACATCTTCGGTGATTCATTTTTACAAGCCTTTTTTGGGTGAATTGGAGAACTACCATTCGCTGTCTTACGTTTATTTCTAAAATAAAATATAATGTATCACATCTCAGTATTGATTGAAATAAGACTATGTTATTTTAATAAAATTAAGTAGTTATTTTTTTGAAATGCCTTACGGATAAATAAATACCTATAGCAATTCGTTTCTTGATTGTCCATTATTGAATATTCCTGATCAAATCCATCTTCAGTCCCTGTCATTAGTTCATCTCTAAAAAAAGTATAAAATAATAAAATAGTCCCTCAGAAAACCCAATGCAATTGTATTTTTATTTGTCGAAAAGGTTAAAGGACAGCTAGCTTCTGTAATGATTTTAAAATTTAGCTTAAAGGACACTTTTTTCATATAACAGTGATAGTAACTCTAATGTACATGTCTTTTAAGATATCACTATGTTGACAATGCCCTTTAAGCCGTAATCAAATAATAATAATTAAAAAAGAGTTAAGCTAACTACGGTTTAAAGTGATGTTAGGTTTAACATCTAATTGAAGTACAATCATAATACAATAAATTACTTACCTTAACATAATACTTCTTCGAGTTTCAATGTTTTTTGTGGCTGTCCTTCTTTTTGCGAGAGGATCAAGGGATTTATTTCTGCTATGCATTGCTTAATCCTCACGAAATAAAAACACGAACTCCTTAATATGTACTTAATTAGACTTTATTGTAATATCAACAAACACCTAAATGTAAATAAACAATGCGCATGACCTTGACGACTGTCGCGTAGGTAAACATTCGTTCGACTGGGCGGTCGGGCGCGCGCACTTTGTTCACTTACAAACGGATTGCAGTAGGTAAAGTTGCGCACGAAGAAGTGCGGGGTGGTGCAAACATTTAAGCGGGAATTTCAACGGTGTATGATTGAAATAATACGTTAAAGATATCGCGCGTATTTTGTATTGATTTAAGTGATGTTGAGGTCAGAAACATAGCTGATCTGTTAATATTAAGTTGAGTTTTATTATTGTTGAACATCTTTTAATGATGCATCGACTAAAATTGTTCCTAAATTAATCTTATTCTTCAACTTATTACTCGAATGATAACCGTTGCATTTGTCTTAAAGTACATTTGATAATATTTAAGTTAGTCTTAAATGTCGTATCAAAAATTACAAGGCAACATGTTAGGGTTATGTATCAGGTTGACAAACAAGTGTCCTTTAAGCTTAACAGGCGTGTCTTAAATTATGTGTGTGTAGGTTGTAAAAGCTATATTGAAACTATTGCTCGTCCTTTAAGAAAGTATGTGGTTTAAGTTGGTACTATAAGATGTTTAACCATCAAACCAAGGCTTATAATACCGAAAATGCAAAAATGGCTGATTTTTTCCCGTGAATATCTTGCTCAATATAAGGAATAGAAGAACCTTATATATATCAATCGATAGAGCTCAAAATACTTAAAAGAACTGCATTAAAAAGTCATTTTCGCCAAAATGTCCTTTAAGCCCTTTGACATTATAACCATCGATATGTCATAACGCTTGCTTTGGGACCACTGGAATAACTCTCAAATATTTTTTTTGCATAGTTTGTAGTAATAAAATCAGTAGTATTTGAAATTGTCGCCTTAGCAATGTACGACGTTTCTGTTGTATTTTGCGTGTCGGACAGAGATGGGTGAGTAACAGGAATCACAAAAAAAATTTTTTTCATACAACCACGACCACCTCTGTTCAGCAGAAAGTTTTATAAAATCAGAGCAATCTTTCAGATTATGAGTTTGACTGCAATAAACACAAACCTCTTTTGCATCCGTTATATTGACAGATTGTTTCGTTGACACTATGTTGACATTGTCACGGCGTAAACATGAATTTTGGATGAGAAAAAGGCGGGAAACGTAGCGCGGGTTAGGCGTCATTTTTTCGCTAATTGTTTTTTATTGCTAATTTTATAGAAATAAGTGATCAGTGGAGTAAAATTTAAAGTATTTTCTCTGTATAGTGTGTATATATTATAGTTATTATTCATATTCATCGGTATTGGTAAGTCAAAACTAAGATTATTATTGCATGAGCTTTCCTCCGGACCCGGGGGAAAGTTTTCCCCCGGGTGAAATTGCTGCTTCAGCGGAGTTTTTCTCTCCTGTAGAGTTCGCAATCCCATCTTTGCCTAAAGATCCTTCTATTCTGACTGAAAGTGTCCCTCCTGTTGCTCAATATGTAACTGTTTCTACAGACTCAGATTGTTCAGGATCTACAAGATCTCTTAAGCGCAGTAATCGCCATTCACATAACTGTAGACAAAAAAGACGAAGAAAACGTCATGACGGAAATGAAATTCGTGATTCCGGTTGTTATTGCACCGATACACCAGCCCCAAAAAAAAACATTTTTATCCCTGAAGCTGAAGTAAAGAAGAATACTGAATTGCCTCAACCTACTCCTACGTTAATTAGTCGTCAATGCTATAGGAGTACAGATGTAGCCCCATTTGTAGTCCATGTGCAGAAAATTGAAAGTACTCCCAACTCAGGCACATCAATTCACCCAGTAGCATTTGGCAAACTCCTTCACAAAAACAATTTTAGAAATATAGTTAATGGCAGTGTTATGCAAATTGGTCGTAATAAATTTACCATAGCTTTCTCAGACTACTCAGATGCAAATCAGTTTGTTTCAAATAAGAATTTGGAACTTAGTGGCTTCAAAGCTTATATCCCCACATTCAATGTTACACGAATGGGCATTATTAGGGGTGTTCCTGCAGATTGGTCTCCAGAGGAGATAATGGAAAATATTAAGGTACCAATTGGTTGCGGTGATATAATTAAAGTTAGGAGGCTGAACTTTAAACAATTTGTTGACGGTTCTCCTGTTTGGAAACCATCACAGACAGTGGTTGTAACATTTGATGGACAAATTTTGCCTAAAAGAGTATTTATGTGTTATAATGCACTCAATGTTGATTTGTATATATTCCCTACCATCCAATGTTACAATTGCTGCCGCTTTGGCCATACAAAAGTGCAATGCAGATCAAAGCCTAGATGTTTTAAGTGTGGACAAAACCATACAGGTGATTCTTGCCAAACTCCTGAAGAAAGAGCATCATGTTGCTTATGCACTGGTTATCACTTTGCCACAAGTAAAAGCTGTCCTGAATTTTTAAGACAAAAAGATATTAAATCTTCAATGGCAAATAGTTGCTTATCATATGTAGAAGCCTCAAAATTGCATCCACCAGTTAATAAGTCTTATGCTGATATAGTTTCATCCTCCAGTAAACCCTTCTTGCCAGAAAAACAAATAAAAAATGTTCAAAATAATAATAATAACAAATCATACAAAAAAACAGTGTTCCTGAAACCCCGCTCTCCTCCTGCCCTAGGCAAAGGATATGATCAAGATTAGAGGTGGACGTTTAAACGAAAAGCGCTTAATTAAGCATGCTTATTTTAATAAGTGAAAAAGCATGCTTTCAATTTAAGTCGAAACATGCTTTTTACTTTTTGTTAATAAGCAAGTTGTATGTCCTGCCATCTATCGTGATCTGGAATGAACTTACTAAAAGCAATGTTTCATTTTATTTCGGCGTGCTACGTGTGTTGTTGTGGCAGCACTTTCTACAGCAACTAAAATGTATTGCAACCCATACAACTTTATTTGGTTGGTTATGCTTTTAAAAATTTTAAACGAAACTTAAAAAAGCAGTTTAAGCAGTGCGCTTTTTGTTTTTGCAGAGTAAACGTGTGTCGCTCATTTTTTTGTTTGCTATGTTACGTTGTGCGCTTTTTTCGTTGTAAACTAATATACATTGTTGATATAAATACGTTTTGATGTTTTGGTGGTGGTTTGTATAAATAAAACTTTGTCAATTTAATATTGAACTATACATTTTAGGGTTGTGTATGTAAATATAGAAATGACGAGAAACAGTAATAATATGATTTGGGACTACTTCCACAGACATGTAGAGGACAAAATTGGAGAATGTAATATGTGTAAAAAACATTTCTTTTAATTCTTCAATTAAAAATCTGAAACAACATTTGAAAATCAAACAAAGTGTATATAATGAGTTTTCGTCGCGTAGTTTAGCGCAGCCCGGCAGCAGCTCTAACCGCTTTTAGCAAACACAACGCAACAAGCATTACACTTCAACGATTTCCAAACGTGACAAACAAAAAGCGTTTAAGCAAAAAAGCGTTTTTTTAAGCACGCTTATTTAAATAAGTACAACGTTTAAACGTTTAAAATTTTTAAGCAGTTTTTTCCACCTCTAATCAAGATGCTCACAGAGCTCTTATCAATGAGTATAACATACCTTCTCCATCTAATGGATGTGCTTTAAATTATGACAAGTCAGATGAAAAACCAGTTGATTCAGATCTTTCATTACCAGACCTCATTGTTGCCCTTTTAAGTATTTTAATAAATAAGTCTAATGCCAATTTACCGACCAACGCTGCACATCTGATTGAAAAATGCATGCAATTTATTAGACATGGCGAAGCTAGCTAGGGTAATTCAATGGAATTGCCGTAGCGTTAATAGTAAAAAAAGTGAAATTATGTACTTGTGTAATAAGTTTGATCCATTTCTCTGTGCCTTAACAGAGACATGGCTTAAACCAGATTTTAACTTTAGAGTAAATGGTTACTCTACTGTCCGTGCAGACAGGTCTGATGGGTATGGTGGAGTAGCAATACTTGTTAAAAAATCTACACCTTTCTCCTTAGTGTCTCTACCTACCCATAGTGTAAATATTTGTATTATAGCTGTAAATATTAATAAATGTTGTTATGTCTGTGCATACATTCCCCGTCCCACTAATGAAGTATTAAATGAATTAAATATTATTTTGTCCTCGCTACCTAAACCTTATTTTTTAATGGGGGATTTTAACTGTCATCACCGTTTTTGGGGCAGTTCTTTGACTAAACCTTATGGCGAATATTTGCTAGAAATAATAGATTTTCATAAGCTATGTGTCTTAAATAATGGTACCCCTACTCGTCGAACAAAACCGGATCAAATCATTAGTGCTGTAGATTTGACTATCAGTACCTCTACTTTAGCAGCCTCTGCACAGTGGGAAGTTTTACCATCAACCTATGGCAGTGATCATTACCCTATACTTATTTTGTTTCCTTCAAAATATAATTTGCAGTCAAATGAACTTTCTAGACTAAAATATAAAATACCTGACAAAACTGATGATAAATGGTCAGTCTTTAAAAATTACTTGGAAAGTAAAATTAAATCCCTGCCTCATGTGAACTCGGAAAATAATATTCATTGTGCTGAGACATTTTCTACTAATTTAGCTGAGGCTGCTAATGAAGTATTTGGTACTAAAAAGAACTCTCGTCACTTTCGTCCTCGTCCACCCTGGTGGGATGAAGAATGTGCTATATCTATCAAAAAAAGAAAAGAGGCTGAAAGGATTTACAAATATGATATGTCTTCCGAAAATTTTAAATTAGTAACCGAAGCAATCGCGGACACTCGCAAACTTATAAAGAGAAAGAAATTTGAAGGATGGAGGAAATTCTGTACATCTATTTGCCCTGATACTCCATCTTCCATAGTTTGGCGTAACATTAGAAAATTTAAATCTGCTATATCTGACTTATCTTTTAATATAATACCTAGACCACTAGCTGAAACTTTTTTAGATAACTTAGCGCCTCCCTGGGTTCCAGAGCAATTTGTAAATACACCTGCTTCTCCTTTGGAAACTAATTTATCTTTATCACCTGTATTATCCCTTCCTCATATTGGATCAGTATCTGGTCTAATCTCCCCTTTCTCTATATATGAGCTTAAAGGTATTATAAATAATACTAACGATTCAGCCCCTGGAGCTGACGGTATCACTTACTCTTTGATCCGTTGTTTTGACGATAATACGCTTAATTATTATTTGAACTTGCTAAATTCTCTTTTTGCTTCGGGCACTATTCCTTCGTCTTGGCGAACCCAAATTATTTTACCCATTTTAAAACCAAAAAAAAGTTCTGCTGATGTAGGCGCTTACCGCCCAATAGCCTTATCTTCTTCATTATTAAAAATAGCTGAACACCTTGTGAAAAACAGATTAGAGTGGTATGTTGAAAAGAATGGCTATTTAGACAATACTCAATTTGGTTTTAGGAAGGGCAGATCTACCACAGACAGTCTAAGTTTATTCATATCTGATATACGTCTTTCTTTTACACACAATGAGACTGTTACAGCTGTCTTTCTTGATATAAATTCCGCCTACGATAATGTTCTTTTATCTGTGTTAAAAAATAAGTTAGAATGCATTGGTGTCCCTTAATTATGATTAACTTCATTCTGAACATCCTTTCTGAACGCCATATTGAAATCCCATTTTCTGATGTTACTCTAAATCGTACTGTGTTCAAAGGCCTTCCGCAGGGCTCTGTCCTCAGCCCCTTACTGTATAATATATATACATACGATTTAGCATCGTCTCTGAATAACCAAGTAAAAATTTTACAATATGCTGATGATTTATTATTATATCATGCTGACAAATCTACTGAAATGTCTCAAATGATACTGACTTCTAATCTTGCTCTTCTAGCTACTTGGATGCATAATAATGGCTTATCAATATCTCCTTCTAAGAGTGCAGTGGTATTGTTCTCCCGTATGCGCATACTCCCATCAGTTCAATTAGCTTATGAGAATCGGGTCATACCGGTAGTTACTGAATTCAAATATTTAGGTGTATATCTTGATTCAAAGCTTACTGGAGTTGCACATTGCAACTTTGTTGTAGAAAAGTGTGAACCTTTACTCAATATGTTAAGATGCCTTTCGGGAGTTTGGTGGGGCTCCCATCCTTACTCAATGAGACTTCTTTATAACGCTTTGATAAGAAGCATCTTAGATTACGGCACATTCTTACTCGAACCTAGCAATGTAACAGCTTTCCGTAAATTAGATTCAATCCAGAGTAAAGCTTTAAGATTGGTTACTGGTGCAATGAAATCTTCTCCTATAAATGCTCTCCAAGTAGAAAATTGTGACCCTCCCTTACATTTACGAAGGCAATTTCTGGCCGATAAATTTTTCTTTAGAATCCTGAAATTTAAGAATCATCCCATAATAGCCAAACTTCATTCTTTATCAGAATTATACCATACATCTAGTTACTGGCGTTACAAATCACCTCCGTGCTTGGTATTAAGTTATCAAAAATACTTATCTCTGTCATCTCCAACTCATCAATCCAATTGTCTCCCTTTATTTAGTTCTAGTTATGAATCCTTAATAACGCCTCTTACCATACATTTCAATTTAGTTGATAAAAATGATCCCAATGCTAAAATGCATATGAATTTTATACTCGAATCCCAATTTAATGATTTTCAACATCTTTATTCGGATGCCTCCAAACATTCAGTTTATGAATGTGTCGGTGTTGGTGATTTCCACTCGCAGTCTAAAATCGTTCAGAAAATTAAACTTCCTCTGGAGTCCTCGGTTTTTACAGGAGAATGCTATGGTATTTTAAAATCACTAGAATTTGTTCGTTTGTTTAAATTAAAGAAGGCAATAGTATTTACAGATTCATTAAGCGCTTTACAAGCTTTAAATAAGTTTCCTTTCAAGATTAAAACATTTTTTCCAGTTATTTTTGAGATAAGAAATATTGTCCACGAATGTGTTTCGAATGGATATACGATCCACTTTGCTTGGCTTCCTGGCCATAATGATATTACAGGCAATGTAATTGCAGACCGGTTAGCTAATGATGCCATATCTTGCGGAGATATGGTTCCGTATAAAAATTACACCCATGATTTACTATCTCTCCCTAAATCTCATCTTCTTTATTCGTGGGAAAATATATGGGTATCTTCAAGTAGAGCTAAAGGCCGACATTATTCACTAATTCAACCCTGTATTCCTGTAAATTTAAAACCATGGTTTTCTAAAATTAAACTGAGTAAAACTGTATCTTCAATTTTGACTCGCATGCGACTTGGGCATGTTTGTACTCCTGTTCACTTGGCCAAACTTGGCATAGTAGAAAATACAATATGTGAATGTCGAGAGGATGATGGCAATTTAGATCATATTTTCTTTGCATGTACGCTTTATGACCATGCTCCCTTCCTTCATGACCTTTTATCTTGTAAAATTCCTCTACCCACCAATATTATGTGCTTGTTATATTCCAATGATCCAGCAATTTATAAATCACTTGCATCCTTCATTATCTTAAACAATATTAAGCTTTAAAAAAAAAATATTATATATGCATTGTATTATTTATATATCTACTCCTACTCTCCTGATCCTTTCATAATGCTCCGTATCCAATATTCCGTTTTTTCCTTTTCCGTTTCCCAAATTTTACACGACACTGGCCTGGCGCAAACCGCGTAGAGCCATATATAAAAAAAAAAAAAAACATGAATTTTGTAAAAATAATTGATCAGAAATACCAAATTTATTGTATTTGTCCGTTTCGAAACTTAAAAACTCAGATAGCAGTATTAACTTTGGTGTTTCCTTGGAAAAATTCGTGTATGCAAAGTCAAGCCACTTACTACGCAAAAGAGGGGTTAACTTATTTAAAACACTATGTACCGTTGTACATCTATAACGTGTAATAAATTGAGTACCTTATTGTTTCTAAATTCAAAAATAACACTTTATCTAGTGTTCTTTACCTTTTCACCCTCTTTACCTTTTCACCCTCTTTACCTTTTCACCCTCTTTACCTTATCACCCTCTTTGGCTATCTCTTTTGGATAACATATTATTAACTCTTTCACTATTTTCATATCTTAACCCCTTCACTACCATCTCATATCATCCTAAATCTTAACACCTTTACTATCATTTCAGAACTTAACTCCTTGAAACTCGGAGATAGTAAAATTTTGTTTTAGTTAACTTAACTTGAGAATTATTAACTTGACTAAATCTACCTTAATTGATCTTAAGTTAACTTTGTTCTTTTAACTTAACTTTGATTTAAATAATTGTTCTCTAATTAACTTAATTAACTCGGAACTCTTATTTTTCTTAAACTCTCTACCTATTTATTTTTACTCTCCGTTTTTCTTTCTCAACCTATATATTCACTAATTCACTTTTCGCACTATTTGAAGAGGAATTAAGGTACTCAATTTTATTTGTAACTTTTTTTTAACTTTTTAATTTTTTAACTTTTTAACTTAAGGGACTCTAAATCCCTTACGTTAACTCGGGAGGCTCTAAACCTCTTCTCTTAACTTAAGGGACTCTAAATCCCTTACGTTAACTCGGGAGGCTCTAAACCTCTTCTCTTTACTTAAGGGACTCTAAATCCCTTACGTTAACTAGGGAGGCTCTAAACCTCTTCTCTTTACTTAAGGGACTCTAAACCCCTTAGTACTAACTAGTACGTTCTTTTGAGCGGTTGATTACTCGTTAAATAAGCCTTAGGTCCGAGCGGTTGATTACTCGTTAAATAAGCCTTAGATTGGAGCGGTTGATTACTCCTTACGTAGGCCTAGAATCAAACTTTTTTTTTTCCATCTATGGAGCGGTTGACAACTCCTTAAATAAGCCTGTCGTTATTGAGGAATTCTTTTCTAGAGTGGCAGTCATTGAATGTGAACTCCACCCTTACGGTATGAAGATGATAGAATGCTAGAAGAAGAATAAATATTTTTATGTAAGGTTGTATATTAGGCGAAATAGATTCCTAGGTTTTCTTTAGGTCTTCTTTCAAAAATTTTCTCTAAGTCGAAAATTTTTCTGGGGTTGTGGGGGAAATGTACCGTTGTACATCTATAACGTGTAATAAATTGAGTACCTTAATATTTTTAGTATTCATCGGATCCACATTAACATTCTCATCACATTATCTTTGTTTTTCCATGCTTTCATTTCCTTTTTGCTGGTTCGTTTGCTGTAAACACGAACATAAGAGTTAATCATAGATTCTATCTACCATAACGCAGTTCGTATTTTCTCCCTAAAAAGTCGTACTGTAGACATTAAACTATAGGCATTACCTGCCTTTCTACTCTTCTTATTACTATTACTCTGTATTTTTGGATTATTGATGTTTTCTAATCCTTTTTGAACAATATTTATTGTGAATCTAAAAATGTCAAACTTTCAAAGCTCTGTTATTCTACTTTTCTTTACATAATACTGTAAAAATAGCTGTGTTTTACCTTTGTTTGCAATTTTCCTTTAATTTGCATTGGGTGATGATTCGTTTTCCTGTATTTTCGTTATTTGCTTACTTTTTGACAGTATTTTTATCTTTATTGACATCGTTGTTATGACAATATCTTTCAAAGTCTGACAACTTCTATCAAAGTTTATTACTTTTTCGGGTTTAATCCTCTGTAAACCACCAGTATTCATGTTCTATTTTTGAACCTACCTCGATCTAAATTTGAACGGCCCCGGCCCCCTATATAAGCATTAATTTTTTTTATTCATTTCATTCGATTCCGAGTTCTAAGCTCGAACAGTTCTATTACACTCCAATAAATAAATACTCTACATCTTCCCTCAAGAAGTCTTGAAGAACCGCCGGTGACTACTGAAACACCTCCTCACGCTAGGGGAGAGACCGGACACCGGAGGAGTATCCAAGCACATTGACTGCAGTAACACCTCCTCGCTCTAGGGGAGGGACCTGTCTCCTTCTCGGAAGAGGATCCGAGACCAAGTACTTCTGGCACTCCAACTGATCCTAACATTTTCTATATAGTGCCCGTTACCCTCATTACTGCACATCGGCGTCTCTGCTCTTCACGGCGCCTGTCACCGCTGCACATCGGCGTCACTGCTCTTCACGGCGCCTGTCACTGCTGCACATCGGCGTCACTGCTCTTCACAGCACCTGTCACCGCTGCACATCGGCGTCGCTGCTACCTCCGCAGTGTCGGCTCTGCACTCCGACGCCGCCCTTTGCTGCCTCCAGGACAATACTTATTGAAGATTTGAAGATACTTACTCACGCCCACTGCACTTTACTTACATTCATACAGACATCACCTCATCTCATTTTTCGGTACTGTATTCTTTTTGTTGTAATATAAATTCTATTCCCTCTTCTACCTCTTTCTTTAACCTTCTTCTACCTCTCCACATTTGTCGCTTCACGACAACTATTGAATAATTTAGGGCTGTTGAGGGCAATAAAGATTTAGCAATTAATTAAGAATATAATTATACATAATGTATAATATTATTTATCTACTCTCATATCGTTAAATTCAAAATACAAAACCCAAAACGAGTTTATATAGACGTACTTTATAAAAAGTATATCGAAATGAAATTAAAAAAAATAATTATGACACTATTTCTGTAACAAAATAATGTTATAATAAATTTTTTTTTCATTACGATACAGATTACAGATCATAGAAACATCTATTTATTTTTTTATGTGGCTGCGCGCGCTTTGGCGCATGCGCGGTGATAACGGGAATTTTGGCGTCATAGTACGTTTGTGTTTCGGTAGATAATTATTAGTGATTATTAAAATGTCTGACAGTGAAAGTGCAGAAAATTTGACGCCGCCCGACATTTTAGAGACTGCGACAGCAGTCTGTCTTAATCTACTACCAGTAAAGTCAAGAAAATTATACGATAAATGTTATCAAGACTTTTTAGCATGGAAATCTATATCTTTTATTTGATATGTTCGTGTTCAATGAGAGTAGATAAAGTAGTGTATGAAACTGCACATAACTAGGTATTATACACTCGTGTGATACTTTTAAAAAACTAGCTTCGCTCGTTTTTTAAACTCACACTCGTGTATAATACCTCTCATTATGTACCAGTTTCATAAACTACTATTAATTTAGATTTCGGGTTGATTTAGCAATTTGAGTACCGAAATACAGTTTTTAACTTTACAACTGAAATTGTTAATGTCTTTCAAATCTAGCGAAAGTTTTGGCAACATACGTACCTCTGCTACCGCTCGCGTCACGATCGCCTCTGGGCGCGCGAACGTTTGCTCTAACAATTGCATGACTTCATCTGGGGTTTCAGAAGTCACGAGCAACATGGAAACGCTCTCCCGCTCTCGCCCTTGAAGAACACGACTTAGACGATGAAAATTTTCTAAATTAGAAAACAAATGTTTTGTTGAATTATAATTCTTTTTGAATATTAACCATTCTAATGATCCGCCGCTAAAGGCAGTCAAGTCAAAGTTCCCCTTGGGGTAAATAGCACACCTATTACTACAATGCTGCGTGTGAGGTGGGTCAGATACAAACTGATTATCATAATTTTGCGCGCGAGGTGGGTCAGAAACAAACTGACTATCATAATGCTGCGTGCGAGGAGGGTCATCAGGTACTGATTTAAAATCTTTAACTGCAAAATTAGATTGTACCTGTTCAGCCACCCAAGCTTCCGTCTGCGACGTAGATCTTGCGGAATTGCGGCTATGAGCTGCATTCAAACTCGTCAACTCGGCTGCAAGCTCCAGTTCCTCGATTCGGCACCGTTCGTTTTCCAACTGCAACTCACGCTTGCGCCTTTCCTCCTCTTGCTGCAACTTACGCTCGAGCTGCTGATGCACAAGTTTAGCTTCTGCAGTTGCTCGAAGTAAGGGACGTAAAGGGGCTTGACCAAGACCATAAGCACCAAGCCAACCTCACCTTCACGTGGTGCGTCCTGTTTAAACAGACGAGGCTCTGGCGACCGACCGATGGCGGTATAACCATCCAATGTAAGGCGCAGCTAAATGTTGTACTGTGACGGGCAGCAGCGTCACAGCTGCAAGGGGCTGCGCCTCTGCGCTCGCCAACCCGCCTGCCAAGCGTGGCGAGTATTGGCAAAATCCCCTCACGTGATGATAGTACACCAGAAAACCAGGCCCCCAGTCTCCGGCAGCCCCGCTATTCCTGACTTTGGTAGCGGTCACGGTAACGGCGGGGCAGGGGGTGCTAAGAATCCCCGGAGGCGATCGCGCTGCCACCCCCGACGACAACTGGCCCTAGTAACGTACAACACGTGTACACTGAGGACAGATGAGAAGTTGCTCGAGCTGGAGGAAGAAATGAGCAGGTTACACTGGGACATAATGGGTTTATCAGAATTCCGTAGAGAGGGCGAGGACACGATAACTCTACAGTCCGGAAACCTGCTCTACTACCGGGAAGGCAACCAACGAAAGTCCCAAGGTGGTGTCGGGTTCCTCGTTCACAAGTCCCTCGTCAACAATATCGAGACCATCGAGAGTGTGTCGAGCAGGGTAATATACCTTATGCTCAAAATATCCAAGAGGTATTCGCTGAAGGTCATACAGGTATATGCACCGACCTCGAAACACCCGGATGAAGAGGTGGAGGAAATGTATGAGGACGTAAGTAGAGCCATACATACTTCCAAAACCTATTTTACTGTTGTAATGGGGGACTTCAACGCGAAACTGGGCAAGCGAGGCGAGAATGAGTTGAAGGTGGGACCTTTTGAATACGTGCAAAGGAACGCCAGGGGACAGAGGCTGGCCGACTTTCTGGAGAAGGAGGGACTCTTTGCGATGAACTCTTTCTTCCAGAAGCCGCCTCAAAGGAAGTGGACCTGGTTGAGTTCCGATGGATTCACGAGAAACGAGATTGACTTCATCATGACTTCCAAGAGACGGTTATTCAATGATGTCTCAGTGATCAACAGGGTGAAAACCGGAAGCGATCACCGAATGGTTCGAGGCACATTGAATATAAATGTCAAATTGGAAAGATCCCGTGATGAAGTCCACGCTCCGACCGACTCGTGCTCATATCCAAAATCCCGAGAGCTTTCAACTCGAGTTGTCAAACCGCTTTGATTGCCTAGAAAATTACGTTACAGTGGACGAAATTAACAACAGGTTTGTGGAAACTGTTCAAACGGTGGGGTCTAAGTATTTTAGGCCTGGCCGTAAAAATAGACGTACCCACTCCAGTATCCGTTGGAAACTCAACTCTCGAAGTTGTCGACGAGTACGTCTACCGGGGACAAGTGATCCAATTGGGTAGGTCCAACTTCGAGAAAGAGGTCAATCGACGAATCCAACTCGGCTGGGCAGCGTTCGGGAAATTGCGCAAGAGTGTCTTCTCATCTCATCTTCCTCAGTGTCTGAAGACGAAAGTCTTCAACCAGTGTGTGTTACTAGTGACATACGGATCCGAAACATGGTCTCTTACAATGGCCTTATAATAAAGCTCAAAATCAAACAACGAGCGTGAGCGTGAGCGTGGGACGTCCACCAACAAGTTGGACGACCTTATAAAGATCGCAGGATCAAACTGGATGCAGACCGCTAGTGATCGGTCGCTGTGGAAAGCCGTGGGGGAAGGCCTATGTTCAGCAGTGGACGTCCTTTGGCTGTTAATGATGATGATGATGAGTTGCTCGAAGGGCACGAACTGAAGCCGACGACTGCGAAGATCTGGAAGCTAAAGAAGATCTCGAAACTGTGGACTATATAACTGGCTTCTGAAAATTTTGGAGATTCAAATTTTCTTCGACAGGATTGGGTGCAACGGATGCCTTTAGAAAAGCGGGAGTCAGAACCCGATCGAGAGCACCTGCATTGGGCACACCTGTATCTCCAGAATTTTCAGCGGCTTCCGTACGAACTGACCTCGACCTGGTTATCATATTCGACTCGAAGGACCAACAATATTACTGAAAATAATGATAAAATTAGGAAAAGTAAGAAAAAGGCAGCTCGTGCGGTGACAACTGAATATATATTTTTTTGACATTAAAAATCATAAATAGAGTAAAAAATACAGACAAAATAACATTGTGTGAAACCTTCTTTGTCGGTAACAGTAACGTTCCTCCAGCAACTTCCAGCTTCTTTCATAGTTGCAATCAGTGGTAGGAATGTTTGACAGCAACTGCTCGGCTTCACTAGTTTTAAATATTATAATAGTTTTGTACATTATCTAAATTCGCGTTTGAACAAATTTAGGACGAGAACCAATCTAGAAAATTATTCCATTCAGAATACTTCATTCACGCTTGGCAATTTGACGTTCATAGATTTTTTATCATTATTTGAACTATTCGACTTCTCTATTGATGGCTCACCAGCATTGTTTATAGCCTTATAAGTTTTCAATTTCAGCTTATATTCAAAATAAACTTCCTCAGCTTGATCAAAAACCGCACCTTTAAAATAACTACTATTGATCGCTTCCATCTCCTCAGAAGTAATAGTTTGCATTAGTTTTTTATGACCTGATGTGAAGTCCGACTAAAGTTATCATTATCATGAAATTGAATTAAAGACTACATTGTAAAAGATCAACACAAAAGCAATGTTAACTTAGTGATGCTATCAGTACAAGTACGTCTCACATGAAAGTTAAAATTTCTTTTAAAACTTTTATGTCGGAAATAGATTAAATTTTTCTTAGTGTTTTTACAAGTTCTATGAAAGATTTTTCATAGAACTTGTATAGGCGAAAACACTGCGGCAGCCGCATAGTCTCCCCGTACCTCCGGATTAAGCGAAATTATTAAATTAAAGCGTACAAGTCTGGGCTTCGTGTTGCGGGTTAGCCGCCCCTTTCTTAGATATAGGTTGCCTCAGGGTACTTTACTATTATTATGTTAGAAGTATTCTAGAATATTGTAGCATAATTTGGAACCCCCAGTATATCACTTACACTCAGGATTTGGAGAAAATGCATGAAAAATTCATAAAGCATTTAAATTATCAATCCCAATGCCATGTCAAAAACTACGATGAATCTTGCTCTTATCACAAACTCACGACACTCAAAAATAGACGAATACTTGCTGACATGTCCTTTTTGCATGGAATATGCAATGGATATATAGACTGCCCAGAACTTTCAGCTAAAATGTTGAATTTCTGTGCCCCAAAAGTTAGAACAAGACACAAAATTATTTGCTGTAAATAGTTCAAAAACCAACAATGCACAAAATGCCTTAGTTAACAGATTGCATCGAAACTTTAATAATAAATTTAATACAACTGATATTTTTCATAGCAATAAGAAAGTATTTAAAAAGGACATTGGGGGTGCTTGAGGGAAATGTGAACTAGGGAAATGTTTTAAAATTTACTTTGACGTAGGACTAGGTAGGACATACACACATTGTCACATTGACACACACGCTCACTCGCGTACACACACACACATACGCACGCACGCACACAGTATGAGGAGAACCCACTTATTTATGATAGTCGATGTATAAAATTTGTAAATTAAAATGTAGATTCGTTATTGGCTGTAAGTTTAGTTTTTAAGTTTATTCATACATTCTGTACTAGAGCTGTGAATCTTGTAATATACAAAAATAAAAATAAAATAAAATTCTGTCCTTAAACTACCATACAAAAAACTAACTACGAACACAAATATTTCTTAGTTAAAATGTCTTTGTAAATATAGTTCAAATTTCCTTGAAATCTTGATTGAACTTCGCGCACAACACTGATTTCACAAGTTAAAAGTCTACAGTAAATAAGGTTCAAATTCGTTCACCAAAATTCTTTATAAAACGGTACTTGCACTGATAACTCCGTGTCCATCCACCAGGCGGCGCCACTTCCTTTGCCGCACTGCGTCGTACTGAATTTCAGCCAAACACCTTGCCTTAAATCAGCGCGATATCCAGCGCTGATATGACCGACGCTTTGTTCAGCCAAATAACGTCACGTTCTCAATAGCGAACCACTATCCGTAACGACTGTTTCCACAAAAAATCCTGCACTACATCCAAAGTGCCTTGCCGAAAATCCGGCTCAAAGGAACAATGTACAAGCCTGTACTGTCCTCAGTTTTGTGATATTTACTGGGATCAGGGATTTTTTTGTTATTTTACGCTGCTTCAACTGATTCTGCCTCACCTAATGGTCGACTTGCAAAGAATGCTTTAAAGCATTAATAACCTTATACTGTGTTCCTGACCAAGAAAATGGGACCAATGGGAACGGTAATTATTATAATAGTACTGAAGTATGTTTATATCATTGTTAAGCAATTGTATTAACAATAAAAACCATTGAAAATTATAACTATGTGAGAAGTTTAGCTTTACGGTATTTAAAAACAATCATTTGAAAAAAAACGGAAAACCTCTTGTAAGTTATGTGTGATTTCGCCACACTACATTTTTAAATTTGACATTGATTGACATGACATTTGGTTAGTTCTGATATTTGCCGTTGGCCAAAAGATCTATGTCCATCATCCGGTGTGATTTTGGTGTTTGATGAGACAGATGGAGTTGCCGGTTTTTTTAAAGTTTATTATATTATTATAGTCTGTCTAATTACAAAACATGATTAAAATACAAAATCCCTGAAAAAACTTGATTTAAGCTGAATATAAAAAGCATAAACATATACAGAAAATTTCTGCAGTGATTAGGGACACATCAATAAGTTTTTCTCGCCTTTACTGAAATAAGTGAGTGAGTGAATGAGTGAGTTGAATTATACCTGTTTAGATCTAGGTGTGCGAAATATTCGCTGTTTGCAACACGACACTGTTAAACATAGGCCTCTCCCAGGGTGTGGTAGGACAAGAAATAAAAAGAACGCATTAAATAGTATAATCACATCGTTTATTAGTATAATGTTTAGTGTACCTTATTGCATGACTTGATATAAGCTTTATAGTATTTCATGTAGCTTGGCATGGCAACACTTGTTCCGGGGGGCGCCGCCGCCCTTCCGGAGGGAGCTCGGTACAAGTCGGACAGATGGTGTACATTACAGAGTGTATAAACATTTGGCATAGATAACTCATCTAATACATACATGGAGAGTACCAGAGAACTTAATAAAAATAAACTCTTTGCGTATAATTTAGAAACCAGAAATTTATAGATTTAAAACGCTTCAACATTTTATTTGGTATGGGTCATACCAATAGAGGTTCTTTTAGGCACTGAAGTTACTCGTTTCGGTTCGCCAAATTCGTATATACAGGATGGTCTAAAAGGTGACGTTTTCTTTTTTAGATTTCCACTCCTGGTTGTATCCGAAAACACCCTATGTATTTCACTATTTTCAATAGTTTAGAAGTATGATTTTTTAAACGTGAATTTGCTCAACAAATTCGACAGAAAGAATTTATTTATTAATTTTTCTGTAATGATCGTCTTGTATCACTCTTTCATATTACAAATCAACAACAACATTCTCATTACGAGTTATTTTAAAGCAGTGAAAATTTTATGTTTAACTCGAATGGAGTAAAATTTTCAAGGTGCTCTTAAAAACACTAAATAAACGTTTCTTAGGTTCCGATTACTTTAAAATACTTCATAATTTGGTCAACAAATTAATTACATCATAAAAAAACTTTCATAATTGGTGATTTTATTAATACTATAATATACTTCCAAACTTAGCCTGGGCTCAGCTCTCCATCGCATCGCGTCATCATCAACATAGAGCCGAGGGGGCCGAAGAGCGGGGAGAGGGGGTTGTAGTAGGTGAAAGACAAGAGGGGGTTGTAGTAGGTGTAGGCAACCGGCGTGGCGCCTTTCAAGTGTTTTTAGTGACTGAGCGTTGCAAGAATGTTATGTTGTAGATTTCTAATATGAAAGGGTGATTTATAAACAGGTTATGAATATTTTAAGTTCTTGGATAAGAAATTAGCAAATTCACGTTTAAATAATCATAACTTCTGATCCATCGAAAATCGCAAAACTTACATGGGGTGTTTTCGGATACACCCCATTGAGAGGAATCTAAAAAAAAATATGACATCACCTTTTTGACCACTACAAATATATGCAAAACTAGAACGTATGAAGTCAAACACTACAGTTCGGTCAGATCTCACGATAGTCGAAGTTACCTTATACAAATCATCTGCGTTCACGGAGAATATAATCGTTACGACTAGTATTAATACCTATGCCCAGGGGCGCACTCTCGTACACTACAACACCGAATATGCCGATTACATGGCAATATTACTATTATAACGGTTACATGCGAAGATATATCGTACAGGAAAAATAAGTCTGTTCACATTAAAGCATAATATTAGCATAAAACGTTTGTTCAAAATTCCTATTCCTCTTTGGATTTAATAGTAAGCTTTATTAATGAAGTTTTATGAAAGGTTAGAACTATCCGAATATACAAGGCCGAAGGCGGGCGGCCGCGTCGAGTGGCGGCCTGCGCCCGCGCCGGCTGCAGCGGGGCGTTCCTGACATCCTCCTATTTATTGCTATTCAGCCTTTTATGCGCATTTTCGTTAAATAACATTGATAATCACAATATTTTATAAATAGAACGTACCGAATCCTTAAGCAATATTAAGAATGTTTTTTTTTTCATTTAAAACCATTTTTTAAAATTAAAATCACAATTATGTTTACGTGGTTTAATTTATCTGAAGGATTAGGACATAATAAAACCGTATTATTTGTAAAATGACAATTTCAATGTCTATTGTTTGTTATTTTTGGCACATAAAGAGCAAACTTAACTTTGCAACAATGTCGCTGGTAAGACTTAAAAATATACCTTACACCTGTCTTCACTGCGTCTCTTTTGGACGATAAAAAAAAACATTATCAATTCGCCGTATTTTTAAATCTTTGTCGTCATTATAGTCATGACTTGTCAGGAACGCATTTTATGAGCGGCCGGGACGTAACGACGTTTTAAACACATCGTTTGACATTGTTATAATATAACAAAATAATCTTAGGTAGGTTTTCAATATAAGACATAGCTTATAATTTCGGGTACCTAATTTGTCATTGAGTCCCCAAATGTATCGTATTGATTGACTTGAATAAACCGGTTCCAACATTAACACTAAGTATGATACCTACAATAACGTACGAAGCGAGGGTCTGCGGCGCGTGCGATGCGACGCCGGCGAGCGCGGCGCGGGGCGGGCACGGGGCGGGGCGGGGCGCGGGGCGCCGGGACGCGCTCGCGACTAACGGTTCGTTAACATAATCTAATAGCGATATCAATGTTTAATAAATATTTTTCAGTCTTTGGTTCCATTCCAGTTCATAGCATCCAACGAGTATAAATGCTTCCGTTCCGAATCGTCTCGCGAGGTCAGTCTCGGAGGCGGCGCGACGCGCGGCGCTACCACTAACAGACTAGCACTGCCCTACCAGGACGACATCGATTAATTTATTATTGATACAAAATTTATTGCACTTGAGTTTTTGATCACAGGTAGTTTCGTGTAGAGATCTAAAGTAATAGAAACGGGAGCGCGGCCAGCGGCGGCCGCCTCCGATATGTTAGCGGTCCGGAGCTCCGACCAAACATCGAACACGTGTTAATAAACCATTTACATAATATACGCCCACGACTCAACACTTATTACCATTACTGTACAAATGAAAAGTTAATCCCTAATAATTTAAATTCGCACACGCCAGTTTCGTTCGGTGTTAGGATACAAGCATTTATACACACTATACTAAGGGACTACATATTTACAGTCAGCCGCGTCGCCGCCGGAACTTGGCAAACCAACATCTCGCGGAATTTTGAACAACGTCCTTATGCGAAAAAGAACCTCCTATGAACTAAGTGCGAACGTCAACGAATCGGTTCCTAACGTGATATGTTCCCCGCCGACACAAGCGCAGGCTGACAATAATTTATTACAACTTCATTTCCTATAGTGAGTAAAAACAACAAAACAATTTTAAATGCTGCTAAAGAAAGAGGATCAGTCAGTCTCTCGTGAATACAAAGAAACGTTTTGAATTTGAAACCAAACCACAGATGTCCTACATGGCTGTAGCGTGTTCAGGCGTCGGGCGGCGCGCGGCGGTCTCACTCGGCGAGCAGGTCTGCAAGGAGAGCGCGGGGTCAGTGCCTTGTGCGGGCGCCGGTGCAAGGTACACCACAAACGACAATCAGTGGCAGAAGACAAACTCGTGCATAATGGTAAACCCACACCGCCCGCCGGCATATGTCAATTAACTGTCAAATACTATAAAAAAAAAGACGCTGCGGCATTTGCACCAGCCCGTACCGCCGGGCGGTGTGGATAAACTATTACAGTCATACTTTTTTTGATTTGACAGCTGCACTTTTTGATTAAAGCAAACCACTTTGCAGAGTGATGCCACTTTTCTAAAAAAACAATTTTAAATTCTTGCAAGTCTACTATTTCACCGATTTTGATAAAAGAGATGTCAAATGACAGATAATTACATAATCTAACATAGAAAAAAACATTATCTAGGTAATACCATCCAAACATACACAAATATATTTTTGTAAGTGTAGAAAAAATATAGATTTCATCTCTGTACTCAACATATGAGTCGTCATTATTATGATGGCACTCATTTTGGTAAGCACTAAACGCATTTAAAAAGTGATAACTAAAATTGGCAAAAAGCATGTTACTAACAAAAATGAAATAAACACGTCCTTTTTAATAATTAAATGAGCAAGTGTTACACCATTTTAGAATCGCGCGAAGTGCGCCATTTTGTTGTAAGTTGCCGTAGTAGCCGATCCACATTTTTTTTTCAGTAAAGCGAGTTAAAGTTGGACCTTGCACTAAGTTTGAATTCATGCTTGGATAAAATGGAGGTAGCAGTGTTTAAATTTTAAACTAACCTTGATAAAACAGCTATTCAAGCTTACAATGCAAAAAAAACTGATAAAACTTGATATCTGTAGCCACAGTAGTCGACAAACCAATACAAGATGTCAATTTTTAGATTTTTATCAAACGTCCACAACTTGAAAAGTACATAAGTAAGATTTTTTAATGTATTTTTTCTAGTAACTGTTATGGCCTAGCCTATCCAACGGTTCGGCTTGACATTAACTTTCTGGACACCCTGTTGAGCTGGGTATGTATTTTGTTTGTTCGTATTATTGCCTAGTAAATACGTATTTAATAACGAAAACCGCACTTCAATATCTATATTATTTCTTGAGATATATATTTTTTAATGTGGGCAGTAACTTCTCGGGCGCACCAATACTGTTACATAGTAAAAATGGAACCTTTCTTTTAACTTACCTACTGCGATCGTTTAAGGTTTTTATGGCATTCTTTTGTCTCATTACGGCACTGCATTTCGTGTTATCATTGAATTGAATTTATTTCATGAATATTGATATTGATTTGTAGCTTCCTAAACAAATATTTCATCAAGTTTGACACTGGCGTTGACAGCTTAGCAGTATTATTTTCACGTTGCCACAGATTACGTAGCGATTCGGTTTTTTTGAGCTAATTAGCTCAGCAATTTCATCTTTCCAATTATTTTTATTTCGATTCTTAATTTGTTTCATAATTTGTTTAATTTGCTTCCAATTAATTCAGAGTATAAATATTATCCTTTTAAATATTTATCTAACATTCAACGAGATTGAAATAGTTTTTGTTCTACGTGTCTATGGTCGTTTGGTCGAATGCAGTGACAGTTGTTGATATAAATGTACTGGTCAGCAGATTTCGGTCCTTTTTTCTAGAATTTGCGTCGTGAAGTTCACATCATCCTGACTACCGCCAAGCAGTGCCACCAGCCCCAGGGATCAGTCCCCGAGACCGTTACTCAATTTTCGATTTATGATTTCAATGTAAGTATTCTCGCATTTTGTGCGAATTTTCCAAATCACTTTGAGTTCGTTGAGGTTTATGTTGTTTCGGAAACTAACTTTTTGTGGTATTTCCCTCGTCCTCGCAGAATACTTGGAGGTCACAGGAGACAGCGTGGCAGGCGTGATCCAGCAGGCGACTCGGCGCTGAAATCCTTGATTCCAAACCCTTTTGAGGTAAATTTTTCATTGTTATTCTTATAGGAGGGTAGATATAAAGGTCGCGCTCTATTGTTACAAATTTAGGTTTTTCATTCCAAATTCACTTTATTTAAGATTTCCCCTAGCATTATTGAAGTAGATTCACATTTGAAAACCGTTTACTTAAGATAATTTCCCCTCTTTACGAATATTTTTAGTACTGGTTGTGACAAACCATAAAATAGGTCTTTTGTCACTTTCCAGTGTTTTTTTTTGTTTAATTCTATTACTCTCACCTTCTCTTCGGGTGCCTTCGGGATCTACCTCTGCGGACGACCCCGGCCTGCCAATTCCGCTACAGGGTCTCCGATTTTCTCCGGCCCGAGGCATCTACCCCGGTAACCCGTACAGAGAACCTTATTATTCCTTTATAATCTTGGTGCTGCAACAAGCGGTGCCTGGCGCCCATATTCTCTTCTATATTTAATTTTACCGTATTATATGTTTGAAATGTGATTGCTCCCTAAAGCAAACCTTTCCACTTATCGGCTCCGGTCTTACCCAAAATCTACCCACAACTCCCATTTTGTTCTGCCATAGGCTAGACCGGCTTTGTGAATATTGATCTATTAAATTTTTTAACAAATTCCTTATATTGTAATATAAATTTAAATTAATTAATCTAATAAACATTGATATACGAAGGAAGATTTTTTTATTATTTAACAATATCAATGATAATTACGTACCAAATGTTATGTTTAGTCATTTTTAAAGAATATGTATATTGCAAACATCGACAGCATTCGGGGATTCCCAGCCATCAAATATAAACCCGCCATCAAATATACTCCCTCGAACACTTGAAGAAAAATCATTACTGCTATTAAAGGATACCGAAAAACTTACATAGTTACCAGATATAAATTTTCGTGCTCGCTATTGACCTGTTACTTCCGGTTTTTGAAGTTTTCAGTCAACGTACAAATTTTATTTGCCGTCATAAATCATTATTAAACAATTGTTACGTGATATTTTTTTGTATTTGTATTTATTTATTTAACTTATACTATCATTACAGGATTTATTACCCAATGCGACAGTACAGCCATATGCTTATTTAATCACAAAGTATTACACAAAGTTTCTATTTAATTCATTATTATAACAAATTACCGCTAGTGCTACTCTGTTGAATTCACTCAGGGTACAAATAAACAGATCTAATCTATTGTTTATAATATTAAGAGTGCGGAGTGCGCGCGTCAAGGGCGACTCCTTGAGCAGGTTTGTTTTTGCCGACGGCACCTCCAGCAGCGGGGGGCGACGTCGGCGCCAAACGTATTTGTTAGGGACACAGAGCCCCAGCCGCTCCAACAAAGCTGCATTATGCAGCTTACCACGCAAAACTTTGTAAATATAAAGTGTAAGAGCAAATTCCCTTCGTACTTGAAGCTCATTATATTCCACCATGCCTAGAATAAACAAGGTAGGATACATCAGAGGAAAGAACGGGTAGATTTGACATCGCTTGCTTCGCTCGTGTAGTATCTGTTAAAATTAAATAAATTTTTCGCGCTCGCTTTGCTCAATCTTTGCTTATTTATTATTATTAGGTACAGTGTTTACGTAGGAATGGAAGGGGGAGTAAGATCTTTGCTTACAATTGTTGACAAGGGGGAGGAGGGGTTAAAAATATTTTATGAATCTGCTTACGTTATACTTGAACGACCCCAATTATTGAAATCGTTGCGCCCGAGAAATCACTGCCCTCATAAATAATTTTACCACAGTAACTATTATTAAAAATTTTGACATGAGGTTCTTCGTATAGTACTGTAGTTAATTGGTCATAATAAGAAATACCGTAAAAATACCCCACGATTATTATTTTCATAAACCCAAAATAACGGCTAAACCCATTTTTTTTCTGAACCTAAGAAAATATACGGGCATTTTATAAGGTTTTATAAAATACCCGTATATTTTTATATTATATAGGTATATATCATTTGATATCTTTTTCAAAAAAAAACAATGTGGCAATGGCTTGTGTTTTTTTTTGTAATTTTCAACGAAAGTGGCACATTTAGTACATAATAATCATTTATATCGATGCGCCCAAGTAATGATACACAAATTATGCGCCCGAGTACCCAGACGAGAGTACGACGATTTGCGAAGTAGACTTTCTGCTTCATGGACATCTAAGAGTTGGGCGTTTTGCTACATGAACCCTTTCCTCATTATATGACGATTTGCTGAGACCTTCTGATCGTGAAGGACTGCCCACATTAGAAAAGTTTCAATAACTATAAAGGGTATTGAAATTATCGGCTATTTTTTTTAATAAAATGAAGTAAAAAGCAATGGCAACATTTCTTTCTACACGAAAAATATATTTTTGTGCATGTTTGAAAGGTATCCTGTCAATGTTTTTTTCTATGATAGAAAATTTAATTACCTTTCATTTTAGAAAACCCTTCCGCGACGTGTGTCTCAAGAAAGTGGCATTTGCGCTCGCCCTGTCTCGAATGTTTCGAGATTTCTTAACCGAGAGCGGTGTGTATGTGTGCGACACTCGAGCGCGCTTTGATTTTTGTAATAATAGTTCCCTAGCCGATCTCGACTGCGGTGGCCGGTCACAACAGGTGTACTCTCCATTCCTTTCACTCTCATAGCCCGATGGGATAGCAATCTGACACGACAGGAGAGAGATAAGGCGCAGGACCAACGGCTTTTCCGAGGCACGGGGGTGAAATACCGCCAACTTTCAAACTCCAGGCTACCCTAAGAAGTTCCGAACAGAAAAACCCAGGTGTATATTTTTAGCCCGACCCGGGGATCGAACCCGGGGCCTCTGGCTCTCTAGTGTGTGTGAGTGGAAGCGACTTGAGGTAGTACTGACCGGCGAGGGGCCGGCGCGGGCGGAAGCCGCGGCCGCCGTCGGGCCCGCGCGGCGCGCGCAGCACGACGACGCGCGGGCCGGCCGCCTCCTCCAGCGACGCCGTGCGCAGCCGCGCCAGCAGCCGCTCGGGCCGCTCGCACCGCTTGCCCGAGCCCACGCCCGAGCCCGAGCTCAACGCAGCTTTGCTGGAAACCACATACACACATTATCATTATTGAAAACAAACACCGTTTACCCAATACAATATTTCAAGTCTTTGATTTAAAACTTTCAGGGTCACTTAGATAAAAATAATTAGATACGGGATTGAATATCGGCAGGCATATCGATCCATCCATCTTCCTTCGAAATATTTTTAACGCGCCCGCACCGGTACCTGCAAAGTCACTATTTTCTCGCACCTGTTCTCGACAACGACACTGATAGTATCTGATAGTATAGACCATCTCGATGAAATGCAACTATATGTATACCAAGATTGGTAAGGGAAGCGCTTGAAATAACTAAGTCCAAACATTTTACTCGCGAGGACTGGTTTCAATTGTCAATTATCTAAAACCCAGTGTAAATAAACAGATGGGATGCATACCTGTGGTGGACACATTAAGAAGACTTCGAAAAAGGGGTGGACCAGTATATCTATCAAATAACAACTCATCTCTGCAAATTCTTATCAGTTACACAGTGACCACGGCGTTTGGAACGAAACCGAAATATCGGTAAACAATATTTCCACAAACCAAGTAAACAAAATCGCTTCGCGCTGTCTGTACGCTTGAATCAAAATGAATTTTATAGATAAGAGTAATTCAAAAGAAAGGTTTATGTGTATAATATATGCACAATTTTGTAGTGAAACACAAATTATTTTAAATTGTCCTGCCTTCGTCTCTGTGATTTAATTGACCATGTAGTATGCCCTGCTACGCGTCTATTCACTCGCACACAGGTTTAACGCAAGAAAGAGAAAGTAAAAAACCTCACTCCCTCCCACGCCTCACAGCACTGCCATCCGACTGTCGCTCATTCGTGTCCGTGCGCGCGCGCCGTTACAACGCACGCAGTAACCACAGTATATAATCGTTAAGTTTTTATTTCGTGCTAAACGAAACTTAACTTATAGCAGGGATGCACAGACGGCACACACGCGGCCCGCCGGTCGAATACTGGTGGCCCGCCGACAGCAAAAATAATACTCTATATTGAATTCTATTCCAGAATAAAACCAAAAAAAATATGTTCGAAAAGTAATTTGAATCTCGCGCGCGCGCTCTTAAGTGCACGAATTCCCGATTGCTCGCGTAGGTAGATACACGAAGCTTCCAGAGTCGGTTTCGAGATTTCTCCAGACAGTTTTCGACTCTATACGCGCGGTATAAAAGCCACGCTAACCGCAGCGACCCATAGTTCGGTTTTAATTTGAGTGAAGTGTCAATAGTTCTAGTGTAGATTTTAACTCGACTAGCCGGTGTCATATATTTTGATCCACATTCAACGTAAATTTCCCGTCAAGTGCCGTGTATAATTGTGTTGTGAAATCGTAAGTAAAACTCTGTTATTAATAAGTGTTTCCCTACCTATTTAAATCAATTATTTTTGCTAATTTAAAAAAGGATGGGTAATTTAAGTAGGTACTGTAATTGTTTTTAGGTGCTGTGTTAATCCTAGCCAGGATTAGAACGCAACATGGACAAGCCAGGACCTAGTAAAAAACGTAAGGTTAAAGATGAAAATCGGCAGTTTCAAGAAATTTGGACTGAGAAATACTTTTTTGTATGGTCGCATAATAAAGTCGTTTGTTTAATTTGCAAGAATTCTGTTGCGATTGCAAAGGAATATAATGTAAAAAGGCACTATGAAACGCAGCATCCTACTTTTACCAAGTTTACAGGCGAATTAAGAAAGCAAAAAATGTTGTCTTTAAAACGGGAGCTTATTGGTCAGCAAGCTATGTTTACAAAACCCATCCAAGATTCAGAAACAGCTACAGAAGTTAGTTATGAAATTTCTCGAATGATAGCAAAGCGCAGTCGCCCCTTCAATGATGGGGATTTTGTAAAAGAATGCATAGAAATTGCCGCTAAGAAAATGTGTCCAGAAGCAGCAAAAAAGTTTGAGAAAATTCAACTGAATCGTATGACTATCCAAAGACGTATTATGTCTTTGTCAGGTAATATTGCGGAACAATTAAATGAAAAAACTAAGATCATTGAATTTTTTCATTAGCACTCGACGAATCCACTGATATTACTTCCACAGCTCAACTTCTCATATTCATACGAGGTGTTACTCAAGATTTTGAAGTCTTAGAAGAGTTGTTAGGAATGTGTTCATTGAAAGGTCAAACCAGAGGAGTTGATATACTCAATGTACTTTTGGATGAGTGTTCAAAAACTGATTTGGACTTATCAAAATTATCGGGAGTTGCCACTGACGGTGCTCCTTCGATGATTGGTGTCAATTCTGGGCTAGTTACTTTGCTGAAAAAGCATCTGCAAGAAAAAAACATAAACGCTGAAGATCTCATGCAGTTTCACTGCATTATACACCAAGAAGCCCTCTGTTCTAAAAAAATTGAATTTCAAAATGTAATGAAAGTGGTAGTTTCGACTGTAAATTTCATAAAATCACGAGGACTCAATCACAGGCAATTCAAACAATTCCTTGATGACATCGAAAGCGAATATGGAGATTTACTGTATTATACAGAAGTAAGGTGGCTAAGTCGTGGATTGACCCTGGAACGATTTCTAAATTTAATAGAAGAAATTGGAATATTTCTGGCGGAAAAGCAAAAGGATGTCCCGGAACTTAAAAATCCTGATTGGTTGTGTGATTTGGCTTTTTTAGTTGACATTACAAATCATTTGAATGTCTTGAACACACGGCTTCAAGGCAAAAATCAACTGATATCCCAGCTCTACGCTCACGTATCATCCTTTCAATGCAAGCTGACACTTTTCAGATCGCAATTGAATTCTGGAAATTACAATCATTTTCCGAATTATAAGAAAATGGCTGAAAAATTCAACAAAACTGCGATTAATTTCAGTTATGTAGAAAAGCTAGATATTTTGATTCAATCTTTTCAAGAAAGATTTTCGGAGTTTAAAAAAGTGAAACCTCTGTTGGACATATTCAGCAATCCTTTCACGATTTCAGTTGAAAATGCGCCAGAGTCAATGCAGTTAGAAATTATCGACATTCAAAACGACCAAGATTTACGCAACAAATTCAACGAAGGAGACTTGCTGAACTTTTACCGCTGCATTGATAAAAATACGTACAAAGAGTTGCGTATAAACGCTCTGAAATGTGCCAGCTTATTTGGTTCTACCTATATATGTGAACAAACCTTTTCAATACTAAATAATAATAAAACAAAAAATCGAAACCGCCTTGCAAATGAAAGTTTGGAAGCAGTTTTACGTGTTGCTACAAGTAAATTTGAGCCAAATATAAAAAAGATTGTAAGCACTATGCAGTGCCACGCTTCAAATTAATAAATTCTTTTTCATTTTAATACATAATTATCAATTCTTTATTGTCTTTAATTACCTATACTTCTGGCGGCCCGCCATCAGTTCATAATTTGCCCGAGTGGCCCCTAGTCTTAATAAGTCTGTGCATCCCTGCCTTATAGTAATACGTATTTATTCATAAAGAGAATGTGAAGTAAAACGCACTACCCAGCGTAGCTGCACCATGCATGCTTTACGCTTCGCGGCCGAGCTAGCACGCGATGCTAGCCAGTCCGCATTTTCCGCTCCGAATCAATACGCGATATTGATCTGTAGCAAATACAGGCCGAGCTGACACGCGAGGTCAGCCAGTCCTAATAATCTAGATCATTTTTGATCTCAGCTGAGACTTTGGGTATGCGTTGCTTCCAATATCCTACCCTCATTTTCATTGCGAAAAAAGTTAAGTGAACTAACAGTCAATTAGGCTGTACTGCTATAATAATAAATACCAGCCAAAGGCATTCATGCATAATTCCACATACTAAGCAGCGCTGACGATGTGCCATCATGGCCTCTAAGCAGGGGGGTGTCACTCCGAAGTTTAGGTACGTTCGAGCGACTCGGTACGCCGAGCATAAATGAGCGCGGGGCTGCCGCTCGCGGACCGCGCCACGCGCCTGTGACTGTGTTTATTTTCTCAGCCTGTGACTGACTTCGTTACAACGAAATAACTATTAATAATTTGAGATATGTGTTCCTAATTATGAAATTATTTATCAAATCAAATTTTGTAGGTAGGTATTCAACATTTCTTGTTCAAAGAAATAGGTTTGAGTTTAAGATACCTACTTAGTTACTTAAGGGGTGTAAGTTCGAGTTACCTCCACGTGACGACTGGGATGTTACTGAATCCACTCTGACTCGTCAGAGGGGAGGCAGTAGCGCCTGTCGCGGTTCACCCTGGGCAACGCCAGGTAGTGCGGCATTGAAATTTCACTCTGGGATCTCAATGACGTGGTATCTAGCGGCTAAAGACTCGATACCATCCCCAATCTAAGGTGTTATCCGTACCGTGACGAGAGATGCGTGGCTGAGGGGGAGCTCAGTCGTTAACGGTGGGCCCTCGATACCAGGCGACCTCGAGGTGTATCTAGCCTTACTCCGGCATGCGGGGCTCTGCCGGAGTGGACCTACTTTCCCTAGCTACTCGTGGGATCAACATGAATAACGATTTTAAAACTAACAAAGACGATGGTAACCTGGAAGACCTATGCCAGGAACTTATGCCTCTGATAGAAGGCGCAGAGCAACCTGCCCAAATATCGGAGCAACTCTCCATGGAGACAGAGGACTCCATCAGCACGGCGGAAAGGGCTGCTTGCGGCTCACCCTCGCCGGCTGATGAATCCACCGCCTCCAAACGTAGTGACAGGAAACTGTCAAGTGCTGCCAAAAAGCGCTTCGTGGCTCTGAGACAGCTGGGAGTGGAGCCGAGTATGGCTTCAACACTAGCGTTAAAGAGCTTCGCTGAGCTGAAGCAGATGGGGTATAAGTTTAAATCCTCACAGTCTGAATCTGCGCGCAAACCGGTCAAACGGGTTCGCTCAGAGGAAGAATCACCAAAGGGACATATCACCAAAGCCCCAAAGGTGAGTGAGGACCTAAACACCCCAACCACCGTAGCCTACAGCGAGGCCGTTCGCTCAATCCGGGTTGGCATAAAAGACTCCAAGTCCTTGATGACTGACACACAACTGGAGTTGCTGCGCAATACCATCCTGCAAAGCATTGCTCAATCCGGAAGGGGTGAAGGGCCTAAATTTAAGGGCTGCTCCTTCAAGCCAGGCTGGCTCCTCATTACATATGAGAATGAGCGGTCTAAAGCATGGCTTGAGAGAAAAATACCCCCCCTCAGACCGTGGCCGGAGGCGAGACTCGTTCTCATGAACGAGTCTGACATCCGGAAACCTAATGTGGGGGTGGTATTTATCCCAAGCTCTGAGGCAGACTGCGCAAAGCGGGCCTTAGAACTTTTCGGTGCTCAGAATGAGGGTCTGAACACCGAACATTGGAAGGTCCTCAATACGAAGGTCGAAAAGGGAGGTCATACTTTGACCGTATCCTTGGACGACCACTCGTTTGAGGCCCTCAAGATTGCGGACCTAAAGGCCAACATAGGCTTTAAAAAGGTCCAGTTCAGGATCAGGGGCCGTATCACCTTGGCCATTGATCCACCTCACGCTGAACCCTCGACCTCCACCGCAACCAACACCACCCTAACCCCCACACCTACAACCACTCCCGCTGAGGGCTCCGTGCAGGTCCGTGCAGGACCACAACGGAACATCCCTCCTCCAACTCCCTCCACATCCACTTCGACATGGACCAATAGGGGAAGAGGTACGCGGTTTCCCCTCCATAGGGGGGCCACTAGGGGCGCACATCCGTCCAGAGGAAGGGGAAACAGCAGGGGAACAAACCGAGGACGGCGGGGCACACAAGGGCGCCGCGGCTCCCACAGCCAGTAATCCCCACCAACCTCAACGCCCAAAGGGGCTGGCGGTGCTCCAGGTCAATCTACACCACGCTATTGCAGCCTCTGCGGTTGTAGAGAAGATCTTTAGCGAAGGTGGCCTGGACATCGCTCTCATTCAAGAACCATGGATAAACGCCGATTCCGTGGTAGCCGGTCTGAACAATGCGGGTAAGATACTTGTATACGAGAAAGGCCTCAGACCTAGGGCCTGCATCGTATTTAACAAAAATATTAACTTCTTACCTGTTCCAGAACTTTGCAGCGAAGATACAGTCACCGCATACGTAGAAGTCAAAGGGCCGAATAGGCCCAAAGTACTTTTCTGCTCGGCATATCTTCCTGGTGATAAGCAGGATCTCACTGAAGAACTGACTAAAGTCCTGGATTATTCTAGAAGACAAAAGTCGGAGCTGATAGTGGGATGCGATGCTAACGCCCACCATACCATCTGGGGGAGCTCGGATACGAACAAAAGAGGTGAGCTACTATCCGATTTTCTACTAACTAACTGTCTACATGTGCTGAACAATGGCCACACGCCAACATTCGTAACAAAAAATAGACAAGAAGTATTAGACCTAACATTCGCAACAAAAAATGTGTCAAAGTGTGTAACAAAATGGCACGTCAGCAGCGAGAATTCAATGTCCGATCATAGACATATACTTTTTGATGTTTCCGGGTTAGCAGAAGCTCAACACGTAAAAGTGAGAAATCCAAAAGACACCTCCTGGGATATGTATAGAACCATACTCAGCGAGAATCTAAAGGACATACCCAAAACTATCAAAACACCTGACTCTCTTAATGCCGCGGTCAAGATGCTCAACAATGGCATAATAGATGCCTACGAACAGAGCTGTCCCGAAAGAGAAATAGAACCGAACAAATCACCCGTGTGGTGGAACAAAAACTGGAAAAACTCAGAACCACCACACGCCGTATATTCAATCGGGCCAAACCGTGCAATTGGGACCAGTACAGCAAGGCCCTTACAGAATATAACAAACAAATCAGAAAAGCCAAAAGAGCTTCTTGGCGACGCTTTTGTGAACAAATTGCCCAAACCCACAAAGGAGCAAGAATTCACAAAATACTCGCTAAGACCCCAAATAAATATCTTGGACTACTTAAAAAGCCAGATAACACATTTACGAACACTGAAATGGAGACTCTAGATCTCCTTAGGTCTTCACACTTTCCGGGTTCGTACCAAATCGACACACAAAGCTACACCCAAAGGAATGATGAATTCCATAGGGCAAAATGCTCAGACTGGAATAAGGCCGCTAATATCTTTAGGCCTAACCAGATTAGATGGGCTTTGGAAAAATTCCAACCATTTAAATCAGCGGGAGAAGACGGCATTTTTCCTGCTCTGCTGCAAAAAGGAAATGACCTGCTTCTTCCACATCTGGTAAAAATTTTCAGAGCAAGTTACGCCTGGGGTACTATACCAGAACCATGGAATTGGGTCAAAGTACGTTTTATACCAAAAACAGGGAAGAGAGACTACTCACAACCCAAATCCTTCAGACCCATAGGTCTAACATCCTTCCTAATGAAGACCATGGAAAGGATTGTAGACCAGCACATTAGGGCCAAATACTTAGTGGACAGGCCATTAAGTATCAACCAACATGCATACCAAAAGGGAAAATCCACTGAAACAGCCCTCCTCGATCTGGTCGACAAGGTGCAAAAATCCCTAGAGGATAAGCAAACAGCCCTGTGTGCTTTTCTAGATGTTGAAGGTGCATTTGACAACACCCCTATAGAAACCATTCTTAATGGAATGGAGGCAAAAGGGATAGATGAAAGCACCATCAGATGGGTAAAAAACATGCTCTCAAATCGAGTAGCAAACATTACCCTCAATGCTTCAAAGCTTGAATTCCTTGCCACGAGAGGATGTCCACAAGGAGGAGTACTGTCTCCACTTCTATGGACCCTAGCAGTAGACCAACTACTTGTTAAGATGGCAGAAAAAGACTATGATACCCAAGGCTATGCTGATGATCTAGTAGTGATCATCAGAGGTCCCTGCCTCAGCACAATTTCTAGTCTAATGCAAGGCGCTCTCAACACCATAAGTAAGTGGTGTAGAGAAAATGAATTATCTATCAATGCAGATAAAACAGTGATAATCCCATTCACAAGAAAGAGAAAACTGGAAAAACTGGTGAATCCAAAGTTAAACGGTAAAATTCTTCCTTACTCTTGTGAAACAAAGTATCTAGGGGTAACGTTTGACCAAAAACTTACCTGGAACTCGCACCTAGATAATATCATTCAAAAAGCCAAAATGGCTCTGTGGAGCTGCTGTCGAATGGCGGGGTCAAGATGGGGACTAAAACCCAAAATTGCCCTATGGCTGTACACAGCGGTCGTGAGACCAGTAATAACATATGCACCTGCCGTCTGGTACAGCAAGGTCAACCAAGCGACAACAATACAGAAACTAAGCAGCCTGCAAAGGCTTGCCTGCATCACAGCAACTGGAGCACTGTCTACGACACCAGGGGCAGCTTTGAACGCTCTGCTGGATCTAACACCTCTGCATTTACATGTGCAAAAAGTGGCCAAGCAGAGCACGTATAGAATCTGCTCCCGCACGAAAGTCAGATGGGCTTCTCAAAATCTGATAAAACTCAAGGAATCAGTACTTGAAAACCGACTACTAAGCATGCCTAGTGACGACATGCATACAGAATGTAACTTTACTAAGTTATATTCCGTAAACATACCTTCTAGAGATAAATGGCTTGAGGGCCAAATGTCATTTAAGAAAGGTAGTCACGTCTGGTACACAGACGGATCCAAAAAAGGGAATGATGTAGGTTGTGGGATCTACGGAGAGAGGCCTAAGCTCAAAGTTAGTATAAACATGGGGACTGAAACCTCCATCTTCCAAGCCGAGGTCTTTGCCATAAACAAATGTGCAGAGATAAACCTTGAGAAGAGACTCCGGAACCAACACATCTACATCAACTCAGATAGCCAAGCTGCATTGCTGGCTCTAAAATCCTTCGAACAAATGTCAAAACTGGTGCAAACATGCACTGAGACATTGAATGAACTGGGAAACACCAACAAAGTCACACTTACATGGGTACCAGGGCATTCAAAGATTGAAGGAAACGAAGTAGCAGATGAACTTGCTAGAGAAGGAGCCGATAACCCTCAAATCGGCGTAGAACCATTCTGTGGCATCACCAAACAACGCGCTACTACGCTTCTAACCACCCTCTGTAAGCAAGAGGCTATTGAGTCGTGGAAGTCTACACAAGGACAAGAACACTCAAAAGCACTAATTCGAGGTTACAACAACAAAGTAGCTAAAGAACTGTTAAAGTTCGAAAGATACAAAGCTTGTGCAGTGACCAGAATACTAACTGGCCATTGCAAACTGAACAAACATTTGGCCAATATGAACATGACCGAAGACACTCTATGTAGATTCTGTAATACAGAAGAAGAAACGGCCATGCATATCCTATCCAGGCCATAAAGAAGTATCCATCTCGGGCGGCACATCATGCACCCGGATGAGATAGCAGATATCACGCTCCAAAGAATCTGGAAATTTATGGACTCAACGGGACTAAGCAGTGAAATTTAAATATAAGGGCGCCACAATAGATCATACCTGGTCGAGCTGGCAACTTTAGAGCCCAACAACTAATAATAATAATAATAGTTACTTACGTCAATCTAACTTAAGATAAACAGAAACAGGTCAATAAACTTACTTTAAATTTAGCATAATATTTATAAGTACCTACCAAATTACTTAAGAAATTTTGTGTTAGGATTTTACGTAGTCTAAAATCTAATAGTCCAAGAGCTACAGTTCATTATTTTACTTTAGCTATATAATATCACCCTTAATTTTTAGGTAGTCCAATAAAATTAATCTTGATTTTGATAGCATTTATAAAGGTACGATAGATAAGGTTCACATAAACAAAGGTCTCTTTTTGTAGTTAAGTACAGACAACAGCAAATTAAGGTTAACACTGGTATCTTATGCAGTTGACATTAGGGCTAGTTTGCAACAAAAGTGTGTGTAACCTAAGATGCTGGCGAATATACTATATATTTTTTATAAAAAAAAAATATATAAAATTTTATATTTATTGAAATTATTTATAATAAACTAAATTGTTAAATAATATAAATTTTAAAAAGGCAGTGCCGCAACATACTCAACGCCCGCGCATCATACTCACCGCCCTAACCGGGCTGAGGCCGAGCTATGATTTATTATGACCCAAACTGCACTGAGAAAAAAATTCTACTATACAATTTTATTTGGTTAAGTGTGATGTACAGATTATCCACTTTTGTTGCAAACTAGCCCTTATTACAACTCCATAAGATACCGCAGTGTTTACCTTGACGTGCTGTTGTCCGTGCATACATGTGTGTTTGGTTTGTACTTTCATTTCTCCGACTTTAGTTATTTTGTACCAAATAATTAAATTAGACAGAGTAAACGCTTATTTTAATATTAAACGAACGCTGACACTATCAATTACTTTCTCCGATAGAACACAGTCAAGAAATGTGCTAGGTCCTCTAGACTATTTATTTTATTTGAGTAGCGTGTTGTGTACCTACGCGTATGTTCGTGCCACGCGCCGCTCGCAACCCTGACACATTCAAGGCCGCAAAGCAGGGAAAGCGTTACGTGTTAGAAAGAGACAGGTATAGATAGGTAGATGAAACAACCTTGAATTAAAATCGTGCAAAGTGAATTGCACTTCATTGCGTTGCAGCGAAAGTTGTTTTTACTTTATCATTCTTAGCACAGTGATCCTTCTGTACGTAGTACTATTATATTTTCTGTGCTCTAAGTATGAAGCAGCGGCCCTCGCCCGCACTCATCCGGCCCAACAGGCGCCTGCCTGGGTATGTTCTACCTGTGCGAACGCGACGCCCCATGATGCGCCGCAAATTTCGTCGTTACTGTGATCTACCGTCACAATTCCAGCGTTTTTCAACGTTTCGGACTCGGAATCAGAATCCAACCAATAAAGGTATGTGTTTTTATGAAAGTTTTGTTATACCACCTTAAAGCCATACGTACAATGTACTTATTACGGGCTACCGTATTCCACTCGGGGCGAAACCACGATCGAACACTTGTCTCGGCCAATCTTTTGACAAATATTAAAATGGAGCATAATGGAAACCATCACACTTACAAACAAAAATAGCAATAAGATGAGACCAAATACCTTTTTCGTAAGTACCGAAAAATAAAAGTGGTAGATTTATTTCAAATTGAATAAATTTATATTTATTTTGTACATTTTTGCTCGGAAAAGTAAAATTGAGAGATTTAAAAACACTTTTACTGCTTAGACCTTAATCATAAATACACGTATCCTGCATCCTGCAGTACACGCTCCATTTTTTTTCCAAAGCTCTAAAAACGGTAGCATGGCATCCCTCCATAGCTCACGTAGTTATAAGTGGTTTTGATCCTATATCCGCCATTGATTACAACTCTTTTGTACTTATTTCTTGCCAATGGCTATAAAATTGTCTCATTAGACAATGCTATAGTAAACACAACATTGCTTAATAATACTACTTAAAATATCGAATTTAATAGATTGTGTAAAAAGATAACAATTTACTCTTTTAGAAAGCAAGTTTCTACATACATTTCTGCTTTCTGCTTATACCCATAACTATTTAGCTTGTGGTTGGCTCTTTGATTATAAATAGCAGGCAAGCAAGCTGTAAGCTTGCCCAGTACGTACCAAAATATGGTTGGGTCCATTTAAAAACCGGTCCGTTTAAAAACCCCATTTTTTGCTTTCAATTATAACAGCTATAATAAAAATGAGAATGAGCTTTGCTCAATACCGGGCATATGTATGATTCTGAATGGTAGAAAATTTGACGTATTTAGTTTTTAAATCCAACTAAGATTTAATCAATTTCTCAGTAAATAAATCGGTAAAGCTTATACTTTATTTACCGACGCAATAACAACTAGCTGGAAAGCGTGATTGTTTTGAAATGTATCTTATCAAATTCCGTAATCAATATAGTACTACCGTCCGTAATCAATATAGTACTACCGTCATATTAGATTTATTGAGGGCGGTATTCCATTGTTTTAAAGTTTATTACATTTTTAGAAAAATATGCTGTGACAGTGATACGCTTTTTTTATGAATGCATTCATATAACCGTCGCAAAGTTCGGTACTTAATCTCGAGTCGAGTAAACTGTGTCCTTTATCTTTGGAAAAGTCAGCCACCGCCCAGTAAAAATTGTGACAACCTTTGGTTACCTTTAATTGACTTTTGTTTCTATGAGCTTGTTTTTTAACATATGCTACCACAAGCACCACCGAAGAATAATTTAAATAAAACGTCATATTGTATGAAGTATCCGGCATGTAGCACTAACTAGAATTAATCAACACATTGTCAAATATACCGTAAGAATAGGTAGCCACAAAATTGAAACAAGTCCATTTTACGAAAATAGTGCCTTTTTTTTTTATGGATATGCATAAACAAAACATATGAATTGGTATAAAATTCATTTTCTCAAGTATAATATTATTATATTTCATATTCTTCGGTTATTTTTATTTGCCATTTGCCACATGCCACACGTTAAACGTAGGGACGTTTAAGGTGAGATAAATACAAGACATGTTCAATATTACACAAATACCACTATCGATATTTTTTACCACAAGGCAATTATTATATATTTAAAAAAAAAACTGGCGTATTCTAAATGCAATGCAGCATTAGACCCAAACTGCACTACAATTATCTAATTCGGTTATTGGAAATATGAACCATGTTTACTTTCCTACTATTTATTCTGTGATTTAAGAATAAACTACATCAAGTAAATATTTTCTGTAATCATCAGTTTATTCCACCCAATTACATTCATCCACTCCACAACAATATTCCCCAGAAAGCTACTAAGTTACTAAGGAACGATTCCTTGGAGACGTTGCTCTATAATAAATAAAATATAGAATAGATTCTTATTATTATATGAATTTTGTCGTTTCATGTTTATAGTACTCGATAAACTGTGTTTAATAAATTTTTAAAGGACATTTTATCTTAATATTCACCAGTTACTAAGGTATGGTGGAACAATTGTAGAATTCAAATTAATAACAAAACAGGTCTAGGGGCACGTAATTCCGACCTGCTTCCTAGTTAATATATATATATATATATATATATATATATATATATATATATATATATATATATATATATATATACAGGGTTAATTTAAATTAACTGATCACCTCTTGCAGGCAGCTTCTCAACATCAATTCCAACAACATTTGTTTTACGACTTTTTACAAATCTTGATAAATAACACAAAAAAAGAAAAAGAAAAATAATTTTGTTTCCTCTGTTATTCACTACTCTGTATGATCTACGCCGAGGCGCCCCTACCTCGCCCCGCCTGTATTCATTCAACGTTTCGGTACTAACTACCTACTATTTCCCGCGTTTTTTTCTAAGCCGGTTAATTTACTATGTTTGTACCTAAGTTATTCAGACTATCTGGGGGCTTACATTTTCACGTTGAATTTACGTATTCAGCTTCTTTAAAGAAGTAAGTTTGTTAAAACCCAAGCATGTCGCGATACCTACCGTTCAGACTCGCTGCAGGCTTCGCGAACATTGTCACCACACCTAGGCAGCACTCGTACCATCTCAGTGTACTCAACATTTGTGTAACGGTACGGCATCGCAGTACTGTTTTCCGTATGCACTCACTAATTAATTGAACTTCGGTTACGCGGCAAGTGAGGAGACGCGCGCAGCGGCGGCGCACGCGTTTGATATCGACCGTGACGTACGACTAAGGTCAAGTTCAAATGGGCATCGCGCCGGCGCTGCGTCACCCCGCCCGCCACCCCGCGCCCCGCTGCACGTGGTGATTATTTTGTCTACGCAAGGTGCGTTAATAGAGTAACGCAAGTTTAGAGTCAACAAATATTTTTTGTATGGGAAAACGTAAATTTTAAAAACTATTTATTTTGAAAAGTCGTAGAACAAATGTTGTTGGGATTGTTGTGGAGAAGCTGCCTGCAAGAGGTGATCAGCTAATTTAAATTAACCCTGTATATATATATATTAACTAGGAATATATAAGTTAATATATATATATTAACTTATATATATATATATATATATATATATATATATATATATATATATATATATATATATATATATATATATATATATATATATATATATATATATATATTGTGCTTTTTTAACCGTCTTAAAGCCGAAGGCCACTTAAAGTATCCAATAACTACTTGCTATTCGTAAAATAAAACTTGGTTATTATTAAGATTTCAAAAACTAAGACATTAAAAAAGGTTATTAGCACAATTCAGTACGAAACATCCTGTAACGAGCACGCCGCGCGGGTCATTCACTCGGTTGTCTCACACTACTGACCTAGTTTTACGAGGGGGTAGTGGGCGTGGCCGTCAAAGGATTGCGCTAACGCATTATTGGGTAAAGGTCCACGTTGACTATCTTAGATTGGCTAACGGTTCGGCACGCGTGGGACGGCAAGGTCAAGGAATGCATTGTTGAAAACGTAAACATTATATCCAGGATGGTACATTACTATCTTGAATTATTTAGATATTTTTACACTAAAATTATATGGAGTATAAAAAAGGATAACTCATGTCCTAGAGGTTTATTAAGATGGTTACATAACGTGGCTTTCGGCTCTAAGACGGTTAAAAAAGCACGGTGTATATATATTATTTTCAAAATGACTTTTTTAAAGGACTTTCTCTTCACTCTTACGCCAGAGGACGTCATGTGATACAACCATTCATTAAAATTTGAATCAATTAATTATTGTAAACCAAATAATTCTTGTTTTTTCTTATGAACCATATATAAGAATGTTTTTAAATATGTATGAAACCAGTCCCCTTGGGTACTCGATATGACATAGGTACTTGTATACGATATCCGTTCATTTTTAGATTTCTTGTCTAAATAGGTACCCTAATTCTGAATCATAATCCGATTTTTTTTGACACTACTCATAATATTGAACAAGTCAATATTTGTCAAACTTAAATATATATATATATTATATAAAGTTAAATAAATAAAAAAATATATAGTAACTAACTCGAAAGACAGAATTGATGTTTATTGTAGGTAATCCTTAAAGGTAATCCAGACATTTGTCCAGGCAATAAAATTGTAAGTAAATTTACAACGAGAAACTGACCGTGTGCCGACTATCGAATACTCGGCGAATATTCCTGGTCGATTAGTCGAATCTATACTAATATTATAAAGCTGAAGAGTTTGTTTGTTTGTTTGTTTGTTTGTTTGAACCTGCTAATCTCAGAAACTACTGGCCCGATTTAAAAAAATATTTTTACGTTGGATAGTCCATTTATCGAGGAAGGCTTTAGGCTATATAACATTAAGATACGACTCATAAGACCACAGCAGCAATGAAAAATGTTGCGAAAACTGGAGAAAGATATTCCTTTTGAGAGCTTCCGCTGCGTACGCTGCGGAAACCGCTTAGGTTACACAAAAATCATGTATGACAGGATTGTTCAGCATCAAGAGTTCTATAATAAAGTCCGCGACAGCATATGTCTATCTTTTATGGTTGACTTACTACAACCTATTTTATGTTAATAAATTTGTAAAAAAAATAATGCATTATTTTCAGAGGTATATTATACACACGCAGGTATTTATTCTTATCAAAATAAATAGATTCATCATCACGAGCACTTCATTTAGAACAAATTTGCCCTTTATATCATTTGATTTCAATAAATATCTTAGGAGCTATCACAGTTTTAACATAACTCCGCACCAAAATAATGTCCGCAGCTTAAGTACAACGTGCGCTTGCGCTAATTGCTATGGTTGCTTGCTTCTTAGTTACAATAAATCTGCGTATGTTTTGCGTTAAAATATTTTACTATTTTTATTCGAACATTCACAGTTAGAAGCTATCACAGTTTTGAAATAACTCCACATCAAAATAATACTCGCAGCTTAAGTACTTACAACGCAAGCTTGCGCTGAATATTGTTGGTGGCTTCTCACTTACATTAAATTATGTGTTTTGCGTTGAAATATTTTCCTTATACATGCCTATTAGATTAATTTAGTCGGCTCCCCACTGAACGGTTGTCCCGCGCAACTGCTTTTTTTGCGATACTTAGTAGTATACTACTGAGTAGTAAAGGACTTGAGCTCATTATTTTGATTGCAGATATTTTCTATTAGGTAGATTCAGTAATACTTTTGGTTAAAATTCTTTTTTCAGATTTATGCAGGTTAAAGTTTTCTTTTCGCCACTGAGAAGGTTTTAATTTTGAATGCATCTATTAATTATTAAGTTTAATAGATTTAGTGGGTAATTCACTTTTGTTATTCTTTCTTCTGATTTATGCAGGTATAAGTCACTGCGATAGCTCATTTCAGCATGTAATAAAAGTTTAACTTGACTTAGTAATAAGTACCATTTAAAGTAGGTAGGAGGTAGGTATTTAATCTAAATGTGCATTTATAATTTGATTTTGTAGTAGGTAATTTGATTTGATATTGTTCTTCTTATTCTCTGTAAAGTGATTGATTACATTAGGTTAATGCTTAATTAATAGGTTGGTTGACTTAATTTATATTTACCAATCTTAAATGCAAAATTTGATTTCATTGTAATTGGGTATTGTTTTGTTGTATCTCTACAAAGCTTTGACGTTTTGGACATTTTTTAGTACAAAATTGTTAAGTTTTGTTTATCTTCTCATCATTTTTAAATTACCTACCAAATTATAATTTGTAATAAAAAAGTACCTACTACAAAATCTACCCAAAGTCACTATTCCACGCGGACGAAGTCGCGGGCACAGCTAGTATTAGATACACGTATTTGGCCGGGGCCGGGTAGTACCAAAACTTCTGTCGGAGAAATCGTTTGCGGTCGTTTGCCCTTATAAAGTCGCAAAGCTTTTAGAAGCCGATTTTTAATCTTCTTCAGAAACATAAATACTTTTAAATTTTAAGTTATATATAAATAATTTTTTAAAAAAAACTTACCAAGTAGGTAGGTAACCTTAAAATTTTTGATAACGATAATATTACAAAGCCATTGAATTATAGTATTATTTTTGTAACTCAGCATTTAATCATATAGCATTGATAGACACCTATGAATATTTTTACGATCTTATGAGAATAATAATTACATTCCTTAAAATGAATTTATTAATCAATTGCTTATATACCAATCATCTAACACTTTTTACAACCAAATGTTTTCTCAGGTATTCGAAATTTAAATGTATAAAATATTATTTATATGATTGGTATTCGGACGAATATCTTTAAAACAGTCGCATTAATACCAAAATATCCCATACTTAAAAGCAATAGAATATCATGTATGTATTTCAAATCTATAATTAGAAAATATGTTTATAACTGCAAGACAAAGATAACGATTTGTCAGACTTACCTTCAAGCCCGTTACCTTAACAAAAATAATACGTTAACTAAAAAGTGTTTTCTGTATGTAGCTTTCCTCGTAATAAAATTATCATTTGTTTCACGTGCCAAATTCAGTGTGTAAAACTATAATATTCGCAGACCGTCTCAGCTCAACAATACGTATTCCGTATTGGTTGCAATTTTTATAACACGCCACAATAATAATAATATAAAACAAATCTATTTCAGTTTCAGATTACTAAAATAAATGATTTAAATATTTTTAGTTAATCATTACTAAAATTAAATAAAAACTAACAAACATCTTCTTTCTTCCTAGTAAAAATATTTGTTTATAGTAGAAAGTTATAACTTATCATAGTTATCATATATCCATTCTTTTTTAGTAAAAGTGATACATCAAAATGTCAAAGATGCTGACGTGAACAATAAATTGTTATTTTATATGATCGTTCTAATGATCAAACACTACTAACGACAGAGATGTCATCTTATTCTGTTGTAACAACATTGATTTTACTCCGAACATCTACATGGTCAATTAAATCACAGTGACGAAGGCAGGACAATTGGATGATCAAACGAACTTACCTTAAGTGAAGTTCGATCCAAATTGTCCTGACTTCGTCGAAGTGATTTAAGGTCCCACCCTTCCCAATTCCCGTATACGTTTTTTATGCAAAAATAATCGTCACCCATACCATAAGTATAATCAATGTTGTACATCTTATACATCGGTCTCCTTGCTCTGAAATGAATGAGCGACAGGCGGATGGCAGTGCTGTGAGGCGTGGGAGGGAGTGAGGTTTTTTACTTTCTCTTTCTTGCGCTAAACCTGTGTGCGAGTGAATAGACGCGTAGCAAGGCATACTACATGGTCAATTAAATCACTTCGACGAAGTCAGGACAATTTGGATCGAACTTCACTTAAGGTAAGGTCGTTTATCATCCAATTAAATTGCAAACGTAGGCTGATCCCTACGTGATGGATCAAACATTGCACTGGGGCGGATCGCGAGTAAATAACAAGGTACATGGTAATAATTCCGTATCTCATTCTTGTAGTTTTAACACGTAATATGAATATGAACTCACGCGACTTTGACGACGTTGCAGGCGGAGGACTTGCCGTTGCGCGGGTTGGTGAGCATGACGAACTCGACGGTGTCGCCGGGCGCGAGCTCGGCGGGGTTGCCGCGCACCTCCGACATGTGGAAGAACAGCCGCCGGGCGTCCTCGCCCTCCACCGACAGGAACCCGAACCCGCCTGCCGCCAACGACAAAAACACACGTCTCATCGTTTACTAGCACTGTAGGCATGCGATCGTTTCGACGAGCTTCTTTCACGAGAGGCTTGTTTTATATGACCTCGCTCAAACGTCAAAGAATTCACTATGATTGTTTTAGAAGTACAATGACGAGTATCTGATCAAAGATAAAAATAATGTTACACTGACTGTGGTAAAGGTGTCATATTGAGCTACTAGAATAATATTTTGTTATTCAGGGTACCCAGAAAGTGATAGACAAGGCCATGACAGTCGCTAGAAAAATAAATAAAAAAATCTCATTTATGTACTTTCCGAGTTATAGACGTTTGAAAAAACATCTTAAAATTGACACCTTGTATTAGTTAATCGATTACGGTGGCTACAGATGTTGAGTTTTTTCAGTTTTTTTGTGTTGTAAGCCTGAATAGCTGAAAACACGTATAAATTCAATCGCCTGAAAACACATGTAAATTCAATTATTTAGTGCGATGGCCAAGTCTCAATATATTTATATAAAACATTAAAGAATTTTAATATTGATATGCGCCACTATAAGATGCTAATAATTATTACGTAACAACTTAATGCTTCGAGTACGGAGATTCCAGACACAATTTATTTTCAATTATTATGGACCACGATCGTATTAAGACAGAAAGTCGCTTAAGTAGAGACTGAATAAATTAATAACCGACTTGGTATACATGGATCTCACAACTTTTTTCCGCAGCACAACTGAGTTGCGAGACTTGTTTTTTTTTGACAAGTATTGTTTTTGATGGGATCTCATTTGTTTTGGTATTTTGTAGACAGTTCTACTTTTTTCCTTTTCGGTACCTTCTACTTATTGTATATATGTATATCTACCAGCAACGAATTTTCTTAAAGCCCTCTCTCTGACTTATGAACTTTTCTTATTTTTGTAGGTAGCCTTCCTTCCTTAAATTATCAATGAAAATCGCAAACTTATAGGTAAGAATTCTGGGCACATCCAAACAGCATTGGGTCGCTCGCGCGTGTGAGCGCGGCTGCTGCTCGCTCGGCGACATTCACCTTCCCGCGCGCCCGCCGCTGTCCCCGCCCCGCGCCCTCGCGCCAGCTCCGCGCAGCGCGTAGTAACGGCCCGCGCTCACTCGCGAGCATATTCGCAGCGCGTGGTATAATAATTAATTTACAACCTTACGCACTCGTAATAAGTACGAATACGTAAGTAGGTACGTTTTTTGCATTAAATAATTTAATTTACACGTGTTTTCATGAAGGGAATACACATTTTTTGCTCGATTTGGCAGGGGCACTACCATGCGCCTATATTTATATGGGACTAGCTTAAACCCGCGGCTTCGTACGCAATAATAATAACTGCCGTAAAACATCGTTACGAATAAAGCCAATATTTAAAAATTTAACTGAAGACTTGGCTGTATGGGCTTAATTTTCTTTGCGGTTTTTTTTTTATTTTTTAGTTTTTCCTTGATTCATACACCAAACACTACTTATATTCCAAATTTGAAGCTTCTAGGTCTGCTAGAAGTGTCATAGAATTTTGATGATCGGTGAGTCGGTGAGTGACAAAATTAAGAAATTTGACCCATTATAATTCTTAAAATACTGGTTCAAATTGAAAGAAATTTGAAATATACCGTGTCTTTAAAATGCCTGCATGGTTACTGAAAATTTCAGTTTTCTAGTTTTATCCACAACGAAGTTACAGGGGGTAGAAAATGGTCTGAATTGCTTCGAGAAAAGGATGGTACGGCCGTGACGCTTTTTTGCTCGACTTAAATTTTTAAATAACGTTGATAAAACGGCAATTAAGGCTTACAATACAAAAAAAACTGAAAACACGTAGCCACAGTAATCGACAAAACTTAGATTTTTTATTTTTTTTCCTAGTGACTATCATGGCCTAGCCTATCACCCCCGGTTTCAAAATGAACTTGACTTTCTGGACAGCCAGTATAACCAGAATAATCGTACCAAGGCCCCAATATAATGACAAATAGATGTTGTAGGAAATATTAACTTCCAATCCTACGTAAAACCATACAAACATTGATATAAAATTCACCTTCACAACTATAAAATCATTCGTGTGAGTCATATAAATATGTTAACCTAAATAGTTATTGGAATCCAAAACTTGGTAAACATAAACTTAGTTCGCCTTCACATGAGCGACAGCAGCGCAGCAGCAGCGCGGCAGCATCGGATGCACATACATCAAAAACAGCGGCAATGCTGCCGAGCGACCGCCGCGCGACCTTCGCACTGCTAAATACGCCTATGTGAAAGCGGTCTTATTTAGACTTTTATTAGATAACCACACAAATAACCACCTCTGTCTATCAAACGAATTGACAGCCTATTACATAATTTGAGTCGGACTCAGATTATGATGATTAATGCTAATTTAGCATTGTACGGGGAAATCGACTAAAGGTAATTCAACAACACAACAAAGACACGACATCGACACTTCTACTATGCAACTTAAACGCTTATAATTATAATGTGCATGCATTATTAAGATATTAAATAGAGGAAACGGTTGCGTATACATTGTTTGCCGCAAAAGTGAAATTCTATGCGTCAGACCAAAACTGAATTAGTATGGATTTATTTTTTAATCTGTTTTAGAATATACAAGGTGTTTCATGTATTGAAGCATAATGAAAGGTGACCACCATACCTATCAACTGAAAGCCTATATATGTTTAGCGATTGTACGGAAAATAATTCAAAATGCTACTGAAAATCAGTAGTTTCATTCTTAAATAAGGCTATTTAATTTGAATGGAAATCTTATTACGAAAATGTACAGTCAGTGCTTAAATGAGAAGTTTAATAAAATTTTTGAACTGTGCTTAAACATTTAGTAAGGAGCTTAATTTTCTAATATCTCGATATCTAGCGAAAAGCGCTAGACTGATAATGAAATTTGCGCAGCTGTTAGCCATAAGGCGGTTTTAATACGTACCAAAACATGTTTGTAGTACATTAAATATCCTTTAATAAATATCCTTTGGACATTCCCACACATCGCCATCTAGTCCCAAAGTAAGCTACTCAAAGCTTGTGTTATGGGCGCCAGACAACGGATATAATACTTAAATACTTTTTGTTTGTAAATACATACATGATATACATAGAAAACACCCAGACCAATACAAACAGACATGTTTATGCACACAAATGTTTGTATTGTGCGGGGATCGAACCCACACCCGCTGCGTAGTAGGCGATTTCTCGACCACTACACCAGACGGGTGCTTGATATATTAAACTAGCGGTCCCCCGCGACTTCGTCCGCGCGTTTTGAGTTTGCTCCCTCCCCTCCCGTCGCAGCGTGATGTTTTATATCCTAAAGCCTTTCTCGATAAATAAACAATTTAACACAGAAATATTTTTTCAAATCGGTCCAGCAGTTCCTGAGATAAGCGCGTTCAAACAAACAAACTCTTCAGCTTTATAATATATAGCGGTCCCCCGCGACTTCGTCCGCGCGTTTTGAGTTTGCTCCCTCCCCTCCCGTCGCAGCGTCATGTTTTTTATCCTAAGGCCTTTCTCGATAAATAAGCTATCCAACACAGAAATAGTTTTTCAAATCGGTCCTGCAGTTCCAGAGATAATCGCGTTCAAACAAACAAACTCTTCAGCTTTATAATATTAGTATAGATGTTGCACCCCACGCTTTTTACTCTGAATTGAAATATTCTCTAACTCTTTGTAATTAAAAAATATTTTCTACTTTTTAGTTCGGTTAGCTATAAAAGCGTGTTTTTTTTTAGTTGTTTTAAACAATAATTTATTTTTCATTATTTAGCTCGATGTTGTAATTAATTATTTGCGGACATGGGACACGCCATAGCTCTATCTTTCTTACTCCCTTACAGAGGATCCACGAAAGTATTTATCAATCCTGGCGGTCCTTATAAGGATATTGAGAAATTGTTATTAAATTATTGCATTGTTATCGGTTTGGTGTGCAATGTTTCAAATTAATCAAACTTCTGGAAATCGGTCAAATTTATGCTCAAACACGGTATATAATAAATATATCCATAGATAGTGGGGTTTTCACGTTTAACGAAATCAACTTTGTATGGATTCAATCTCTTCCACAGTCTAGGGCCACAACTTCACTAGTTTGTCCAATTTTAATGGAATACATTTTTCATGTTTGACTCGTACTAGAACCACAAAATACAGATAGTAACAGAAGTCAATTTACAGACAACGCGCGCTCGAGCAACGCTTACGTAGACAATTACATACGTGTCTGGGAACATTTCGGGACAGTGAGTTTCATACGTGCGTCTATTTGTTTGTTAAATTTTTGTAAGGTGGCTCTACTTCAGCTAGTTTTATGTACTAGTTTTTTATGATCAGTCAACGAAATATTGTAGAGGTAATTTCTAGAAACACTCAGGATTAGCGTAATCCTGGGTTAAATCATCATACGCAAGTGGGCCTAAGTAAACTACCCATGTATAAAACACGCGATCACTGCACGGTAGCGGTTTGAAAAAGGTTGCGGTATACATTTTTTTTCTGTAATAGGGAAAAGTTGCCACAATCTCTCATATCAAGTCCGGTCGGACTCGAGAAATGGGATTGTAGGTCGGGACGAAGGATTACGTAGATAGAGAGGAACGGTAAGCGACAAGAAGCGCGCTAATGACACGGACACCGATAGGTATTGAAAGAGGTATGTACATGTGTGTGAACCTTTGATGGCGTCGACGGTGGCGCGGCGCTTCTTGCGCACGGGCACGATGTTGGCGGCGCGGCCCTCGGCGTCCGCCTGGAACGTCACCGGGTCGCCCACCTGCAGGATCTCGCGCTTGCACGCCAGCCCCATGATGCCGAACTCGTACGACGCCCCCATGCCGTCCGTCTGGATCACGCCTGCGACACACCGCACACACACAACCGTTACTCATATGTGCGCCAAACGGAATGTCAAATACATAACTTTGTTATTCATACAAATACTATGAAAAAAAAAGGTTGCACTCTGTGAGTGCCGGCAGAAGTGAAAACTTGAATATTAACGTTGTGCATTTTTGATTCTTTGGAATAGTTAGGGAATAATGCTTGAATTAATAGCTTTTATCTTCAATATAAAAGTACTATCATTTATGTGATAGAATACAATATTTATTTATTACGCTATCGTACACAAACATTACAATTTATATTACATTAAAAAGTTTCTCTCTCAGAAAAGTCAACTTATATCCATAATTTCAATGATTTTTCATTTTCTAATTCTTAATTAATATTGTTTCAATCTGTGAAAAAAATTTTTTTTAAATCAATTTTTTATAAAAATCATTTTTTTAATTAATCGCAACCCTTACAATTGATTGAAAATATCGACAATTGAAAGAAAAAAAAACGATTAATCGATTTTGATACAACAACACTACTCTCTAACCGTCTTACGGTTTTTCGATCAGCCCACGTGTCCTGACGCGAGTTTCACAGTTTTTACCTATCCCACAAAAGTGCTCAACGCCGCTAAAGAAGTTTTCACTTCAACAAAGTTCTATTTACTGTCAACAAAATATTGTGCTATTTTGGCTAAGTGGGAGTGGATCTCTAATTCAGTTAAAGTTGGCACGGAACCCTAAGTGTGCAAGTTTGACTCTCATTTGGCCGGTTTTATTGCCTAACACGTTCTTAGCTAGGTCATGGCATGTTTGCTGTGTGTTTATGTGTGTGGGTGTGACAGGTGTGTCAGTGTGTCAGTGTACTCACCCGAGTAGTGCGGCTGGTCGGGGTTGAGCGCGCGCAGCGTGCGCGTGACGGTGCCGTGCAGCGTGGGCTCGAGCGGCGCGGCGAGCGGCACGGAGCCGCGCGGCAGCGCGCGCACGAACTCGGCGCTGGCGCAGCCGCCGCCCAGCGCGCCGCGCCCCACGCAGTACTCCACCTCCGCGCCCGGCTCCAGCGCCTCCGGGGAGCCCTCCAGATTGCTGGAAGCGCAAAACAAACATGCGTTGCACAACATCCTTTCTCGTAAATAAATATGCGCCAGACAACACACCAATTGTCGTGCTTTCAAAGTAAGGATTTTTTATCCTCGTATTACGAATACCAGACAACGATTACGACGGGGGCCCATAAATACTTAAATACATATAAACATTCATGACATGTTCGTACTCATCACACAAATATTAGCCCACAATTATTTATTAACTGCGGCGTAAAAGTCAGGAGCTCTAACCGATACACCAAACGCGTAAACCGAACAGACAGCGCCGAAATTACGCGTACGAAGAGCGAAAAGATTACGCCTGCACTACAGTAGAAACCCGATAGTACATCCTAACTACACAACCCTCCCCTACAACTTGAAGTATGTTTTCATACATTTTATTCGATTTACCTCCCCGCGTAATGCACTCTTTTTGGATGAACCAGTCTGATAGTCAAGTTGAGGTGCAAAATAAAGTCCCAAACTCCATGGTCAAATAAGTTGCGTGTATATTTCTACTGATATCGTGTATTTTTATTAATTTTATACTTATTTATATTAAATTTTATAAAGTTATCTATACTTATAAAGTAAGTTGAAAAATGCTAAGTTTGTTGGAAATTAGAAACGCATAAAATAATATTCTATGATAAAACATATTCTTAAGTACATTTTATGATCGAAGCAACTACGTCGAGTTCAAAAATACGCGTATATGTCGATTCTGCCATGATAATATTTTTTTCCTGTTCCATAGGTCCTCGCTTATAACGTTTACCCGTTTATAACGCGTTTTTGACTGGGTCCCGACAAAATCGCCAATAGGACGATTTTGTCATTAACTATATTTGAATTACTGGCGACACATCATGCCGATATGTAAAATCAGCCGCAAAAGTTCGGTGGCGTACCCTCAGCATAGTGTGTTGAGACACGAAGAGCACACATCATCGAGACGTGGAAGATTGATCTTCACCGACCCGATAACTCGATGAGACATATCTTAATATAGTGAGGGAAAACAAAGTTAGCTGGGTCCGCTAGTTGTTATTAAAAAGACAAATAGTTTTATCCTGATAAAATAATACCATTTTACAGTATTTTCTATTAATAAATTATATATATTATTATTTAATTTCTCTTGTAAAATAATTTTATATAACTTGATATGAAACACATGAAATATGAATTGATCTAATTTATTTGTTTTTTTCGCCTAAAAATAATTGAATACATTGAGTTTTGTAATTCGAAAACCTGTATGGACGATTTTGTCTTCATAGTCCGGTCAAATTAGACATAAAAATAGGGGTAAGGTTACAAAAATTCCCACCTAGCTGAAAATTGGTAGGATTGTTTAAAACACCATCATAAATGAAATGTAGAAAGTCCCCATCGATCCGATACCTGGAAAAAAAGTTACTCGGGGTCAAAAGTCACAAAAACGGGTTTTTCGCGATTTTCAGCAAAACGGTAAGTTTTATCATAAAATTAGCCAGACAAAAATTGTAGAGCAGATAAATATCTACAAAAAATGTCTATATACTTTTCTTCCTAAGAGCCACCGTTTTTGACATATAACGATCCAAAAAGTTGAAAAAGTTGTAATCGTCATAATATGTATAAGTACACCACGTATATACATCGCTGAAGCTGTAATACAAGTAAAAATATTATTCTATCGGTCAGTGTATCTTACACATATAAAATATTATAATTATGAGAATGTCGGGTAACTCAAGAAGAAGTTATCACCAACGGAATTTGGTGTCTTCTCTCTATGTATGGAGTTCCTTAAAAAAACTACGTGCTTAGATAAGTTTCGATATGCATGTTTCGTTAAAAATACCCGAAATAAAAAACAAGTGCAGTGAGCTTGTCTTCTTCCAACCTCAGCGGCTGCTCATCAACATCTTTTTCGGGTATATTACCAAGTTCAAGTGTGGCTTGGTTATCAGCTAGACCCAAAAGAGTGGGGTTGGAAGTTGGTCGACAATACATTAGAACCAGTTCAAATTTTACTCCCACCTGCGCCGGAAAAACTGTTAAATACAATTTTTGCAACTGTAAAAAGGGATGTAGTGCTAAATGTGGTTGCAAAAAAGTTGACCTGTTTTGTTCTGTAGCATGTATTAATTGTCAAGACCGGTCGTGCTCCAATGTTGAATCACCAACAATTTAGGATTCATTTGATGTTAACGAGGAGACATGCGATTTGTCATTATTGTAGCAATTTACTTGCAGCGTGGATGAAGAAGAACAAGGAGAAGAAGAAGAAGTATTAGAGAATTATGAGTTAGATGGATAAATATCCCTATTTTTTTTTTTACTTACACCGCTTTTATCACTTTTATCATTTTCAACCGTTGCCAATATCTTTTATTATTCAATAGTTTCAACTTTTTGGATCGTTATATGTCAAAAACGGTGGCTCTTAGGAAGAAAAGTATATAGACATTTTTTGTAGATATTTATCTGCTCTACAATTTTTGTCGTGGCTAATTTTATGATAATATTACCGTTTTGCTGAAAATCGCGAAAAACCCGTTTTTGTGACTTTTGACCCCGAGTAACTTTTTTTCCAGGTATTGGATCGATGGGGACTTTCTACATTTCATTTATGATGGTGTTTTAAACAATCCTACCAATTTTCAGCTAGGTGGGAATTTTGGTAACCTTGGATGTCTAATTTGACCGGACTATCAATATTTGATATTTTTTCTTAAACCGTGTTTTACATTGTGATGGGATCATTAAGTAACATTTAGTATATAACACTTTCATTATTTTTTATGATATCACAATGTATCATTACAGTAACAAAATTAAAATATCATGTTTTAAAACAGCACCCTGTTAATTTATCTACGTCAGCGGTTCCGCCTCTCTATTCCCATGCTCAATCATTCTTTTCTATAATCTTAACCTTAATTAATAAAAAAAACAATATCTTTAAAAAATACCTTTACCTCTAATTTTCGCAAAACGCAAAACGAGATGACCTTATGACACTAATATACCGAAAACGTGAAGTAATTCAAACCGCGAGTGTAGCGAGCGCGATATTTTTATTTAATTTGACAGCTAGTGAACGAGTGATGCGAGTTATTAAAAAAAAAAATGATTAACCCATTAATGATAGATAGGGAGTAGAAAGTTTACTAATTGACTGAAAACGTCAACAAACACAGGAAACAGACCTATCGCGAGAGAGCACGAAATTTTCTTGAAACTAAACCAAAAATCAATTGTACGACATACAATAATAATAAAACTCGCTATTTTTCTGTATACTGTACCTAGCGATCTCATCTCATTAATATTTATCCATGAAATGTAATAAAGTATATTTGGGTGGCGGGCCACTCAAATAGTGCTCGCAGGCTGCAGTTTGTGCATCCCTAATCTAAGCAAATACCAAGCCACTCAGAAAGTTTTGCCAAAAAAGTTTTTATATATGGGAGACTGGCCGGTTAGAATATTTTTCGAAAATATGTATTCAAGTGTCGCCTGAAACCGGAACAATTGTTCGATAGACTTCAAATGGAATTTATGGATGGGGCCCTTCCACGGCCACCGTGTATCGTTGTTATAATAGTTAGGGAGGCGAGGTAGCTAAATGGCGTAATTCAACGGCGCCGTCGAGACCTATCAAAATCGAAAGATAAAATAATTTCGAAAAGAAAAGCTCGTATGGTAAAAACCATTTTAGCGGTGGGTTTGGCGTATACGGTTTTTCAAAAATGTAAAAAAAAACAGTTACTTGGGCATTCTCGAGCGCGTCAGATATTCATAGTACGTATGCCCCAAGTGCCTCTGATAACAACGGTATACTAATCTGCCGGTTTGCGTGGTGGGGGTAGGCATATAAAGTAGTCAAAAATGCAAAAAAAAATAAAATTACTCGAGCGCGTCAGATTTTTGGAAGGGGTGTTAAGTAGGCCCCAAGGAAGCTCCCTTAAAAAAAACTGACGATTTTGGCGTGACCATAAGTTATGATGAATTTTTGAAAATGCAAAAAAAAATAGTTATTTTGAAATACTCGAGCGCGTCAGATTTTCATAGGGGAGGTTCATCTCGGTATCCTGAAAGCATATTTTCTTAATCTGACAAAAATGTTGGTGGGTTCTCTTAATCTGACCGGAAAGGTTTTTTGGTTTCTTGTTTTTTCCTTTCTTCTTTCTTTTTAATTATTCTTCACTTCGTTTTGCTGACGGTACGTCCAAAAAACAATTTGAGGATCAACAGGCTATTGAATAATATACATACATGAAACTGTACATGTTAATAATACTTTTGTATACAGATACGCGTAACCTTTTCCAAGTCGACGAAAATTGTCGAGAAGCTTTAGAAAAAAAAAATTTTTTGAGATTAAAGTAACATAATTTAATCATCGTTATTTGATATCAATTTTTTAACACCCTCAGTTTTCAAGATATACTCAACAAACCGGGAGTTTGAGTTTTTATGAAGCTTCAAGTCAAAAAGTTTTAACTTTAGACAAAAATGTAAAGAGACCTTTTTTGTGTAAAATAAAATTACCTTTTTGTTTATTTAAACTTTTTTTTTGTAAAATGTATCGTTCGCGACTTATATGCCGCAACCCGTTTTTCGGAAGACGAAATGGCTCCTCCACACTCCTGGTCATGCGGAAACCGGCAGATTTTGTATTTTTAGTACGTTTTAGATTATATTCTTCAAAATAAAAATAAAAAGAATCGCGCTCGAGAATGCCGGATTAACGTTTTTTTTTTACAAGTTCGCGACCCTATAACTCGGCGGCGTCAAGGACTTATCGTCAGATTAGTTAAATTTAGTCTTAAAACACTAAAATCAACCCCCAATATCTTAATCTGACGCGCTCGAGTATTACAGACTATCGATTTTTTTTTACTAATCTGATCGTCTATCCTAGGCGCGCGTCACTACATATAGAGCTAAATACTTCACAAGGTTGTTCTATTAGGTCCAAGGTATCTCTCATATCTTAAACTGCCACGCTCGAGTATTACCGAAAATTCCCCTATTCGCCTCCCTAACTATAACGAATTCAAGCGCGGTCGACCAACCTTGGGGGTTGAAGAACGACGCGATCGCCCTTTGACGGCTAATACCAAAGAAAACGGGCTAGCAGTGAAATATTTAATCCAGGATAAAAGACGAATTATATATCAGGAGATTCAGCACATATTTAAGATTGGATCGGTAAGCGTTCACAAGATTCTACACGAGCATCTTCGTGTGGAGAAGATAGTTTTACGCTGGGTGCCGCACTACCTCACCGACGCTCAGAAGCAGGCCCGGGTGGAATGGTGCCGTGATATGCTGAACAAGTTTGAAGCAGGCTCGTCCCGGCGTGTTTACGACATCGTTACAGGTGATGAGTACTGGATATATCAATACGATCCAGAAACCAAGCGCATGTCGACAGTTTGGGTGTTTCAAAATGAACCACGCCTACCAAAGTGAAGCGATCTCGGGAGGAAGATTTTGATCGCCAGCTTTTTTACTTTGACTGGCCATTTGGGTGTCGATTTCCTTAAGAAATCAAAGAAATATCAACGCTGAAGGGTATTCTACCATATGTTAACCATAAGTTTTTTTTTGTTGTGAGCAACAAGCAACCAAACACCGGGCTCCGCGGACTACTGCTCCACCATGACAATGCGCCTGCACACACCGCGCTCAAAACGAGGGACTTCCTAGACAGCACGCCAGTCTAACTCCTGGGTCACTTACTACAGCCCTGATCTAGCACCGTGCAACTTCTTGTTATTTCCAAAAATAAAAAATCAGCACAAAGGAATACAATTTTCATCGCCAGTAGATGCGCTTGCTGCGCTCGAGCAGGCTGTAAACGAGATGTCTGCGGCGGACTGGAAAGACTACTTTGAGAAGATTTAATTGTCCCTGTAGAACTTATTTTTAGTGTCGCAAATCTTTCAGAGTGTCCCACGCACAGAAGAAGTCAACATGTTTTGGTATACATGATAATAATATAATTGGTTTGTAAAAAAAAAATGCAATCGAATCAATTGTACTTATGATAATGCTAAGTACTATCTAGCACTAAAGCAGTCGTCAAGACGAATCATGAGAGCCCGAACTCGACGCGGTTGTGCGCTAAGTTACTGAGTTCCTTTGCCCACCTTCCAACTCCATCATCAGAGCCAGGTTAAAATCTAGGACAGCAACATCGACGTCACGCAGTCTACGCGTTAAGCGCTTGCAAAATTCAACAGGCTCGCTAATGTAACGGTGGCCGAGTGGTATAGGCATACGCCCGGATAGCGTAAGACACGGGGTTCGATTCCTCGTCTGTCACATAGCCAAAGTTGTTTTTTACAAGTGCAATTTATATTATTAAGTTTGTATAGTGTCATTATAAAAACAAAAACATATAATTATAAATTGGCTTCGTTCATCTTAACCGATTTTTAAGTATTAAAAAATATTTCCTTCGGATATTGTGAGAGTAATCTGGCAACATTGATGACGTCACGCAGCCTACGCGTTAAAATAAGCGCTTGCAAAATTCAACAGGATTGTTAATGTGACGGTGGCCGAGTGGTATAGGCATACGCCCGGATAGCGTAAGACACGGGGTTCGATTCCTCGTCTGTCACATAGCCATAGTTTCTTTTTAAAAGTGCAATTTATATTATTAAGTTTGTATAGTGACAAACACTATATGTATTATATGTATGCAAAATTTCAGTTCGATCAGTAACCGGGAAGTGGATTAGATAAGGCTTGCAAGATTTGTTTGACACCACACAGGTGAAACTAAGTAAAAGCTCGCTATGAACACTTTTCTATAAGCAAGTTATCACAGGCATATTTGTTTTTAAATTACATATATTTGATAAAAAATATTTCTCATTGAGTTATCAGAACGGTTAAGGTTGATCTTCAGTGGCTCTATGGACATGTGTGTTATATCAGCCGAATACTTCGGAACGTAAAATCAGCCACGAAACTTCAGTTGTGTACTTTCGGCATAGTGAGTTAAGACACTTACAATAGCTCTTTTCGAACAATGTTTTCCCTTCTTGCAATGCTACTGGTCTAATCCAAGTGTCACGCATGATATTCCCTATCATACATTTAATATACTAGCTTAAATTGAAAAACAGCTATAATAAGACACCATGTACTCACAAATCACAAATATTATGAGTAAAAGAGATTTAATAATAAACCCAAAATTAATATGATCATAATTATACTGCAAAAAGAACAAGAATTTAACTGTTTCAAAATCTAAGCAATACCCAATTATTAATAATTAATTATCTGGCAGTTATATTCAACAATTACTTTGCCAATCAGGCCCTTTGATCTTGTTGCATTAAAATATGTAAATAGTTGTAAATGAGCGTATATGACAACTGCTGCAATAAAAGCAATGAACAAAAACAAAATCATTTTATTAATTTCAGACTTTGCCATCCATAATTTGTTAGTAATACACGAATAACTTATAAACTATGTTACTTGGTTCATATTTTAATTTAATTCAAATGAATTTATTCATAGCCAGTTCAATTCAATTAAATTTAATGCAACGCCCTATTAATTAATTTTACCCTATCATTTACTCCTGTTCAGACACTACCCTTTCTCCACGGCTTTGCTCGCGCATTTATCGGATTTGCCATACAAACTTTCACCCTTAAAATAATCATTTAAATAAAACAAGTAAGCCGGTCTCAAAGGTAAAAAAACACGATGCTCTTTAAATCCCTGTTAAATCCTTTAAACTATTTCTTATAATCCTGTTTTCGTATTTAGAAATATAAAGGCATTTTTTAAGTCTTTAGATAATTCAAATGTTTTAGCGTAAAACCGCGACAGCCAGCAAACAGACAAAATAAAATTCGCAATTAAAGTGTTAATTAACAAAGTAAGGATTAAAATAATTCGCAATACAGCAACCATGGACAAATAAAGTATATAAACATTACAAACCTAATAACTTTCGCCGATAGCTTCATTCTTCAACTTATTTTAGTTCGGGTTCATGTCGTTCATGTATAAAGGATGGTGGGTAGGCATTCTTTATGAGCTTTTTTGAACTATTTGGGTGACATGTTTTCAGTAAAATCAGTACTTACATAAAAATATAATCAATAGTACATTCGCTATGGAAAAGTTATCATAAGGATTCTCATTCTTGATATCGTCACTTTGGTGTGAAGAGGAACATAAAATGCAAAATTGATTTATGAAGCTTATAAACTGTCCTAAAATTACCTCTTGTATACATCTAAGAAACTAATGTTTTGACCTTATTTTTAGTTATTTGCTGCACATAGGTAAGAAGAATATAAGAGGAGAAATGGATATACTATGCAAGGTGTTTCAAAGCTATTGGTAAGGAACGTAAAGAGGTATTCAGAATCAATTGTCTTCTAGAAACGTTGGTCGAAATATGAAAAAAAATATTAGAAATCAGACTGGTCACATGACGAACATGGTTTTAAGTTGACAAACATTACGTCTAATAAAAGAAGATATTTTAGTCTTTCGAAATGGCTTCTTTATTCGGGTATATCAAAACTCCAGGTTACGTAAAATGTTATTGAGGTTACTTGAAGTTAGAGAAATGAAAAAAAGTTTGTTGATTTATGTTTCTAGGAAATAGTTGATTAGTTTTCGATACTTGTTTCTCGAGGTAAGGCGAATACTACGTAAGATATTTCCAATTTAAAGTAGGTCCCTTCAATTTTTAACGAATAGTTTCGAAACACTGTAGAAAAAAGGAAAACAAACAAAATATTGTTTTAATGATGATTAGCAATTTTAAAACAGGTCATACTAATTGCTCTTTGAAATGAAAGTATGGTTAATACAAAAGCAGAGGGATGTGTTTGACAGTGTTCGAAGTGTTCAATAGCGTCGAGCGAGCGGAATGAGTACCTGAAGTGGAAGAAGACCTCCTTGGTGTGGTCAGCGGTCTCGATGAAGCCGAAGCCGTCCTTGAGCGCGGCGACGAAGCCGTGCACGAGCGCGCGCGGGGCGGAGCCGTTGGCGGCCGCGCCCCCCGCCGCCCCCGCCCCCGCGCCCGCCGCGCTCGGCGCCGGCGCCACGCCCTGCGCCACCAGCTCCTTGCTGCGCTTCACCTGCGCAACGCACGCACACATTCACAACTACAGCGTCACACTATACCAATCACTCACGCACACACTGCCTTGGAAGAAAATCGGCAATGTGAGAATCGGAATTGCGCACGAGTTCTGTACCATGTATTACCCGCGACGGGACGGAGAACGTGTATGCGTTTGGGGTGAGAGGAAGTTTGTGTGTTTGTGTGCGCAAACGAATAATCCCATGTGTTTCCAGAACGACTTGACCGATTGACATGCAGTTTTCTGCAATGTATACTACCCTTAGCATGAAATACGAATAAAGCATAAATATTGGTGATAGCTTTACTTCATTTTTTAAATGTAAACACGCTTAGGAAGAAGAGTTTGATAGACTGATATTTAAGGTGTTTTAGAGTATTGTAGACAACCGAATATTATAAAAGTATTCATTATTTAGTCACAAGAATAGACCCGTAAACGATACATTGACAATTAAGCTGAATGAATGTGAAGTATTGACTGATAGTATGGTAGTAGATATATCACTGATTTCCCGTGAAATGAGTGATATAGTTCAGTTGAACGATTGCGCATGTTTGAATCAGGACGCGAATTCAAATTAACTACATAAGTCATATCAATGAAATAAAATGAGTGATAAAGTTCAGTTAAACGATTTTGCACATGTTTGGTTCAGGAAGCAAAAATCATTATCAATAAATTACCTACAAATCGACAAAAAAATACAGTTTAATTTTCAAAAAGTAGAGCAGAAAGGGATAGAAGTGTGCAGTTTTTTAATAATTTTATATAGTTTTGATGGCTGTACTACAAGAAACATTAATATTCCATCCATTAGAAATCCATTATATATCAATAAATCAGACAATGGACACCTATTTGACAATGACAATGTCGTTAAAAACGGAGTTCCGTTTTTAGCCTTATTGGATGGAAGGAATCCTAGCACTTGTGACTTCTCACCTGATATATGTCGAAGATGACCTTGTCGCCGACGCGCGGCGCCATCTTGGAGTCGCACTTTTTGGCGGCGAACGGTATCGTCTTCTTGGTGCCGTTGATCTGGCACGTAATCAGCCCGTTCGACTCCTGCTACCGAAAATGTACATCTTTATTGCATACTACATTGTAGTACACATAGTAGAGATAAGGTACACGCTCTTATGAATACAATTTAGCGCCCTGTAAGAGCACAGCAATTACATTACTATTATTACAATATTTTCACTGATTTATACATTAAATAATCAGATTATTTTTTAATTACATGCACGGACTATTTAATAAAATAAAAATACAATATCAGCAAATTAATAAATTAGATAGAACGATATGTCAACATTATAACATTTTATTTTGTTGTAATTTAATATAACTAACCAAGTTGTGGACACATGCTTTGGAATAGCATCTAGCTTACTATTATAGTTTAGTTAATATTGTTAGTTTAGTTAATATTGTATTTTAATGATGTTGTTCTGTTTTGTGTTGCTTAATTAATAAAAATAAAATAAAATTTTATTATCGTCAAAAAACTCACCTATGCCATAATAAATATTATAATAATTATTCTGTAGAAAGCTTCGTAGTATATTTAAATAGATTGATATTTCTTCTAATTCTCTTATATCATTCGGTACATGCTTATATATTTTTATTAACATAGAATGTGAGTCATTTTTAATGAATTTCAATTTTGAGAAATGGTTTTTTAAACTTGTTTTTACTACGATTATTTCTCTTTTAATCTGTGTTTTTGATTGGTATTATACAGTGTAGTGTTCAAAAAGCCAGTGATCACATACCGGCGGTGGGGAGGGGGCGTGCGTGGGGCTGGGGGGACGCAGCGGCTCGCGCGCCACGACGCCGCGCGCGCCGCGCTCCAGCAGCGTCTCGAAGTGCACGGAGCCCGCGGGCAGGTGCTTGATGCGGATCGCCGACTGCCGCGAGCCCATGTTCGAGAACGTGCTCACCGGGTCCACCGTGAACTCCACCTGACCACACACACACACACACGCCGAGCGTAAGTACAACCCTTTACACTGGTTACGTTCAACTCCAAATGATTTATCATTTAATCGCAGTCGGCGTCGCCCGTGTCAATTTCGGATTTTGTGTAAAATATTTCACACATATTTTCATAAGAAATAAGATGCCTGAAACCTTAGCGCTTCGCGCAGGTGCATGTTTTAACATAAACTGCGAGCATTATTTTGATGCGGAGTTATTTTAAAACTGTCATATTTTCTAAAATATTTATTGCAAGCAAATGATGTAAAGAGCTTTCCATTAAAATGAAATGCTCGTAATAATGAATATGCTTGTTTTGATAATAAATGTGTTTTAACAAGTGAGAACACCTTTGAAAATAGATCATAAATTTGTATAAAATTTACGTACGTACGTAAATGTACTTAACCACGATGACTTAAAGAAAGCTACAAAAGCTCATTTGTTTGTTATGATTATGAGTCTAAATACTTGTTTGTAACCTATATCTCGATCAAAATCAACCCCTTGGTTAATGTGGGCTACCTAAGAAGCATGGAAATGCTTGTCGTAAATTGCCAGTGGCAGAACCCCACGACACTGCCGATCGAGGCCGCTTTGTTTTTATTTTAATTATTTATTTCATCATGCCCACTCATTGACATTCAAATGACGTTTACTGAAGTCGTGAGTATTATGTACTATATCAATTAATATAATAAATGCATAATCAGAGCAAGCATGTATTCTTGATATGTGCTTCTTGCCGTGTGGGTTTCTCATTCTTATTGAAATTCAATGATATTGAACACTCGCTTCCTCTGCGGACATAAATCATTAATTCCCTAAGGAGTAGGGAGTAAGCCGCGCTCGCACGCGCCCTTACGTTAACTGTGTGAGCCCTTCCGTAAGGCCTGTAGGTGTAAAAGAGAGATAAGTATGCGCTGTCGCAGTCCCACGTTGCCAAAGAGGAAGCCAGTGTTTATTATTTCTCATTTAATGCAGGGTTTCCTCTGAAAAAAAGGTTGTTGGCGGTCACAAATAAAGTGGTCGGTCACCTCGTCGCCGACGCTAAGCTCGTGCCCGAGGCGCAGCACCTCGGCGAAGTGGAAGAACATGGTCTGGTCGCGCTCCACGCACCGGATGAAGCCGAAGCCCTCGCGCAGGGAGCACACCACGCCCTGCTCGCGCCTGCCGACACAAACGGATACGTCATATCTTATGTCTCCACTATGGACCACAGCTCAACAACAATTCTAACGTTTATAGTCTAAGATCCCGCTGCAAAATGACTACGTTCATTAAGTTTTGAGTCAAACACAATTTTTTACGTGATTTTATGAATAGGAGAATACACTGATAACACCGCAGCCAGTCAAAAGTGGCCGCAAGTAATTTTAATTAAATTAATGTTAATTAATATTCGAAAAAAATTTCGTTTACTTCTCTTTAAAATAAAATATCATCCACATCATAACAATGCATGTAAAGAATTCTAAAATCCTTAAGTGCCGTTTCATACTCGGCCGCAACTACCTCGCAGCCAAGTGTAAGCAGGCACGGGGTCTCATTCGGAACATAAGTTACATAGCCTGTAAATTATCCCAATAGATGGCGATACTTGTATAGCTAGCGGAATAAATGTTTATTAAATTGAATAAAATCCTAAGATACATGAAGATAATACCCGAAAAATATGTTAATAAGCATTTTCAGTCGTTTAAAATAGTTAAAACTTCATATCACTGTTTTTTTCCACAATTAGCAAAAATATTGAAAAATAAAATAAAAGCATGCTATTACCTTGCTTTTTTCTATGCTTGCCATCGAACCCTCTGTCGGCATACGATAAAACTATGTGGCTTGGATGGAAACTTTATAAAAAAACTAGTATAGATGGCGCATTTTTATTAACTGCGTTTCGTTTGTCCATTGATTAAAATGCAATTTAAAATCTCTACGATTTTAGGTTTATAAATTTATTTAAGTCATTTTTCAATATTGATAGTATATATAATAGATATGGAATAAGTGAACATTTCTATAAAATTATTTATTTTGATTTAAAAATTTGTGATCAAGATGACATGAACATTAAATAACTAAACGCGATTCTTGAACTTTCACTTTTCCGGTCTTCTTCAAAAGTTTTTGAATGTTGTTTGTTCACACTTTTACACCGTTCTCGGCCATCATTGTGAATTGTTTGCGCGCTTGTAAGTTTTGATGTAATTTTGAACTACCTTGGACCTATAACGGACTTCGACGGCTCTTCTTTTACTGTATTGACTTGGCTACGTTACTGGATTCTGGCGCTGGCGTAATTAACTTTGACCCTTGGCTTTACACTATCAATTAGTTTCTCCGATAGAACACAGTCAAGAAATGTGCTAGCTCCTCTAGACTATTAATTTTATTTGAGTAGGTAGGTAACGCGTTGTGTACCTACGCGTATGTTCGTGCCACGCGCCGCTCGCAACCCTGACACATTCAAGGCCGCGAAACAGGGAAAGCGTTACGTGTTAGAAAGAGACAGGTATAGATAGGAAGATGAAACAACCATGAATTAAAATCGTGCGAAGTGAATTGCACTTCAGTGCGTTGCAGCGAAAGTTGTTTTTACTATATCATTCTTAGCACAGTGATTTTTCTGTACGTAGTACTATTATATTTTCTGTGCTTTAGGTAAATCTGCATCCGATTATTCGATCACGGCTCATAAATGTTGCTTTTAGTATTGAGAGATAAATTTAGAAAAGAGACATGTCACAGTGACAAAAAGTCACTACTGCGCTCCTAGCCTTAGATCAATGATATTGTAGTGAGAAGTAGATGACGCCTCGCGAACTAAAAGATTGCACCAATATGGCACCGTCTGATTAATCCCTCAAGCGTATGTGAACGAGACACAATGCAAATTCTATTGTTATGCGGTTGCCTGCAACCGCTCGGGTGTTGAAGCATTAATGGATGTTAATGGATTGACATCCATCACATCAGACATCAGTTTCGGAACAGAGCCATGGAGTACCATTCTTCATAAATTTTTAAAGTATGTAGGTACATTACAATAGGGTCGCTGAGCTAATTAACACTTAAGCTTGGTAGTAAATTAATCAACAAAAACATACTAATTTTAAAATATTTAACATTTACAACATTTGATCTCTGTACATGCAATTTGAATGGGTCTCATGAATGCTTAAAATGTCATGGCACTAACCTCAGAGTCACGTTGACTGCTAGGCTTTCACGATCACGAGACCACCACGAGACCACATGTATATTTTTTTACAAATTAAATTATTGAAAATGTTTATAGTCCGCATTTAAATAAATAAATATTTTTTTTATTAATACACAATAGTCATATGGCATCATGTAAATGGGATATTTCCTTCAAATAACATAGCTAGCGTACCTATTTTTCCTACAATGGTTCTTACGGATGTGTTAACTACAGTCTTTTGTTATAGTTTTAGAGTATTTTTAACACTCAGTGTCATATTTTATATTCATAAAGATGTAAAAAAAATAGGCTCGGGCGGGACGGGTATCTTTATGAAGTCTTTTGTTATACTTTTGTTTACGCGACCTCCGGCGATCTTTTGATCCGTGATAGTGTTTAAAAAAATAGTAGCAAACTACTCCATGTTTGGCACTGTCTTAGAAAATCGACTTTTGACGACAAAATATCAACCATGTTGGTCCGTGGGTTGCCTAAGAAACAAAACTCGCAATTTTTTTATTGAAAATACTTCAATTATGAATGATAGTCATCATTAAATAAAATTTACTCAACGAAAATATTATATTCCAACTGAAACATTTTTATTTAGTTAGTTGTTTCTGCAAGTTTTTAAGGCGCGCTGAGGCATTGATACACGTATGAACGCTGACGTCATCAAAAACAGACTAAGTCAAAGTCAAGACGTTACTTTAACGTGAGGTGGCGTTTGCTTGACTATGTTTTAGCGTCTCACCGGTGATCTAGTTCTTTATACAATATCATCGCCTTAGACATTTCGGTTTTGTTACACTCTATGAATAAAATTGAAAATGTAATTAATTTGGTTACTTGACACCATTTTGTCAACTATCAAAATTCTTCCCTTATATTATTTTAATTTTGCGTTAATGTGATTAATATTTTTTAAGTTTGAATTATTTCATTAATGTCATGAATATGTTTTTTTTTTAAATTTATTGCTTTTGAAATTTTCGGAAAATGGTGTCAAGTATTCAAATAATATAAAAAGTTAAAAAAATATAATTAAAAATATATATAATTTTGTAGGTTCCCCCTGTTTCAAAGTACTGACCCCAACAAGAGTTTATAGAAACAAGAGAAAATTTGGAGTCATCGATGATGTTTCTGAAAACGAAGAAATTTCATTTAATACACCAAAGAGAAGAAAGGTGCAGAATACTCACACAAAAGAAACTCCCAAATGTAAGAAACTAAAAACAGTTTTATTAAAAACAAATAAAAAAATTAAAAGGTTCATCGCCCAGAATTCGATTTTAAAAAAGAAACTTTCTCATAAAAATGTTGTTGATTTAAGTAAACATAAATTTAAAAGTGAATGTAGTGAAATCTTAACCAAAATGCAGCTTAATAATAAAAAGAAACAGTGGACAGAAAAGGAAAAGAAATTTTGCATGTCACTTTATTACAAATCCCCTGCTGCCTACAAGTTTTTATATAATTCAGGTGTAGTACTAGCAGCTCCATCAACAATACAACGATGGTTGCAAGAAACTAATTGTTTGCCTGGCATTAATAAAGACATTATGGAAAATATTAAAAATAAATTTTCTAATGTTTTAGAATGTTTTTAACACTCACAGTGCCATATTTTATATTCATAAAGATGAAATAAGAAACCACAAATTTGCGCACGGGCGGGACTTGAACCAGCAACCTTTTGGCAAACCGGGCCAAACGCTCTTACCAATTGAGCTACCGTGCTGTCAGTCCGACCCTGCGAAATTTGTGGTTTCTTATGAAAACGTCGATTGCGTGACGCTTAGCGCCATCTAGCCGTCTGTTTATGAAACAGATGGCCCAAGCAGTTATTCTTTACAGAATAAATTCAACTTGGAAATTGATGTCGCTTCGCTATCTAATGTTTTAGAATGTTTTTAACACTCACAGTGTCATATTTTATATTCATAAAGATGAAATAAGAAACCAAAAATTTGCGCACGGGCGGGACTTGAACCAGCAACCTTTTGGCAAACCGGGCCAAACGCTCTTACCAATTGAGCTACCGTGCTGTCAGTCCGACCCTGCGAAATTTGTGGTTTCTTATGAAAACGTCGATTGCGTGACGCTTAGCGCCATCTAGCCGTCTGTTTATGAAACAGATGGCCCAAGCAGTTATTCTTTACAGAATAAATTCAACTTGGAAATTGATGTCGCTTCGCTATCTAATGTTTTAGAATGTTTTTAACACTCACAGTGTCATATTTTATATTCATAAAGATGAAATAAGAAACCAAAAATTTGCGCACGGGCGGGACTTGAACCAGCAACCTTTTGGCAAACCGGGCCAAACGCTCTTACCAATTGAGCTACCGTGCTGTCAGTCCGACCCTGCGAAATTTGTGGTTTCTTATGAAAACGTCGATTGCGTGACGCTTAGCGCCATCTAGCCGTCTGTTTATGAAACAGATGGCCCAAGCAGTTATTCTTTACAGAATAAATTCAACTTGGAAATTGATGTCGCTTCGCTATCTAATGTTTTAGAATGTTTTTAACACTCACAGTGTCATATTTTATATTCATAAAGATGAAATAAGAAAACAAAAAATTTGCGCACGGGCGGGACTTCAACCAGCAACCTTTTGGCAAACCGGGCCAAACGCTCTTACCAATTGAGCTACCGTGCTGTCAGTCCGACCCTGCGAAATTTGTGGTTTCTTATGAAAACGTCGATTGCGTGACGCTTAGCGCCATCTAGCCGTCTGTTTATGAAACAGATGGCCCAAGCAGTTATTCTTTACAGAATAAATTCAACTTGGAAATTGATGTCGCTTCGCTATCTAATGTTTTAGAATGTTTTTAACACTCACAGTGTCATATTTTATATTCATAAAGATGAAATAAGAAACCAAAAATTTGCGCACGGGCGGGACTTGAACCAGCAACCTTTTGGCAAACCGGGCCAAACGCTCTTACCAATTGAGCTACCGTGCTGTCAGTCCGACCCTGCGAAATTTGTGGTTTCTTATGAAAACGTCGATTGCGTGACGCTTAGCGCCATCTAGCCGTCTGTTTATGAAACAGATGGCCCAAGCAGTTATTCTTTACAGAATAAATTCAACTTGGAAATTGATGTCGCTTCGCTATCTAATGTTTTAGAATGTTTTTAACACTCACAGTGTCATATTTTATATTCATAAAGATGAAATAAGAAACCAAAAATTTGCGCACGGGCGGGACTTGAACCAGCAACCTTTTGGCAAACCGGGCCAAACGCTCTTACCAATTGAGCTACCGTGCTGTCAGTCCGACCCTGCGAAATTTGTGGTTTCTTATGAAAACGTCGATTGCGTGACGCTTAGCGCCATCTAGCCGTCTGTTTATGAAACAGATGGCCCAAGCAGTTATTCCTTACAGAATAAATTCAACTTGGAAATTGATGTCGCTTCGCTATCTAATGTTTTAGAATGTTTTTAACACTCACAGTGTCATATTTTATATTCATAAAGATGAAATAAGAAACCAAAAATTTGCGCACGGGCGGGACTTGAACCAGCAACCTTTTGGCAAACCGGGCCAAACGCTCTTACCAATTGAGCTACCGTGCTGTCAGTCCGACCCTGCGAAATTTGTGGTTTCTTATGAAAACGTCGATTGCGTGACGCTTAGCGCCATCTAGCCGTCTGTTTATGAAACAGATGGCCCAAGCAGTTATTCTTTACAGAATAAATTCAACTTGGAAATTGATGTCGCTTCGCTATCTAATGTTTTAGAATGTTTTTAACACTCACAGTGTCATATTTTATATTCATAAAGATGAGCCATCTGTTTCATAAACAGACGGCTAGATGGCGCTAAGCGTCACGCAATCGACGTTTTCATAAGAAACCACAAATTTCGCAGGGTCGGACTGACAGCACGGTAGCTCAATTGGTAAGAGCGTTTGGCCCGGTTTGCCAAAAGGTTGCTGGTTCAAGTCCCGCCCGTGCGCAAATTTTTGGTTTCTTATTTCATCTTTATGAATATAAAATATGACACTGTGAGTGTTAAAAACATTCTAAAACATTAGATAGCGAAGCGACATCAATTTCCAAGTTGAATTTATTCTGTAAAGAATAACTGCTTGGGCCATCTGTTTCATAAACAGACGGCTAGATGGCGCTAAGCGTCACGCAATCGACGTTTTCATAAGAAACCACAAATTTCGCAGGGTCGGACTGACAGCACGGTAGCTCAATTGGTAAGAGCGTTTGGCCCGGTTTGCCAAAAGGTTGCTGGTTCAAGTCCCGCCCGTGCGCAAATTTTTGGTTTCTTATTTCATCTTTATGAATAAATTTTCTGCTAAATCAATTAAAGAGAGAGCATGTGTAGTTTGTTTTGGTGAAATGAGCATAATGGTTGATTTGGAATATACAAATAAATATGATTTAATAGAGGGATTTGAAGATTTTGGTGGTGGTGATCGTAAAAATAATGAAGCTAAATATGCGCTTGTTTTTGTTGCGAGGGGGATCTACAGCAATTGGAAGATCCCCGTAGCATACTTTCTATCGTCTAAAACAGTTGATTCGAATAAATTACAATTAATTGTTGATTCTGTTATTAATCAATTATTTGAAAGTGGCTTGTTGCCAAAGGCGACAGTGTGCGACCAAGCCACTACGAATGTTAAATTAATGAAGAATTTGGGTGCTACATTTGATTCTCCATTTTTTTTTAATGGACATAAGATTTACGCAATTTTTGGTACACCTCATTTGATTAAAAATATCAGAAATAATTTACTTAATAATGATTTTGAATTCGACGGGAATCGGATTTCATTTAAAGATATATTGCATGTGTATAATATTGATAGAAATAATAAAAGTAAATGTTTAAAAAAACTGACGCCAGTGCATATGAATCCAAATAATTTTCAGAAAATGAAAGTAAAACTTGCGGCACAAGTTCTTAGCAGCTCCGTGGCTGGAGCCATCAAAACAGCCGTCGATAGTGGAGAGTTGATTAGCAGCACTGGTAAACATACAGCTGATTTTGTCCAATTATGTAATGATTTATTTGATTGTCTTAATTCAAGAAATAAATTTGATTCTAATCCGTATCGATGTGCAATCACCAAAAATCAAAATTCTATTGTAAATCAAACTTTGATTAAAGGAAGGGATTTTTTTATGAAATTGAAAAAGATAAGTGATTATAAAAATAAAAGAAAAATACCCGACCACCATGTTTTGATGGAATTGTGCAGACAATTAATGCTGTTAGTCAATTTTCTGCAGAAGAATTTACTGAGGGCACTGGCGTCAAATTTATTATGACTTATCGATTAAATCAAGATGTGATTGAAAATTTGTTTGGTATTTATAGATTAAAAGGTGGATGTAATAAAAATCCAACGTCAAAGTCTTTAAGATCAATTTTTCGATCATTTTTTTTTAATAATCTAATGAATTTTGATAAAACAAACTGCGAATCTGATCAGGAAATGTTCATATCCACTCAGCAAAGTACCAACAAAGAAATTAATGATGATTTAATTATTTCACCATCTGACATCCTTCTACCACCATCGCAACCAATTAATGCACCTTCGAAATGCGCTATTGCAACTTCTACTTCAACAGACACGACTGAATCTTCTGAAGTAGAAGTTACAATGGAAACATGCTCAGTTGTGTACTTTGCCTGGTGGGTGGGGAAATCGTGTATTGATAAATTTGATTGTTCTGATTGTAATACGATTTGATTAAAAGATCAGGTTGATTTGACGGATAAAAAACAATTATTATTGATTAACAAAACTTATTCAAATATTGCTACACCGACACTCAAATCTCCCAGTGATTATCTTTACCAATTGGTTGACAAAGTTTTAATTTTTTATAATAATAACGTTAATGAATTGCATAAAAATAATTTGATTGCTGATTTAGTACAAAAATTTAAGAATGAGACATACACTTCTTTTGATTACCATAATTTAAATAATCTTGATTATTTGATTACGAAATTATTGCAAGTTAAAATTAATGATCATTGTAAATTACGCAAGAAAACGATACAAGCAGCCTCTAAATTAAGGATTTTGCAAAATAGATGAATTAATTAAACTTTAGGCAGCAGTTTAGTTTAGTTTAGCAGTTAGTTTGACGTGTTTCTAAAACGTTGAGCCTGTGTTTTTTTCATTTATTTCGAAGAGAAGGAGGCTCACTTTAGTTTTAGTGCCTGTCTGGTGAGTCTAATGTTAAACAGCAGCCCAGGTTACTCAAGGTATTACTGAATTTTAAAAAGATTGCATTAAAATATACTCGTAGCTATGTTTAAGTGAAGTAATAAATGTTAAATATGATTTTGTTGTTGTTTTTTATTTTTATCCTACCTTATGTGTTTTTATGTTGTGGTACCACCGTTGTCTGATTTCCATAACACAAGTGCATTGTGCATGTAATTTGTGTCCAATATTACCCATATATATTTTTAATTAGGAATATCGACATTGGGCAGTGCATTGAGAATCATTCACACCAGTAATACTGGTGGCGGAAATTGGAATTGTTATCCATGAGTATTCTTACTACTGCTCTCCATTTATCTCTTTTTCCGACAACGTGTAATTTTTGTTAGCCCAAAAATTAAGGATATACATCAAATCAGACTACATATATAAAGGTAATGTTAAAAGATTTTACTAAAATTCTAATTATTTTCTAGTTTCTTACAAAATATCTTACATTCACAGTTGTAGTAAAGTTGGCAACGTGCGGCGTGCGCTATGGCCGTTTGCCGCACGTGTTATAATAATATAAATGAAGTTAGGCAAGCTGGCAACGTCGCAAAAGTCACAGTAAAGAATTACGAGGAACTGATTTTAAAAAACTATCTTACTCTTGCAATAATACTTCTGTTTAAATAAAACTACCTTTAGAATAAAATTTTCATTTACACTTTATTAACGAAACACCCATGTTTTTCAGGAGACTGTCACATATTTATTATTAATTAGCGAAACAACGTAAGAAATCGAAATTATATTAATGGTTAAATGTTGTTACCTACGATTTGATAGATATTTATTTCTGTTCATGTTTTGGAGAATCGTAAATATTCAAGCACAAGAGACATTTAACCATTAGTTAACTATAGATTACGAAACTTGGCCTAAGGCTTACAATTTCAAGCACGTGTGCAAAATTTAGTTAGTATAACTAAATTAAGTTAAAGTATTTATAGCGTTTTGTAGAAAACATTATACTTTAAATTGCACTTCTAAAAGGTAACTGTGTCCTTGCTTTGCCCGGTTGTAAATGTTGTAATAAACAAAGTACCTACCTATTGTTCCCTAAGATATGAAGTTTCATGAAAATTGTGTTTTTTAGTTAATTTGTAAATTAGTCGTTTTTGAGACGTACACGAAAACAATAACAAAAAATACTTAAAAGGCATACCGTCTTTTAAAAATCTCACATAACCGACTCTAAAAATACGCATTTGACTAATTATAGAATGGACAAAACTAAAATTGAGGTTGATTCATTCTACAACGTGCCGGAGCCGGGAAAAAATCCCTTAGACATCCCACCCAACGCAATCAGGCATGAATCATTCTTAAAAAATGTATAGGTACGAACAACAGCACGTCAAGGTAAATGCGGTATCTTATGCAGTTGTAATAGGGGCTAGTTTGCAACAAAAGTGGGTAACCTGATGTGCTTTCGACTGTACAATAATGTTTGACCGCGCCCCGGCCGGAGCCCGGCCCGGCGCCAGCACGGTGTAGCGTGAATCGGCCTTTAATTGAGAGAAATTGTGCACCGACATCAAATAAATTCGTTTAGTCAAATGCGTTATTATAAAGGACGTAATTCCTAGAATTGGTAATAATAATAATAAATATTCTTTATTGCACAAGTAAGGACACAAGAAACAACATTACAGGCAAATCATTTGTACAATATTGGCGGTCTTATTGCTGGAAGCTAAGTTTTTTTGAAGGCAGCAACAGCCTGCAACGGCAGCAGCAATCCTATTATGCTGTGTATAGGTAGTCACTAAAACCTCTAGATTTAAAAAAACGCATCGAAATCGATTCAGCAAAACAAACAAAGATAATCGCGGACAAATTCAGGTCAAACTGAGAACCTTCTTTTTTGCAGTCGGTTATAAACTTAACATGCGAAAATCATTTATGATGTGAAATTATTGGTATGATTATCTTACTCATCCAGTTCATAAGGCTCAGTACTCGATCTACTATCAAAATTGCACTCACTACTTCATAATGATGAGCTTGACTGTTATTGTATTTTGCACGGACCGATTGTTATGTTATGCCTATTTTTTTATATTTCAGCAGTCTAGAAATACGATTATAAAATAGCTGTCAGTCAAAATTGCAAGCAGTTATTACAAAAATTTAAACTAACATTTCTCTGAAAATAACCGCAAACATCAGTATATCAAACAATGCTAAAGGCTAATTTTTCAATGGTCATATAAATCTTATCGGACTGATAAATTATAAAGCGGCAGATTTTAATAAATGAGTTACGTATGATTGCTGACAATTAGATGACGTTTACAAATGAGCCATATTATATTATATTTCTTATCTGACTATTGAAAAATCGGCCCTAAGTCTTATTAATGTAAAGGCATTATTAAATGACATTTCTGCTTGCGCTGCTATGTAAAACATGGCTTTCCCGGCTCTCCCCGAGGCCCCATGAGTCGAGGCGGAGCGGAGGCGTGCAACTGTCTCGCTCTTGCAGTAAGTAACCAATATATCCGTACGCTTTACTCTCTATCGAGAGCCGTATTGGGCGATAGTGAAAGAACGAGCGATAAGAAAAACAAGTTTATAGAACTTATGCTGAAGACGTCAATTGAAACGTTCATTCATATAAACATAAATAAAGAAATTACAGTATGTCCCTGGATAAGATGTTATCCTGAATGGAGATAAAAGAAGACCTAATCAACAATAAAGGAGATGAATTTTAAATTAAACAATTAGCTTTTTGAAATATACTTTCATTACCGGAATCGTCTTTTTTGCATTTTGTCTGAACTTTTTTTGAACTCAGACGCGTTTTTGCATAAGTGCAAGTTTGATTCTTCAATAAAAGATAAAATATTTCATTAAAAAAACTTTTGTTGATAATTAAAGGTCTTCTTTTACCTTCTTTCGGGATGCCCCGCGGACACACTAAATACTATTTATTGTGTGACCGTGCATGGTGCCCATCCGGGCAGCATGGTCCCATACCTTAGCATAAACCTAGCAGAATTAAAAAAAAGAAAAAAGTTTTCTCCATCCATCTTTTTCCTAAGTACCTACTCAAATAAATAGTGAAAATATTTGTAAGCTTAATTCAAAAAATCTTCTCAATCATTATAAACAAGAAAACACCAATTTTGTTTTAGCGTGTTTCGAGCGCCATCTGGTTGTTGACGGATGTTGAGAGTTTCCGACACTGGTAGCACACGTAAATAAATTAAAAGCAGTGAGTTTAGCGCCATCTATTAAGTAAGAAAACAAGTACACTGCATTGCGAGCAACCGATGTGCTTTATTTCAGAAGCCCGTCCAACATATTTTAACCCGTAGGTATTAGCCCGATACGGCGGGACAGTTTCTTTGTATGAGATGAGGTATCTGTACTAGTAGTATTATATTATCTGGGAAGCAGGTAATATTTTGATCTATCTATACGTTCATGACTTACACGGATGTTTTTATATCAAATTAAAGCTAATTTTTTTTCTAACATGATGATATATTGCTGCCTATGAAAAAATAGCCGCAAATTAGGACTGCTATCAATTAAAAACGCGAGATATCTGAGATAAAATGAGAGAGAGTTAGCGCGCAACGCCACTTGTTAGATGAGGATGGTGAATGCCAACTGTGTGAGTATTTGAAGCTATTGCGCATGCGTCGACAGATGGGATTCTCAACATCAGTGCAGCTGAGTTATTCTTTTATTATAACCACGTTTTGGAGCTTGTTATACACAACGCTGTCGATATTATTTATTTATTTAAACATTGAGACATTTAACATTTTAGAAATATGAAGAAGTTTTTTTTATGTAGCAAAACTGATAATGTATTGGATTTCAATAATTCATCTTTCAAAAGGTGTTATTCAATGTTAATGTTTCGCCGAAATAAAATATATAAATATTTTGATGTAATTTTAACCGTTGAATCTACTGATGATTTTGGATACCATAGGGAATGTGTGAAAAAAATAACTGTGTTAAAAGCAAAAGATAAGCAAGAATTTGAGGATTTTTGTATAACTCTCACCGTAAGTAAATTTTAAGTTCAACTCCAACACAAGTTGAAAATGTATTATGTAACTCAGCTAACAAATCTTCAGATGATGAAGAAAATTCTGATTGCGACGACGATAGTGACAACTGCGATTATGAAAGCAGCGAGGAATCGGACTTCGACTAGATAATAACAAAATGTAATACACTGATAAAAGATATAACTTGATTCAAAAGACTGATTTTGAAGAAGCCGACATTTTGGAATCAAGAAAAAAAAACTTGAGCCAAAAAAGTATTCATGGTCTGAATTTATTTTCTTAGTTCAAGAATTTATTCTCTTGATTCCAACATATCAGTTTCTCCAAAATGATTCTCTTAATTCAAGATGTACAGCCGGTTTCTGAATTGAGCATTTGACGTTGAGAACAACTTAAGCTCGACTTAAGTATGTCTCAAAAGTATTTCTGTTTTTGAATTAAGTTTAAGTGTAATTTGAGTATTTAAGGTTGAGAATTCTCAAGTTTGACATCAACTAGTGCTTAACACGAAATTTGCGTTGCACAACACAACTGACAGTACTCAAAGCCTGCTCACTGAGAACTTAAGCGTCTGAAAGCTAAGCAACCCAATGAGGGTACTTAAGTCCTGCTTAAATTCAGATTTGCGAAAATTTGCTATGGGTGTAAAAGATTACGCTACAACAGGTAATGAGGAAGTGCAGGCCAAACGCTATTAAAATTCAGACAAAGTTATATTAATCTAAAAAACCGGCCAAGTGCGAGTCGGACTCGCGCACTGAGGATTCCGTGCCAACTTTAACTGAATGAGGGAAGCCACTTACTTCTACTTAGTAAAATACCACAACATTTTGTTGACTGCAGATATAACTTTGTTTTTCATAGTGTTTGTATGAGGTACAAAGTTATGTTTGCGGTTGTTGAAAATGTGTTATATCTCAAAAACTACTCGTTCGATCTCGTCCGAACCAATTTTTAAACGACTTCAAAAAAGGAGGAGGTTATCAATTCGACTGTATGTTTTTTTTTTGTATGTTTGTTACCTCATATCTCAGTCGTTTGTCGACCGAATCAAAAAATTTTTTCGCCTACTTAGAGGGTGTACCTTCTAGTTGGTCCCATTTTTTCCATTTTGGGATCTGATGATGGGATCTTGGTGTAATCGAGGGAAACCCTCAAATTTTAAAGGCAGGTATAGTGTTTCTTTACTAGAATCTTAATGTTGACGTGTTGTTACGTCTGATAGTCAACATTTTGTGGGGCTGAGCTGATAGTGGAACTCCTTAACGCTTAGGAGTTCAGTAATTATAATGAAATAACTTATGATAGGTAATTTGTAGCTTCTTAAAAAATAGAATCATAAGGTGCAACTCCCCCCCCCCCCCCTCTTATGTAATCACTAAAAATGAAGAAATAAAATAAACTTTAAAAAAAGTAAAAACCGACTTCAAAACCAAAATGCACTTAAAAGTCTTAAATAAACTCTTCACCATTGAAAGGAAAGGAATCCTTTTTAGACAAACAATTTCTTTTTGGAGTCGGTGCCATCACTCTGACCATCAAGCATCAACTATCACAGCACCGACTCCAAAAAGAAATTGTTTGTCTAAAACGGATTCCTTTCCTTTCAATGGTGAAGAGTTTATTTAAGACTTTTAAGTGCATTTTGGTTTTGAAGTCGGTTTTTACTTTTTTTTAAAGTTTATTTTTCGTTGAAAGCATTTGTTAAGATCTACATTACATATTTTTTTCAAAATTTACACTTGCTTGGCTTATGAAACGTTACACTTTAAAAGAAAAAGGTTTAGGAACCTCTACGTCATTTTAGAAGGCCTATCTATAGACACCCTACACGCATAGGTTTGACTAAAAAAATATATTTTGGGTTTAGTTTAACTGTCAATATTTTTTATTTTTTGTATGAGAATCGGTAATGTATGCTTATAGTTACTATTTAGTGTAATGCTTATAGTTACAGTATAAAATGGCTGTGACACACGGACGGACAGATAGACAGACAGACAGACAGACAGACTTGACGAAACTATAAGGGTTCCGTTTTTTGTCATTCGGCTACGGAACCCTAAAAATACTATAATTCAGACAAAGTTATATTAATCACAAATATACGAAGGTGAACACAAGTAGCAGTAAAAAGGATAGGCACACTGGATGTATTTCTACTTGGAGATAGAGGTCAATCGTCGAATCCAAATCTGCTAGGCAGCGTTCAGGAAACTGCGCAAGAGCGTCTTCTCGTCTGAATTACCCCAGTGTCTGAAGACGAAGTCTTCAACCAGTGTGTGTTACCAGTGATGACATACGGATCTGAATCGTGGTCTAATGAGCCTCATAAAGGAGCTCAAAATCACACAACGAGCGATGGAGAGGGCTATGCTCGATGTTTCTCTATGAGATCGAATCAGTAACGAGGAGGTACGAAGAATATCTAAGGTAACGGAGAAATCCCTAGTAAGCTCAAGTGGCAGTGGACAGGGCACTAGCGCGAAGAAATGATGGCCGTTGGGGCAAAAAAGTTCTAGATTCGGAGAAGGAGTGAGGAGACCTTTCGATCAAAAGTGCATCGAGGGATGTCCACCGACAAGATGGACAAACGACCTTGTTAAGATCGCGGGATCACACTGGATGCAGACCGTTTGTGATCGGTCGCAGTGGAAAATCGTGGTGGAGGCCTATGTTCAGCAGTGAACGTCTGATAATGATGATGATGAGTGTATTTCGAAGTTCTTCAACTTATAAAATTTCAGTCATCAAACATTGCAGGAAATCAAACTTTATCAAGTTTGAGTATGACATTGACACTGATTGATTGACAAAAGACATTCCTTTCTCGGCAGTCGTTTACAATTTCATTTTATTTAAAATATGTAATAGTGACTATTAAACTTGAAATCTTATTTGCAATCTGATGCTCTTAGGAATTTATAACTGACAAAATGAAATCCAGAATTTATTAATGCCATGTATAAATACAAACTGGTAAAAATCGGTTGTTTTTACTTGTAACGGAACGTTGTATAATCAAGGACAAAACTCAGTTGAATATGGTTTGAAACAATCTTAAATTGACGAATGAAACGTAGAAAACTTAAGTATTCATCAACTATTTGAGCAGATCTCAACAGATTTTCACTCAAATGCTCAAATCAGAAACCGGCTGTAATTCTCTTAAATCAAGTTAAATTTTCTATCAGTGTATGTATTGTATTAATTATTAAATGACTTTTTTAATTTTTTTACTTTGTAAGATTTACAGAGCTTAAAAAACTGAAGGGTCAACCCTTTTTCTAATTTATCCTTTAAATATGTTGTTTTTTTGAATTAATAATTAATGACTAATTAATAATTTATTTATAATAATAAATAATTAATAATTTATTTATAATAATAAATAATTAATAATTTATTTATAATAATAATTGTATTAACGAACTGTAATAAAATCTGATATTTTTTCAAATATAGTATGCGTAGTATTTTATTTTGTAAAACAATAAGATATAACCAAAATTCTATACTCCATAAATCCGCTTTTTTCATTTTTACTTGATCAATAAATATTTTTTTACTATAAAATAAATCTCTCATTACTTTAAGTTTTTTTTTCCATAATATTCATTACGTAATTATAATTTTGGAGTAAATGTAGTCGTTCCTACTATTGTTTGAGCCGCCGGCTGAGAACCCTATCTATCGACGCATGCGCAATAGCTTCAAATACTCACACAGTTGGCATTCACCATCCTCATCTAACAAGTGGTTGTGCGCTAACTCTCTCTCATTTTATCTCAGATATCTCGCGTTTTTAATTGATAGCAGTCCTAATTTGCGGCTATTTTTTCATAGGCAGCAATATATCATCATGTTAGAAAAAAAATTAGCTTTAATTTGATATAAAAACATCCGTGTAAGTCATGAACGTATAGATAGATCAAAATATTACCTGCTTACACTTGGCTGCGAGGTAGTTGCGGCCGAGTATGGAACGGCACTTAAGGATTTTAGAATTCTTTACATGCATTGTTATGATGTGGATGATATTTTATTTTAAAGAGAAGTAAACGAATTTTTTTTTCGAATATTAATTAACATTAATTTAATTAAAATTACTTGCGGCCACTTTTGACTGGCTGCGGTGTTATCAGTGTATTCTCCTATTCATAAAATCATGTAAAAATTTGTGTTTGACTCAAAACTTAATGAACGTAGTAATTTTGCAGCGGGATCTCGTACTATTAGCTACGAATCTACCGACATTTAATAAGGCCTTCAAATACTCTTCATATCGTCATTGTTTGCAATAATATTGTCCTAAACATTAAGACCACATTAACGTTTTAAATATTTGTTCACAAATCATTATTAAAGAGCCATTTGAAAGAGTGTGAATGCATGTTGATATTATACGGCCGAGAATACCGCACCTGCATACTTTTAAACGTAAATCGTTTGAAGCTGCCATGCCATGACTAGACTTGAAGTGTAGAAGCAACTTCACTTAAGTTTCCGGCAACTTGCAGATATATTTTTTTTAGTTTTCAGATTATTATTACTTTAGTAAAAAAACTGATACACATTGTAATATTCGTTTTAACCCAGATATTCCGGAAAAAAATTCTTAGATACATAAGTTACTATGTGCCAAATAGGAACAAAACTTGTTTAGTTTAAGTAAGTTATTACATAGTTTTAGAATATTTTCAAAAGATCATATTTATAATAAATGATTTGGTGAATGTATTAAGAACAAAGAATAATAATTTTTTTGAACTTACTTTATATTGAAACAAATATGAAATTGATAAATAGTGGGCTCCTTTATAAAACTTCATGTCATTTGTAATAACTAAGTTGTGTCTTTTAAGGAACAGTAGGAACATCTGGGTTAATGTAAGCAATGTTGCTTCAATCTCCTCGCCTTGAATAAGTAATAATAAAGAATTAGGCGCCAGACATCACTCAGACTGTCTAACTTCGTGGTAAGGGACTTTCTTCCCTATTACGAAGTACCAGACAAGGATTTGCTCCTTGCTGAATTCGTACCCGCACCGGTCTACGTCAGCGCTGCTCAATACACTAAACGCGTCGTCAAATGGCGACAATATTGTCGGCAACGCCACATCATCTCTCAAGACGCAAATACGGGCGTCTCTTTGAAGCGAGAGACGTGGTGTTGTATTGTGGCGCGACTCACCGCTCGCCGGACACGTTGAAGGACTCGTCGAGCAGCGAGATGTTGGTGGCGCGCTTGAGCTGGTCGCGCCGGTCCGTGGCCACCTGGAACTGCACCCAGTCGCCGTGCCGCAGCGTGAACTCGCCGCACTGGTCCTTGTCCCCGAACGGCACCTGCCCCGCACACAACATTGCCAACAATCTATTAATCACACCAATCGAATATTTTTAATGACATTTTTTTAATGATAGAAATATTAATGATATCGTATAGTTAGCTACTTTTTAAAACCACGACAAATTCTATGAAACTGAAACTGTTTACTGGCATCGTCGCAGATATTCATGGGCTTTAAGGACGTATAGTACGGATAAGACGCTTCTTAGTGTTTAAACTCTTTACTTGAAATACTTTGTTTTTTAATAAATTAAATGTATTGATACATTCAAGCACACTGGAAAATGAAAATTAAGGAAACTAAGTTAATAAATTAAAACAGAAATACATCATCAACAATAAAATCATAGCTGCATGAGCCTATCTTGTGGCCTATCATGTCGGCTAAGAATACTGATGTGCCATAGCTAGTGTTCCCGAGGCCTAGGATTTTTTTAAAGGCTAGCTTATAAATAAGGGGCTACAGCGGAATAATTGCCTAAATAGTGTTTTAGGCCTGCAGGCTAGGCCTATTTCATAAACTTTTTTTGTCCACCTGATGACTTTAAGTTCTTAGGCTCAGCCTTTTTAGGCTAGGCGCAATTTAAAAAGGGTTCAAAGGCAAAAACCTATAAAGAATTTTCCTCCTTTAGGCTAGGTCTTTTTTATTTATTGTTCGAGTACAATAATCGTCAACCTAATTTAACGTTTTTCTACCGCCCTTATGTTTGGGGCATAAGCGTTATCTTTTAAGTGTCTGAGTTTTACCGTACATCAGACAAATCGGGCAAGCGCGTATTTGCTTTTACTCAAGCAACGTATGAATTTCGCACTGTAAAGTTGTATGATTCACAACTTCATTTTAAACATTATTTCAAATTTCAAATAATATCGTTTTCATGTAATTTGAAAGTAAATACAATACAAAAATACTTGTTTAAATCATAAAGAGCTTTAGTTTGAATAATGACATAGCCTTATAATAAGCCTACTACTCGAAAAAGATTTTATTCAAAAATAAAGCCTAAAAGACTATATATAAGCCTATAGGTTTTTTTTAAACCTATAGGCTGTTTAAGATGAGTAGCCTTTAAAAGCCTAGTAGTCTATCAAGGCATAAAATATAAATAATAGGCTAAATTTTAGGCCTAAAAGCCTATAGGCTCCGGGAACACTAGCCATAGCCGTCCACTTTGGCAATGTTAGGGAACATTCTAATTGTTATAAAATTTCGCGAAATAGCCAATTTGCCACATCACTAGCTAGTTGGTACAGGTTCGTAGCGCTTTGTCTCCACCCCAGCAGCGGGCGCTAACTCACCTCGACCTCGGAGTGGTCGGCGGCGCGGTAGCGGATGCGGCCCGGCAGCGGGTCGCTCTGCGGCGCGCGCGCCTGCCCGCCGCGCTCCAGCGGCTTCAGCACCTGCCCGCGCATGATCTCCGGGCTCACGTCCTCGAACACCACCGACCCGCTCGGCAGCTTCGTGATGTTGCACGCCACCTCTTTGCCCTGCCGACGAAGCCCACCATAAAACTCACCCCTACAAAAACACATAATCTACATACAAACTCGTAATTACTTACATTTCTAGTTTGGATGATAAACTCCACATCGTCTCCGAGAGTCAATTCTTCCTTAGTTTTAGCTTCAGAGTAATGAAAGAATATTTCCTTCACGACATCGGCCCTTTCGATGAAACCGAAATTTTCTTTCATAGAACAGACGACGCCGTGGTACTTCACTGGATGCACGGGGTTCTCGAACCGTACGTGACAGGCGCCAAGAGTTCCCCTTAAGCAAAGAGAGCAGTTTTATAACGACTGCAAATCGCTACTCGCAATAATAATAAATAATGCTTATCTTTCAAAATTACAACTTAAGCCTCTTATTACAAATTTATAAATAACATATAGGTACATATAGGTACCTACGTATATAACATATGAAAAAATATTCTAGTTTTTATACTTTCAGCCATACCCTAATGCAAAAAGTACGGGCAAATGTCAGACAAAACATGCATGACCTAGAAATAGATGAATTATTGTACAAGGAATTGATTACATATTATGTGAAAAAATTAAAATCATAACGATTGTTTGTTATGTTTTAAAACTCGAGAGTAATCCGTCTAGCTATGGCTTAGAAAAGTTATGTTAACGTCGCAGCCATTATTAAAATGTTTCTAGTCGAATTAATCATCAGCCTAGCCATTTGATTAGATCCCAGCTTTTAGTGAACTACCTAGGCATTCAATTAAGTGGCTGACTTGGACGAATAAACCATTGGACGCGCAATGACGGGCAATTTCGCTTGTGCCCCCTTGGCAACGAAGCGGGCTTTTTGGCCTCATTTACAGGTGACGTCTTGTCAGTACGGTGATAGACCTCTGTAAGAAACATTGTCGGAAAAAATGGGTAAATGAAACGTATTTTTTGTAAAAAATTATAGCGGCGGATTTCCTGTAGATCTTTAAAGAAAAATAAAGTGGGTAAATCCCCACAAAACATCACCGTATATGTGGTATCCATTGTACACCAAGCGTGATTTAATGCCAACTCAATAAATTTACTGTTTAATTATCCTATAAGAGGTTTTTATTGGTGCAAGGTTATGTGTACTTACGGGCTGTTTCAAAAAGTCAAAGTCAAAAGTCAAAATAATTTATTCAATTTAGGACACAAAATGCCACTTATGAACGTATAGCGTAACATATACAATAATTAGTGTAATATCAATCAATTATGCCCGTATGGGGCTAGAACATGTCTCCTTATCTTTTGGGCCCTACTAGCGCTTCGAGACAAGACACAGACAATTTGGCAAGTGCTGAGAAGAAACGCCGGAACAAACTCAATCACCACTAGCTGCCTCAAAATGATACAAATCAAAATAAACACTGAACTGTCCATAAATTCTCGTCATTAAGATAATCGTGAATTTTATAATACCCCTTCGACATTAGGGTAGTTTTGACATGTAACTTAAATTTATGAACAGGTAGTTCAATAACATTATTAGGTATATTGTTGAAAAATTTGACACAATTTCCCAGGAATGAATTCATTGTTTTCGCTAACCTGAAGTTTGGAATGACAAGTTTGTTTTTATTTCGTGTGTTACACGAATGTATGTCACTTTTTTTCATGAAAAAATCTAAATTTTTGCGTACATACATGATATTATCAAATATGTATTGAGAAGCAACAGTGAGGATGTTAATTTCCTTAAAGAATTCTCTCAGGGATTCGCGAGGACTAAGTTTGTAAATGGCACGAATGGCTCTTTTCTGTAAAATAAGTATGGTATCGATGTCCGCAGCCCCACAATAAAATCCCACAATAGAAGACCATAAGACATTATACTATAAAAGTAACTAAAATACACAAGCCTTGCTGTTTCAACATCAGTCAAATGTCGAATTTATCTAACCGCAAAGGCAGCTGAAGCGAGTCTCCCAGCCAGAGCGTCAATATGTGCTCCCCACTCCAATTTCGAATCCAATGTAATGCCCAGAAAAACAGTGGAGTTTGATAGGTCTATTTTTATTTTGTTGAGTAGAATATCTGTGGTAGCTTGCTTCACGTAAGGCATGGTGAATTTAATACATTTAGTCTTTTTTGTATTAAGAAGCAAGTTATTGCTAGTGAACCAATTTCATACCTTAGAGAGAGCTCTGCTTACATTATCAAATGATTCTTCGCCTCTTCTTGATTTGAAGATTAAAGAAGTATCATCAACAAACAGAACTATCTCACAGGAGTCCTTTGAATAAAAAGGAAGGTCATTAATATAGATCAAAAACAGCAAAGGTCCCAGTATTGAGCCCTGGGTCACACCCATTTGAAGCCGGGCACCTGAGGAGTTAATGCCATTAACGTTTACTGTTTGTAGTCTGCCTGAGAGGTAAGAATTCAACAGTTTTGACGCATTATTAGATACACCGTAAAGTTCTAGCTTAATAATGAGTATTTGATGATCGACACAATCAAATGCCTTCGATAAGTCACAGAATACACCTATCGCATCATGTTTATATTCAAAGGCATCCAAAATGTGCTTGACGAGTGCCACCCCGGCATCTGTTGTATTTCTACCTTTGGAGAAACCAAACTGATTCTCATGCAGTAATTTGTTAAGTTTCAAATGAGAGAGCAATTGATTAAACATAACTTTTTCAAAAATTTTGCTAAATGCAGGAAGAATCGAAATTGGCCTGAAGTTGCTTGGATCACTTTTTTCTCCTGACTTAAATAAAGATATAATCTTACTATATTTCATTAAAGTAGGAAATTTACTTTGATCAATACATTCGTTAAATATACAGGGTGGTCCATCCAATGACGTCAAGAATTTTGTTTTTAATTCCTCCCTCCAAGGGGTACCCAAAAATACCCCATGTATGTTACCCGATTTTGTTTAGTTTTCGAGATACGATTTTTTTATGCTTTCATCGAAAATTTCGCTAGTGTTTACATAAAAAAAATACATAAAAAAACTGATCGGTTTTTTTATGTTTTTTTTTTCGAAACCTAATTCTCGTGAAGTGTTCTTTCACATGCATAAGAATTAACTGCCTAACATTGCTACATGTTGTAACAATTTTGATCCAAAGTTAATAAATTACGTTTCTGCGAGCTAAAGTTAAATTTTCAAATTCAAATAAAAAAAAAGAAGGTTGCAAAGATTCTAATAAATTTTAAAAACTTCTCTAGTCTCTAAGCTTTCCAAAAAGTACAAAAAAGTGGTAGGTAAAGGGGCCATTGTTTCCTGTAATCGGGCTTCAAACGTAGTGGGGTGAAAATTTGGCCAATCAAGTAACTTCAATTGTGGAACTTTAATTTCATAATTTTAAATAGGTGATTGCTCCAAATTACTGAAAACCCATCTTGGTGGTAATAATAATTATTTTTACGACTGGTGTATCATTTTTTGAGGATCATAATGAAACAATGCAAATCAAATGAAACTATTTATTAATAAAATTAAATTTACAACAAATTTTCAAAGTGCCTCCCTCCCACTTCAATACATAATCTACAGCACATCTGAGTGATAAAAAGTAGATAAAAGAATTTTTAACGCTTTAATTTTATTTCAACGATTTTTAGCCTATCCGCCTTCGAAGGCCGATTACAACAAAAAAAGGCCAACTAAGTACCATTTTTTTTTAAATGATCTTAGGAGCTTAGGACCCCGCAAAGTTTTTAAACCTAAGCAGAAGCTATGGAAACTACTTTTTGTATTTTTAAATTGAAGTAGAATTTTTGATTAAATCCTAATAAAAATCAGAGTTCGAACTTTCAAGTTTTTTTTTAGTGCCTTTTAGTAAGTTTAAAAAGATGCATTATTTTTATTATTAAGACAGCATTAACAAAGACCACGGCACAAAAAAAATCATTGCAAAATACATAATAGAAAAAAAGATATGAATTTTTGAATCCTCGCGGGTAGAGAATATTAAAAAAACACAAAAAAAAATCATAACTCGAAAACTACAAAAAATCGCGGAACATACATGGGGTATTTTCGGATACCCCCAGGTGAGAGGAATCTAAAAAAAATTTATTGACGTCACTACTTAGACCACCCTGTATGCTAAGTGACATGCTACGAGAGGTATAATGGGTTTTATTGTGTCAGTTGATATTGCCCATATATCCTGTTTTTTTTTTTTGTTTTAATTTCTTGAAAGTTTTAACGATCATTAAAGGGTTAATATGAGAGAAATCAAATGAGAAGTAAAACCTGTCAACACACGATATACCAGCAGTGATTTCGCATGCAGAGCGATTTCAAAATGTCTTAGGAAGTTCTAGTTAGTGTTACTTGCCAGACCGTTCATATAAAACGGCGTTCTATGTATCAATTGTTCATTTGATGGCTTATGTTGATGTTTTGATGATACTAAATAAATATCATTTTACTAAAGATTCGTTCATCCATTCGTTCAACAAATATCGTTAAAAAAATATCAACACTTTCATGCAATAAATGTCAACAATTGACACGACAAGCTTCCCCGCCCCGCAGAAATTAGTTGATGATGTTTTCATACATTCGCTCTTGTGTTTCATATCCAGCGGTTAATTCATCCAAGATGGCTGATTTAACCAGATGGCTTCGAAGTAAACATAACTGTTCTATGCTCTAAACGGATTTCTCTCAAGATTTTAGATAAACATCACAATTGTCATGAATACCTTGCTGTACAATATTTCATTTTTTTCCAGGTCAGGCATGTTTTTGTCTGCCTGTTGGCAAGAAAAAAACTATATTTTTAAGTTGTTACTTGTCATATAAAAAGTTAGCCCTTTAAACTGACCTTCATTTGTAATAAGGGTAACTGAGTTTATATTTATAAACTATTTTTACATCACAGCTTAATTTCATACAAATTGCAAACAAGAACAGAACATTCACCTTAAGCCGCCTATCATTCATGCTTTGAGTGTTTGTAATTTAATTAATCATGGTCTGAGCCATTTTGTTGAACGTCTGCGTTGTATTAAACTGCCTAGGCATCTAAGTAACTGGCTGATTTGACCAGCTGACCATTATTTAAGTTACAAACGCTATTCTATCAAGTTACCAGTAGTCTCATATAAAGTATACAACATGCTTAACAATTCGAGTTTTTTTTAAATGTCAAATATGAATTAACTGAATCAATACTATCAATCGAAGTTTATTCCCTAGCTAGGGCCTGGCAGTACAGACTTGAGAACTATTTGACAATTCATATTTAATTCTAAATAAAATAATTAGAATTTAAAGACTTTGTACACTTAAATTCTTAACTCTATCGCCGTTAATAAACTTTTCGCATTCGGCAGTGATGGGGCTGAATAATTCCCACAAGGATGCAAATATCACATCTAGCTTTGTTAGAGCAAGTCATAGCATATGCCAATGTCACGCCCTGCAGCTAAGTGTCACCTTCCGCATGCAAATGCGGCGGTGGACTAACGGCGATATACACGATAAATTTTAAAGGGAATTAAATAATAGACATACCTTTGATTGGTAGCAATCTGGAAGCTCACAGCATCACCGGTCCGAAGAATGACATTACCTTCAACATCATCTTTCGTGTATGGTAAGAAAAAACATTCGCCACGGTTCTCATATGAAATCCTGCCAGTATTATCTCCAGATCCTTCACCCTTTACTTCAGTGGTGACTGTACCAGTAACACGAGCTTCGCTTAGAACCTATTAAACACATTAAAACATCTATTATGTAAGAAGGGACAAAGTCAAACATAAATTTTTCACAAAAATGTGAAAGACGTTACATCCAAAGCCAATCTAGAAAATTGGACACAGGCTACAATCAGTTGTCTTAACTTAGTAGACTGCATACAAGTCCAATTAAAAAATAAACGCAAATCGATGTATATTTTATGTTAGCCGATTGGCACACACATGCTATAGGTCAATACAAAATTCTTCACCCTAAGTACCTAAATGAGTCTTCAGTGAGAGAGAGAGGCATTTATTTTCAAAACTGCTTTCTTAAGGTAAATAATAAGGATATTGGGTAACATTTTTGCAATATATTACAACAAAACATCAGCTATTTTGTACCACAAGCAGCTGAAACTTGGTGTGGTTCGAAAATATTTACATTTTAATTTAATAAAATGGCTGAAATGTTATGACATGCTACATTTTTGGAAGAGCTTTAATAAGCCAAACTCAATAGGATTTTTTAAATTTCCCATTCAAAATATTTGGTGAACTAGTGCCCTCCTACCAGAGGATTTCTGTATGTAAGGTAAAAAAAAATGTTTTGTCCTCTATATAGTATCAGTAAGACAAATGGCTAAACTGTACATTGATTTGCCATTTTTTTGCATACAGCTTACGCTAACAGTCTGCCAATAGTAATTACAGTATTCTTATAAGGTTAATAAATGGAACAGCATAGATCAGACCAACTAGCAAGATCTACTTGATTATAAGCTTTACCATTTTAAATGCGTAAGCATAAATAAACCAACATACCACTTCAGGAGCAATCTTCGTGACAGTAGATGCTATTGGTTTACCAGTGCGGCGGTCATATGTCATTTCAAATTCCACAGGGTCACCAATTTTAAGATGTTCGATGTTACCACTGAATTGGCTAAAGTGAAAGAACAAACGTGCCTGACGTTCACAGCACTGTATAAATCCATATGAATGCTATAACAATAGATGTAGTTATGATTTTTCATAGTCTAACAGATATTTCTTCAATAAGTTGGCAATATAAAACAAAGAGTTCAAAAGATTCTCAAAATGTCAGTATAACTCACCAACAATTTTTCAATGATTCCAGTCTCTCTAATAGGAGGATGGTTCATAGAGTCATACTGCGAGGACGAGTTGTTAGTAGAGCCAGAGGATGAGTACACCCCAACAGAGTCACCCATAGGGCACCCATCTAAGTTGTAGTTGCCAAGAGAAAATCGGTTTCCACCACCCGTCTTGTTCATGTTGCTGAAGTTGTCCCTAGGGGAGCTGGGATACTCACTGCTAAAGGTGCCTGCAATGCATGGTTATTGTTAAGTTTACTGCGGACATGAGCAAGTTGGTGCGAGCAAACCAGCGTGAGTGTCACTTACCATTGCGGTAGGCCTGTTTGGCTTGCATGTTGGTGTGCTGGAGATCTAGTATATCCTGCAGGGGAGACGGGTGGGAATCTGGCGGTTGGAACATTTTCCACTGAGGATTACTAGACATTGCTTCTTGATTGTCTTTCTTGTATATAGGTCGAAAATCTCAGTTCTATTTATGAATATAATATATCACAGAAAATCGCGTGGTGTTAAGTTTCTAAACAGCGTTGTTTTTAAATCAAATCACATGTTTTGAGTCTTTGTGTTCGAGAGAACACCACCGAGTCTATTGCAGTCACAATTATTTAACACCAAAAGCACTAAAACTACGACTATGATATAATATATCCTCAGATGTCTTCAATGCTTGCTGAATCGGAGCTCTGTGGTGCATTAGATCGGATCGGGATGTATGTATCGTGTGCGGTTACTGTCTGATACGTCCTGACCCGACTCTCACAAGCTGCAACGGACATTGAGATTAATATCGATATACTCCAAGTACGATGAAAATCGATGCTTAATCATTAGAATTAAGTCAAATTACAACAAAGCGTCCATTAAGAATATTGTTCTACATTTTAGTATTGCTATTATGTAGGTAGATAGGTATCGCCCGTCCTGAACGCCCGATGTGCAAAATTCTATCGCCGTACAAAACTGGTCTGTTTAGTCTAATTCCTTATAGGCCAATAATGTATCACATATAATAAAAAGCACTGGTAACTAATTTTTAACAAACGTAAGAGTATATTTTTAGAAACAAATAACTACAAAACCATGAAATTAACGAATCTCACCTCGACACAGCATAGCACTGACGACATACCGCCATATTGAATGTCAACATTATCACTTTGATTCAGCCATACACAATTACAGTAATTTTACAAAAGCTTTATTTGAATTTAAATCAGCTTAAAAATACGAGTTTTGAAATTTTGTGCTTATTTTTATGTCGAAAAGCGAGATACTATCGTAATGATTTGATTTTTCTCTTATTTTGTGGCTATAGAAAAGTGGCCATTTATTTTGTCGGATTGATTGTTGGTATCTGTCTGTGGATTTAGTAGTTTTTTTTTTAAGTTGGAAAATATGAAAATAAAAAACTGAGAACTATGTTGCTAAAATCTATATTACTAGACTAGATCATTTATCATCGGAGTTTTGTTAAAATATAAATGTCGCCTATTTTTTACAATGCAATCCAATACCACTGATAAGCCGCTTCCGCTTTAATTTTGAGGTTATGGTGCATATCAATCGTATGCATATACCAAAGACGCTACGCCGCTCGTGGACATGTTGTTTAATAAACAACTTTTTTAATTATCTTTCTCGCACTGATTAAATTACTGTTAAATCAATGAATTTGTATTACCAATTAAAATCCATATTTAATCAGAAAACTACTAATCAACAAAAGATTTATGTAAGATGGCAATAATTTACGCGTTTCGTCGTGGTCGTGGCAACATTAAGTATATGATTGTCTGTCATCGTAAGGTATCCACACCGCTTAATTAAATAACAAATTATTTTTACGTTCACAGTTAATATAGAAATTTGTAAAATTATTAATTTTAAATAATACATTTTATAAAATACTAGCGGACCCAGCGAACTTTGTTTCGCCCCCAGCCCCATCCCGCCCCAGCCCCGTCCCCGTCCCGCCGAGTTCCGTAATTTTAAAAGTTAAGCAATTCCAGCTAATTTTGTTTCGCCCTTAAATTACTTAAATGGCTATTAAAAAATAAGGGTTGATCGTAGAATTGTGAAAATTGAGGATTCTATGTATTTTTGTATGTAGTATCATAAAAAAGTAAAAAAAAATGTCTAAAAAATAAAATAAAAATTTAGGGGTGGACTACCCCTAACATTTAGGGGGATGAAAAATAGATGTTGGCTGATTCTCATAGATACCGGATAAGCACAAAAAAATTCATCAAAATCGGTCAAGCTGTTTCGGAAGAGTATGGCCACGAAAACTGTGACACGAGAATTTTATATATTAGAAAAAAATACTAGTATTTAATTAGTATAACAATATTCTAAAAGTGACGTCGTTTATAAAGCATAACTCACAAGACTCGTTTCAATTACGAATTATTTTAAAGTTTTTAGTTATTAGAAAAAATCTCTTAAAATAGTTTTGATTATTTTGCTTTATAAATATTGAAAATTATTGCAGTTTTATTAATTTAGGTCTTTTACAACAATCTAACAAGCGCGTAATATCGAAGAGCTACGAGCGATAGGGACTGGACCGGACCAAGTAGCAATTGGGCTTCACTTTTTCCGATATTTGTGATCACTACATTAAATATGTAAAGAATCACTATGGACCAAATTATACTGTCGTGTTTGATGGCTACGATAAGACAGAAAACAGTACAAGACATCGGAACAGAAAAAAAGAGGAGCAATGAAAACGTCTGTAGACATAAATTTTAATCTTGATATGAAAGTTACTGTTCAACAAGAGCATTTCCTAGCGAATGCGAAAAACAAGTCCCGACTTATACAACTCCTCACAGAGAAAATGCAGGCTGAGCAAATTGAAACACGAGTGGCACCTAGTGATGCTGATTGTACAATTATAAAAAGTGCAATTGAAAAAGTCGCAAACTATCCTGAGGTTGCTGTTTTTGGGGAAGATGTAGATATAATAGTCCTTCTTATGGCTCTGTCACCACAAGAGAAGCAAATATGTTTTGTGAAGCCAGGAAGAGTTAAAGTGGAAATGCAAATTTCATCCTCACAAGAACTCCAAAAACTCTCATTTTGCTCTTCCATTCTTTTCTTAGATAGCTTCTGCGGCTGAGACATAATACCTACCAAGCACAAGAGTGGTTAGGTAACGCACTGGCTCCTGAAATGTGGGGATGGAAACGAGGAGCTGATGGGAACCTCGAGCCTGTTACCACTTCCAGCTCCTGACAACGTGCTACGACTGTTTGAGTTTATGCACACATGGCGTACTATAGATTTAGTAGAAATAGTAGGTGAAGATCATGATGATGTAGTAGAAGACAATGATTGGTTTAATAAAGACTATCTAATTATTATTTGCTAGTTTTGAATACATTTTGAAAACATAACAATTTTATTTTATTTATAAAACCGTCTCATTTTTTAAAGCCTATATAAAGTTGAACACTCTGAAACTTCTAAAGTATCGACCGTACAGAAAAAAATTAAGACCAAAGGAAATTTTATGTAGAATGTTTTCCTAGAAGTAACTGTTTTGCTATTTGTGCAGGTTTTGGACTTATGAGCTAAAATCTAAAAAAAGGGTTCTTTGACCCCCGCCGTCCACCCGTAGCTCAACCCCCACCCTTGAGGATTTTCGAAATGTTTATCTGGATATCTCAAGGAATAACTGTAGCGATTTTCAAAACTACACGAATTATTTCCGCTGATAGTCCATTTTCGGCTTAATTTTCTCAGGCTACCTATTATATGTGTTGTCTATATTTATAATTTGTTGTCTTTTGTTTTAGGTTGAAAGATATGTTTGTTTATTCTTTTCTTTTTAATTACCCAATTAGTCTTTTTTCTCTCGTTAATAACCTTGTAAAGGCTTGTCACGTGTCATTGGTGGAACAAAGTGTCAAAAACATTTAGAGTTTGGCCATCAAAAGCTGAACCTAGCAAAACGCGGCAAATTTAAAATATGAAAACTAGGCAACACCGTCTATAATAGGAAGAAACATATTTGATACTTTTTTAAAATTCACAAAAAGTAGATTTCAACTGTGGCTTTCCTCATATGAAATACGAAGTTATAACACGTTTCATATATGTACTATGGCTGCTACACACAATGTCGGTGGTACGGCTGGTGGCCATGTCACCGGCACCGCTAGGCTCGCATTTTACTATCAATAAGTAAGGATATTCATTGCGATTATACATCTGACATGCTGAACTAGGTATTTAAACCAACAGAAGTTAATAGTATTTGGGATGTCGGGATGAGAATTTCAAAAACAAAGTTTACTAATATACATAGTTATTTATTATTCACTATAATCAAAGTCTGATTCCAGATACTCCACACCCATCGATTCTTCTGAATCTGAACTGCTAGATTCGTCACCTGAATCGGTTACATTTATAATGAAACTTTCCATTTCTGCCACTATTCCATCTTTTTGTTTATAATTCTCTTCAATATGAATGACATGATTAACCATCTTATTCCATTCCTCGGAAGTAATGCTATCGAAGCATTCTTTTATTAAATTTTCCATTTCTGATAAGGATCTTGAAATATTTTTACTTGCCACTTTTCTCTTTCCTGTGCTCCAAATAAGCTCAATGGGATTGAGGTCACAATGATACGGCGGAAGTCGCAACACCTCATGGCCATGTTCTTCAAGGATCTGATCAGCTTCATAAATAGGATCAGGTTTATGTTTATCAACCAAGCACAGCAGTTCCTCTCTTGACTGAGTTTCTTCAAATGAAATATCATAACAACGGAGCCAATTTTGTATTTCTACTTTGCGAGTACTAGTGTTTGGTGCCTTATTCACTTGTATGGTATGATAACTTGCATTATCCATGACAATAATGCTGGGTTCCGTCAAATTGGGAATTAATTTTTCACATAACCATTTGTTAAAATTTGAAGCATTCATGTCATGATGATAGTCAGCTTTAGTTGATTTTGTACTAAAGACTAATAATGCATTTGGTATAAATCCACTTTCTGATCCTGCATGAACAATAATAAAACTTTTCCCCGAAGAAATATTATCAATAGCGCCCTGAGTTGAAGGTCCCTGCCATGACTTTTTTGGTTTGTAATTCTGATGAATATAAGTCTCATCTAAGTAGACAATTTTCTTCCCCTGTTGTCGTTTTAAAGCAATAGTTCTTAAGAATCTATGTCGCCACGCTGCGATATCATAGCGTTCCACAAGTACAGAACGCTGATTTTTATTTTGCTTGAATACAAATCCGTTGGTTAATAATATTTGACGTAATGTTTCTCTACAGTCTGTAAATGCAATACTCTCTTTTAAATCCGTCAAAAGGCTTCTTAATGTAGGCACTTGCTTCTTGACAACATAATATTCATTTATTTTGTTTCTTATAGCTTTAATATCAAAACTGTCCAGGTTAGACACTGTCTTCTTATGAGGGCGTTTCTTACCTAGGGTGCTGAACACCCCTTTGTTTTCTTTACTTTCATTATTAATCCTTTTCAATGTTGAAATACTAATATCTGAAAAAGAAACAGCAATATTTTTTAAACCTATTTATAATTTTAAACTAATCACTCCTGTGTATTTTTGTTGCATATAAATCTATGTGAACTTATACGTAATCTGAAAAAAAAAACATTGTTTATATAAGCCTTTTATTTAAACGATGTTTTTTTTTCTCAGTCTGTAAAATACATCTTGTATTTAAAACAAGTCTAGAATTTGTTTACAAATAGTGTATGTTGGTGTAAAAATCTAAGCAAAGGAAAAAATTTACACGAACCTATTACCAAAAATATGTATTTCTGACATTTTATATCAATAATTTTGAGCTTGGTAGGAACTTACCAGTCATTGAAGAGATTTTCTCAAAATATTTATTCTGTGAGAGATACTCTTCTTGATGAAATTCCTTTATTTTTTTTGAGATTTGCCAAAGCAGCACTGGCTCCTTCAACACTCGAATTCTTTTCTGTAAAATTGGTAAAATTGGAATGTACTAATTATAAATACCTATATATTATTATGACGTGAAAGTCTTGATAAATATGAAAGTATCTAAGTGAATAAGTTTTACTAACCTACGAACTCTATCGCAACATGTAAACAATCTTCTTTTTGCTTGATTATAGCCATTTGCTCATCTTGTTTTTCTTTATATTTACTTATCATAGTAAATAGAATCTGCCGCACTGCACTCTTTATAGTTTTACCCATATTTTGAAAGGAAAACCAAGGAATGCACAAAATAAACTTAACACAGTGACAACCAACTACGCAGATACGCCATGATGGCGGCCATGAACACTTTTTTTTTCGTGGTGGTAGTGTTGCCGCTATAAAAATCACCGGGTTCAGCTTTTATTAGCCAGACTCTAATTTCGGACGTAGGCATGACGATTCATTTTAAAAAATATCGATCTCAGATTCGATTCAAATCGGACATACTAGAATCGATTCTTGTTTAAATCAAGCATTAAAAGATCGATTTTCGATTAATCGAGCCAATTTCAAATATGACTAATTGCCTAACAGGACATTATTGATGACCAATTACTGCAAATACAAGTAATTGGATAGAAGTATTATTAAATTCATAAACATAATATCACGCGTATATTCCTTCGAAAGAATAGGTAGAAAAGGTGGGAATCGAACCCAGGATCTTTTGCTTAGCAGTAGTGCTTGTGACTACTAAACTAATGTGGCAGTTTAAATTTCTAGTCTCGCGTAAGTACTCGTAAGTCGGTTAATAAATTAACCAAGTTTTAAGTAAATATTTTTTAAAAAGTTAAATACAAATTTAACAAGATATATTTCCCAGTATTTTAAGTCGAGTGACTTAACAAAAATAACATCTAATCGCTCAGGGTCTAATTGAATGGATCGGTCCGATTCGGGAGGTTTATGAATCGATTCATTGAATCGATGTAGGGTTCAAAATCGATCTGAAAAATTACTCAAAATAATTGATTTTTCGATTAATCGTTTTCAAATCGACTTGCCAACTCGGACGCCCATAAACGAGAAGAAGAAGAAGAGCTTTCCGATCTATCTGTCATTTGTACTATGATTTTATAGCATAGATTAGTAAGAGTATGTCTTTAATCTTTATTTTTATTCTTTTTACAGATAAGCAAGAATAGAGAATTGTAATTGTATAGAAAATAAAACGGTGCCGTACGATGTAGAGTGGAAGTGAGGATTTTGAAGTCTGTTACAATATTGATGCTACCCACATATTTAGCAATAAATCTCATTAACGGATACATTGGGCTTTACCTATTACTTCGTTTACGTTTGACCCAGAGAGAGCGACTACAAACGAGACAATGCAAGCCACCGAAACAGGTAAGGCATCTCAAATATATCATAGGTATCTATTTAAATATTAATTAAAGGCCACAATTATAACGATTGTTTAGCTTTTTAAATGAAATGAATATATCATCCAAATCGTTCACATGCATCTGTGCTAACTGCCAAGGATAGCATTTTATTTCACAATTTAATTCTCGTCACTTTTTAAAACGATGTGGTTACCAAACTATAGTGTTTTTTTATAGTGCTGAGAGTTTTTTGACATGACACACAGATGAACCGTATCATGCATACCTACTACATTCTAAAAACAAGAAAATTATTTTACCATATAAATAGTTTTTTATTACTGTTGCTAAAATATTAGAAAACAATGCAAGTAAAGTTAGCCTGTAACATCCCACTGCTGGGCAAAGGCCTTAGCTCAACTATGAGGTAGTTTGAGCCATTCTCCACCACGCGGGCTCAGTGCGGGTGCATGTTAGCAAGCCCCCCATAATTCCTCTGACTAGGCTTAATAACTAATATCAACCAATATTAGCCGGGACCAACGGCTTAACATGCCTTCCGAAGCAAGGAAATGCTTATGATGATCGTCACTTATATGGTTGGAATAGTCACAAATCCAAACATGACCGCGCCATAGGTTGCGTCACTTTGGTATCACTACCAAAGCGTGGCTACCCCTGCGCTACGAGCTCTCAGTTTTTTTGTTCCTTTTTTTTTAATTTTACCAGACTGCTATGAAACCTAAAAGAAGGATTTTGTTTTTACTTTGGTTGCCTGTAGCAAAGGGCGTAAATGAGTTTGAGATTTGTTATATTATTTTATTTATGTGTAAATAATAATCTTGAATATATGGCATAATAATATATATGTTTTATTTGACAAATAATATATGCATATGTAACCTAGTTAGCGCGATGTTACCTATAACCATAACTCAACCATAACTCTCAATATAAGATTCCAATAAGAAAATGCTTCATAAGTTTTTTACAGCTTATAATTAGGCGTATACGATGGAATGATTTGTTTGTCAAAAACTGACACATGTATATTTAAGTTGCCTATGTCCCTTTGCTAGTATGGCGTCGATCCACTGTGCGACGCCTTGAAAACCAGCGTGCTAAGCTATTGTTATTGTTGAATAAATTAGTATTTTCAACACACTTGCTCAAAATGACGTTTTTATTCCACCGATTTTTGGCTCATAATCATAGATATTAAACACGCGTGCTTTTTCATTATATTATTGCACTAGTGCTTTTTATTAACCCGACCAATTTACATTTGTACCCTAGTACCACGTCGTAACTAAGAAGAAGAAGCGATTTAATTTAGTCGGGTTATACAATACTTTTATTTTAGCAACAAACAGTATTTATGCGAAAAATAACAGTATCTACATATTTATTTCAATAAATGGTAAATCCAGATTTATTACTAAAAAATAGCTCAAATTCATTTAACATTTTCTGTGATTTGTGTTTTAAACACGAATTATTACATTTTTATCTTGGCTTTTGGCTGATCTAGTTCGCGCCTAGGCCTTGCGCGCGCTTCGGTATCGCGGCAAGAAAAAAAAACAACGCGCCATTTTTCTTTCGTAAATAATAATTGTTGGATTAATTATGAAGTTTATTATTAATGAAAATGACTACTTCAAGTGAAGAAAACCTAGTATTAACTCTGCCGGACATACGTAACAAGGCGAAAAACGCGTGCGAAAGTCTTTGCCATCAAAATCGATTTTTACTGTTTTAATAATTAAAAACTTAGTAAATGAAGGGTCTTGTTTTTTCTCGCAAGTGTGTTGAAAAACGTCGTATGAAACACGTGTGCCTGTGACCATTATATACGCGGCTTTCTTATGGCGCACTCGCTTTCGCTCGTGCGCACACAATATCGCCCTCGCTTTCGCTCGTGCGCACACAATATCGCCTTGTATATAATGGTCAACTTAGCACACTTGTATCATAATGTACTATTAAACCACTATGTCACGGAGGTCGACAAAAGTATATTGTCAAGTATAATCCTACATGGGACGTACTAACTACACGGAATACAAAATTTATCAAGGTTTAATTCGAAATCTGACGTCAAAAATTACTTCTCTTGAGAACGTTTTTCTGGGTTTAGTTTTGGGTCTCTGGGGCAGGCTACGACTGTCTTTTTTGGCATCTAGCTAGGCATTTATGTGTAAGCATAGGGAAAAATCTAAAAGCAAAAGAGAGTTAAAATATAAACAAAAAAACATAATTAAAAAATAATAAAGTATAGTGTAGTGTCTGAAACCCGTATAATAGGTAGATATTTGGAACTTGCACAGAATATTTATTATTACATTTTTACTATAAAAGAAGTATAAAAATTTAATAAAGTAAAAAACAAAGGATATCCCTATTCAAAAAAAGTGACTGGCACGCGATGCATGCCACAACATAGATTATCCCCCTCCTTGCGGCTCAAGAGGTACGGCTTGTGACTTTTGATATGTTAACTAACTAACCCAAACAATGTTAAGAAGTCATCAAAATTGGGTTCCTTGAAATTCCCTCTACAATCTTTCGTTGATTGAGCTATATTGTGAGTTATCATTTTAGTTACCATAACATTCATGTGAATAAAATTAAAATTAAAATATTGTTTAATAACAAGGATCACTTGGTAATAATAAAAATATGTATAAAAACCTTTATAAATGTTACTATCAGATTAAAACTCTTTGTCACTTTTGAGTTCTTTTTATTAACAAGTAATCAAAGTTTGTTATGAAAGGAAATATTTTATTTTTATAATGAACAGAAATATTTGCACCAGTTAATAATGATAAAACAAGAAGTAGAGTTACATATTTACTTGCTTATTTATAATGGATTTTCTTCGCTTCAATATTTTTTAAGTTTATTTATTTAGATCTCAATCAGGGTTGGCCTGGATAATTATCGTGATAATTATCATGATAATTACGTGTTGATAATTATCGTTGATAATAACGAGTAACTGTTATTGTACAAAACAAAACGAAAAAATATATAATGTGTATCCAAATAAATGTTTTTTCGTCACAACATCAATAATGTATCCAAACGAACGCTAAATGTCATTCATCTACAGGGGAATCACTGTAAATTGTTTTCCTTTTCGTTAACTCTAGTTTGTACGATGCGAAATTAAATAAAGAAAAAAACATTATGCCTAGAAAACTTAATCCAATATGGTGCAAGTTTGCCTTCAATAAAAGTTCACAGTTGAAACTAAAAGTAATATCTAATAAATATAGAAAAAGAAATTATAATACGTTATTTGATTTGAAAGTTGGATAATTATCAGATAATTATCGGATAATTATCAGATAAAATAATTATCTTGATAATAGCCAACCCTGATCTCAATACTTTTTTCTGTGAAGTCTACAATCACAAACATTCTGAGTATTGATCTTTGTTGTAATTTTTCACATTAATATTTTGGTGAAATACACCAACTTCATTTCAAATGCCATTTCAGTAGTTTAAGACGATATTAAAAACATATATGAATACCTTATTTTGTGAATTTACAGAAAGCAGTAGCAGCAAACAAAATTTATATGAAAGTATTAAATTTCGACCATCACCAAATTTTAAACACATGAAAAAATATCTGAAGTCGAAATTTGAAGAAGACGAAGAAGAGAGAAAAAATAAAGTGAATACGGCGGTACAACCGCCGCTACCGCCAAACTCGCCGCCGCCGGACAGTCCGATCACCCTGAAGCAGGAGGTCGAGGACGACGGCTACGAGCGGCCGGCGGGCGCGTACTCGCCCGGCGCCGGCTTGGCCGCGCACGCGCCCGCGCCCGTGCCCGCGCCCGCGCCCGCCGACACCAAGAAGAAGTTCATGTGCAAGGACTGGGTGCGCGGCACGTGCACGCGCGGCGCCGCCTGCATCCACCTGCACGAGCTCGACAAGAGCCAGCTCAAGGGCGTGTACCGCTTCTGCCGCGACTACGAGAACTCGCGCTGCGAGCGCGCCGTGTGCAACTTCGTGCACGCGACCACCTTCGAGAAGGAGCACTACTACCGCACGGCGTACCTGCCGCCGCACGCGTTCTACCACCTGCAGAACTCCGCCGCCGCGCCCGCCACCGCCACCGCCGCTCCCGTCGCGCCCGCGCCTCCGCTCCCTGAAGGTATCGAACGACTGATTTCAAGCACTCTTTTTATAAATCTGAATAATTTCGCAATCAGCGCTAGTATTAATATTCAGATGTCCTTAATAACCGGCACTGCTAATGCGAACTGTCGCCAATGGCCATGGTCAATCCATCCAATTTATTGATGTGGTAAGAAGTAAAGTGTTGAAAGTGAATCTCGTATTGCAGTTGCAGTGCCGCCGGAGATGCCGATGTTCACCAACCCGCCGCCGCTTGCAGGGTGAGTCACTGACTGCATGCCTAAGCCATTATTTTACAAATAAAATATTCTTAAACAAACATTTCATAAACCGTTATGTTTAGCCATAAGGAGGCTGTAAAGGAATCAAATGTTAGTGTCACATCTCTAACAGCTTATAATTCAAAAACTTCGTTTAACAAAAATTTACCAAGCTATACAACGTGTTATGTTAAATGTGTAAAACCTCAAAAACCCCAAATGATTTTTTATTCAATGGACCTAACTCTGTAAGAAACAAATAAAAATAATTTGGGCTTTATGGGGTATTTTTATTTTATCGGTACTTGTGATCATTTCTTGCTCTGCGTACGACGATCTGTCGAGAGAGGAGTCGGGAGATATATCACCGGGTAGCTGGCTGCGCCGTGCTGACATTATTATTATTACTATCTACGCTCATAAAAAACTAACCATTGCTTGTCTATGTAGGTATTTAGGCGGTTTTGCGCACGTTACGGCTTGTCTTATTAATAAATAGACAAGGCAACATTTAATGAAGATGCTTTGAAAAATGTTACCTATATTAAAACGTGGTTAAATTGATTCTGCCCGATATTCCAATCAAACTGTTTTCAGGTTTTGCGCATTTACCGTTACACGTTGTATTCGATTTATACTGGAGTGGCTAATCGATTTGTAAAGGTATCAGTCGTGGCCGTCAAAATTTTAAAAAACCGGCCAAGTGCGAGTCGGACTCGCGCACTGAGGGTTCCGTGCCAACTTTAACTGAATTAGGGAATCCACTTAATTCTACTTAGTAAAATACCACAATATTTTGTTGACTGCAAATATAACTTTGTTTTTCATAGTGTCTGTATGAAGTACAAAGTTATGTTTGCGGTTGTTGAAAACATGCTATATCTCAAAAACTACTCGTTCGATCTCGTCCAATTTTCGTTGAAAGTATTTGTTAAGATATACATTATATATTTTTTTTCAAAATTTACAGTTGCTTGGTTTACATGTTAGGTGGGGGGGGGGGGGGGGGGACGACGACGCCCATTTTACCACTTTGGAAGCGTCTAGCTATGAAACGTTAGACTTTAAAAGAAAATGGTTTTAGAATCCTCCATGTCATTTTAAGAGACCTATCCATAGACACCCCACACGCATAGGTAGGACTAAAAAATTTTTTTTTGGTTTCAGTTTCATGTATGGGAGCCGCCTCTTAAATGACATTATTTTTTATTTTTTGTATGAGAATCGGTAAGCGGTTATCGAGATACATCTTCTTACCAAATTTCAACAGTGTAATGCTTATAGTTACAGAATAAAATGGCTGTGACATACGGACGGCCAGACAGACAGACAGACAGACAGACTTGACGAAACTATAAGGGTTCCGTTTTTTGCCATTCGGCTACGGAACCCTAAAAATCGTGTGAGTCACGCTCCACAGTAATAAATCCAAAACCCTTTCTAAGATTTTGTTGTGCGTGTTGTCCTTCAACTAAGTTTGTGATTATGTGTGTGGTTACAGCGCGGCGATGCCCGCGGGCGGCGTGGGCGGCGTGGGTCTGCTCAAGTTCAGCGCCGCGCCCGCGCTCGCCCTCAGGCGCGAGTGGCGCAACCAGGAAGACTGTAAGAATCCGTTCATGTCATGTTCATTAAACTATTCATCTTCGGCATCGTTATTAGCAGCACCACGTCCATTGATGAACACAGGCCTCTCCCAAGGCTTAACACGGTGACGGGATTTAACCTGTCTGCATACAGTCATCATCATCACTATCAGCCAAAAAACGTCCACTGCTGGCTGAACCAAGGACGCCCCCACGGTTTGTCTGCATACAGTTCGATCCTGCAATTTGTACGAGTATACTGGCTGGTGGATATCCTATACCTACGTCTATTTTTTTTAGTATTACCGGTCATCAGTTCTTCGCGCTATGTGCCCTGGCCATTTCCATTTCCTTACTAATTCATTAGGCAATGTTATTTCAATGGATCTTTCAATTATTTCAATCCTGTTTCGTTTGTAAAATTAAACTGAAAAAGTAGATGTAAATGGTGTTTTTGTACAGTGGCCAGCAAATCAGGCAGGCTATCCGCTTTTGTTTCAAAACAGCCTTTATTACAATTAATTAAGATACCGCAGTGATTACCTTGACGTGCTGTTGTGCGTACATAGTAAATAATGTTTGTATAAGAGAAAGGATCAGTGACACGTGTGCGATCGCTAACCTGAACACTTTGGTGCAGACAGCAGCCCGCCGCGCGACGCCGAGCCGGCCCCGTCCGCCATCAAGTGCAAGAACTGCGAGTTCACCACCATCAGGTAACCGACGCGCGCCGTCAGTCGTGCCACAGACGAACTGATAACATGCTATAGTACGAGAAGGGATCCGCAATAGTCCCTGATCATTTGATACTTAGATTAACCTTAGGCTGCAACCGTAAAACATAACTTCTCGTACAATAATTTGCCCGAGCCGTTCCAAAGTGCCGTAATTTATTTATTTATGAACGTCTTTGACTTTAATAAAAAAAAAATCAATAAAAATATTTAAATACAAACCAACCAATTTAAAGGTATTAAGGTAAAAAGTTGTAAAAAAATATTCATTGGTGGAAGGACCTAATATTGTATAATAAAGGTCCGTCACTTTATTACATTTTAAGCATCTCAAAACGTATTGAGTACGTATTATTGTCAGTTTACTAGAACCAAGTAGTTGTCCTCGTAGGAGACATGTGTAATGTGCACGTACGAGTGTATGTGTGTGTGTGCAGGCTGCAGCACAGCAAGGCGGCGGTGGCGGGCGCGCTGCGCAGCTCGCAGGAGCTGGACGACAAGCTGGAGCAGCTGATCAAGAAGAACGACCGCCTGCAAGCCGTGCTGAAGACGCTGCTCAAGCCGCGGGTGAGTGCCACCCTGTGCCGTGCACCTCTGCACACGATATGTTTCTTAGGTTTATGTACTAACAGAAAGACGCGTGCGTACACACACTTCCAGGTCCCAGATCCTTAGTACTTCTGAGCTCTGAGAAGGTTTAATAGCATTTATTTTTTGGTTGCATTAAACCTCTACCTTAAACGGTCTGGGTTCTGGTATGTTTTCCTGTTTAGTGTTATAACTTCATAATGTAAACCCTTTCTCACTCAGGTCCAAAGAAAGCGTGAAAGTATTATAGGGTGCGATCTGACACGCGGAATGGATTTCTGCGCTATGCGACCCGATCTCAGAAAAAAAATATTTTAGTTCATTTAATATGTTATACTCGTGTTGCGAAAATAATTATCGACTAAATAATTTGGTTAATATGGTTGGTGAAGTTTGATTGCTGGGGTGCGACATAATTGTGTTATTTAAAGGTACAAAGTAAAATTGTGTTCCAGTGATGATTTTAAACAGAAATAGTACATTATGATACAAGTGTGCTAAGTTGACCATTATATACAAGGCGATATTGTGTGCGCACGAGCGAAAGCGAGTGCGCCATAAGAAAGCCGCGTATATAATGGTCACTGGCACACGCGTATCATACGACGTTTTTCAACACACTTGCGAGGAAAAAACAAGAATCTTCATTTACTAAGTTTTTAATTATCAAAACATTTATTAAAAATACATTTCACTCGATTTTGATGGCAAAGACTATCGCACGCGTTTTTTGGCTCGTTACGTATGTCCGGCGGAGTAAATAATAGGTTTTCTTCATTTTCTTCACTTGAAGTAGGCATTTTCATTAATATTAAACTTCTTAAATAATGTAATGTGACGAAGTTTATTACCGTTACATTAATATGCCTACAATTATTATTTACGAAAAATGGCGCATTGTTTTTTTTTCTTGCCGCGATACCGATGCGCGCGCAAGGCTGAGGCGCGAACTAGATCGGCCAAAAGCAAAGATTAAAAATGTTATAATTCGTGTTTAAAACACAAATCACAGAAAATGTTAAATGAGTTTGAGCTATTTTTTAGTAATAAATCTGGATTTACCATTTATTGAAATCAATATCTAGATACTGTTATTTTTCGCATAAATACTGTTTGTTGCTAAAATAAAAGTATTGTATAACCCGACTAAATTATATCGCTTCTTCTTCTTACTTACGACTTGGTACTAAGGTACAAACCTAAATTGGTCGGGTTAATAAACTAAAGGCACTAGTGCAATAATATAATGAAAAAGCACGCGTGTTTAATATCTATGATTATGAGCCAAAAATCGGTGGAATAAAGACGTCGTTATGAGCAAGTGTGTTGAAAAGGATATTTATGAGTTCCCGATACTACATCATTATATCATCTGTTATGTTTATTTCTACCTATAACTTGCAATAAAGAAATGATTCATAAGTAAAAGTGCAATTTTGTATACATTTTTTTGCGGTGACTTAATGAGATTTACAGAGTTGTTATTATTTTTATACCTTAAAAAAGTTCAAGGAGTCCAGTCTTTTCTTTATATCACAGCCATATTAAAAAAAAAATGTTCCTTGCAAGTGCAAGGAAAAAACTAAATGGCGTGTGTATGTTATTTTGATGTTAGTTAAACTGCAAAACAATGCATAATTAATTGCATACAATATTAAAAATTATACAGTTCGTTGCAGAATTTCGGATTTTTATAATAAAAACCATAATAAAAAGATATACGATCTACCGAAGGGCCTTAAAAAATTTAGAGTCAGAAAACGATAGCAAATAAACACCACTATAAACCATTTTAATTTAACACATACATGATGTACCAATCACCCTGCATTTTTCTCGGGGACAGATATGTTATTTAGAATATTGCAGAAGAAACACATCAACATTAAGGTGTCAGAAAATATTATTCCCCATTCTTTCAGGTTATTGCGCACATCGCGAATGTCAGTTAAAGCTAAAACGAATATCTTATATATAAAATTCTCGTGTCACAATGTTCGTTCCCGTACTCCTTCGAAACGGCTTGACAGATTCTCATCAAATTTTGTGAGCACATTCAGTAGGTCTGAGAATTGGCCAACATATATATTTTTCATATCCCTAAGTTACTCTGAGACCGCTTAAAATTTTGAATTACGGGACTAGGCGGGACGGGGCCGGGGTGAGAACAAAGTTCGCTGGGTCCGCTAGTAGATGTGTAAAAACTTTTGTTAGAAGTAATCGTACGCGATATGCAAAAGTAATAACGTTCCTTTTCTCGGGTCAGTGTCTCCCTATATACGGTAATGAGCGTAGATTCACCGTAATCACGCATTTACCGTCACATGGTAAAAATGTATTACCGTGATCGTGTCATTGTATAACGATTCTAAGTCACTTTGTTGCATAAATCGAAGACTTCGTAAAATGAAACTCATTCTGTCAACCTAACAATTTTGTTAATGGAAATACTGCTTTTGTTCAATGATATTGATACAATATCATTGCTTTTGTTTCCCGGGATTCCCAGGGAATCGCTAAAATCCTCAAAAGAAAGAAGAAAGAAAGAAAAGAAAGAAATTGACAAAAGCTACGTTTATTTCAGGCCAACTAACGACATATTGTAAAATAAATAAATTTATTTACAAAAATAAGACAGACGAGACTGTCGCTCGATGATTCTCAATTAGGCTAATAATATATTCAGACTAGATTTGGTTCATAATGCTATTTTTTCTTTTGAAATATAGTACGGTGATTTACACAGTAAACATTTAACCGATTCTCTGAATTTTTTTTCTTAAAACACGGTAATTGTACTCTGGTTTTGCATATGGAGACACTGACCCTGGTGAAGCTGGGACGGTGCCGTTTCCGCTAAGTCAGAATGTGTTAAATTCAGTTTCATAACGAACCGAATTCAATAAAATACATCGGCCGCTGTGGCAGCAGCGGCGCCGCTGCAGAATGTGTAAACAGCCTTGTCGTGCCACAAATAACAGCGTGCTAACCGTGTGCGTCGTTCGCAGAGGGTGCTGGAGCACGTGAGCAACAACTTCCTGGGCCCGCAGCCGGCGCTCGGCGCCGAGGGGAACAAGGACGCGCTGCTCTCGCAGGTGACACCAATACATATTGCCTTCAGTTCACTTTCCCTTTAACGAACTCATCACAGAGATATCAGAAGTGTTATATGAACGTATACGAGTGTTTTTTTTTAAATAGGGGTTGATTTGTTTCGTTTCAGATGAAAGTGTTGCTCACAAAGATATTGCTGGGCAGCGAGGCCGAGGCGCGTGACGGCGGCCGCGACCTGGCCACGTGAGGGCGCGCTCCCGCCCCCGGGCCCGCTCGCGCTCCCGCGCCCGCGCCCGCGCCCGCGCCCGCGCCCGCCCAGCGGCGCCGCCCAGCGTCCAGACCGTAACACACTACACGCCATTCTTCGTCGCTGCTCTGCAAATATCTTTCAATTTCAGTTTCAATCAAATTATTTTTAATCCAACTACCATTCTATTTAGACCTACTTGCGTTTGTCAGGATTAGCTTAGCTCTGTTAGCTCATCATTATGTCGAGCTCAACATTAAACAAATTTATCCAGCCTCTTCTAAGCGTTTCGATGTTAAATTGTATATTATTCATACGCACACACATCAAATAAGGTTTGTGATCACTAAGCTAATTTAAATTTTAAAATATAACTAGATCAAGAAACCGTATTTGTTGAACGTTTTATTAAAATACAAAAGCCTTGTAATAATTTAAATATTACTATAATAACAATCATATTTAGTGATAGCATTTTCGCAGACTTTTTTTGATGTGTGCACGTACGTAGATTGCTAGAATACACAAGTCAGATTTGGTCTCCTATGTAATATTGATAAAAAGAAGGATTAAGAGATAATTTATAATAAATATTTTCTACAAATAGGAAGCACACTAAGAGCAGAATGTTATAGTACTATTTGTTAATATAAGGTAAGCTTGTTATTGGCGATGCTATCGTTACATAAATTTAGTTAGTATATTGTGTTATTCAAATTAAAAGAGCGACTTATATTTGTTGCGTTCATCAATCGGCGATGCAAACAAAGAAACAATAAATGAAACCCATAGCAATAGAACGATGATTTCACCCAAAGCCAAGCTAGCTCTCCCGTACGCAAGGGGGCCCCAAGATAACTAAATTACATTCTTTATGTGCAAGTTTTTTTGCGAGTTTATCGCCATTTATGAGTTATACTTATTTCATTTTGAATATTGTGACAGTTATATTTTAATTTTATTGACAATTACCAGATTATATTATGCGGAGTGTCCCGAAAATGAAGGAGAATCCTGTAACTGCAAATAGGTCACATTATGCCAAAATTGTTTTCAAGTAAAAGTCTTACCAGTTTCAAGATACCCACACTTAATACTTTTGAAAATTGCAACTTCCCTCTTTATAAATCATGCCAATTTTTCACATAGCAACTTTATCAAGACCTGTTTTATTTTTAACTTACAACTAATTGAAACATCTTAACAACATTTTTTAGAGTATCCCAAAAAAAAAACGGAAGCTAAGTGTCAATCACTTAAAACTCTTGCTTTAGTAAATGCCAATTTTGATATTGTAACTATTATTTAGCAATCACCTTTAAAATATTTTTATGCCAATACTAATGCACAAAACGATTGTGTTTTGTTTGGACTCTATTATGACACATTTTTATCTACACGAAATCACGCTGATCATGGTAAAAACGAAAAATGAGCGAAGTCGCAATTTAAAAAAAATAAAAATAAGGTGGGTATCTCGAAGGGATGAGACTTTTATTTGTTTTTTTAGCATATGTAAATTTGCAGTTACAGAATTATCTTTTATTTTCGGGACACCCTGTATGAGCAATTTTATCTGCCACAGCGAAATGTTGTTTCTTATTGCTCGATAATGTACAATTTTTTTATTTTATTTTAATTTTTACTTAGTGTAAAACATAGAGCAATAAATTACATGTATAATGTTAATGAGAGAGATAAAACTAATATGCCTATCAAGTTTTCACTTATAGCTTAGTTAAGGCAAAGTGCAAACGATCAGTATAGACCATTTCGGACCCTATTGCTTTTAGAATAACTACTTAAAGCGCTTTCGTCGCGCGTCGTACAGCTCCCTAAACGTCTCAAAAATCACTGAAGTCTCATTCAATCTTTCGGAACAATTGATTGAATGAACTACTCCAACCAAAAATGCACGGAGAGCGCGAGTTTTTTTCCCATAAATAGTAGTTATATAGTCCCATAATAGTTTTTCCTTCGAGAGCTGCAAATGTGGTTTATAAACAGGAGAAAGGGTCTTCTGTTGTATAAAATTCATATAGTTAACAAATTAATTGATGACCGCGATTAAAAATGTATATTTACTTATTGACTGTAAACGTCAACAAGCAAATAAAATAGTTAAGCCGCATGCGAAGCGCGGTCTAAAACCAATCGACTTGCGCGAAGTTTCTGGTTTCTTTTGAATCAGTACGTTATGACGCGTAACGTTAGTCACTTTTTACTTTAAACTCTGATTTTTAATTACACCAAAATCACATTTAGTGCGATGCCCCTTTTTCGTTATTAAAAAATAGTGTAGTTCCTAAATAATCGACATATTATTTTTCATCTCTCTTGTTCGGAAAATTTTACTTTCATGTATAGTTGGAAATTAGCTTTTTCATCCTAAGGTAGAAAGTTATATAGTTTTAATTGGCATGGCATGTAGTCTAGGCATGATGGCAAAGCTTGGGTCGAAGATAATTTAGTAACATCATATTATTAACATAAATACTTTTCATACATTCTTGCTTAGCTATACATTGAAAAAACATATTGTGTATTATGATCGTTAATATAAAAAAGTATTCGATTTTCTAATTTTAAAAAAATATACAAAATCAACAATTTTAGTAGGTATTTGGCTGACGCCATAATACCATGATGAAGTTTTTATTAATTTACATTGTGGTTGTCACTATTTCTTTTAGAAAAAAAAATGTGACATACATATGTAGTATCGATTATGATTAATGCATGTTGTGTGTATTTTTTGTATTAGTATAATATGTATTGTTAAAGGATGATGTTAAATGTCGGTGAGTTGCCCGGCGACTGTTTTACGAATACCGAATTTTTCACATCCATCATTCGGCGCCTACAAAACAACACGTTGTGTGTAAATATTAATTTCCTGAAACTGCAATACAAAATCAGGCTTAGAAGATGGTGTACAAATTGCGTTAGGGAAGACAAATAAATAATTAGTAATAAGAATAATGGACACCGTGTCGCGCCGGTGTGGGCTGCGATGACGGGCTCTGGCCACTGGAGGGAGCGCTTGCCGAGCTGGCATCAGAGCGAGGGTCGATAAAAACATACTCATGTTACACATTTTGTAGCACTTCTTATCAATTTTTTTGTTTGTAAGTTTTATATATTTTCGTGTAGCCTCGAGATACGAATCAAGTTTTCTCGGCGATGTGCCCCGCTTCGATGCCGGCGCACGCTCGCATCGAACTTATAGTTTGCGAACGCGAAAGTTATTATAAGTACCTAGTTGTAGTTTTTTAGAGACTTTTCATAAATGATATTTTCATAAAGTAAAGTTTCGTATCGATGATAATGGTTTTATTTCTAAATAATCCAATTGATTTATATTATAAACTTTTGTAAGCAGTTCTAGTATGACTGACCAAAACAACGCACGATGTCCTTTGCTTGTGACATTGGGAGCACACCGCCTAAATGACATGAAGTGGCTTTGGTACGCGTGCGGTACGGAACCCAGCGCGCGTCGAAGTGCGCTGTGCGGTACACGGAAGCCTTTTGTTAGTGCGCTGAAGGGGGGAACGCACGGTCATGTTATCTATGAATAATTCTCCCGTCTATGAAACTAGATAGTCTAGTCTAGATATACAATAATTCAATATTTTTTACCTCACACAACGTCTCGTCTCTTAACGTGGAAAGGCTTTTGAGCCTTTCCACGTGATCGCGAGGTAAGGAAGGAGCATGCTGAAGTCTTGTCCGACAATCTGCCGCCAGCTAACGACGGGGAAGATGTCGTTGAGGCCTGGAAGGCTTCGTCTACTCGTATTTTGGAAACCGCTTTGATTACTTAGGGCGTAAAGAGTTGACGTAACGAAGATTGGTTTGACGAGATTGACGGGGTACTCAGGGCAGCATTCGATAAACATCGAGACCTTTTGCGGCAACACAGACGACGAGGTGGACGTGATGACGTAGTCAAAGCGAGTGACCTTGAAATGCGCAGGTTGTCTCGCCAAATTAAAGATAAGTGGTGGCGTGCTAAGGCTTGTAGCATGCAGCGGCTCGCTGACACTAACCAGCTCGGGGAGTTCTACCGTGAGGTGCGTAATCTGACAGGTACGTGCAGTCGAGCGAAGGTGCCTTTGCGATCAGCAGATAGCGGAAGGCTGCTGACGAGCATAGAAGACGTACTGACACGTTGGGCAGAACATTTTAACTCTTTGCTCAACATTGATCGTTCAGCTGATCTACAACACGTCAGTTTATTGCCCCTACTCCCTCTAGCTAATGATCTGGATGAGCCTCTGTCACGTGATGAGGTTGTATCACGGCTATCAGACAGCAGAAAAACATGCGGGCAGTTGGCATTGACCTTATACCCGGAGAGCTGATAAATACGGCGGTAACGAGATGCATGTTCATATATGGAAACTCTTTGTTAGCATGTGGGAGGAAGTGTGAGTCCCGGTGATTTTAAAGTATCTCGCATCCAAGCTCTTTACAAGAACAAGGGTGACCGTTCGGACTGTGGCTCTTACCGTGGTATTTCGCTCTTGTCAGCACCTGGGAAGGCTTTTGCTAGGTCAAAAGTCATAAAAGTCATTTATTTATGCCATAGGACACTTTTACACGTCCCAATATAAACCCTACCACAGCTTCGGGACAATTTTGGGCTAGTGCTGAGAAGAAGCTGCGCAAGAAACTCAGTCACTATTGTCAATGCCTCTTTTCAAAAGGTTTGCAATGTTTGTAGTATTCATGCAAGTCCATACATTATTATCTTTTAAATAATCATCTACTTTATAATACCCTTTCGTCATTAGGGTTTCTTTATTGACAGTTTTAAATTTATTGATTGGTAAGTTTACAATGTGTTCTGGTAGTTTATTGAAAATGTTATACATTTCCCCATGAAAGAATTACCAACCTTTCGAAGCCTAAATTGTGAAATAGCAAGCTTATCCTTATTCCTAGTATTATAATTGTGTATGTCACTATTTTTCGTGAATGAATGTAACTTTTTGCGTACATACATTAAATTTTCATAAATATACTGAGAGGCTACAGTTAATATTCTAATTTCTTTAAACACCTCTCGTAGGGAATCTTGAGGTTTTAGATTATAAATAGCTCGCACGGCTCTTTTTTGTAATATAAAAATTGATTCTATGTCAGCTGCCGAGCCCCACAGTAAAATGCCGTAGGACATCAAGCTATAGAAATAACTAAAATAAACTAACCTAGCTGTTTCTATATCAGTCAAACGTGTAATCTTTCTTACAGCAAAAGCAGCTGAGCTTAGTTTTCCTGACAAAGCCTCTATTTGAGGACCCCATTGTAGTTTGGAGTCTAAAGTGATTCCCAAGAACGTTGTGGAGTCGATAATATCAAGCGATTTGTCTTTTATCTTAACCTGAGTTGATGCCTGTCGGACATTAGGCATCGTAAACTTTACACATTTAGTTTTACTTCCATTAAGAAAGAGATTGTTAACTGTAAACCAATGTAATACTTGTGAAAGAGTATTATTTACATCGTCAACATTTTCTTCACCTCTTGGGATTTTAAATATAAGTGAAGTATCATCAGCAAACAATACTATATCACAAAGATTCCCTACAAAATGCGGGAGGTCATTTATATATATCAAAAATAAAAGTGGTTCCAATATAGATCCCTGGGACACACCCATAGTTAGAGGCGCTCCAGAAGACTCAATTCCGTTTACATATACTTTTTGCGTTCTACCTGATAGATAAGAATTAATTAAGTTTAATGAGTTTAATGATGCCCCATAATGACGTATTTTTATCAGTAATGTTTCATGGTCCACACAATCAAACGCTTTGGTAGATCACAGAAAATTCCTAAAGCATCATGCCTATTATCATAGGCATCAAAAACATGTGTTAAAATAGCAACTCCTGCATCGGTTGTGCTTCTACCTTTAGTAAAACCGAATTGTTTATTATTTAATAACTTATTTGATGAAAAGTGTGCTAAAATTCGGTTAAATATAATCTTTTCATATATTTAACTCAAGACTGGCAAAATCGATATTGGCCTGAAGTTTGAGGGGTCGCTTTTGTCACCCGATTTGAAAAGCGGTATTATTTTACTAATCTTCATTAAACTAGGAAATTGGCCGTCATCAATACACTAATTAAAAATTATTGCTAGTTTAGGAGCTATTGTGTCGATAATTGATTTTATAATATGCACGGATAGTCCCCACAGATCCTCAGTTTTTTTCATATTCAACTCGAGAAATGTTTTTATTATTACTTCAGGTCCTACATGCCTGAAGTCAAACTGAGAATTACATTCGTTAACATAAAGTTTTAGAATAGATTCGGCTATTACTGAAGAAGAGGCAAGTTCTTTAGTTGTAGTGGGCGCAATATGTTAAAAAAACGATTCAAAAGCAGTTGCAACTTCTTGATTTGAATAAAGTGTTTTATCATTTATTTTTAATGTAATTTTATTATCTCCTAATTTATTTTTACAGGTTTCTTTATTTATGATGCTCCATGTAGCTTTTGCTTTATTTTTGGAGCTAGCCACTATTTTACGAAGATGGTATGATTTAGCTGTAGCACATACTTTTTAAATTATTTTTGACGTAATCAATAAAGTTTGGGTCATGCGAGCTTTCTCGAAGACTATACAATTTATACAGTCTATTCCTACTTTTATGAATCCCTGTCGTGGCCCAATTATTAAATTGGCACTTGGCCTTGTTTGATTTATTCTTCCTTAAGGGAAAATTTCATCAAAATCGTTTATAATGAAATGAAACAGATCTTCATATTGCTTATCTACATTATCACTAGTATTTTGTTTAGTTGCATATACACTATCGCTTATTGTATCTCTAAATCTATCCAACCTTTTTACTGTAACAGGTCATACAAAGTCTCAACAGGTGTTATTTCGGTATGATTGTGTTCAAAAAAGACCTTTTGACCTCTATGGTCAGAACTGAGACCAATTAAGATACCTTTGTCAACGACACTAGCATTTTCGTCACAAAAAATATTATCTAAGCAGGTGGCCGTACTAGGGGTCACCCTTGTCGGTTCCCTAAAGAGATTTTTCAAATTAAAAGATTTAAAAAGACTAAGAAATTGATTGGCAGTTTTTCGTTCCTTTAAAATATCAAAGTTAAAATCTTCACAAACAACTATCTTCTTATTCGATTTCGATACCCTGTTTAGTGCTTCTTCCAAAATTGGTTCAAAAAGTAGGTAACTAGCGTCGGGAGGGCTATACACACATAAAATGATATATTGTTCTAGCTCGGTACACGCTATTTCGACAGTACGTTCTAAAGAGAGCGACACAATGTCCCTGCGATCTTTAAAGTTAAATTCATTATTTAGAAGTATGAGCGAACTCCCTCTAGTAGTGGTCTCTCTTGAAAACGAACTACCGACTGTATAATTTTCAATATTAATCATTATTTCCCAATTTCTATACCAATGCTCTGTCACACACATTACATGAACACATAAATTATGTAAAACTAATGATAGTTCAAGCTCTTTGTAACCTGTGAAGCTATATTTTCTGTGCGTCAATTGCAAGAAAAAAGCAGAGAACAAGGTCGTCATTTGTATCTCTGCTTTGTCGAACTGGAAAAGGCGTTTAAGTGTTCCTCGTGAAGCCTTATGGTTATTGCTAGGTAAGCTGGGATGCACGGAGAAGTTTGTGAGACTTCTAAGACTCATACACGACGACATGCACTGCTGCGTCGCTGTAGACGGCGAACAGTCAGATATCTTTCCCGTTACTTGTGGGGTGAAACAAGGATGCGTCTTAGCACCTACACTGTTCGCCTTATACTTTGCGGTGGTGGTCCGAGAAGTCTTAGAGACAGTTTCCGAGGGAGTCCGCATCCGCTTCCGCACAGATGGCGGTCTCTTCAATTTGGCCAGACTTAAGGCGCGCACTAAGACAGCAGTACTACAGATATCATGATGACTTATGTTTCTTAGCGGAATCCCCAGATGGCCTGCAACAGCTAATGTCAGTATTTCACCAAGCCTGCTGCAAGTTCGGATTGAAAATTAATGTCAAAAAAGACGGAGGTGATGTCTTTAGACTCACATGGTCACGAGACACTGGCCGTACAGCTTGGTGAAGACGTGCTGAAGAAGGTCGACAAGTTTCGCTACCTGGGGAGCACTTTAACATCCAATCGCGACCTTGAGGCTGAGATCAACAGCAGGATCAGTGCGGCAGCTGCAGCATTTGGGAGGCTGTCTTCCAAGGTTTTCAGAAATCAGGAATCAGAAATCAGAAACATTTATTTGCTTATAACATGGTATTACATTGATGTCACAATTTTAAAGGTAGCTGCTCATGTTTGACAATTTTGTCATGCAAATCAAAATTGGTACAATAAATTCTATAAAGTCAAAAATTTAATGTAAGGTACATAATTTCATTATATTAAAATGCTTCCATGTCTTATTACATTATGCTATAAATTATATGTCAATTACAATCACTAGAAGTCAATAGTTACAACAAAAGCTACAAGTACAAGCAGTTACACAAATAATTACATTAGTCGTCTAAAAATTCTCTCACTGTATAAAAGCATTTAGTCAGGAGCCACGCATGTAATTTTCTTATGAACAATGTTAATGGCAGTGCTTTAAAACTCGGATGGAGTTTGTTATAAATTTTAATAGCCATGCAGTGACAACTTCTTCTGTACAATTCCAGTCTTATATCTGGTATCATGATCCTATCTTTGTGTCTAGTAGGCTTATTGTTATATTTCTCCCTTGTGACAAAATAATGGGAGTGTTTCCGTACAAAAATACACATTTGCTTAATGTAAAGGCATGGTAGTGGTAAGATTCCGAGTTTTTTGAAAAGAGGTTTACAACTTTCAAGAAAATGTGCTCTACAAATGGCCCTTATACATTTTTTCTGAGCTTTAAAAGCTTGGATAAAGTCAACTGAGCCGCCCCACAAAATAATGCCGTAACTTAAGGCTGATGACACATAGCCATGATAGGCAGACAGAGCGGTTTCGGTAGAAGACACATTACTGAGCCGTCTAAGCGCATATACAAACTTGTTTAGTTTTGTACACAGGTTTTTAATGTGAGCTTTCCAGTCGCAATGTTTATCTAAGATAAATCCAAGAAAGATGATTTCGTTTACAAGTTCAACGTTCCTTCCGTCATAGCTAGGTAATACATCTATTGAATTTGCTTTGTAGGTAGAAAACTGAATACATTTTGTCTTTTGAATGTTTATTTTAAGGTTATTTGAGCGTAGCCAATTGATGATATTTTGTAAAGACTGGTTAATTTCGACAGTGAATTCCTCTACCTTATCACATTTTATTACCACTGTAGTGTCATCTGCGAACATAAGGCATTTATGTTGGGTTGCATTTGGTAGGTCATTAATGTATAACAAAAACAGTAAGGGGCCCAAAATACTGCCTTGCGGAACACCACATGTATTGGCACGATACTTAGACCGGAAAGTACACCTTTTTGATTCCACAACTGTCGCTAAATCAACACAATGCTGTCTATTAAACAGGTAACTTTCCAACCAGTCATAAGCATTTCCTCTTATGCCATATCTATACAGCTTATCTAGTAGTCTTTGATGTGGAACAAAGTCAAAAGCTTTGGACATATCTAAAAATAATGCAATAAGAGGTATCTTTTGATTAAGGCTTTCTGTTATATAATGCACTAGGTTGTAACATGCCAATGTGGTTGAGCAACCTTTGCGGAAGCCGTACTGCTCTTCTCTCAGTAAGTTATTGGAGGAAATAAAGCTATCGATACGCTTATAGACAATTTTTTCATAGATTTTAGATAGTATTGGGATAAGTGTTATTGGTCTATAATTATTCATGTCGCATTTATCGCCCTTCTTGTATACAGGTTTAACAATACATAATTTAAGGGCATCAGGGAATAATCCCTGTTCTATTGACAAATTAATAACATGGGCAAGCGGTCGGCTTAAGTTACTTGCACATGCCTTAAGTACACGTGTGCTTATGCCATCATGACCAGTTGCATTGCTATTTTTGAGCGATAAGATAATTGATGCTATTTCGGTGTCATTTGTAGGGGTCAAGAATATAGAATTTTTATTGAATGGAATATTAATATTATTTGAATTTACACTATCTTGTTCTAGGTTCGTCATGTCAATAAAAAAATTATTAAATAATTCAGCTATTTCATTAGGATTATTATACTTATTGTCGTTTAAAATTATCATGTCAATATCATTGTACACTACGTCATTGTTAAAATTGTCATTAATTATATTCCATGTGGCTTTACATTTATTAGAGGCATTATTTATAATTCTTTGGTTTTGTAATTTTTGCGCTTTATGAATGCATTTTTTAAGTATTTTGTTGTAATTTTTATACGCATGTTTCATTTGTACTCTATGAATTTTGTTGCTTCTAGTATATTGTAAATATAGGTGCCTCTTATTTTTGCACGCAATCTTTATCCCTTTGCTAAGCCATTTCTGGTATTTGAATTTACTGTTGATCTTGACAAGTTTTACTGGGAAACAGAGCTTATTAAATAGATCAATAATGTTGTGCAATTCATTAAATGCTTCATTCGCATTTTTGTTATTATATACTTCAATGAAAGATAAGGCTGATATAGAGTTTTTAAACTTGCGAAAGTTTTCCTCACTGTAGTCAATTGTCTGAATAGTATATTGTTTTTTTAACAGCTTCATTTTAAATGATATAGTCTGAGCTGCTTCGTGATCAGATAGACAAAGTTGATGAATGTCTGGCTTTACCTTTGGTATGTTACTAGCGATCTGGTCAAGACATGCCTTTCTACGGGTTGCGACGTTTATATGCATTTTCAAATTAAAGTTTTTTAAAATATCTTTTAATTGGTTTGATTCTTTATGTTTAGTTGGCTTTAATATGTCTATATTCCAATCTCCAGTCAGAACTAATTTATGTTTAGGTTTATTTTTGATTAATTTAAGCAAAATCTCTATAAGTTTTATAAAAAAAATCTTTACGTTAGAGTCCGGTGTCCGATAAATGTTAATGATTACTAGTTTGTACATAGGTAATTCTAGACCACAGCACTCAAAACTATTAGGGAGTGACAATTCTCTACAAATATTGAGTATTCTGCAGTCAATGTCAGTTTTTAATAATATCATTGACCCACCTCTTTTTTTATTAACTCGTGAGTAGTAAGCTGCTAATTTGTAATTCGCCAAATTGATATTTTTTTCGTCACCGCTTTGAATGAACGTTTCACTCAAGCATAGAACATGTACGTCAATTTTTTTATGTTTTAATTCTTCTATGGCGGCTTTTAAATGGTCTGATTTATTAAGAAGTCCAGCAATATTTAGATGCATTATTGTAAAGTCATTATCGACGAAAAAACTCTCTATTTTCTTCGATATTGATTGAGTGTATCTTGTTAGGTGTTATTCGGCGATTGTCGCTTGTTTCTTGGCTAAGTGACCTATTATCCAAAGAAACCTTAGGAGAGATATTTATCGAATTATCATTTTCTAGACTTGGTTTTATTACTTTTTTTGTCGAGATGAATTCTTTTTTGTATTTTATATAATCTATTTCGATATTCAATTTAAATGTCAACTTTTGTAGATATGTTTTTAAATTATTATGTTTATATTCGTTTATGTCAACAAATGTGCAATTGTCATATTTTCTAGTCAACATATGAAGCTCATTATTTAGTTTATTTATATTCAGATGTCGATTTGTTTTAACATTTACTATGAGGCACTTACAATTTTTATATTTAATGAGAAAATTACAGATATTGCTATAAAAAAGGTAAGGATCTCTATCATTAGTTCCTAAAGACAAAATGATTACATCATCCTCAGTCATATTTTCAGGCAATACATTAAAGCTCGACAAAATATCACTACTTTGTGCCTGAGGTTTAACTATACTAGATACATTATACATGTCGTTATATTTCCCAAAGCGGTATTCCAGTATTTTGATTGCCAAACCGCGTATGTGCTGATCTCCAAGGATGTAGATGTTTTTCTTTTTGATCCGGGTTGTTTCAGCTTGCTTATTCTTGGTTGTGTCAGCTTGCTTTTCCTTACTATCGGGGTTTCCCATGTTCAGCCCATCGAAGCTTTGATTGACTGCAACTGATCGTCTTGAGTCATATAAAACTTCTTTCCTTTTCTTGCGTGTTTTAATACCCGAGTTACATACTTGCTTTAATTGGCTGATTTTAGTGTCTTTGTCAGCAATTGTATCTGTTAATTTGGTATTTTGTTGGAGAAGGTTTTCTATCTCCTTTTCCGCGATAGCCAATTTCAATTGTAAGTTCAATACCTTTTGTTTCAATTCTTCTAAATCATCGGCGGTAATAGTTGATAATTCTGGGCAGCTTCTATTTAGTCTTGTACTACAGTTCTCTTCTCCATCTTCGTCATCTGAAGTAGTATCAGCCAGTGACTCAAACGAATTTGACGTCGAGATATTAATAACGCATTTATTTCTAACAGTGACGTGCTCATCATAGGGAGTTGATGCAGCCATCCCAGGACTTGAGGAATGTGGCATTGTATTACAACAAGAAAGGCATTTCCAGCGTCTTTTGTGTTCATCATTCATTAGAAAAAATCTCTTTTCCGCTCCTGCACAGTCGATATCGTAACTGGTGCTGCATATTGTACACGTCAAAAATTGTCTTCTGGGAAGTTGCTTTGAGCACTTACCACATTTCCCAGTCATTGTGTTTTTTTGACTGAGTAATTAATTCAAAAAAGGAAAAAAAATAAAAAAAATGCAAAAAGAAATTGTGTTTCTACTACTTGTCGCTTATTTTGTTCCCCATGCAAAAAACGTTCCACAAAGTTCAACAGTACGCCGCCGCGGTGGCTTGAACCAGGGACCGGTGGAGGTGCGACTTAGATGTCGTGCGCTCTTAACCATTAGGCTACGGTTGTATATTCAATAGTGACGAAATAGTAAATAGCATGATTCAATTTTGTGTTTAAATTCTTCATTGGCGGTTACTATGAGTCATTCTAAAGGAATTTTGCACTTTTTTGAGTCACTGCACTTAACATTCACTGTTTTATATTTAATTTATTTGATGTTTTGAAGTTCACTGAGATGTTTTGGTTTCATTTATTTTATCATAATATGATTTTAGTTCAGTATTATTCACTGTTTTGTTCTCTGCGATACTGTTTATGTATTTAATTGTCACTTATTACACAATTGTTATATTTGTCACATAGCTGTTTTTTTTGGGTTGATAACACTAACACTTAAACTTTGATGTATTCGCTATAGATTTTGTAAGGTTTAGTCCACATTGTCTTTGTTTTTATATTTTTAACTTAAAAAATACGCGGAGCTGATGTTATCGTGACGGCAGCGCCATCTATCCTGACGGCAGCGCCATCTATCCACTTATTTACTTTATTGATTTTTCTGCTCGCACGACCTTAAATTGGCTACCAAGATTTCAGAATACATGGTGATTGTGCTGCCAAATTTTCTTTACTCTTTCGAGACGTGGTGCGTGTACCGTCACCACATTCGTACTTTAGACCGTTTCCACTTTAAATGCCTACGGAAGATATTGAACATGAAATGGTGTACCTATTTCCCCTTAGCTAAGGCGGCAACAAATTAATAAATAAGTAAGTGGAAATGAAAGATATGATATAACTAATATAACAAATTTATTAAATAATTTAAAGTTAGATAGTCTCAGGGAGTGGGTAACCTATCATCACAACCGACGCACTACTAGTGTCTCTAAATCAAACCGCACTGTCCTTGTTCTTTGTCGCCGTAGGAGCCCCGGGTAGATAAGTGACACACGCGTAACACGCGTCTACACGTCGCGGCGCGGCAGTCCGCTTGCGATGTGGCAGGTAAGTAGTTCGGTCGAGCGGCAGTAGGGCCGACCATCGAACCGTCCTCCACGCCGGAGGTATGAACCCTGTAATTTAGGTTATTGGCCACTTTAGTAAATGTCCGATTTTTCACCCTGACTGCGACATCAGCGAAAGCGAAGCAGGTGGAATGATTTAGGCAAAATATAGTGATCAATGATGCGGCAGCCAGATAGATCAACCTTATACTAAAAGCTAAGCACTTAATGTTGAAAATGTATGAGGAATTTAATAATGACTTAATATGCACTATAAGCAAAATCATATAGGTGACATGTAATCACACCTAGAAACTTACATATTAAATTTATGAAGCTAATAATCAGGTGAAGCCTTAGGCTAGGTTCGCGTACAAAAAACGTATGACCCTCGAAGGTCATGTAAGGTCACGGTGCCACGCCATTTTGGAGTGGACACGCGTGATACAATTGAGTATTCTACATAACAGCTCTAAACACACTATTAATACAGGAAATACATGAGTGAAACATAGTTATAGGTAAATTAAGCACTTACATGCGAGAACTGATTATTAAAAACTACATAACACACTTACTAGGCGGCTAGCTAAATACTACAACTAGGCACTAAAATTAATTGCAACACTCACCCGATATTGGGGTAACAATTAATAATGTTTAGGGATTAACACTAGATAATTTTGAGGATTAGAGTAGTGATACGCGGGTAATATTTCTCAGCGGCAGCGATACGTCCTCACGCAAAATCAGCGTGGCGGGGACTGGGAGGACAGCGCCGCACGGGCCGGCCGGTCGAGAAATGACGCAGCGCATTCAGAGTGCAGTCGTTCTTTGAACTATTCATTCAATGTTCAAGCGCGCTTAATCCAAATTTAAGTAAAAACTGCGCTCGTGCCTGACTGTGCTTAGGACAAGGATTTTCGGATAGGCTTTGTAAATATAGATTCTAAGTTAGGTTTAGTTATTAGGTAAGTTTATTTTAGATATTATATTAACTAATTTTTAGGCTATTCTGCGAAGTATTGTAACGAGCCGTTACAATGGTCTGATCGAGTTCGAAATACCGAAGCATTGCGACGAGCCAAAGTTGGTGGGATTGAGGCTTATTTGATGCGTCGCCAGCTTCGGTGGTGCGGTCACATATCGCGTATGGCGGAGGAGAGAGTAGCGAAGTGCATCTTTTATTCTGAACTGGAGGACGGCAAGCGGAAGCATGGCGGCCAACTCCTCAGATTTAAGGATGTTCAGAAACAGCATATGAAGAGATGCAATATCGAGCCCTCAGAGTGGGAGGGTTTGGCAGCACAACGTCCCGAATGGCGAAGGCTGGTACAGAAGTCAGGGATTTCGAGGAGCAACGTAAAGTTCACCTCGACATTAAACGCGACGAGCTGAAGTCCCGCCCATCTGCTGCCATTCAATACCATTATGAACAAGGTGTTCTCACGAGCTCTAAGTGCGCACGTAAGTTTACTGCGAAAATCGGCTACATCAGCCATTTTCGGGCGCACAAGCGCCGTACCGACTAGGAGTCGAAGTGGTCGCCATGGCCAAAATCGGTCGGAAGGATCATCATCATTTTTTACCTCAACATGAAAATCGTATGTAGCTCTTAGGGAAAAAATCCTCAGTCTGAAATTATATCATTAAACGTACTTAAGTACTATTTAATTTTATAACATGTTTGTAATATGTAGAATCCAATATTTTACTTAAAATTTAACTTTGAACATTTTGCTGCAAAATTTTTGCATTCTGTAACTATAAGCATCACACTGTTCAAGATGTATCCTGTTAACCGCTTTACAATTCTTATACCAAAAGTAGAAAAATATGATATTTAAGGGTCTATGGATAGGTCTTTTAAAATGACATAGAGGTTCCTAAATATAAATAAATAAATATCCTTTGGACATTCCCACACATCGTCATCTAGCCCCAAAGTAAGCTACTCAAAGCTTGTGTTATGGGTGCCAGACAACGGATATAATACTTAAATACTTTTTTTTTTGTAAATACATACATGATATACATAGAAAACACCCAGACCAATACAAACAGACATGTTCATGCACACAAATGTTTGTATTGTGCGGGGATCGAACCCGCACCCGCTGCGTAGTAGGCGATTTCTCGACCACTACACCAGACGGGTCGTCAACCAAACCAAAACCAAAACCAAACCTAAACCTCCTAAAACCAAAGTGCACGTTTCGGTGTTTGAATAAAATAAATTGATATGACTATATGTGAGTAATCATAAAATATGAAATGAGTGTTATGCATACTATAGGCATACTTTTCAGTTACAAGTTAAAGTTAATAAAAATCACGACCTTAGTGATTTTTGTGAAACATGTCACCCGAAGCCGAAGAGGCCGAAGAGGAGAGAGAAAACGTTAAAAAAAGTGAATCGAAGTTCACGCGGGGTGAGAAATGTATCTTCGTGCACCTGGTGGTGACGTTCGCGCTGCTGCTGGCGCTGGCGCTGGTGTACTTCGCGCACCTGCTGCGCGCGCCGCACGCCGCCGCCGACGCGCTGCGCGTCTCGCGCCACCCGCGCCTCACGCCTGGTACAGTCTTGCGCTTTTCCTACTTTATACATTGCGATATCATTCTTCTATAACCATAATAAATACTCGTATTTGGTAATTAACCAAACACCACAGGTGGATCCCACCATGTCCATTCATGGAAATACTGGGACTCCCACTAATTCCATTGCGGGCGGCGGCGGCAAAAAAAGCTATATCACCCGACATTTATATTCATACTAGCGGTCCCCCGCGACTTCGTCCGCGCGTTTTGAGTTTGCTCCCTCCCCTCCCGTCGCAGCGTCATGTTTTATATCCTAAAGCCTTTCTCGATAAAGAAGCTATCCAACACAGAAATATTTTTTCAAATCGGTCCAGCAGTTCCTGAGATAAGCGCGTTCAAACAAACAAACTCTTCAGCTTTATAATATATTAGCGCAAGCGCACGTTGTACTTAAGCTGCGAACATTATTTTGGTGCGGAGTTATGTTAAAACTGTGATAGCTCCTAAGATATTTATTGAAATCAAATGATATAAAGGGCAACTTGGTTCTAAATGAAATGCTCGTGATGATGAATGTATTTATTTTGATAAGAATAAATACCTGTGTGTATAATACACCTCTAAAAATAATGCATCATTTTTTTACAAATTTATTAACATAAAAAAGGTTGTAGTAAGTCAACCATAAAAGATAGACATATGCTGTTGCGGACTTTATTATAGCACTCTTAATCTTGAACAATCCTGTCATACATGATTTTTGTGTTGCTTAAGCGGTTTCCGCAGCGTATGCAGCGGAAGCTCTCAAAAGGAATATCTTTCTCCCGTTTTCGCAACATTTTTCATTTCTGCTGTGGTCTTATGAGTTGTATCTTTATGTTATATAGCCTAAAGCCTTCCTCGATAAATGGACTATCCAACGTAAAAAAAATTTTTCAAATCGGGCCAGTAGTTTTTGAGATTAGCGCGTTCAAACAAACAAACAAACTCTTCAGCTTTATAATATTAGTATAGATAATTGTATTAGTCAGTAATTTATCAGGCCATCATGAATGTTACAGTAGAAAAAGATTTTCAATTAACACAACTGCCCTTTTGTCCACTTTTTCCATTGTGGGCGACGGCGGCAATAAAACGCTAAATCACCCAACGTGCATATACAGTGTGTCCCTGGATAAAGTGCAATCCCGAAAGGGGATGAAACTAGACCATGAATCATTGACTAGAAAAATATTTAAAAAAAAATACAAAAGTATTGATTTCTTCCAAAATAATGGGTCTATTTCTTTGAAAAAAAAAAACAGTATGCCTAATACCTGGCGATGACCATGAAATAATAAATAGTCCGCAAAAAAGTAACTATCTTGGGTAAAAAAATGTATTTTTATGAAAAAAATAATTTTTTTAGACGTTTATTTTAAAAAACTTCAAATTACTAAAAAAATGTGCCCTATAACTATGTAATTTTATAGCTTACTTTTATTCTTTACCATTTTAGCTTTACAAATAAAAAAAAAAACAATGTTCTTACTTAAAAATTGGTTTTTTACATTTACATTTTAGTAGGTAATAAAAGTCAGACTTTAATCACAATAACTTTATTAATAAAATTATCCGTAATTTACAATTTTGCATTTTTATTTAATGCATTAAATGTTCAAAATGGCCTCCTCGATTTTGCAAGCACATTACTGCACGAATATTAATTTGGTTAGTGGCTCTACGAATCATTCCTGGATCATTTTTAATGTCATTTGCGCATTGAATTATTCGGTCGTGCAACTGTGCCTCGGTATTTATTGGCGTGCTGTATACTCTTTGCTTCATGACACCCCATAAAAAATAATCTAGGGGTGTCAGATCAGGTGAACGCGCTGGCCAGCCTACTGGCCCTTCTAAAAAAACGGTCTCTACCTGCACGGTAACACGATTAGGCTCCACTTTAAAAGTTCGTAGATAGCGTGTTTTTTTAGTTAGAACATTGGTTTTTTTTTATTTGGAAGCTAAAATGGTAAAGAATAAAAGTAAGCTATAAAATTACATAGTTATAGGGCACATTTTTTTAGTAATTTGAAGTTTTTTAAAATAAACGTCAAAAAAAATCATTTTTTTCATAAAAATACATTTTTTTACCCAAGATAGTTACTTTTTTGCGGACTATTTATTATTTCATGGTCGTCGCCAGGTATTAGGCATACTGTTTTTTTTTGCAAAGAAATAGACCCATTATTTTGTAAGAAATCAATACTTTTGCACATAGAGTCCTTAATGAAACATGAAAATCTTAAAATACCAATAAATCCTACAATATTTGTTTTTTTTTTTTAATATTTTTCATGTTTTTTAGTATTTTTTAGTATTATTCATGGTCTAGTTTCATCCCCTTTCGGGATTGCACTTTATCCAGGGACACACTGTATAAACTATTTTTAGGGTTCCGTAGCCGAATGGCAAAAAACGGAACCCTTATAGTTTCGTCAAGTCTGTCTGTCTGAACAAAAAATTTTTTTTAGTCAAACCTATACGTGTCACTGGGGTGTCTATGGATAGGTCTTTTAAAATGACAATAAGGTTCCTGAAACCATTTTCTTTTAAAGTCTAACGTTTCATAGCTAGACGCTTCCAAAGTGGTAAAATGGGCGTCCCCCTCCTCCCCCCCTATCTAACTTCTAAACTAAGCGAGTGTATATTTTGAAAAAAAAAATATTATGTAGATCTTAACAAATACTTTCAACGAAAATTGGTTTGGACGTAATCGAACGTGAAGTTTTTGAGATATAGCACATTTTCAACAACCGCAAACATAACTTTGTACTTCATACAAACACTATGAAAAACAAAGTTATATTTGCTGTCAACAAAATGTTGTGGATTTAACTAAGTGGAAGTAAGTGGATTCCCAAATTCAGTTAAAGTTGGCATTGAACCCTCAGTGCGCGAGTCCGACTCGCACTTGGCCGGTTTTTTTAATGTGGCTATCATGCGGCAAGCGCACGTATCGTATCCGTCCACAAGGGACAGTCCGATAATTCCGCCAAAAGTCAGGTTTAGAGGGGCAGAATGACAAATTAAGTTTGTACTGCTAAAAAAACCGGCCAAGTGCGAGTCGGACTCGCGCACTGAGGGTTCCGTGCCAATTTTAACCGAATTAGGGAATCCACTAACTTAGTAAAATACTACAATATTTTGTTGACAGCAAACATAATTTTGTTTTTTATAGTGTTTGTATGAAAAACAAAGTTATGTTTGCGTTTGTGTAAAATGTGCTACTTATATCTCAATAACTGCTATATCGATCCCGTCCAAACCAATTTTCGTTGAAAGTATTTGTTAAGATCTACCTTATATATTTTTTCAAAAATGTACACTCTGTTAGTTTAGAAGATAGATGGGGGGACGCCTATTTTACCACTTTGGAAGCGTATATCTCGCAAACGTTATACTTTTACAGAAAACGGTTTTAGAAACCTCTATGTCACTTTAACACATTCGTGGACGTAATCCAGACACAATAGAAATTTTATTGTTATGGGATGCTATAGCATTTACTTTCCACTAAAGTGTTATGAGACCCATCTATAGACACCCCACACGCATAGGTGCGACTTAAAAAAATGTTTTCAGTTTTAGTTTCATGTATGGTAGCCCCCCTTTAAATATTTTATTTTTGTATAAGAATTGTAAAGTGGTAAACAGGATACATCTTCCTACCAAATTTCAACAGTGTGATGCTTATAGTTACAGACTAAAGTGGCTGTGACATACGGATGGACAGACAGACAGACTTGACGAAACTATAAGGGTCCCGTTTTTTGCCATTCGGCTACGGAACCCTAAAAAGGACAAAATAACATTTTTTATTCGGGTAGACTGTCTTCCCGTGACCACGAACGCTGTAAAGTGTTCGAAACGCCGGGATAAAATTAATAAACTCGCGAAAATTAATCCGTAAAAAAGTTGTTTTATTTCGATGAGTGATATTTAACTTCAGAAACAAGTTTTGCGTTATTGATTTCACTGGATAATAAAACTTTATTCATTGACTTTATAAAAAGGGGGAAGGGATATCGTAATATTGCAAAAGGGATATGAATATACAAAACAAACAAATGGTCTCTAAAAAAATTACAATTTATGGAAATGCAACAAACGCCATAAAATCAAATTATAAACAGATAATGTGGAATTAGGTTTTGCTACCGTTTATTTCCACCTTCTTCACCTCCCCCGCGTCGGTTTCGACCACTTCAAAACGCTTCGTAGGCCAATCTTCTTTGTCAAGATGTAAGATGACAGGACCAACAAAATATGCCGTATCTTCCTTAATCTCGTGGAGTGTACCTTTAGCAACATTTCTTTCACTTTCTTTTTTCACTCCTGTGGGCTTTATCTTCGAACGTCGACTGAACAAAGCCTTTTCTTCTACCACTCGGGCGTGGTTGCCAATACACTAAACTGATACTTGGTTTCTTGCGTCGAAACCGTGTAATACCCACCCTAAGCTGGTGAGTGAGGCTACTGGTTCTGTGGGCTTCCCTTTACGAAGTCTTCTTGTGACAATAAGCCTCCAGTTATCTTGCCCAATCAACAGTTGTGGTTCTTCCTTAGCGAAGACCAGTTGTTCCTTGATACCTTTTAAGTGACGGCACCTTCGGAGTGTCACTTCTTCGACTCCTTGTTTCGCCAACTCATTTTTTTTATGGTTCTTGCTTCCGTCTTGTTTTCCTGCTGGCAGTGGGCACCTTTAATCTTCAGCTGAACCCTTTGCGAGTCACTCTTCCTTATTCCTTCCCCTTCGAGTGTCTCGATGGTGATAGACTCCATTTTACCTTCTGCCCCAATCTTCTTGGCGACCGATGAGTTAAGCAGTGAAACGGTGGACCCTTCATCCAGTAGGGCAAAACACGGGCTTTCCCTTTCGGACCATACAAGTCTACTGGAACCATCTTCAAATAGGCCTTTCCACCGTTCGTCGTATTCACCGATGAGACTACTTTCTCTACTTCATCTTCTTTATGGAGGGTGTTGCAATTATCTATTGCTGGAGATCCGTCGGAATGGAGAGTGATGTGATGCCATCTCGAACATTTCCTGCAAGCCAAACTTTTGCAGATGTTTTTCGCATGCTTGAAACGTAAACACTTGAAACAAACTCTTGCCTTCTTCGCCATCTTCTATCTGTCGTCAAGAGTGGCGTTCTTAAACCTCTTGCACTTATACAACCAGTGATCTTCATCGCATTCAGGACACTTCTTTCCCTTTGGTCTCGTGTCACCGTCGTTTTGCTTAATTTCCTTTATATTGTGGACGGTTCGTTTGAATGCACCTCTTCTCGGCCCCCACGACACTTCAAGCGGGGTGTAATCACTGTTGATTTCCGCTTCTATCTTCATGAAGTCATATGCTCAAGCGCTGGCTTCCCATCTTCACGGTGAGCTCTGTGATACAGCAACCATCTTGACTTCACAGTAGGCGGCATCTTCAATATAAGACATTCGACAGTGCCTGGTGCGCTGAGATAGTCAGATCTCTCAAGTTCCCTTATTGTAGCTACCGTGTTGCGGACTCGATTTGCGAATACGCAAATCTCACTGGCAACATCGTGTACCTTTGGTAGCTTCGCTAATTTCTCAACTCGTCCAAAGCAATAGCAGAAGGTCTTCCGAAGGTAGCTTCCAGGCTTTCCATAATTTCGTCCGGCTCCATCGCAGTGAAGAGAAGATTCCTAACAGCTTCTCTAGCTTAGTCGTAGTCGTAGGACCTCTTGAACACCCACAATTCTTCACTATCGCCGTCAAACTGTGGTAGCTCAATCAACTTCCTTGTGAGACTGCTCTCCGACTTATGAGCAAATTTTTGCATTTCTGAACTTTCTTTAGGTCGTGGCAACACTGGCGATGGCTTGGGCAGCTGTGGTTGTGACGGCGTTGGCAACGACTGCGGTTGCGGCGGTGGCGTCTGAGTCTGCGACCGTGGGGGTGGAAGTGGCTCCATCGTTGGTGGTTGTTGCGATGGTATTGTTTCGGACCCAATTCTCCATTTGCATCCGTCGGGCCCAACACGCGTTTTACTGGAAGGATCCAAGCCACTCCATAGAATTTTACTTGTGGGAAAGAGACATACAGGGTGGTCTAAGTAGTGACGTCAATAATTTTTTTTTAGATTCCTCTCACCTGGGGGTATCCGAAAAGACCCGATATGTTCCGCGATTTTTTGTAGTTTCGAGTTATGATTTTTTTTTGTGTTTTTTTAATATTCTCTACCCGCGAGGATTCAAAAATTCATATCTTTTTTTCTATTATGTATTTTGCAATGATTTTTTTTGTGCCGTGGTCGTTGTTAATGCTGTCTTAATAATAAATATAATGCATCTTTTTAAACTTACTAAAAGGCACTAAAAAAAACTTGAAAGTTCGAACTCTGATTTATTAGGATTTAATCAAAAATTCTACTTCAATTTAAAAATACAAAAAGTAGTTTCCATAGCTTCTGCTTAGGTTTAAAAACTTTGCGGGGTCCTAAGCTCCTAAGATCATTTAAAAAAAATGGTACTAAGTTGGCCTTTTTTTGTTGTAATCGGCCTTCGAAGGCGGATAGGCTAAAAATCGTTGAAATAAAATTAAAGCGTTAAAAATTCTTTTATCTACTTTTTATCACTCATATGGTAAGTTTCGGTTAAAATGTGATTAAAAGTCAATTTTAACTTAAAATCCTGTAAAAGGAGACATTTTTTTTTGGGCCCAGTAGCAACGGTTGCGTCTAATGATGACATTGCACCCTAAATTAATAACTTATTTTTTTAGACAATTAGGCGAAAGATAACGCTTAAATGTAACCGGAATCTTAAAATCAAACTTAAAATGAGTTGTGTTGACTATTTTTCATCACGCCATTCCTTCTTTTAAAGTCAAGGCATAGATAACTATTGAGTATAGATCTTTTGTTCAACAATACGTGTAAAGGAACGACCGGCTGGTTAATATAAAAACAAAATCAATTGTTTCAAAGATGATATTTTGTTTAGATCAAGTTTTATTTATTGTAAACAATTGAAATCTCCGAAAAAAATGTTTTAATTGAATTTTTAAGACTTTTTGCCTTTTAAGACTTTTTTTGGTTATCAAGTAAAGCCGTGGAACGAAAAGCAACTCTGTCTTGATGTTTGACAGTACTGACATTGACAGGAGTGGGCTGTCATTTGTCATACTTTCCGTTTGTTTCGAATTGAGTGTTTGTGTTCTACGTATTTTTCATTATTTTTAACGTAAAATATAAGAAAATGGCATCAACTACAGCCCCTATTTCACTAAACCGTTGTGTTAACTGTGCTGTGAGATTTCAACGGAACGTGCAAAGATAATTACTTTCAAAAAAAACTGAAAATATGCGTCAACTTGTACGTGAGTGGATTTCTCGCGAGGTGAGGTTTTAAACCTTTTTATACCATTTTGAAACCCTATTACACCACGTATTATTCTTCTATCTTAGGTACATTCGGTTTTTACAGTAATAAAACTCCTGTACGCTTTTATTTTTCAGTTAAATCCACTTGATGCAGTTTGCTTGAACTGTTTGATATTGCAAGAAAGTACTCCTGATACAATAAGAAGATTTAGATATTGGAATATCTGTATTCCATGTGGTGCTTCTGTTTCAAGAGCACGGCAAACACAAAGTATTTCCAATGATTCTGCACAAAGGAACATTATTCTGCATTGGATACCACCACACCAGGTAATTAAATTATTTATTTACCTACCGACTAATGAGATGGGATGTATTAAAAATATATTTTTTGTTAGTCACATGTTATCAACATTGCATTCAATATGTTTACAAATACCATTGAGGATGTGTATCATGTTATGATGGAGTGTAACAGAAACGCGGCTGAGAGATTTCAGTTTTTCCATGAGATCAACTATACGAATGAAATTGGTATGTGTAATAGTATTCTGTCTAGCCCGTTTTCTGATGAAGCAATAAAGTTATATAATCTTGTTCAAACAGCGTTAAATAGGCGAAACATTGTCAATTAGGATAAGTGTGAGCACTATGAGGGTGGCATTTTCTTTTAGAAAAAACCCTCCTTAAAATAAATTGAAAAAAAAAAAAAAAAGGAAGGTGCTTTTAAAATGACTTTTCCTTTTGTTTTATGGTTGGAAAGCTTTGAATTAATTAAAGTAGATAATTATAATTTTAATATTTTTCCAGATGAATCGCTTGGAACAAGTCTGTAGGGCTTGCTGAAAGCTTCTTGTGCTGTGAGCAGGCAAAGACAAGAGGATAATAACAGAGCTGTTGTGATTTAGCCAGTGATTGCAGATAGCACTTCCCGCCACCACCTCCCATGCCTGCATCTACTGAGCCCATTATTTCCAGGACTGCATCGGAAATTACTATGCACAATTACAAACATGCTGCTTATACATCTCGTCACTGTATATTTAGGTTATGTGAAAACTCATCTCGATTTCTGGTACCAACACTTTTGAAAGAAAGATTACTAATTGATTATTCATTTTATGTCCCCCGCAGTGCTCATATTTGTGATTACCATTTGAACGAAACTCATAATGACTGGAATAATTTGTACACAATTAGTAATTGTGTGAATTTTACTGCAACGCAAATAGAAGACTTATGTTCTTTACTTAAAATAAATAAATGTATTTTGATTTGTTTTGCTATTTTTTTCCTTACATGTGGTTAACATGTAGGTACCTACATAATATTATTGATAATGATCACAATGATAACACCTGAACTGTATATATTATGAATACTTATATTTTTATAGCGAAGGGGTGTGAGTTCGTTTCCTAGCTTGGACAAGTGCAATCTACCTTTACTCGCTTTTACTATTTGTTTTTATGACTATATTATAATATCTTTGACATAAATAGCTTGTTTATGCAAATAATGAAATAAAATGTCTAAGAAGTTTATAGGTTATGTCATTTACGTTTTGATGAATTTTCAAATATTCCCGTTAGACAAAGAAATGCTAATATTGCTAATATTTTTAAGACATTATAAGGAACAATTTGATATATGTTTCATTACTAGACGTCACAATTTTTGGTGGGCCCATCCTCCATACAATAAAAAAATGTCTCCTTTCAAATTATTTTACTCGTGTAATTTTTAAATAATTTTGGTGACGAACTACCTGTTGTTATTGATTCAGTAATAATTTTGATTTTCAATAAAAAAAATTACAGGATTTTAAATTAAGATGATTTTAAAATATCTTTTTAAACTTAAATTTACCATAAGAATGATAAAAAGTAGATAAAAGAATTTTTAACGCTTTAATTTTATTTCAACGATTTTTAGCCTATCCGCCTTCGAAGGCCGATTACAACAAAAAAAGGCCAACTAAGTACCATTTTTTTTAAATGATCTTAGGAGCTTAGGACCCCGCAAAGTTTTTAAACCTAAGCAGAAGCTATGGAAACTACTTTTTGTATTTTTAAATTGAAGTAGAATTTTTGATTAAATCCTAATAAAAATCAGAGTTCGAACTTTCAAGTTTTTTTAGTGCCTTTTAGTAAGTTTAAAAAGATGCATTATTTTTATTATTAAGACAGCATTAACAACGACCACGGCACAAAAAAAATCATTGCAAAATACATAATAGAAAAAAAGATATGAATTTTTGAATCCTCGCGGGTAGAGAATATTAAAAAAACACAAAAAAAAATCATAACTCGAAAACTACAAAAAATCGCGGAACATACATGGGGTATTTTCGGATACCCCCAGGTGAGAGGAATCTAAAAAAAATTTATTGACGTCACTACTTAGTCCACCCTGTATATTTCCGTTCTGCGCTCGAGTAGTTTCTGTGCGAGATTCGGCACTGTCCTTTCTCTAGAAGATTCCACGACACGTGTTGGTGGTTGTTGCGATGGTATTGTTTCGGACCCAATTCTCCATTTGCATCCGTCGGGCCCAACACGCGTTTTACTGGAAGGATCCAAGCCACTCCATAGAATTTTACTTGTGGGAAAGAGACATATATTTCCGTTCTGCGCTCGAGTAGTTTCTGTGCGAGATTCGGCACTGTCCTTTCTCTAGAAGATTCCACGACACGTGTTAATGTTTTAAATGCCTTTGTACAAAGTTTTTGTTAACCTTAATTGTTTTAGCATGAGGCAGTCCGCACCGTATTCCAGATATTTCTAGCGCCTATTATAATTACTGCTCGTCGCTAACACATACCTTTGGGCTAAGCAAAATGAGAATGACAGTTCAAAGTTTAGTGAAGTTGTTTCTTTCATTTTTAAATGTGATTTCTGATATAATATTTGGTTAAATCTGTCGTGGTGTGCGCAGAGCGCGTGTTGGTGGGCGCGGAGGAGTCGCGGTGGGCGCGGGCGGGGCTGGTGCGCGCGCGCGGCCGAGTGGCGTGCGGCTGCGTGCTCGTGCGCGCGCGCTGGGCGGCCGCGCCTGCGCACTGCGTCGGAGCGCGCGCGCGCCCCGGCCTCGCCGACGCGCTGCCGGCCTGGACCGCTCTCTATCGCCTCAGGAATGACCTTAACATCGGTGAGCAGTCGTGTGATGCCTCATCTCACCATACCCGCGACCGCCGGCGTCCTATCGATCCGTTAGCGTCTACGATAGAACTCAATCCTACATTTCTCAATTTTGTCAACGCTTTCAGAGACCGCGATCCTTCGGGGCATAGTTCATTCGCATTTCAATAGCGACGACTTCAGTCATAATATAGGGTTATTCGAACAAGAGCACTCAATAATTATATTATGGGAACAATGTAAGTGTTTTTTACTACCTTTTTTACCAAACAAGCAAAATATTTGCGCACCTTTACTAATACTGTACCTTTAGCTACATATTATTGAAAGCTATAGGTATACCTACATGATAGCAATGCCTGTTGCCCACTTTTTAAACCTGCGAGCGAAGATTAAAGGTCAAACGAAATCACTTACAAAACCCACGGACGAGTAAAAAAAGTAAGGACTCCGCGTTACCTACACAAAAAGTGAAGCACCCAAAGTAAGCCAGCATACGTGTAAATACAAACCTCCACGCACACACTGACGCAAAAGTAAGCCGATCGGCCGCCATTACCCTCTCTGCCATTGTCTGTGACAGTGTAAACCTTCGCGTATAAAAAATTGAAAAAAATGCCGGCGTGTGTCGTTAAACAGTGTAAAAATATTACATTTCTACAAAAAAAGTGCCAAGGAATTACCTTTCACAGGCTACCCAGTACCTATTACATTAATTTCTGTTCTTTTTAAAATACAAAAATTATTTATTTGGAACACAAAACCTCCACTCCACGTGATTTGCCAGTGACAGTAACAGCCAGTGTGGCCGGGAAATAAATAGGGACTTTACCCGAAAAAACGGGTTAAGTGCGAGTCGGACTCGCGCACTGAAAAACTACAAGTTGGATATCGTTCAAACCAATTTTCATTGAAAGTTTTTGTCAAGTTCTACATCATGTTTTTTTTTTTCAAAATTTACACTGTTTAAAGATTAAAGGGGGATGGGGGGACGCCCATTTTACCACTTTGGAAGCGTCTTTTGGTTAAGGAACCTAAATGTCATTTTAAAAGGCTTATGAGGTTAGACAAAAAAAAAATTGTTTTAGTTTCTTGTGTGGGAAAGCCGTAAAGCGGTACACATACATTTACCTACCAAGTTTCAACTATGTAATGCTAATATTTGCAGAATAAATTGACTGTGATATACGGACGGACAGACCGACAGCCAGACAATGAAACCATAAGGGTTCTGTTATTTGTCATTCGACTACGGAACCCTAAAAATGAGGTTTCGCTGTTGGTCCCATACAAAAAGCTGTGTTAAAGCAGTATTCTACTTCATAAACATAACTTTTTTTTACTTAATGATAAATTTTAATCAGTTCTTTATTTTTTGGCATTTAAATATATTGTAGTGTTTGTGTAACAGAAAATCAAGCAAGTTTTTTTTTGTATTCGTAATAATAATTGAAAGAAGAATCAAGCACTTTTTATTTAAATAAAAATATAATGAAATCCAACCAAAAGAAATACAGGTATGTAATTTATCTAGCTATTCCGATCACAGGTTGGAGACTTACATTATTTAAATTTTAATTGTGGTTTTGAAACGCACGTTACTTCAAATTTCACGCACATTGCTCACATGCATTAATCAGTAAAATTTACACCTACACAAAGCGCTGGGCGTCTCGCCCGTCACGCTACCCTTAATGACGCCATCAGAAGAGCTCTTGCCACCATTAATGTTCCTTCCACGTTGGAACCACGTGGTTTGGTCCGTGACGATGGCAAGAGACCCGATGGCCTCACGCTTATTCCCTGGGAACGGGGTCTGGCCTTAGTTTGGGATGCAACTTGTGTCGATACTTTGGCCCCATCCCATCTCAGAGAATCAGCCCTTAAAGCTGGAGCAGCAGCGGAGTTTGCTGAAAACGCCAAGCGTCGCAAGTACGTCTCACTTGCAAGTGATTATGTGTTTGCGCCGTTTGGTGTTGAAACATTTGGGCCGTGGGGACCCTCTGCTAAATTGCTGTTTGGTAAAATTGCTCCAAAATTAAATTCTGTCACAGCCAATTATAAAGCTGGCTGGTTCCTAGCTCAAAGGATTAGCATAGCTATTCAACGCGGCAACGCAGCCAGCATCATTGCCTCCTTGCCTCAAGGAAATGGTTTTCGTTTTTGAATAGGTAGACTTTAAGTTTTTTTTTTTTTATGTAGCATGTCTTAGTTTTATTTCTTCTTGTTTGTTATTAATAAAAACCTATACAATAAAAGGAGAAATATTTGTATCAACTGGTATCCCAGTAACGCACACACATACAGCATAAAAGTGGCTTCACTTGCTAATATCGCGGTGCGGAGTCCTTACTTTTTTTACTCGTCCGTGACAAAACCCTTATTCTTAGAGACAGAGACACAGACCATTTTTGGGGCACATCCTGTGCACTCCTCCAGCTCCGTGGTACATTACGGCGCAAACTCTTTATAAGCAATATGCCAGTAAAACTAGTAGCTACGTAAGTACCGGCGACGTGAATACCCCATGACGGTTATTGTTCATGATGATAAATTCCTGCGAGCTGTGCGGGTGATGGTGAGCGTGTTGCAGCACCGATGCCCACGACGGGCGTGAGCGACGAGCTCGGGCGGCGGCACGCGCGCGACGCGGCCGTGGTCGCCTGGGGCGCCGCGCCTGCGTCGGCCTCGGCACCAGGTACCCGCCCTCGCTTGAGACAACTAACGGCCGTTCCCTATATGCAAACTAAGATCAAAGATAGATAGCTATCCTCGAACTGTTGTCACCAGCTATCGACCATAATAAACAGTTTCTATATTACAGATAGGTGTTGCTTATCTCCAGTTAGCAGAAGATAGGCCACATTATCCAAGCCCTCCCTTACGTTTCGAATTACGCAGTTGTACAAAACCCTCTCAATTACGTCGCGTCAACGTTTTCACGATATTTGTGGTCATTATGATACACCAAGGATAATATTTATATAATACGTTTAAAATAATATTTATTTTTATTGCTATGTACCTAATTATATATATATTCTATTTTGGGTAAAAATATTATGTGAAGCATGCATAGACTTTACGTAAAATGGAACGTTTTTGAGCTCTGACAGACAGCTGATTGATTGACATCATACCTACGTCAATTGATTGAAAATTAATACTTTTTAACGTAAAAAGTATTTATAAATTTTAAAATTCAAAACGACCGATTGCAAAGAAATAGAAAGTTATAGTTCCAGTTTATTTTCGCAAACGTTTCAGAATGCTATCAGTCCGATTGCTTAGAGAAAACAATGTGTCCAGCTGGTAAACAATGTATTCAAGGAGGACTTTATTTCCATAAAATAAGTGCAGTGAGTGAGTATCAATTGTACTTTCACAAACAAGTCGTTTACGGTTTTTAAAGGATATTGACCGAAGCCGGGTCCAGATTGCGTCTTTGTAGTTTATATTTTAAAAATCTTGTTTGAATTATAATTGTACTGGTATTTTAAGGGTAACTAAGTTATTAAGTATTGAATTACTTTAGTAAAATATAACAATTACCTTCTGAATGTATCAAAAGGAATGTAGGTGAGGTGCATTAACTCTGCAATCACAAAACATAACCTCAAAATGCCTAATCTGCCGTTGAATTCCTTGTAAACCTGATTATTTATCAAAAATATTTTTTGTGTGTATTCTTTCAAATATTTAGGTATATATTTTATCCAAACATTTTGTAAAGACGCATGCTGCCGCAAAGTGTGCAGTTTCTATAGAGTTTTGGTCAATATCCTTTGCTTAAATACCAGCTGTTTTCATGTTATACTGATTTGTTTTATTTACTTCTTTCAGCCCCAGCAAAAAGTCCACCTTCCCTTGACAAAGGCATAGATGATGATGCTGGTGGAATTATTTCAGGCTCATCGAATGCTATGCAATGCATCGGGTACCTTCCCAGTCACTCAGCTGTTCCCAGAGAAAAAGTTGACTGCTTGAACTTGGATTCAATATTGTTCGCCACCCGAAACATATATGTTTTTCATAAATTGTACGAGGTAGCACCTTACATTCTACAACTACAAACACGTCAGTGACCTACATAGCAGAATCCAGCACTGTCGGAACTCACACTGGCAGCCCACCTATTCATGTATCTGTTAATATTTTAAATAAACTAATTTACTACCAATAAATCAGATATTATCCGTCCTTGTTGTTCTCATTTCCCTTCACTACAGCAGACACCTTTATCCGTCCCTATGATCAGTTTGGGCAGTCTGTCAGACTGGTAGCGGGTCCCACCACCTACCTACCATCTTAACGCTGCTGCCCTGGATGACCTGAACGCAGCTCTCCTACCACATCATCCTTATTATATCTAAGTATCTTTTGTTAGGCGGGGTTATGGCTAGGGTCAGTTTCTTAGGGTAAAGGAACATCTTTGCCACTAGGGAGAAAGTTTCTATCTTAACCTTGTGAGCAGCAGGACTTTTACATAAATAAATCAATGAAACATTTAAAACTAGTAATTTGCCAGGGTGTACAAGAGCGTTATCCTCCAAAATCCTAGGATTGAATTCTGGGGTTACTAGAGATAGTCAAACTGACTGACAGTCAGATGAAAAACATTATAGGAACGCAATAAATGTCAATTTCATACAAATGCCTATCCCTAGTAAGCTATCCGTCCTCCCATCGATAAGATGCATCCAGAGATAGTTTACCCTTCTGCCAGTAGGTTTATAGAAACAAAAAATCTAAAGGTAGATAACCATTTCTAACTCTAGTAGGGCAAAACCACAGTTAGAATGGATATAGGGAACGGCCGTAACTAAACTAGGCTTACTCAACCCTTCCTTGCCTAAAAGAGTAATTTGATTGTTTTAAGGCATGAAATAAGTATTTTGTGGTTCCTTCCCGTACGTTTTGTGAATTATTTCATTTCATAACAATAGCATAGGGCTTTTCCTTTCTTAAATGAGAAGTAATTTAAGAAAGGAAAAGCCATAAGTTGAATAACAATAAGTAGGAGACATTAGTAAAAAACACCATGTCTCAGTAGCTCATCATTTAAAAAGTGTTACGAACTAACGAATGTCTAATTAAATAGAGGGTATTATAATTCGCTGCGTTAGATATTACAAGTCAGTGTTTCAGGGTCGCCTGCAGCATTGGCTGTGACGTCCGAGCGCTGGCAAAACTGTCGGCAGCACATGGCACCAATAATTGATTTGAGGACTTACGAATTTTGCGTGCATCAAAACGAAACTCGCCAAGACTTCACCATAGGTTCGCACTTAATGTTTCTTGAGGCGCCAATGCTGATACATACTACACTGGACTGCAAACGATCCGGAACACCAGAACCAGAATTCGAATTCGATTATTTTAAAAAGTATACAATTTACAAGTTTCAAAGTTATACCTATGATAATCATTTCATGTTTATTAAACACAACTTTATTCTGAATTACCGTTAAATCACATCATCAACAATCACATAATCAATCAATCACACAATTACATCAAGCAAAAAAATAACGAAATAAAAGATTTGCTCCGTTTCGACTTGAGTTTGCGATTAGCGTTCTTTTTTTATACAATGAGGTAAGTTAGATATTTCTTATGATATCTTTAGTCTTTAGTTGTCTATCCTTTACTTCCGACGACTGCATATATATATATGACCTCCCGCATTTTGTAGGGAATCTTTGTGATATAGTATTGTTTGCTGATGATACTTCACTTATATTTAAAATTCCAAGAGGTGAAAGAAATTTTGACGATGTAAATAATACTCTTTCACAAGTATTACATTGGTTCACTATTAACAATCTCCTTCTTAATGGAAGTAAAACTAAATGTGTAAAGTTTACGATGCCTAATGTCCGACAGGCATCAACTCAGGTTAAGATAAAAGACAAACCGCTTGATACTATTGATTACACAACATTCTTGGGAATCACATTAGACTCCAAACTACAATGGGGTCCTCATATAGAGGCCTTGTCAGGGAAACTAAGCTCAACTGCTTTTGCTGTAAGGAAGATTAGACTTTTGACTGATGTAGAAACAGCTAGGTTAGTTTATACTTTAGAATGTTTTTAACACTTACAGTGTCATATTTTATATTCATACAGATGAAATAAGAAACCAAAAATTTGCGCACGGGCGGGACTTGAACCAGCAACCTTTTGGCAAACCGGGCCAAACGCTCTTACCAATTGAGCTACCGTGCTGTTAGTCCGACCCTGCGAAATTTGTGGTTTCTTATGAAAACGTCAATTGCGTGACGCTGGGGGAAGATAAATGCATCACAATAGCATACAAGGTATGCTGGTATCGTATATGTTGACATGATGATGAGAAGAGCTAGTGGTCACATCAATGGCTAGAGCTAGAGCTAGAGTTCGTAAAATAATAGAAACAAGTCTTAAGTAATTTGAAATGATCGTTGTGTTTTAGAATCGAATTAATTATTTTCCCTGTTGCAGAGCACGGTTCGCTGGTTGCGTTCGGGACCGAGGTCAGGGGCTTCGTGTCTTGGGGGGACAAGAGTGGCGACTTGCCCCTGGTTGCACTTGATGTCAGTTTCTACAGAGAATGGGTAGACCATGCAATTAACGTGTATGCGCCGGTTGAGTCTGTAATTACAATTTTAAAATAACAATAAACATTTGTGTGCATGTACTTAAATCTTACTAACTCAAATTGGCGTTGTCACCGTTACCTACTCACGAGTATGTATCTAAGTAAGTACTGACTACAGAATAAAAGTATAGACAGATTACTAAAACTCGTCAAAGACCTTGAAAATGACCAAAAATGAAAATGAAAATATTTATTAGGAACATGAAATAGGTAACAACAACTGAAGCTGACCTGTTCCTTTTAAGTGTGAAAACACTTGTGCCAGGAAAGGCCCCTCTCCCATAGCAAGGTCACATAGGTGTCAATTTAATCTTAAATTATCACTTTTACTATTTTATCTTATCCTATCTATCTATTTTATGTTAATTACATATTTTATATTAAATAATTACGAGCACGTGTGTGTGTGTGTGTGTAAATAGAAGAATAGAATAGAATTTATTTGCGTTTAAATGGGTATATAGCAGTTTTACATTATGTTCGGCCCATTTAGCCATTAACAAATAGCATGCAAATTAATAGTTTACAATAACAATAATATTTTACTACAATCATCAAGTTAGATACGTCATATTAATTTAGTAGGAACATTCTTTTTATTATAATATCCATTTCATTACATATTACAAGTCTTAGATACATACAGCAAATAAATTATAATGTAAAATGTCAAGCATAGTATTGATAATAGTGAGAAAATTATAATTCAGAATCTTAAAATTACGTCATATTATTCATAGGAACAGATCAAATATTCTTTTACTGTGTTTCAAAGAGCCATGTATACTAAACAGTCTTAAATTTATTAAATGGCAATTTTTTATGCGTTCTCGTAACTTATTGTAGATTTGGACGCACATCCAATAGCAATTTCGTTGAAACAGGTACAAGTCTTCTACTATTTCGTGTATTACGAAGATATATATCTTTTGCTTGTTTGAAGTGATGCATATTTACTAACTTCAAGTATGTATAAACATGGTAGTGGCAAGATTTTCAGCTGCTTGAAGAGCGGTTTGCACGGTTCGTCTGGCGCAGTGCCACATATGGCTCTAACGCATTTCTTTTGAGCGATGAAAGCTTTTCCTACCTCAGTACTCTTACCCCATATGATGAGTCCGTATCTTAGAACTGACTCAATATATGCAAAATAAGCTGTTAGTGCAGTGCTCCTTGAGGCCATCCTTGTTATATAAATATAAAGCATACGTAAAACTGTTAATTTTATTGCATATAATTTCGACTTGTTTTTTCCAATCTAATCTTTCATCGATTTCTATACCTAAAAATTTTGTTGTAGTTGTATTTTTTAGTAGTTGTCCTTGGTAATATATATTTAATGTCTTTGTAATGGTATTATAAAAATTTATGAAACAGGTTTTTTTATATTTATAGTCAAATTGTTATTTCTAAGCCAAAGAATTATAGATGTCACACTTTTTTTAATGTCATTTTTATGATCCTCGATTGTCAATTTTCCATCTGTCCGTACTACCACTGATATATCATCAGCGAACAGAATACACTGGTGCTCAGTCACTTTAGGAAGGTTGTTAATATAAACTAAAAACAAAAGCGGACCTAAAACACTTCCTTGAGGAACACCAAATTTATTCTCCTTGAATTGCGATTTATATGTTTGAACGACATTATTTTTATCCATTTGTGAGATTTCGACCGATTGCTTTCTGTTCTGTAAGTAAGTCTCGATCCATTTTAAAACAACGCCTCTGATACCACAATGTTCCAGTTTTTTTAGGAGTAGATCATGACATACAAAGTCGAATGCTTTCGACATATCAAAAAATAAAGCTGTGGTATACTTGTTGTCATTAAGACCGAACATTGTCTCCCTGATTAAGTCAAATATAACGTGATTTATTTTTTTGCAATCCATATTGTCTTTTAATATCTGATATTTATTAAAAAAGGATGTCAGTTTAGCATGCATGACCTTTTCATAGAGCTTAGACAAGATGTGTGTGTGTGTGTGTGTGTGTTTGTGTGTGTGTGTATGTGATGGATAAAATAAATATATCACAATGCAAAAAAAGCCTGATGCGATACTGAAGAAAAGCTGATGATTTAGCGCAGTGTCGTCGGCATAGGAAAAAACACTGGTATTATCGAGATTCATGTTTCAAAGCTCATTTATATAAATGAGAAATAAGTTGGGCCCAAGGACAGAGCCTTGAGGTACACCACAAGTCAGCTCAGAATCTTCACTTATGTACTGTCCTAATTTCACCTTCTGCTTCCTCCCACGCAGGTAACTCCTGAAAAGATCCTAGGAAGTCCCTCTTATCCCAACATGTACCAGCTTTTGCAAAAGAAAAGGCACAGAGACAGTGTCGTAAACCTTTTTTAAGTCAAGGAAAATAGTAAGGCATTTACCTCCACTGTCCAACTGATCGGTAATTAATGATGTCAGGGCAATCACGGCATCCTGGGTCGATTTTCCATCTCGAAAGCCATATTGTGAGCTTGATAATATATTATACTTTTTGAAGTATTCAACGAGCCTTTTATTGAAGAGTTTTTTTTAGTCCAAATTTTCAAAATTTGGACAGTGAAGGCAAGACCGATATAGGTCTGTAGTTACTGACATCGTCTCTGTTCCCACCCTTATGAACCGGATTTATCAAGGCTCGAGAAATTTTACTAGAATGCAATCCCATCCGGGAGCACTATCAGTATTTATGCGATCTTATCCGGGAGCACTGTCAGTATGCTTTAAAGGGTCAACTTTCCATTTGGTCTCGGTCAATAGGGCAGGTTTTTGAGAGTGGAAAGATTGGTATCCTAGGATAATTGAAAATTAAGGCACATGGCCCAACTCAACATAGTTTTTGATATCATAACATGATCAGTCAGACCACAACCAGGAGGGCAGGGCGTGCGAAATAAGTGCTCGTTTAGATGATATTAAAGTATAGAAGTAGTTGCGTCTAGATTCCGATTCATTTATTGCAAAGTAAAGCCACTCGGTAAAGTAAAAGTATCTCAATAAAACTCAAAAGTAAAATAATAAAAATTTAATAGAAAGCTATAAATTCGATCTCTCTCTTCTGAAATTCATTTCAAATAATTATTCTAACGGTAAATCGATCGAGTTCAGAGCTATCATTTATTTCGTTAAAATAATATATTAATTATATCAACTTCAGTCAATCTAAAATATAACATTGGCGATCACAATTTTTAATAAGGCACTCTGTAGCGTTCACACATACACCTCGCCGCGCTTGGAGCCGTCGGGCTTGTAGTCTGCGGGGGCGGGGGAGGCGGCGGGCGAGGCGGGCGGCGAGGCGCGGCCTGCGCTGGCGCCGCTGTGCTCGCTGTTGCGGTCCTCGGCCGGCAGCTCCGTGAGCGTGGCGCGCGGCGGCGCCGGCGAGCCGCGCGGGCTGCTCCCCGCCGAGCCCACCAGCGCCGACAGCGCCGACACGCCCACCGGCGCCAGCGTCACCGGCGCGCCGCCCACGCCGCCCAGCATCGAGGGCGACAGCACGGCCTGCGCCAGCGCCGTGGTACCGGGCTGTCCCGCGTGCAGCGTGTTGTTCACGGAGCCGCCGTCCAGCTCCTGGATTGGCGAGAGCACCAGCGCACCCAGCACCGGCACTTCGCTTTGATAACCCTGCGCCATGATCACGCCCATGTTCTGCATGCCCATGGCGATCCGGCTCTCACGGTCCATCACCTCCTTGGTGACGTCCGGTGTGGGGATGCGCGGCCGGTTGCGCAGCGTGATCGGGATCGCCGAGCCGTTGCTCTTGGGGCCTCCTGCGGACGACGCGAGCGACGGGTTAGGCGGTGTGTTGCGGAGGCGGGGAGTGTGGGAGGGGAGGGCGATGCACGTACCGTGGCGAGAGTTCTGGCGCAGCTGCGAGCGGCCGGACTTGCGGCCCACGAGCCGCTCGTAAAGCGACATCTTGTGCTGGTGCTGCGCGTGCGTCGGCAGCGGCGGCTGCCCGGCCTCGGGGCTCGAGTACACGACGGAGTTGTGTCGGTTGCGCCCGAACAGCCCCCCCGACGAGTACGCCGTTGACGCGGACCGAACTGACCCCATTCTTGAGATCTGTCTCTGAAACCAGTTTTTTCGTCGTTCTACCAATGGTGTATCTACACTCTCCTGAAAGCACGGGAAAAGGTTAGTCGTTAGGTTGTTTTATTAGGATGGCTTCCTGTAATTAGTGAGTTAAATATATATAGTTAACACATGCAGTTGTGAGTCGTGAGTACAATACCTACATAACCGTACCACTAGAAAAACTCATATCTCATAGCAGTATTTTTACTTCAACTTATAAATTTAATTTAAAAGGATAGTGGGAATGAAAACTTGATGTCAAATTGAAATTGTTTATTATGTATAACTATGTAACAGCACGTTTAAAGTTACTCATTTGGTTATACATGTGTAGGCAGGAAGGGACTAGGGAGTCACTTTTTCAAGCAAGATGCATAGCGTACCAGACATGCAAACCGATTATCATGAAGAAGGAAAACGTGTACCAATGTATCAAAAATGTGAAGCCTGCGTGTAGGTAGGTACCTACATAAAATAAGTTATTGCACTATATTGTGACAAACCTATTATTATTGGGGGAATGTATATTTATCTATACTCAAATCTCGAACTTGCATCCGTGTTTCCAGCTGTGACATTCCGCACTTAAAGTTATTAAACAACGCTTGGCAGGTGCGGCTTGAACTGTAAACGCGGATGTAACGAACGCGGTTACAAGCGTCCATCGCCGAACGGCCACATGATCTAGATTTGAAACAGGAACGTGGCTAAACAACTGAACGGTGCTGGTGGTTGCAAATAAATCAGAGGCTTGTTGAACGGGACACCCGATACCGAGTTTATACTGAGCAGCGGGGAGGCGGGTTGTGTCGGGTTCTGCTCGATTTCAGCAAAATACTTAGAATGCTTTTTGTTAAGTACTCTGTGCAGTGCTCTGGTAGTGCAGCAAGGCTGCTGCACGGTCGTGCGGCTAAGCGACGGGGCGGTACTCACGTAGTCGGCGTAGGTGTCGTCGTGGCTCTTGCGCGGCGCGTGCACGTTGGCGTAGAGTGCGTCCTCGGCCTTGACCTTGTAGTGGTCTGCGGAGCAGGGCGGCTCGTGCCGGCGGTAGTGCTCGCTGGCGACGGTGTACGGCAGCTCTTTGGGCACCACCTCCTCCCAGTACTGGTCCTTCAACAGCTCCGGGTGCTCCTCGTGCATCTCGTCCACGATCATGTACGCTGCCTGAAAATCAACCACACACATTTTTATGCTTTTATTTATGAAAAAACCGAGTAAAACCTGGCTTGTGAGATTTTGAAGGTTTTTACGATGTCGCATCGCAGTTTTGTGTAGCTGGGTCGGGAATTCCTGCAAACACTTTTAAACAGGGTGTGTTGTTGTATTTGTGTGTCATGCTTACCAGGAGGAGGTTTTTAAAAAAAAAAGGAGTTAAGTTAAGGAGTTACGTTAAGTTAAGAAGTTTTAGTTGTTTTAGCTTACATACATAGTTGATACGGAACTCTTAGTGCGCGAGTCCGACTCGTATTTATTTATTTAATAACATGAATATCAGCAATATTCTGAGATTTATTTGGCAGCCCAGAGTCTCATTTACTAATAAAAGGAAAAATAATGTACGTTAAGGACAGATAAAGCTAAAAAAGTTAGCGATATTTAAGCAAAATTTTCAAAGTTTTTTTTTTCGATATGTCTGGTTAATTATTGTATCAATCGATGGCAAAGGAGAATGCCCAAATCTGCCCCACTCTAATTAAGCAGAGTATAAGCATGACATATAAACCAAAATTCGTTGATTATTTTTATAATTCATATTTGTTTGTTACGAAAAAAACTTTTGTGGGAATTTTATTTTCATTTTAATTGATTATTCAAATGACTAAATCCTATTTTGAATACAGTTAGCAGCACGTCAGGTTATACGAAAACAGCTTTTATTTTGTAAGGAATAGAGGCGGTTTAAAGGTATAGTCTGTCGTGCGGCCATGTAAACATTTACAGGGACAGTTAAAGTCTAAAATCATCACTGTTGCTTTAGTCATTGCGTTGCAAAAACAAAATGCCTATTTAATAAAATAGATAACATTTTATTTGTTTATTTTTTGTGATGAATCTGTGGGTATCGGAAATATAATTATCTTTACATGATGAGGATCTTGTAGGGCAATCGGCAGTATGCGTAACAAGCCCCGTAAATGGTATAAAATAGAACTATATCCGTCCGTCATCACGTCATGTCATTATTGATACAATTCAATTACCTAGGTGGTTTATTTTCGTTGTTCATTGCTTTTTAAGAAATGCAAAATGTTTATTCCTCCACATTAAGATTCTGTACTCTTTTGTGCAAGTGCTGTGCTGTTTTTATGACGAACGTTCATACGTCCACAATGCCAGTGCCTCGCTGTGTAAACTGTTCTCTTGTTCTAAGGCATACGCTGCCTTACCACCAAGTGGGTGAGGCAAGCGATGCTATGCTTAGTATTCTACGCTCCTGGATAAGCATGGCCATTGTAAGTAATATACACTTTTGACTGCTGTTGATAGTAATTGTTAATAAAATGCAGTCTTTCTTGTGACATGCTTAGTATTAAAATATGGTGATCATATAAATGGACCTGTATATTATTTGTGTGTATAGTATTGTTATTTTTTCAGATCACTGAAGACAATCATCTCTGTCAAGAATGTTTTGTCATACTACGTAACGAATCTGCGACCTCCTCTTCCGGAGGTCCAGTAGTAAAGGCTTATGGGCACCCACAAGTGTGCCATGTATGTGGAAAGTCCATTATAAAAGCCAAGATAGATCAACTTCCAGAGAATAGTCTAGAGAGGGATGTTATTATTTTATGCATAAGGTCTCATCAGGTAAATATTTGCTTTGTTTATAAATTAAATGATTTAATTATAGAAATATGTATTTTGAGTTAATTAAAACATTTGATTACAAAAAACAGTTTTTAATTTCAGATTAACCGGCTTGAGAAAGTCTGTTTACCCTATTGAACAAATGTCTATAGAAGTGTGAAAGGACATGCATTAGTCGACCCGAGTAGACAACAAGAGGTTGTACTAGAAGCAGCTTCCACATCTAATCAAAACTTGGATGCTTCTATGTCTTCATCGAGAACTTCCATGGAGTCACCAATACAAATACCACCTCCATTACCAACATTTCAATCAAATGTTATTACTGGTGTCTGCGCCAGCATTACTTTTAGACAATGTTTTTTATAAAAATAAAGATGATGAATAAATCATATAATTATAAGAGTTTCAATCATTTCTTTTAATGACTTAACTTGTAATATAATCTAGATACAGCAGGTATTGCAACAAAACTATCAATTATTTTAAGCGTTCATTATACAATTGAAGGCAAAACTATGTATTTCCACACTTTCATTTTGAGTGATTTTATTTCTTAGACTACTCACAGTTGGAGTTGTTGAACATTATTTTAATATGTTTATGCACATTTTTTCATTAATACCTATCCTATTTACCTCATATTACCTCATTTAGTACCTAGTCACACCTAACCTCAAAACTGAACTTTGTTTTTAATTATTAGGAAAACCCCACAAACAATAAGTTTTTTTTCAAGTTCATTTTATTTTATAACATTACTTCTCCTATATCACCAATTTTGGTAGTTATAAAAAATCATTTGTTGCGCAACCAAGCTCCATAGTAAAATGGGCATTCTCCTTTTATGTAAAATGAGGCGTCATTTATTAGTGTGAATCACCGATAATGAGAATTAAACGAGTTAGAATAAGCACCGAAAGTTATGTAATGTGGATTTTTACTTATTTAATTTAGTAGTTGAAGTTTAATTATTGTTACTAGCAAATTGAGTCCCTGGTCACTTGGATAAATAATAGTAGTTATTATGTCAAATCCCTATCACTCAGAGGGATAAGGGATGCGCCTCTCCATTGCCTAGTATTTTACCGACAAAATTTGCCGTAGAATACGTGAGTAAAGTATCGGAAGTCCGATCCAGAACATACTGTATATGTACCAGAATGGTCGACATAATTGATTTATGTTCCGGAAATGACAGAAAAGTGTCTTGAGGTACATTTTGACAAGCAACGATGCAGTGTGTACTGTGGTAAATACATAGTTGCTAGAGCTACGAATATAAAGGCGTTTATCGACTAGACATGGAAGGTCATCTATCAGAGAAAGATTCGGAGATCGCTGCCTATGTGTCGACCAACAGCGTGATCGGTACACAAGAACTATGGCATCGTAGCGTAGGCTAGGGTATTTAATTAAACGCAGCATGGATTTGCTCAGTAAATATTGTAGGGAAATGTAAAATTTGTATACGCCCCGACAGTATAACAAACTACTATTTATACTAAATGCTTGTATTAAAGGCAAACGACCCGACGACTTGTCTGGTGTAGTGGTCGAGAAATCGCCTACTACGCAGCGGGTGCGGGTTCGATCCCCGCACAATACAAACATTTGTGTGCATGAACATGTCTGTTTGTATTGGTCTGGATGTTTTCTATGTATATCATGTACTAGCGGTCCCCCGCGACTTCGTCCGCGCGTTTTGAGTTTGCTCCCTCCCCTCCCGTCGCAGCGTCATGTTTTATATCCTAAAGCCTTTCTCGATAAATAAGCTATCCAACACAGAAATATTTTTTCAAATATCGGTCCAGCAGTTCCTGAGATAAGCGCGTTCAAACAAACAAACTCTTCAGCTTTATAATATATTAGCGCAAGCGCACGTTGTACTTAAGCTGCGAACATTATTTTGGTGCGGAGTTATGTTAAGACTGTGATAGCTCCTAAGATATTTATTGAAATCAAATGACATAAAGGGCAACTTGGTTTTAAATGAAATGCTCGTGATGATGAATGTATTTATTTTGATAATAATTAATACCTGTGTGTATAATACACCTCTAAAAATAATGCATTATTTTTTTACAAATTTATTAACATAAAAAAGTTTGTAGTAAGTCAACCATAAAAGATAGACATATGCTGTCGCGGACTTTATTATAGAACTCTTAATGCTGAAAAATCCTGTCATACATGATTTTTGTGTAACTTAAGCGGTTTCCGCAGCGTATGCGACGGAAGCTCTGAAAAGGAATATCTTTCTCCCGTTTTCGCAACATTTTCATTTCTGCTGTGGTCTTATGAGTCGTATCTTTATGTTATATAGCCTAAAGCCTTCCTCGATAAATGGACTATCTAACGTAAAAAAGTTTTTGAGATTAGCGCGTTCAAACAAACAAACAAACAAACAAACTCTTCAGCTTTATAATATTAGTATAGATGTATTTACAAACAAAAAGTATTTAAGTATTATATCCGTTGTCTGGTACCCATAACACAAGCTGTGAGTAGCTTACTTTGGGACTAGATGACGATGTGTGGGAAAGTCCAAAGGATATTTATTTAAACCATGTAAATTGCCATTTCCTATGGAATAGTATAATAAACATAAATATTTTAATCAATCTATACTAACATTATAAAGTTTCGGTTGTTTATTTGAACGCGTTAATCTCAGGAACTACTGGACTAATTTGAAAAATATTTTTGTGTTGGACAGCTTATTTATCGAGGAAGGTCATAAAACATCACGCTGTGACGGGAGGGGATGGCGCAAAGTCAAAACGCGCGGCCGAAGTCGTGGGTCACCGCTTTTTAGGGTTCCGTAGCCGAATGGCAAAAAACGGAATCCTTGTAGTTTCGTCAAGTCTGTCTAGACAGACAGACACATCAGTCCGTCCGTATGTCACAGATACTTTATTCTGAAACTATTAGTTGAAACTTAGTAGGGGTAGATGTATTCTGTTAGCCGCTTTACGGTTCTCATACAAAAAAAATAATCATTTATAATATTTAAGGGGTGAATTTAGAGATGTGCAATTTTTGGAGGGTCAAATCTATATACCTATATACTAGTCAAAACAAAATAAGGACAGTAAATTTTAAGTTTTGTGAAAAATGTTTTGGGTTCTGGGGTAATGAAGTGATTAAATTAAATTGATTGATAACTTTTTAATGTTAAAATCATATAACAATAACTAAGAATTGAAAAATTATTAATAATTAATATGTTTTCGAATATATGCAATTTTACCTAAGGATGCGAACCATTTAATAAAAAATAAAAGAAAAAAAATCGTTTTTTTTAAATGACTATGTGTGTGAATGACTTTTTTCAGAATCGCGTGTGTCCTTCCCTTTTTCTGAACATATTCTCGAATCCTGGAAGGCATACTTTCTACCAGATGTCACACAGTCTCTTGTGATATATGTTCCCAGCTTGTTTTGAGCACGTTGATGAGCTGTCTCATTATGCACGGGTTGATTTGTGTCTCGGACATTTTTTTTAACAAATCCCACATATGCTCAATGGGATTAAGGTCTGGACTGTTCGCGGGCCACGGCAAGACCTGTATTCCGGCTTCTTCCAGAGCGTAGGTGCTCGAGCTGTATGGGCGTGGGCGTTGTCGTGCATCAATTTGAATCCTGTCCCAAATCTTTGTGCAAACATGGGGTCTGATCACCTGCTCAATGTATCGTTGAGCCGTTCATTTAGGATAACGAGCTCATTTAGGCCAGATAGAGAGATTCCTCTCGACACCATAACACGATACAAGCATCCGATTCGCTCACCTTCTCGTCTCTAAACCCTTATGCGACGATCGTCACTAAAAAATTTCGCTTTGCCTTCATCTGTGAAAAATACTGTGCGTGCTCCAATCACTCATGTCCCAATCCTGGTGCTCCCTTGCAACTGATAATCGGTTCGCACGATGCGTTCCTGTCAATGGAATTCGCACTACACGTCTTCTGGAGAATCTCTGGTCTTCATGCAACCGATTTCTAATCGTTTGGTCACCAACGCGGGTACCGGTCGCTTGGCGTAAGCGATTTTGTAAAGAGCGGGCGGTAACAAATCGCTATCTGCGTGCAGTCAAGCGTATGTAGCAATCTTCCTGTGACGTAATTGCTCGAACTCTGCCTGATCCTGCTATTCTGGCTACCCTCCCAATCTCTTGAAAGCGGTTCCAAGCATTCTGGATTGCTCGTCGTGAAAAACCCTGCTGCAAAGCTACAGAACGCTACGAATTGCCCTCCTGTATTAATGTAATGGCTCTAGTTGCGGTTTGGAGGTCCATATGTATTCGATTCCTCTTTTTAAATGTTTACCTACCCGATAACCCAGCAAAGCATTCACTGTTCACAAAGAAATACACAGTTTAAATGTGTCAAACATTTGTCATAAAGTGGAATATATTTAAGTGGTTAAAAAACAAAATAAAAATTCTACCCACTTTCAATTTTATGCAAGTGGTACAGTCACCAATTGCTCGTAAAAAGCAAGAGAACACACTATAAAAAAGTTTACCACTTATGATCGCTTCAAAATTATTAATTCGGTCCGGACATAGAAATACCCAAGTGGCCCTTATTTTTTTTGACTAGTATATATAAAAATAAATTGCGTCTCACTAAAACTCGAGAACGGCTGAACGGATTTATCTTTTCTTAGTCTTGAAATATTTTGGAGGTCTAGGGAAGGTTTAAAAGGCGAGAAAAAAACAAAAAACTCGCGGAAGAAGTCGCGGGGACCTAGTGGTCCCCGCGTCCCGTGGTACACTAGTGTGTATAATAAAAAAATGAGGATAAGTAAAATCAGTACTGATTGTTCAATAAATATCACTAATAATTAAGTAATTGTGATAGGAGATGAGCCACACATTCATGAACAGTCAATTGTATAAATTTCTGCCCCAAGTGCTTCTGATTCCAGCTCTGAAGATGAACTCTGACTCCAGAAATGGCTTTAGACCTAGGTTAGGTTTAAAGAATCTTTATTTCTCAAAAGAACACAGTTCACTTACATGAGATTTTAATAACTAAAATGATTTAACGGTCATACGAATGACTGAACGAAGCTTATCAATACTTATAATATCTTAAATAAAGCTATTATTAAACAATGTGGTTAGAACTTATTTTAAAATTGAGTAGGTAAGGTACATATGGTTGCTGAGCAAAGTTCTCAAGTCTGTTTGAGGGAATATTGGCCTTAGTTGCATACGTGTAAAGATTGAATTTGTTTAAGTTATACTGGTAAAACTAAAATATTGTAAGGTAGTTGAGGAAACAGTGCGGTATCAGAATACGCTCGCTTGTAGATATTGTAAACAAAGGCACGAGACAGGCACGGTTGGCGTTACATTATACGCAGTTACAACTATTTTTTTAAAATATTAAATAAAAGTTTTGATATGTTACCATGATACAAATTGGGCAATTTATAATAATTAAGCGTAGTATTTATAATATTTGAGGGGAATCATATCTTAAGGTTAAAATGTGTAATTATATTATTACTTATGTTACTTCTGCATACGAAATATTTTTCAGTGTACATGTATAGTAATATTTAAATGCACTCAAAACTACTACAAATGTTTAGCCACTAAGTTGTTGATTTAGATTTTGAATGTAGATACTTTTGTAGTTTTTGCTTGTAGATTTGTATGCTATCACTCTGTTTAATCTCATCGGAAAGCTCGTTATATAGTCGAACGCCTTCATATAAAAGATTTCTTTTTCCATAGTTCAATGTTCTAGGGTGACGAAGAACTAGTTTGTTGGTGCGTCTAAGGGAGTGTTTAAAAGTTCGTTTAGTAAGTTTAATATTAATTTGAATGTTTTTATCCAAAATCTTCTTTATTAATAGACACATATTGTAGGTATACATATAGTTGTGACACATCAAAAAAACCAGTCTTATCATAAAGCAGTTTTGTTGGAGTTAGGAAGTCGTAGTTGTAAAGTCTTTTGATGAGTCGGTTCTGGGATCTCTGGAGGTAATTAATGTTAGTTTTACATGCTGATCCCCACACTTCTATTAAATACTCCAAATGAGGCTTTACTAATGTGTGGTAGACAGTTTGGTTTATGTTTGGTGGTAAGCAATTACCCATCCTACGTAGAGCTCCTGGGAGTGCTACAAGCTTGGACCGTACATGCTCAATATGGGGCCTCCAGGTGAGTTGGTCATCCAGTATTAGTCCAAGATATTTCTCACTGTCAGATTTGCTAATAATATAGTTATTGACCTTTAGAGGTGAAAAGGGTAGTATCACTTTGTTTTTTGCAGCGAATATCATGTATGATGTTTTTGATGTATTTATTGTAAGTAGGTTATGTAAGAACCAATCGTGTATTAAATTAAGATCACGCTGTGCCTCATTTATAATTTCATGTATAGATTCACTAAAGTAAAATAAACTTGTATCATCAGCATACAGAGTTAAATAGCCTTTGAGACCTATCTTATTCATATTGTTTACATAAATAAGAAATAAAAGAGGCCCCAGTATTGACCCCTGGGGGACCCCGTATGTTATGGTATGGAATTTACTTTCGTATTCGTTTATTCTAACCGTTTGCCTCCTATTTGTTAAGTAGGATGCAAAGAGATCGTAGGCATGCCCAGTAATACCCAGGTTATTTAATTTTTCCAAAAGTTTAGAATGAGAAACCGTATCAAAGGCCTTTTTCAGGTCTATGAAAATACCAAGGCAAATGTTTTTCTCATCTATTTTTGTTTTTATGCTAGTGACAAGGTCTATCGTTGCAGATAACGTACTTGATTTTTGTCTAAAACCATATTGTTGGTCCATAAAAAACTTTTTTGCAGATAAATATTCGGTTAGGCGCTTGAAGACAATTTTTTCGAAAATCTTGGATATTACTGGAAGTACCGAATTAGGCCTGTTATTACTAGGGTCAGTTCTTATTCCAGACTTATATATTGGGGATACCCTGGCTACTTTTAGACTATCAGGAAATAATCCAAGATCAAGACATTTGTTTATGCAGTTCGCTAAGGGCGTGGCTATAATATTTTTAATACATTTTATTGATTTTGTACTAATTCCGTCTGCACCAGTACTGGTGTTGGCATCTAGACTATCTATAATGTTAGCTACTTCTTTGGCGGTACAAGGTTCTAAGTGTGCGAGAGTAATTTCGTGTTGGTGCCCGTTCTCGTACATAAGTGTGTTACCTGAGTTTTTGTGGTATTTCACTGGGATCCTATCGGCCAACTCTACACCAACGGTTGAGAAAAACTCGTTAAATATATCACATATCATTTTTCCGTCTGTTACAACTTGTGAATTCATAATTAGCTTGGTTGGGATACAGCTGCTTTTGCTTCTATTAGTAGCCAATGAGTTGATCATCTCCCACATCTTCTTCGGGTTACTTGTGCACTGCTGAACTTTGTTTTGGTAATATGTATTTTTGTCATTGCGAATCTTTGTTTGGACCTTATTTCTGTACACAGCAAATTCTCTTTTTAGATTTTCGTCGTCTTCGTTCTTTTTTAATCGTTTCCATAGTTTATTTCTGTGGTGGATCATATTGATGATGTCTTTATTGATCCAGTCGTCTTAAGGTTGGTTCACTATTTTAGTTTTTATAATTTTGTTTTGCTTTATATGTGCTTTTATGAAATTTTCTAGGTAGTAGTAATCGTTGTTTTCATTTGCGTATTTTTCTTGTTCAACACTTTCGTATAGTTTCTCGTAATCCATAGCCTCATATTGGGTTCTTGCTTTAACTGGCGCCTTATAGTTAAGGATTTCCAAATAGATTTGCCTGTGATCGGACATTGCAGAATCGACCAACGCAAAGTGAAATGAATTCTTATTTAAGTCTGTAAGTACATGATCGAGTATAGTATTAGTGGTTTGAGTAGGTCGGGTACAATATTCCTTTTCTACTTTGTTAAGGATTACATATCCTGTTTCTTCTAGTGTAGATAGATATTTCACTGTGCAGCTTTTGTCAAGCAAGTCCAAGTTGAAATCTCCAAAAATCACAGATCTCTTTCTTGATTCGATCTGTTCGTAAAATGTGTCAAGAAAATTTGTAGCATTTGTATACCCGGGTTTATACACGCCACCTACATTAAGAGAGAACTTTGGTGAAAACACCCATAGGTAATGATTTTCATCTTTATATTTTTCTTCAGTGATTTCATAGTTAATGTTTTTGTGAATGTATATGGAAACACCACCTCCTTCACGATCTATAGTTGTATATGTGGGCATAATTGGGAATGCTGTAAAGTTCGGCATGATTTTAACCAGGTCTCTGTTAAAATGATGACGCTTACTGTAGTTTGGATGGCTTTAAGGATGCATTGTAGTTCTTCAAACTTTCCCGGTTTACGGATACTCCTAAGATTTGCATAAAAGAATTTGAGAAATGATCTGTTACTGCATAAGTCTTCATATTTATTTACTATTTGGTATGGGACATTGAGAGGCTTGAAATCGTCATTTCGTCGTGGTGGAGGAGCAGTAGGAGTATAATTTAGTTTTTTGATTCAGGATTAGTTTTGATAATAGTAGGTATTCCTTTTATGAATCTTATTTTCAGATTGGTTTCTCCATTCTTCTCCCGTTGCTCCAATTCCGTTTGAAGATTCAGCATAAGTTTTCTTTGGGCTGGTGTTTGGTCACTATAGATTTTAGTATTAGCAGGGACCTTTGATCGATTTTTCAGTAACTTCTTCGAAATTTCGGAGTTTTCAAAGATTAATTTAAGTGGTCGGTGTTTATTGGAGTCATATTTTCCAAGTCTTATTGCTTTGAGGGGTTTGGGACAGTCTTGGTGAATATGTTGTAATATGTTGTAAGCTTTTTCAAGGTCTATGCCTTCTCTTGACGTCACGCTTTTGTCCTCACTTTCCGCGATGTTCACCATAATTCTCGTTGTAGTCTATCTTTTAACTCCTGAATGATTTCCGGATGTGTTTCTTTGGATTGGTGGTCATTCGGATTACTTTGAAGCTATTTGAGATTATTTTCAATTTTTTCGATTTTGTTTTTCATAGTTTTATGTTCACTGATTATATTAATGACACTTTTATTCAGCTTTTTGTACTCGTTTGCTAAGTCTTCTGTAGTTGATTTCAGCTCCTTGATTTCTTCTCTTATTTCCTCGTGCATCTGGGTAATATTAAGAATCTGAGTCTTCATAGAGTCCTTCAGAAGGTTTGTTATCTCACTGCGAAAGTCAGCTAATTCACTTTTGACGTCATGTTCCATGGTGTGTTTTCTTTTTCGCGGATTTAAGTTTATATGGTCTTCCTCTTCATAGCGGTTGCACAAGTTGGGGACAGATCCCCCCCCACTGATATGCCTGTGAGGGGTAGTTGGAGGCGATCGCGTAAGGCTCATTGTAAATGAGTGTAATTTAATATATGAACACTGTCTCTTGGTCAACACGAGTGTAACCGGTCGCGACGCGGCCTGTTTATTTTCCTGTCTACACGAGCGCAACACACCACAAACTGCACCTTATTGTGATCAGCAAAAGAACTTTTTTTATTTAAGTTTACTAATTTTAAGTTCCGTATATTTTTTAAGAAATAGATCGACACGCGACCGCTCGCTCTGACACTCGCACGACGACCGATAGGTTCGAGAGATTATGAGCAAGTGAGCAGTAAGCCGTAGTTACCATGATGACAGATGGCTGAAGTTATGAACCGAGAACTATAAAAGGGAGAACAAATAATCACATGGATGTAAAAAATCCTTTTTTGAACGGTGACCTGAGTGAAACTGTGTCCATGGAACAGCCAGATAGATATAAAGTAGAAAGAAAGCAAGCATCTAATGGTACGATAAAATAGACAAATCTTTGTTAAGTCTTAAACATAAATTTTTAAACATAAATTTTCCTTTCAATGGTCAAGAGATTATTTAAAAATTTTATTGCATTTTGGTTTTGAAGTCGGTTTTTACTTTTTAAAGTTAATTTTATTTCTTCATTTTTAGAGATTACAGGAGAGGGGGGGGGGGGGAAGTCGCACCTCATGACTCTATTCTTTAAGAAGCTACAAACTACCTATCATAAGTTCTGTCATTATAATTACTGAACTCCTAAGCGTAAAGGAGTTCTACCATCAGCTCAGCCCCACAAGATGTTAACTATCTGACGTAACAACACGACAACATTAAGATTTTAGTAAAAAAACACTATACGTGCCTTTAAAATTTGAGGGTTTCCCTTGATTACACCAAGATCCCATCATCAAATCCCAAATTGGCAAATATGGGACCAACTAGTACCCTCCAGATAGGCGAAAAAAATTTCAAACTAAGATAATTCTTTTTTGAAGTCGGTAAAAAATACTACTTACGGATATTTATTAAAATTTTGGAAATATCTGCGAATGATATCCGTAAATAATGTTTTATTAAATAAAGTCTGACAGTTGTGGAAATATATATTACGAAAGTTTTAGAGCTATTTATAATGTGAATATCTACACCTTTAAATGTGGTATAAAACTTCAAAGAGAGAGGAGATTGGTCACGATTGAAAAATACAGGAGACTAATGGGGTGTATTATGTGCATGGTGATATATACGAGGCCGCACATCATTGATCGATTTTAATAATGGTCCCACAGAAACTCACTGGAAAACGGCGAAACGGATTTTGAGATACTTAAAAGACTGCAGTATATGAGAAATCCACAGTAAGTACCTTCAAATTATTATAAAGAAAAGCGAATGTTGTAAATACTTAATTACTCTAAGATTATGTACTTCGCGATGAGGGAGCCTCCTCTCTGGTCCAAATCCTTGAAAATATACTTATGTATATTTGCATACCATTCACATACTGTTAAATAGTTGCTTGGTGACATAGACTTTGTATTATCGCAATTAGTACAGAAAAATATGCATACTTGCCTCAGAACAACGCGCAGGCTACGACTTGCAAACGAGGGTACAAGCGAAAATAGTAGAGATTGCTGAAAAATGTATGCTATTCGTGTTTATAAGCACTTACACATCTTTAATGATGTTTTTTAAAAACTTTATTGTTTTTCACTTTATTATATTTATACAAAACATGCTATTCTATCGATTGATGTGTATTATCACGAATCCATATAGTCGTGGACCTTAATAATCGAAATTGATTATCGAAAATAGCGGATGTTCCATATAGATAATAGCATTTTGTTTCATTGTCAAAGACACTGCGCACGTGCATCTCATCACAAACCATAAGCCCACAAATACCACAGTGACAAATGGTCTCTAAAGACACCCCAAACTCCAAAACAACATAAAGTCGAATTGAATCTAACTTAAAGCAATTATATTCCATGTTGCCTTTTCGAGCATATTTAATTTAAGACAGTTGTACACACGAGAAGAATTATATTTCAATAAACATCCCGTCTGACGTCTGTACGGGATGTTCATAGTCATAATATCAACATGCTTCTGCACGGTGTGATTATATTATGAGTTAAATATTTACATCCGGATAAATGATACGTGTGCATGTTGATTTTTGGACGTGCTCAAGTGACGTGCCAAGGCTCAAGGCGTGTTTTGTAGTGAGTTGTAGTACCTTAATGTGTCTGTCGATGAGCCAGTTTAGCTCAATGTCGTCGTCGTCCTCGCCGAACGGGTTGATGAGCACCTCGGCCACTTTCAGCCACCCCACGTAGAAGCAGAACTGAAATATTTACATGATTACGTTTCCAAAAATTTCACATTTTCTACAGAAAATAAACTGTTCGTTCTTCGGTCGAACTCAAAACTTTGCTTACTCTTCACAGCGGTTAGCGAACGGATGCCGGGCGGGCGGGCGCGCAGCAAATTCGTTGCAGACGCGAAACGTGATCGCTGCGAATAGCAGCGTGGACACCATTTTGTCCCGTACCTACGCCAGCCCGTCCACCCCGCCTCACTTAAGTCCGTACGTTAATAACGTTTGCGAACTATAATGTAAGCCAAAAGGCTTTGTTACTTCCTGTAATCAAGCAGTGTCTCTTCTCCGGAGGTCTTTTTGTTACTGAACGTTAACCCTCTGCAAACACGCAACGAAAAATGTAGCGCACCTGCCAGGCGTCCGTAACGAATTTGCTGCACATCCGCGGCGGGTTCGCCACGTATACGCTGCGCAATCAGCTAGTGTTATTAAGGCTAGTGTTATAAGGCTCTAATACAGGCGTACACGGTGGCAAGCTTTGTCATCAAAGCAAGCAGTTTGGTTCGAAGTTACCACCATAGATATAAAAAATCAAGAAAATCCGTGCATTTAGTTTAGACTAGCTCGTCCTTATATTCTGTCAGTGACTGTATAACGTCCTGTGCGGGACTAGGATAGCCACATTCAGACCTCGACGGGTCTGATAATTTTATAAGCGAGCGGCGGTAAGTGTAGCGGGCTACCTGCAACGCGGTGAAGAGCGGGAAGTAGACGTCGGGCTCGTACTTGGAGGTGCTGCCGGGCGCGGCGGGCACCAGCTGCCGGCCCATCAGCGCCGCCACGAAGTACGTGTACAGCGCCAGCGTCACCACCTACGTAACAATCGCTTAAGATGAAGCAAGCTAATTTACGAGTTATTTTTTAAATAGTGTTTTGCCATTGTAAAAACTTAATATTATCAATTGCACTTTTCTTGAGAGGGCAATATCACAAAATTGATGCTTTGGTGAAGTCAGGCTTGCCAATGTGTCGGTGGCAGATAACGGAAGACTAGGTACATAGAAATCTTATATTTCAAATAATCAGTTTAGTTTAGTTAGTTATTTTGATAGTTTAGAATGTTTTTAACACTCACAGTGTCATGTTTTATATTCATAAAGATGAAATAAGAAACCAAAAATTTGCGCACGGGCGGGTTGCTGGTTCAAATCCCGCCCGTGCGCAAATTTTTGGTTTCTTATTTCATCTTTATGAATAGTTATTTTGATTGAATGAAAGTCTTTTCGGGGTTCGTTTTGCATTCAAAACGATAGTAAAATTGCAGCTTTCAGTGCTCCATATAAAAGTTATGATGTGTGTGATGAGGGTTAGAGGGAAGATTCATTTTGTATTAGAAGTTTTAACGCTGATCCCTTAGCTAAAGGCAAAGCCTTTGCTTGTAAATAAGGAAAGCTAAAATCATATCATAGCCACTATGTGTATCAGTTAAATGGCATGTCATTATATTTTTACAATTTCCTTGATACTTGTGAGTGGTGCTAAACTAAATCATCGCAAACATAGCTTGTATGCTTCCTTCATAAATTGCACAGAAAATACCTAGGTTAGTTATTATTTGCTGGTGTTTCACCGTCATTTTCATAAAGCTCTTTTTACTAGACACACAATCTGAGATCGATAATGAACTTGTTCTTGAGCTCGGACTCAAAATTACTATGTGCCTACTCGAGTTAAAATCTTATGCACGCCCCTGGGTACGATTTCTTATCTGGCACAGTTCCTTTTTACAATTTATAATATTACAAATTAAATGAAAAAATAAACCCGTTTGTTGATAATCGAACAATGTAATCATTGAACAAGTATGCCTACGACTGGCAGCAAGGGTGTCTCGCCCGCGGCCCGTACCTGCGTGTAGACGAGCGGCACGCACACGGTGTCGTAGCCGATGAGCGCGCCGAGGCGGCGGCGGATGTCCGACAGCTCCACCAGCAGCGTCTGCACGATGTGGTCGCTGGAGATGAGCCCCTCTTTGCGCGCGCGGTTTATAATGTTCGTGGCCCACACCAGCGGCATCCAGTACTTTGACATCGGGCTCTTGCCGTCCATCTTCTCGAATACCTTGCGTTCGCTCTCCAGCATCAGCCCTGGAAAACCGTTTCAACTACTCATTCACTACTTAATTCTTTTCATTCTGTTTCATTTAAGTAACATCGCGTCTGACGCATCGACCTCGATCTAGAAGGTTCGAGGAATAGTTGGTACGTGGTTGGAACGCAAAAACATGTGTTTCATGCGGGTTCATTGCGTAAAATATTTGGTATTTACAGATGCGTTTAGGTAATATACAGTATTCATGGTATTTTGGCTTTCCCTTTCCTTTGATTTAGATATCCATAGACTTATCAAATAAAAAAGTATGTATAAGTACACTGGAGGCATTGGATCCATACTACGTGCATGCATTAATTACGTTTTATGAGTTTAGCAGCTCCTGCTGCCTATTGATTTATAAGTTTTCTGCCCGCTGCTACTCCTGTGTAGCCAGGATCTACAGCATGGCTTAATTGAAAGTCCAAACCAGTGAAGGCTAGGGAATCCCAGGAGGGAGTTAAAATGTATTGGGCCTCGCAACGAAATTAATCAGAAAGGATAATAGGAGTTTGAAAGATTTAGTTCCGATATCCATCCAGTTCAAAGCGGGAGACAAAAAATGAGAAACGGGTTAACATAATAAACTATGCTAAAGGGGCCTATTCAATAAACTTCTAGCTACCTGCCAGTAATAATTGTGGCGAAAACGCCGGAATGCACGAAAATTTTCCCTTGTTGCAACAAGATCCGTATAGTAAACGGCAGATACTGAAGTATTAATGGAGTTAAGCAATAAATCTCGTTCTCTCGTTGTCTCCAGAGATTGCACTCCCACAGAATATGGTGCTGCTGCTGCCTAGTAGTGTATGATGGGGAGTGGAGTATACTAACCGGAGTCGACGACGTGCTGCCAGGTGGGGAAGCGGCGCTTGACGCGCAGCGAGACGCGCTGCAGCGTGATGACGTACGCCAGGATCATGTACCGCACGATGTTGCGCCGCATCAGCCGGCCCGTCTCGTCCTGCAACGACACGCCACCTCGCTCGTACATCGCTCGGCCGACGCAGCGCAGCGGTGCATGACCGCGCTGCGCCGCCACTTTCGCCGTCGCGATCAACGGATTACTTAATGTTGTGTAATATAAAACGTAGGTATTCATTTTGTCCTGTTGTTTATTACAACAACGTTACAGCTTAGATAAAGGCTCCTAAAATTATGCATATTATTCTCAAAGGAAACTTTGAAGCGAGTCACACTGCAATTCTATTACTTAAGAGTACAAAGCCTTTGTCTGGCGCGGTGTTGGGATGTGATGAACAGTGGTTTCAATTGAATCCTATCATGTTGATGGGAGAATAAAATATCGATCTTATTATTAGAAGAAAGCAAATGTTAATGAAACATTTGCTTTCTTCTATCCTGTCATTGGAACTGCTTTCTTACTGACATTATCAAGGTTTCTGAAAGTAATAATTGTACTTTATTTGGAAATAAAAAGAATGGAACAGAATAGGAAAACTTTTACTGCCTTATAATATGCTGAGTTAATTACGTATTTATTCATAATATCGCATAAAACACTAACACGACGTGATTAGGTAGAGTTGAACCAGCCTTAAATGTGCTTATTTGTTCCTTTGATCAGCTACAAAGGCCGCGGCGTCAGCAGATCTCCGATCGAGGCAAGTGGGTCGCTGGCACTGCGCACGCGTCTACCGCTGATGTTTGCAAAATCGATTTATTCGCCTCGGGTGGCATTTTACCATTAACTGTGTTTTCAATCTTAGACACCATATTTTTAGGTCAGAGTAAATTCATTACGAGCAAATATTTCAATCAATAGATTGTAACAAACATTGTGGCAGGTACGCAGGGTGTTCATTATATTTTTTCGTGAAGTTTCTTCCTTTCCTAAGTGTTTTTTACAAAACAAATATACACAAATTCCAGAGCCACCTTATACGTAACGTACAGAACGTACGAAAATAACGTAACATATGCATATATTATATACCCCGTCGCCTACTAAAAATAACATGTCTATTTGTATACCATAATAGATAGGATCTAGAAAAGTAGAAGAAACGTCTAGCGAAGTATGACGAAAGTGAGATGGTAGGTATGTGAAGGGAAGGTAATTTTGAGACGGTTCCAGGTTCCAGGCTCGCGCCAGGAGCAAAAGATTTAAACGCGTTACGTCATGCGCGCGTTTATGTCTTTTTAATGAAGCATCATTTACTAACGACTTTTTAGGCATTGTGTGATTATTAGGTTGATTCCCACATAATAATTAGATGATTCTAATAATAACGGTTTGCGGTAAACCATTAGATTGAGACAGTAATGTAGTAATGTATGATTATCATCGTTCTCACTACTGTCAAACTAAAATTATAATCAAGTAAGGACCCATCTCAATCATAATATACCGATTAGTATTTAAGACGTTTTTTAATATCCCTAACGTTAACAACATTTCAAAATGCATATTTTTATTTTGTTCTACAAGGAATTTCAAAATAAGAAAACCCGTTTATATTTTTAAAATGTTTTTCTGCATAAAATATCATTGCTAACGCGTAACCTGTATGTGTGTGTTTGCCTGCTTTCATGCTCTTTTCAGTCTTTTTCATTTAACTTTAAAAATAAAGCGCAAGAAAACTAAAACAAAAAACATTGTACGTGTTTAGAACCGCTTAGTCTCGAAAAGGTTATCGAATTTTCATACCTTTCTAAAAATGAAATGTTGTCAATTCTAAACACCATGAGAGCAAATATTTTTGCCTGAGGTCGGGTTGTAACTTGTATTATCACATTTCGTAGTTGGTGGAGTTATGGTGAATGTAATAAAAGGGCAGGGACTTGGGCAGAGACACACAAGACAATATTGCGAATGTTAGTGGAAAGTTTTCATCCCTACGTCGAATGGAGGGTCGTACCTACTCATATAATATTATAAAAACTAGCCAAACTAAACTGGAGTCAAATTAAATATTTAATCATTTATTATTTAAGAAAAAATACAACTGAGTATTCTGTGAATAATTTCAACTGCCTAGCTATCGCGCTTCTTGAGACGGACAGACAGACAGACGGACGGACGGATGAAGAGACGGACAGACGTACGGACGGACAGACAGCGAATCCTTAGTAATAGGGTCCCGTTCTTACCCTTGGGGTACGGAACCCTATAAAACTAAGATAATATTTAATGTTGCCCTCAAGATATTATTAGTAAAAATAGTTCATTAGCATTACGTAGGTATATATATAATAATACATCCGCCAGTACCTTTTCACCAGTGTGACGTGAACGGACTTGGATAAATTGTATTAGCTTAAACAAAGATATTGTAATTAGGGTTAACATTTCGCAAACACAGCGCGACCTTGAGCCGCGGCCGCTTAATTACTTAGTATCGATTCATAAAAGTCCGTGTCTGCAAGCACTCGCTGCGCCCGCGCACCGTTTCAGATAATACGCAGAGGTCACAGAATAACCGGCCAGCAGTTGGCTACAAATCAACACGGTAGAAAAGTAAACACATTGCTGGCATTAGTAGTGTAATGTGGGTGGATAAAGCTTTACGATCGAATTGAAGTATTAGAATCCATGAGGAAAACTAATGTCGAAAACTAACTTAAAGTATCGACGGACTGGTCACGAATTTATCGGGTTTTCAAGCCCGGCAGTTCCTATACAAAGAACTAGCAGACGGCGGGAGAGGTTAATAAAAAGTAAATTATTTTTTGATAACGTCTCACGTTCAAATATAGAGATATAGGTAAACCTCAAACTAAGCGACCCTCGCATTTCCGCACACCTCACCTACCGTAGAAATATTAATAGTGTCCTTTCTTTGATCTGAGTCACTCACCTACCCACGGTAGCGCGTACGTGACTTCTTCCGAGTGACTACACAAAGAAGCCGTCACTGGAAGAACTCTCAGCATTCCTATTTATTTAAGGCTCCGAGCAGTTATCGAAATATGGAGGGTATCTTCGTCTTACTTGATCGCATTAAAGTATATTTAAATCCCAACAAAAACATAAATGTGAGTCAATGCCAAGTTCCCATCCTAATCAATAAAAGAAGTAAGATCTAAATGAAAACCAAGTTCGCTGTGTGCCTTTGCTGCTTCCCGGACTCGGCTGACTGACGGCCGAATGGCTGTGTACATAATACGACATATCTGTGAATAAATTGTCGGTTCGCAGGCCTGCTATCGGCAGCCCCGCTGTCGCAGACCTTCAGCCGCTAAATGATGTAATTACCGCTGTTAACTTTTTGTTCACTGCAGCCCGAACTTAAAGTACCTCACCAGTCAATAATTATGCAAGCACGTCCTCTCAGTGCTATTAACAATTTGTACGCTTGTGTCGGTTCATCTACTTTCTTAATTAACTTCTTGGAATTTCAACAGAATTTTTGATTCTTGACAACTGCTGGAAATTCGCTCTATATCTACATTATGGTATCATGGATTATGAAGTTACATATTAATCAAATAGACGGAGATTAAAGCCATGTAACCTATTGGTCGTATCGGTCGGCATCTTAAGCGACTTGATTCTAGGCTATCGAATAGAATCAGTTACGGAGCGTTGGGTGAGAGTTACAATAACAATTACTCGGAATATCGGCATTCCGTGCGATAACGAAACTTCGATCGCGTGATTCACCGCTGCATTCACTGAGCGCCTGCGCAGCGCAACGACCCACCACAGGCTGCCAATGTGCCAACCGACAGTACCTATTACTCACAATACATTGCATAATTTCCCAAGAAACCTAATGTATGTAATGTCACCGTAAGATTGTAAACACCGCGCGATTACAATTTAACGATTTTAAATCCGGTAGAATGTAATCTGTCGATACATTGTGAACAAGCTCGATATGGTTTAGAATTTACGCCTTTATTTGGTACATATATGTCAACCAAAACACGAAGGATAAACGGGAATTTGCTTACCTCACCCCGTTTACCCCTTCACCTACTCTGACCCACCACTCATACCAGTAATTCGTCATTTCAGTTAACGTAATTACTTTATTAATAACAAACAAGAAAAAAAATGAAACTAAGACATGCAACATATAACTTAATATCTACCTATTCAAAAACGAAACCATTTCCTTGCGGCAAGGAAGCTATGATGCTGGCTGCGTTGCCGCGTTGGATAGCTATGCTGATTCTTTGAGCTATGAATCAGCCAGCTTTATTATTGGCTGCTACAGAATTTAATTTTGGCGAAATTTTTCTAAACAGACGTTAACGTTATAATATAATTAATGGAGTTCGGTACAGTTCACAATAAATCGACAGATTACCATTTGACGGATTGTATAATATGACGGTATACAGTTATTATAATATGACGTTGACATATAGATACCTGGATATACCGGTAGCATATTTACTAAGTTTCGCAAGGTAACCATTTTACTTCTGCTTCAAGGAGTTATTAACTACGAGTATTACTCGTACTGCCTGATTAATGATTCACCTATTTTATGTAGAAACGACGTTCGCACGTCGCTGGTGACAATAACTGAGAGACTAATGTATTTCGGCATATTCACTATCTTCAATTATTGAGTGCAGCGTTAAATTCTACCTCGTTCGAAACATTTTTATCCCAAAGAAGAATACGGTCTACAGACCGAAAAATATCATGTGATACAAATGTGTGACACAATATAATGCATCTTCATTCAATTGTTTATAGTTTGCATAATCATTTTGTTTTGTAAAGGTTGATTTAAACCGTATCTTATTCTTTCTAGGGTTGATTAAAGATCACGCGATTCATCCGCGTCACAGCTCCTGCGAGTGCGCCGGAAACCATAATTACATGTAACAATAGCGGTAAATGACACGAGACAAAGCGGCCTGAGGACGTCGCGAGCTCGCGGTGCCGCCGCAGACACAGCGACTTACTTATGTCTGACACATTCACTCAACTCATTATTACTCATTCACCTTTAGAACGAACTGAAATCGCTGAGACAAAGCTTGTGCCTCCGTTATCCTATTGATTGTACCTGTAAACACGAATTATATCTCAGCGTTTTTCGAGCGCCATCCACCTGGAGAGCGATTTCAGTATCAAAATCGAGCTTCACGAAAACTTAACCGGTGACGACAATCAACGAAACGTCACTTTTGCAATTATAATAATATTAATAGTAGCGATAGCGGTTCAGTTGTGATTCGGCTCAACTTTATCGATCGACCGAAATGAGCCGATTTATATTATACAATTATTTTGACCGTACTGACGTACCGTTCTGAACCGTAATGGACTAGTATACAAGAGCCTAATTTATTGTCAATGATAACCATCTCTCTTCCTTGCTTGTTTGTTTACGTTGCGTTTTAGCTTGCGTTTAGCTTAAGTTTTGTAAAATGAATAACAGAATACCGTTTAGTGTCATATTTTCGGAGTTAACTTTATGTTATAAATTTTAAAAGTGAAATTAGCGCCCTGGTGTTAGACGGGTACATGTTTGAAATTTTTTATCATCTCTGTATCATTCATAGCAAGTGCGTGTGCAATAAAGTATTTCTGCCTATTGCGTATTGATTGAAACTGATAAAAACATACTTGTCTTCATTATAGTATGTTGAACTAAATAGGTCTTGGAATGATTACTTAATTTTGTCAAGTTGTAGGTAATTTGCGTTATATGTAGGTATTCAGCAAGAGTATGAATGAAATCAGCTATCCGACCCGGTAATCTTGAGCGCTCTCCCTGCAGTGGCTTCCTGCTCATATCCGCGAGTGCGCCGGCGCGCGCGTCTGCGTAATGAGCATTATGCGCATGCGCATGACTCACGCTTGCCTCCGCGGCCGCGAGGTAAATGTTTGAACAATGTACCAAGAAGGCAAACATAACTAACTAGTACGATGAAATCGCATCGTTCCCTAACAACGATGAATAAATAATTCTCATTCGATTAATTACTTCGCGCCTTTAGGTTGTTTACAACAGTTAATTGGTTTGAAACAAAGCCATGGAATTATGGATATAGATAAGCGCGTCAGAAGGGATTAGCATGTGGTCAAGGCGACAGCGCCGCAGCAGCGCGCACGCGATGCGCCCGCGCACCAGCGCTTTGCTGTCTGCGTGTCGGCTAGTCTGCTAGCTACTGACTTAATTATAATTGTACCTTACAGGTGGACCGCAAAATGTTTATCTATAGATATAAAATGCTTTTTCCGATCGACTGGCTGACTGACTGACAGATCAAAGCACGGCTTAAACCGATGATCGTAGAGACCTGAAACTTTGCAGGTATGTTATTTGTACAACGTAGGGATAAACATACCGATAAAAATGATTTAAAAAATGCCACCCCTGGGAGGGTGGAAAGGGGTGCAAAGTCTGTACTGTAAAACCCGATTCCTTTGTCCAAACGTCTCCAAAATATGCATAAAAATTCTAAAACCTAATTAACGAAAAATGTGTTTCGAATTTAATTGAAATTTATTTCGTAATGAGATTAAAAAGGGGCAAGGGCAAGGATGTAATGTTACAAAATTTATATCAATACTTCTTATAACTTTTGATTTTAAGAATCGAAGTAGTTTTTGTTACCTACTTTAATAGCGACACATTTCTAAACACTCAATCCGAGACATGTTTTGACACATCATTTTATGTCGATATCATAAAATTAATATTCCTATTTGAAGAGAAGGACAAGTAAAAGCTGCCAAACTAAACCGATTTAAGATGTCAGTAAATAACTTAAGTAAGTAACATTTTTAGCTTAAAATAAGATTACCTTGAGTTCAGGTGAGTGGAAGACGCCTTCAAGCTCCTGGAATGGGAAGGATTCGGCATCTCCGTCAATGGCGAATACATAACACACCTTCGGTTTGATGACATAGTCGTTGTGGCAAAGACGCTGGATGATCTAGGCACTATGCTCGAAGACCTCGACCGAGTATCCCAACAAGTGGGTCTTAAAATGAACATGGAGAAGACGAAAATTATGTCGAGTTCCCTTGTTGTACCCACTCCAGTATCCATTGGGAACTCAACTCTCGAAGTTGTCGACGAGTACGTCTACCTGGGACAAGTGATCCAATTGGGCAGGTCCAACTTCGGGAAAGAGGTCAATCGACGAATCCAACTCGGCTGGGCAGCGTTCGGGAAACTGCGCAAGAGCGTCTTCTCGTCTCAATTACCTCAGTGTCTGAAGACGAAAGTCTTTAATCAGTGTGTGTTACCAGTGATGACATACGGATCCGAAACGTGGTCTCTTACTATGGGCATTATAATGAAGCTCAAAATTACACAACGAGCAATGGAGCGGGCTATGCTCGGTGTTTCTCTACGAGATCGAATCAGAAACGAAGAGATACGTAGAAGAACCAAGGTAACGGACATAGCCTTGAGAATCAGTAAGCTTAAGTGGCAGTGGGCAGGGCACATGGCGCGAAGAACTGATGGCCGTTGGGGCAGGAAAGTTCTAGATTGGAGACCCTTCGACCAAAGACGCAGCGTAGGACGTCCACCAACAGATGGACAGACGACCTTAAAAAGATCGCAGGATCAAACTGGATGCAGACCGCTGGTGATCGGTCGCTGTGGAAAGCCGTGGGGGAGGCCTATGTTCAGCAGTGGACGTCCTTTGGCTGATTATGATGATGATGAGTTCAGGTGATTTATACCATACTTCCTCAGTTAACCATATTAGTTTACCGCATGATAAACAGTTGACACAAAATATCGAACATGCAGATCTAGTGTAAAACTAAATATTAATTCTTTATACAAAACATTCATTGATATGCATAACCTGTTATTATGTCTTTACTTTTTACGTAAATTAACGTTTAAAGAATAGAGTAATCAAACTGCGTCCTTAAAAAGTGTATAAGTGATATATCAAGAAGCATCGATTTGGACTAATTTACCTGTTGAATGATTATTTGTTGGGGTTATTTCGCTATTATTGCTCATATAATCAATCACCGATCACAGTCACCATTTTTCAGGAGAACTATTTCTTCAAAATATACACAATTTCACTTAAATTGATAAAAAAAAACAAATGAAAGAAATTTTCAGCGAGCCTTCATGGGCTTCCAAACTGACTGAAAGCCGCCAAAAACGGTTCTGCTACATCGCATCTCCCATCTCTTTTTATTACACAGTTTGCTGCTAGTGACATCTCGATCTTGTCGTTCTACTTCAAAGGTATAATAATTTTATGGTCGATATTGACGTCGTTCTCGAGAATAGGATGAATTCGTTGAATTCTAGAAAGTGCAGATTTCCATCAAAGTCTACTTGGCAACGCAATGATCATAATAAAGCTTAAGGTTAAACTGTTAAACTTTTATTCCAAAACTTAGCACTAGACTTCGTACCGTACTAAGATATTAATTGATATCAAACGGAAAACTTAAAAATAATGACATAAAAATAATAAAATATCTTTATTGCAGGCATCACACTCATGTCAAAATATAAATTACAGCAACTTTTTTTTTTTCTTTTCGGGTAACTTTGGTCTTGGTTTCAATCTGGTGCTATCTTTTTGTTATAAGAGGGTTTTGTATGGATGTAATGTTTTACATATTATGTGTGTCTTTCCTGGTTTATATATGTTTTTTATTAACTACAGTATGGAAATGACCAATTAACCCAACAAAATTATCCACTAACTCAAACATATTTAAACTAGGGATCTCAGCGGACTTCGTCCCACCCCGGCCCCGTTTTATCCTATTCCGGACCCAGACAAATCCAACAAAGTAAAATTTACGAAAATCGGTCTACCCGTTCCCGAGTAATACGTAGTGATAAAAAGTATCGCATGTTCATCTTATAGTTCTAAGTTACCGCCACGCCATCGATAGTTATATTCAGAATAGCGATAGAACTAACAATGGTATGGCCTTATGAAATGTTATGAATATTGTAGAAAGTATCGATAAAAACAATTATCGTATTGACGGATTCCGTTTCCCGTTTTTTGTAGTAGGTGCACTGATTTCGAGATGTATTCGAGTAGAATTTTTAAAAACAAAATTTAAGTGATTACCATATTAACTTTTACATAAAACACCGTTTTATACGTTTTAATTGTTAAATACTAAAGTATCAAAATTGTTTGATTGCAGTAATCAATTTTTGCTGTGATGTATGAATGTCTAAATCGCACGCACACAAATAGTGTGGTATAATAGGAGAACTTTCAAACTGTCATAGCTCACATCTGTTGTATATTTGTTGTTCAAGTTGAAGTTCTTACAAGTTTAAAGAGAAACTGCTTGATTTAAAACCTTACTGATACACACCGATAAGTAATTAATGAAATTTCTTTTTACAATTTTTTTAGTGGGCGCGCTGCAGAGTCGCTCAAAATATAAAAAAAAATATAAATTTGATTGTTTTTGCAATCACACAATATGTGGATAAAGTTGTTAGTTGCGCAATAATGTTAAACATTTTTATTAAGATTACTAATTAAGAGGATTGTACAATTGTTTTTTGTCCCAAATAAAAATAAAATACAAACGCTTCCTTTCGTACAGTACCTTCACTAAATCAACCTGCAATAATTTTAATGTTTTATTATTTAAACAATCAAGTTGTTTTTTTAAAGCACTAACGAGAGTACACAATGTTAAATCTTATTTCCTATGCATAAAAACCACTGACGATAATTGATGAATGCAATAATATTCGCTCGAATACAGACAGATTACGAGTAATACCAAACAGTGACGAGTTATGAACAACATAGGAATTTGTAATTCTATAACATAATAAAAATTATACTATATCAAATTAACTATTTTGTAGAGTTCTAAATTAATAGTTTAATTCAGTGGTAAATGTTCTAAGTTATCATATAAAAAAACAAACTAACCTTCTTCTTATCCATAGAACTTAAATATGTAAAAATCTATGCGAGTAGGGTGGATGTCAAATGCAATCGCTACATAGAGCAAAAACTGTTTTATTTTAGGAACACCCAACATTCTTGTTTTATCTGAGGTATCTATAAAAGATTTGAGTAGGTTTTTTTTTACATTTGAATGGATCAAGGATATCTATATGTAAATTTATTTGCCTATTGCCTTATGATTAGTATTTAAAGGTAATTATTGTAAAAATATTTTCAGAAAGTGACGGTTATCGGTACGGCTTCGGTATGTTTATAAATTAACTGTCGGATTGAATGGGAGTTGAGCATTACGATTAAATATTTAAGATTGACTGCACAGTAATCTAAAAACAGGAAAGCCAGCACATACTTAATATTTATTGTGAAATTCAACCTTTTATAATACAAGCGTAAATTGTAAAAAAACAATAAGTCCTACCTACTAATAGGTAACTTTTGAGGAAACTCGCTATTTAGAGTTCCGTAGCCGAATGGCAAAAAACGGAACCCTTATAGTTCCGTCAAGTTTGTCTGTCTGTCCGTCCGTATGTCACAGCCATTTTATTCTATAACTATAAGCATCAAACTGTTGAAATTTGGTAGGAAGATGTATCTTGTTAACCGCTTTACGATTCTTATACAAAAAATAAAAAAGATGATATTTAAGACAATAATGCCAATACATGAAACTAAAACAAAAAAAAATAGTCAAACCTATGCGTGTGGGATGTCTATGGATAGGTCTTTTAAAATGAAATAGAGGTTCCGAATACCATTTTCTCTAAAAATCTAACGTTTGCGAGATATACGCTGCCAAAGTGGTAGAACGGGCGGGCTTCCCCCCCCCCCACCCAACCCCCTTTATCTTCAAAACTAAAGGCGAGAATAAATTTTGCAATAAATATATAATGTAGATCTTAACAAATACTTGAACGAAAATCTAACCAGTAGTTTTTGAGATACAGCACACTTTCAACAACCGGAAACATCACTTTGTTTTTCATACACTATCAAAAACAAAGTTTTATTTGATGTCAACAAAATATTGTGGTATTTTAGCTTAGTGGAAGTAAGTGGATTAAAGTTGGCACGGAACCCTCAGTGGCCGAGTTCGACTCGCACTTAGCCGGGTTTTTGAACAGATTGACTTCATACATAGTTAATTTCGTGAAACCTTCCTTGTAACGGACCTATCCCTGAGAAACAGTAAGCTCAAGTGGCAATGGGCAGGGCACATAGCGCAGAGAACCTATGTCCATTGGGGCAGTAAAGTTGTAGATTGGCCTTGGCCCTTGACCAAAGACGCGGCGTAGGACGTTCACCATCAAGGTGTAGAGACGCAGGACCAAACTGGATACAGGCCGCTTGTGATCGTTGGCGCTGGAAAGCCGTGGGGGAGTCTTATGTACGAGCTCAGTAGTGGACGTCCTTTAGCTGATAATGATGATGATGATGAAGATTAAAACGAATTTATAATAATTCAGTTTTAGTCTGACGCAAGGAATTTAACTTTTAGGGCAAACAAAGTATGGGAACGCGGTCATTTCCTTAGAAATTGTTCTCCAACTCTTCGACTTCAGTCAAAATGATTTAACTAGATAAATGGATTCTGACAAACGAATCAACCACCATAGGTGGCTGTATTACTATTTCGTATAATATGACACCGTAAAACTCCGAAAACAGTGTAATTCCAATTTAACGTTTTTAAATCCGTTAGATTGTAATTATCTAACTGTGAACTGTGCCGAACCATACATTTAACGTAAACTGAAATGACGAATCACTGAGCAAAGTTGTAGGTCGGGGTAGGTGAAGGGTGAGCAAAACGACACACCGTTAATCCTTCGTGTTTGGTTGCCATGCAAGTACCAAACAAGCATAAATGCTGAACCTTGTAAACTTGTTCATCATGCCGATATTAGCACGATTAAATTTAAAAGATTATTGCCGTCGATAAATAAAAACATTATGCCAATAATAAATATATGAAAGTTGAGTATTACTCTAACTAAAATTATCTGAAGAATTGTAATATAAATGAACAAAAAATATACTTTAAATAGATTTATTGACAAATGCTATTATAATATTAATGAATATTTTAAAGATAACGACTTTTGAATAGTAATATTATTAATTAATTGATTTTGACCTGGAATGCACATACCCTTATTCCTAAGTGTTTGTTATTAGTTATATGTATTTGCAATGTATGGATTTTTAATTAAATTGACATAATTTATTAATGAATGCCTGACGCCGGTAAAATATCTGTTTAATAATGTTTTAATAATTTCGTACCTATGCCATTCATGGTGCATTATGTAGTTCTTTACCAACGATAATTGTCAACTTTGCTAACTATGATGAAAAATAAATGATTTTTTATTTGTAATAAAAACCGGCCAAGTGCGAGTCGGACTCGCGCACTGAGGGTTCCGTGCCAACTTTAACTGAATTAGGGAATCCACTAACTTCTACTAAGTAAAATACCACAATATTTTGTCGACTGCAAATATAACTTTGTTTTTCATAGTGTTTGTATGAAGTACAAAGTTATGTTTGCGGTTGTTGAAAATGCGTTGTTGAAAATGTGCTATTTTTTTCAAAATTAACACTTGCTTGGTTTAGAAGTTAGATGGGGGGGGGGGGGGGGGCGACGACGCCTATTTTACCACTTTGGAAGCGTCTAGCTATGAAACGTTAGACTTTAAAAGAAAATGGTTTTAGAAACCTCAATGTCATTTTAAAAGACCTATCTATTGACACCCCACACGCATAGGTTTGACTAAAAAAATTTTTTTTTGGTTTTAGTTTCATGTATGGGAGCCCTCCTTAAATGCCATTATTTTTTATTTTTTGTATAAGATTCGGTAAGCGGTTAACAGGATACATCTTCCTACAAAATTTCAACAGTGTAATGCTTATAGTTACAGAGTAAAATGGCTGTGACATACGGACGGACAGACAGACAGACAGACAGACAGACTTGACGAAACTATAAGGGTTCCGTTTTTTGCCATTCGGCTACGGAACCCTAAAAATACAATTATAGCTCTCATTTGGGAATGGAAACTTATCGGGTTTATTGATTTGCAATCCAACTGATAGCCGCAGTTTGAAGCACTTCCATTTTACCTTGTACACGTCACCGCGAGATTATAATCTAACGCTTTAGATTGTAATCTGTCGATAATTGTGGAAAAGAACCAAATTTACCATATAACGGTGACATGTGTACAATGTTTTATAATAATTAGTATTACAAAATATGGTTGCCTACAATAGCGTAAGCAGAACTTTTAACTAAGTGTTTCCGCCAAACGATCGGATGGCCATGCAAGCAAGTAACAATATGTCTGAAATCAACGTTAGGTCGCATATTCTGAGCATCCTGAGAGCATGTCACCATCGCATATCTATACCTGTTTGAACGTGCTAATTTTAAGGATCGACTAATTGGCTAATTACATCACGCTTCGACTTATTAGAACAGAGCAGTACTGAAAAATATTGCAGAAACGGAGTAAAAATACTCCTTATGTGAGCACCGTTGCAGACGCTGCATTAACCGTTAAAAGTTACACAAAACTCATGTACATGGCGAGATTATTACGCTACAAAAGTTATACAATAAAGTCTGCGACAGCATATTATTATGTCTTATTTTATGGTTGACTTACTACTACTACAACCTATTAATGATTCCGTAGTCCAACATGGAACCTTTATAGCTTCGCATTGTCCGTCTGTCCGTTGTTTAGCTCAGAGACCTTAGGTAGGTACTACTTACTTTAATTCTAGTTTTCCCGCCAAAGTGTTAAATTAACATTTATAAAAAATACATTTACCTTACTATGTTGAAGTTTGTTTCAAACGATTTACTTAGAGAATAAACATATAATTATTGTCATTTTGTGCTAAAGACACGGGAAACCTATTTAAACCATCTATTGCCAGTTCATGCCTGCGGTCTCCCGCCGCAGCAGGGCCAACCAAGCCTTTCTTCAATCTCCACGATTGTGGCCATTTATTTCATAGGTATAAACAAACGTTTTGGAATGTGTTCAATCATTTTGTACTTTTACTAACGCTAACGCCAAATTTAGGACAAGGCATTTTTTGTTTAGTGTTACGTGGTAACAATTTAATATATGTATCTCGGTACCACTGTAACTAAGTGACTTGAATGACTTTTTCCACCAATGCCTTGCGCAAATATCTCTACCGTTACCACTTCATGGGAATGTATCGATTCAATTATCACCCTGCGTACCAACAACCGCGGAACAGGCCGGCGCTGAGTCAGCGGGAGCCGACGTCGACTCGCGCGCCAGCTGGGCCTAATGCCCAATTGTTCGTCACGTTAAATACGTTAAGTAAAAACCTAAATGATGCGAGATCTTTTAGGTTTTTACCCAACACAAGTAATTTTCCTTCTCGAGCACTCGCAACAATAACGTAATAAGTTGATATTGTCATGAAAACCCACGTACGATACGAATATAATATTTCCTTACCGATGAAGACGCCACTTGTTGATTACTTTGTATGCTACGTTTACGTCGCAGGAAAGTGAATCGTATGCAAATGTAATAAAGTGCCTAGTTAGTATGTGCCGCTGAGGGCCGACTGATGCTATCAAAACAACGCTAACGATTTATTGTTTCATTTTCAAATGAACACAAAAAATATAATTTACCTAGTGTAGTAGGTATCTCTTGCACAAAAACGCGGTGATGATTTAATATCATCGTCTCAGTAAGGTCAAAATGTAGTTATTTAGTATTCACAGCCGCAGCGTGTTTATTATTAATATGTTAAAACGCGCAAAAACAATTTAGAAAAACAGTTTTTTTTATTATATGTACAATTCGCTTTAGCCAAGAGTTGATACAAGATCGCATGAGCGAAAATAATAGGATCTCGCAGTGTGTCGCAGCAAAACAAACAATATGCATGTTGTTTTTCGCAAGCTGGCTTATATGTACGTGAACGAGTAAAGTAGAAATGAAAAACCTTATAATTAGCGGAGGGAATACATTTGACAGCAAAAGCGAATGTGTTCGAAGTGAGGAGAGGAGGGTAGGGCACCACCGCGCCCTTGCAGTGGCTGGCATAGCAGGAGTTGAGTACTGACCGCTCCGGGGATGCCGGCAGAGATGAAGAGCGCCAGCGTGTCGGGCCAAGGCAGCAGCTTGTACTGCTCCCACCAGCGCTTCACCACCAGGCTCACGTAGAACCCGAGCACGAACGACATCGGGATGGACTCGCTCTGCGCACCGAAGTACTGCCGCACCTTCTCGAATACCCTGGAAAACAATTACAATTTAGGCCGGACAACTATTTAGATTGTTGCTGACTGTTTTGACTGTCGAAATATCGATACTTATCGATAGCTAGTTGCAGGCCAGAAGTCAGAACAGCACGGCATAAGTTCGTATCAAAATGTATGGCTCGAGTGTACGACTACCTGTGTTTGGTCTGGGATAGCTTACAACAGAAATAATTGTGCATGTAAGTAAGCGTCTTATCGAGTGCGTCAAGATGTATGAGATTAGCAACTAATCGATTTTCCCCCGGCCGCTCCGGAACACGCTTCGCCCGCTTGCGTAATAACGACAAAACAACACAGGCAGGCCCAATGCGCGTAAATTAAGCACGCTATACCCTATTCACCAGGCAAAGTCTATAAATGTAAACAAACATGGCGGCTTGAATACCATAGACAAACTTTAGTGCTGGGAAAAAGTAGAGGAATTTAGTCAATTGAACTGGTACAATATACAATCGATTGCTATTAATGAAAAATAAATAAAAGTGAAATGATTTAACTTTGCAAATATTTAATATCGGTCTTATTATGTGTAAACGAAACATAGGAAATTGAGAAGTGATTTTATTATAATTTAAAAAAACTTTAGTCATGAATACTTTGAGTTTAAATGTCCGTGAATATAATATCTTACGTTTAGAAGCAAAATACACATCCAAACAAAAAAAAATAGGAACGGTCACATTCTTTTACGAAATTTTGTATAGAAATTGAATATAAATTTAATCAAACGTTTGTATGGGTGATGACTGATTGATAGCATTAAGTAATTTTAAAAGGTCAAACACGAATTATTAATCCTTCATTTAAAAAAATGCGTATTATTTACATGAAATTGATGATTTCTATAACACCATGTTTGAGCAATTCAATTAATTAACAAATAGTGGAATCAAGATACCCGGGCGACGTTCTCTCAGAAAAAAAATTGCTAAACAATCATTCGATCAGATTTGCGAAATAAAACAAAACCTATCTGCAGTGAAATATTTGTGCACCACCGCTGATATATGGTCAGGATTTTTAGTGTTACAGTGCACCGGATTGATTATAACTATAAGAGGCGTTCTGCAGCTTTAGCTTGTCGCCGGTTTAAAGGGGCACACACCTTTGACCGCATAAAAGATTTGCTTCTGGAAATATATTCAGATTTTGATATTGACCCCACTAAAATAGTATGCTCTGTTACTAACAATGGGTCAAATTTTGTGAAAGCGTTCAAGATATTCGGAGTTAATACGAAATCCCTAATCGAATATAATGAAGATAATGATTTTTCAAGTAGCAGCGAGAACGAGTTAAGTGAAGAAGAACTCGAAGTGACTGAAGGAGAGTTCGGCATAAGACAGGAACACGAACATGATGATCTTCTGTTAGAAGAAAATATAGTATACGACCATTCACAAAACAGTTTGCTACCATCTCACTTTAGGTGTAATGCGCACACTTTGAATCTGATTGCTAGTAAGGACGTCCAAGCCTTATTCTTGAAAAATGCATTCCGCAATAATGGAAAAATGTATCGACAATATGAAATTTAAAAACCTAATAGTGTTATTTAAGTTTGTTTAGTGAGATTTTTGAAGTAAGAATACTTTGCTGAAACGGCATCCAAATCGGTGCATCAAAATGCTTGATAATCGCGGAAAATACCGCATCAAAATCGGTTCATCCAAATGCTAGATAATCGCGGAAATATACATACCTCATTTTTAAGTCGGATAAATGTATTTAGTAATATTTAAATAACTCTAATTACTAATTGGAAAAAATAATTTCAGTTCATTATAATAAAATAAAATAAACTCCGACAACCCATATGATTTTTATTTCAAATGACAAAATTCTAATAGAAAGAAATTTATTTATAAATAATTTAAGATTTAATGGGGTGTAATAGTTTATTTGACGATTCTGATCATTTCTTGCTCTGCGGACGACGCTCTGTCGAGATAGGATTCGGTAGGTAGTTATATCACCAGCATACTTATTTTACCATAAGCTTACAGCGGTTTTACTCGCTAGCGACGATGTAACTTTTTGTATCGAAAGTTTTAGTTCAGTAAGTGACCGCTAGGGGTGCTGTGCAATTTTCCATAGACTTTTAGGTCGTCAACTAAATACAATTTTCAGGTTTTCGCGCACACAACGTTACGCGTTGTACGTACATCCAATTAAAATATCATTATTTTGAAACAACAATTTACAATGATTAACAACAAACCATTTCATGAACAGTAAAACAACAAAATTTTGATATTAATCCTTTCTAGAAACTCGCACGTTTAGTAATATTGACCCCAATATATAAATGCGAGTTTCGAATAACCAATTGAATCGATCAATTGGACGAAATTGGTGTCCCAACACTAAATTAAAAAATATGAAGTTTTTCGTCATCTTCTTGTCTTTGTCAAAATGGTGGTATTTTTCCCATGAATCACGATTTTTACTTTAAATAAGTGTGTTTGACTGCAATAATCATATTTATATTATTACGGCATAATTGGTAAAGGTGTTTGTGAGATCTGTGAAGAAGTTTACTTGTGTATGTGCCGAGAATTTTCTGATAATAAGGTTAATAGGTTAGTCAATGGTTTGTTTACATTTATGGACTTTCCCGGGTGAATAGGGTATACATGCTAAAGCTATCTGTGAACGATAGAGGTAATTACCTAATAAATGACGGTTTTAGTCACAAAGTGGAGGTTAGCGAAGGAGGCCTACGGTTAAGCGCAGTGGCGCGATGCGGAACTAATGCTCAATGCACACAACGCTAATCGCAAACATCGTGACGTAATCATTTTTTATCAATGTGGGTAAATTGCTCCCAAGTACATGCAAAGAAAACCTGTTATGCGTGGCATAAAAACAATAAAAATCATAGTTAATTAATATTTTTTGAGAAGCGGAACATGATGTGGCACCAGATAGTGGCGCTGCCTGCGTTGCAATAACTCAGGGCCAGTTTTTAATTGTTTACGCAGCTGAAATAGATGACTATCAATACGATGGAACTGCCTTTACCAGGGGCAAAGGACCAGGGGTTTATTTTAAACCACTCGCCTCAACATGGTATGTGATTTTCATGGATTATTGTTTGATTTTCGAATGAAAACCGGATGAAATCCACATAAGAATTATTTAAAAAGGTTACTCGATTTTGTAAGTACTAGTGTCAATATGTCATGTGATTTTTAATTGTTTTGCTAACGAAAATCACTAGTAACATTGACGCAAGTGATTCAAAAATATAGCTACATTAGCTACGAATGAGGAAGTCTCTACGGGAAATTTAAGAAATTCCTCATTTTGACGGATTCAAATAGGATATTGATGCAATTTTAAACTACAGTTCAATTATAATACTTATACGTGATAGTACGAGAGCCCACGACCAAAATTTTTGTCTCATAGCAATACGGCCAAAACCGCATCAAATCGATAGATACGATTATCCTGAACTCGAAAATACCAATATCAGACATTTTCCGCGTAGCGTTTGATCTGACCGAATTTTCAAAATTGTCAAAAATTTTACCGAACTGCATCATAGCAATATGTCTGATTTGCAGACTGTAGTTGAATGATAGTTCTGAGATACCGGAAACATATTTTTCAGACGTTAGTGGTGTAGCGCAAACCCGTAAAATCACTTAAAAAAATTAAAAATGAGACAAAAAAATGTCTCATAGCAATACGTCTGAAATTTTTTTTTATTAGTAAATTTTGGTTATTTGATGCGAACAAAACAATTTTCAGACGGAAATGTGAACGCATTAAATTTTGAGACCGTTTTGAAAATGTTAACAAATTTTACCGATCGGTATCATAGCAATATGTCTGAAAATTGTTGGACATGATAAAATAAGTTGTCCACATGTGCAAAAAAATTATATCAGACAAATTAAGTGTAGCACCTTCTCTATCAGACAACTTTTCGATACTCAGATATCATTTAAAAATCGTATTGAGGCATCTTGAATTTTCTGTTACAAACCAATGAATACGTTGCGACCCTGAATTTATTATATGATAATTAACGAAGAATTTACCCGAAACCGTAACATTGAAGTTGAAGGACTGAAATAAATCGCACAAAAGGAAAAAACAACAACGTATGACAACTAAGTGAGCGTCATTCCAACGTTTGGAGCAGCTGGCGAGTGAGCTGTATAATAGTAAGAAAGGGGCAGGAGCGTAACAAGCGCTGAGGCTGTTGAAATTAAATACTGATTGATTTGATAGTTTTGGTTTTATTTAAAGCACACTTGAGTAACTTTTACAAAAGAAATAAGTAATGACATCTGTCATCTGTCAAAGTACATATAATAGACAAGGGAGATTCTTGAATATCTATGAAGGCTGTAAATTTAAAAAAACATTTAACAGAGGCGTCGGCCAGGCGACTCCGAAACGTTATTTTCGTTTTTGGGAGTATATGCTACACTTAAAGTGTCTGAAAACAGGTTTTTGGTAATCATGGCAGCAATACGAAAAGTTGAAAAAAAAAATTTACCGTATTGCTATGATACAGGTCGGCTAAATTTGTTGACATTTTCAAAAATGCGCTCAGGCTATATGCTACGCGCAAAATGTCTGAAAACAAACTTTTTCGTAATACAATTATAAAATCTATGTACATTTTCACTATCAGACGTATTGCTATAATACCGACTGTCTTTTTTTTTTGACACAGCAGAAATGGCCTCCCACGCAGTTGCTACACTTTCGACCGTTACTACACACCTAGTCGGGTTCAGAATCATACAATCTAACGATTTTATAGGGTTTTTGCCGTATTGCTATGAGACATGGTTTTGGTCGTGGGCTCTCGTACTATGATAGTTACATGATAAAGATACGCATTTATTTTAAACCGCCCAACCGGATTGGACCCAAATACCGCTACTTATTAAAAGTTAATGGGTGGGGAGGGGAGGGGAGGAGGAACAAGGGAGGTTTTCGTGAGAAGAGCGCAATGAACAGATTCAACGGATCAAATTTCGAAAGAAGGAAGGAGTGTTGTACAATACGCAGTTTTTCTAAGAACAATGGTAAAAAATGCATCGGCTCACGAATAGTAAGTTCCTTTTTTGCTCTATTGGTACCAATGAAACTGAAAAATTGGTCCGTGACCAGCACCTGGTGCAGGCAGTGAGCAACGAGTCTATTCCGACACACCGATATCTATTCCTAGTCCAGCGCCGACCGGCATTTCAATCGCGATCTATTAGGGAAAGCAGACGGCATCACCTTCGAAGAATTTATTAAATAGTTATGCAGCTGCATGCGCAGCTCACCGAGCCCGTACGAGCGTCGGATCGTTCACGGTTAGAGCAGGAATAAAGTATTGTTAACACTTTAGATAGAGATACTATCTAATTTATTGAATGTATGCTCCCCAACTTTGAAACAAACTGTGTAGATTGTATTGTGTGTTCATGATCGTGTGATCATAAATATTTTGCTTACATAAGAGTTTCCGGAACACCACACACAGCTCACACAAAAGTTTGATTGCCTGCACTCGGACACCTTCGCTTAGTTAGGTATACTTGTTTTATAATAACACGTAACAAATTGTAGCAGGTAGTTTCCCACGCAAACATTTTGAAGTTTCGTAAATTTCAGCAAAAAGTCTAAAAAGAAATAAATTATTTAGGTACGTAGTTTAAATGTACGATTTTTATTGGAGGACATTTAATAAAAATATAACTAGAGAAATACTTTAATATGAATAGAATCGACTCACAAAGAGCCTCTGTGATAAATATAAATATGAAGGAAAAATACTGCACATTGCAAATTAAATATGTAATTAGCTGAGTAACGACGCTCCACTGTAAGCACTGCGCAGGAGTTGCTCAATTCTGATTCTCCGCTCTGACGATGCTCCTCTTTTACTAATTAAATAATTATATTATTATCACGTAACAATAAATAATATTGTGACCGAAACATTAAATTTTGTGTCTTGCAATTCATTAAAAATTCAAACAATCCAAGAAAGCAAATAAGTGAGCAAACCTTTTTAAATTAGATTCAGTAGTTCCTGAGATTAGCGCTTTCAAACAAACAAACTCTCTTCAACTTTATATAATGCAAGCACAGGTGGAAAGATAATCTATTTCGATAAATATTTACGAAAAATTACTAGGTCGAGAACTCCTTTCGAGATCTTAATTATTGTACAGATTCCAGAAAGTGTATTTATCTTCATATTGAATTATTTATATTGATTGTTAATTTAAAAAAATCGAGCAATTGTAGGAAGTACAAAAGTGATGCCTAGGTACATTTAGCGAGACATTTACAGAACCGGCTTAGTAAATTGATGTAAAATTTTTGTCTGTCCGTGACCAACCAGCAATCAGCACACATAATTAAGCGATATTTCCTCTTTACCTTTAGGTCCGTAGATCGAAACTACGCTCTGCTACCAGGTGTGGATCAAACTTCAGTCAGCATTTGAGGATTCTGGTTTGCAACGAAGAGTGGCTCTTTTACGAGATCTCATTAATGTTAACTTGGATAGTTGTTCTGATGTTGAGGAATATGCCAACAAAATTGTCAAAACTGCTCATAAACTGCGAAGTATCAATTTTGTGGTGGATGATGAATGGTTGGGAACCTTAATGCTTGCGGGTTGCCAGATCAATATGGACCGATGATAATGGGATTAGAGAGCTCCGGTGTCAAAATAAGTGCAGATTCTATTAAAATTAAACTGTCAAAAAAGAATCTGATACTACTGCATTGTACACAAAGCACAGGTATCCACAAAGAATGAGCAATTATTATCAACAATCAAAACAAACCCCGAGGACCACGGTGTTGTGACCACAACTGCAACGAGTATGGGCATATTACTAAATTCGGTACAAAAGAAAAAAAAATGACAAAGGCTTTGCGGCAGTATTCTCAGCAACATCTGAAAAATTGGACTGCTTAGATTGGTATGTGGATTCGGGGGCATCGCTGCACATGACCAACAAAAAGGTGTGGATGTATGATATCCGCACACCTCTAATACAAAACATAAAGGTGGCCAACAGTGCCAAGTTGCAGTTAAGCAGGTGGGTCACATAAATCTGAATGTTCTGAGTGAAAATGGTAAGGAAAATCGCATACAGGTGAGAGATGTCATGTATGTTCCGGAACTAACTGTCTGTCAGTCAGTTAGTCAAAAATGGTTGTCAAGTAATATTTCAAAAAAATGTTTGCAACATAAACAATAACAAAAAGCATTTGGTAGCAACAGCATCATTAGAAAATAACATGTACAAACTGAGTACTACCATGGGGAATGCTTTTTTTGTTTCATCAACTTCAGAATATGAAAGTTCGAATCGTTACAGAAAAATAATACCTGGATATTATGTGAACTGCCAGCTGGTAAGAAAGCTATAGCCTGTAAATGGGTATTTAAAACAAAAGTAGAGGAACATGGCAACAAATATACATGACAACATATATAAAGCACGATTAGTCATTAAAGGATGCGGTCAAAAGAAAGGCTGTGATTACAATGAAGTTTATTCACCGGTAATCAGACATTCGTCTTTGCGTTACTTGATATCTTTAGCAGTGAAATATGATATGGATATAGACCAAATGGATGCAGTTTCTGCTTTCCTTCAAGGCGACATAGAGGAAGATATTTACATGCGTCAACCGCCTAAGTTTGAAGAAAATGAAACACAAGTATGTAAACTACTTAAGTCTTTATATGGGCTTAAACAAGCCAGCAGACAGTGGAATAAAAAATTTGATTGTGCACTTAAAGACATGGGTCTGATAAGACACTGCTTGATCCGTGCATATATTATAAAATAGAAGAAGGAAATATAACATTTCTAGCAGTGTATGTCGATGATTTGATTTTGTTCCCCACATCAGTGGCTGCTAAAGATTATATCAAGAAGAAATTACATTCAACATTTGAAATGAAGGATTTGGGTGATTTGAACAATTGCCTTGGTCTGAACTTTACTAGAGACAGAAAATCTGGAATCATGTGTTCATCATTGACCAACAAAAATACATAAAAAAATGTGCTACAAAAGTATAATATGTCAAACTGTAAAAGTATGAAGACACCAATGGATCCCAATGCAAAGCTTACTGCAAATGAAAATAATGAAACTGTTTTTGGGAAAGTTCCATATCAGGAACTTATTGGCTGCCTTTTATATCTAGCGCAAGGTTCCAGGCCTGATATATCTTTCGCTGTTAATAGTCTAAGTAAATTTAATTCAAGACCAGAAATGCAGCACTGGGTTGCTCTAAAGCGGATAATGAGGTATCTAAAGCACACTGAAAAGTATGTGTAAAGCTATATGAAGAATAAAAATGATTTAATACATAGCCATACATAGCAATCTGCGTCACAGTAGCCACTGTGACGCAGATTGGGCCAGCGAAGAGTGTGATCGTAGATCCTGCACGGGTTTCATTTTTCTGCATCAGGGAGGAGCAATTTCATGGAATTCCCGTCGACAATCCACTGTTGCTCTATCTACAACCGAAGCAGAATACATGTCTTTATCAAGCTGCACTCAAGAAGCAATGTGGCTTAAGCAGTTGCAAGAAGAGTTTTGGCCAGATCTTACTTTGATACCTATAACAATTTTATGTGATAATCAAAGTGCTATTAAACTTGCAGGTACTGAAAATTATCATTTCAGGACCAAACACATTGACATACGTCATCACTTTGTCCGTGACAAGGTCCAGCTGAACAAAATTGTCATTGAGTATATCCAGACAGACCAGATGGTGGCTGATGTATTAACGAAGGCCACTCCCCAGGCAAAGCTAGAATTCTGGTCTTCCAAAATGGGTTTATTTCTAAGGGAGGATGTTGGAATATAGACATAAACGTAGAATGGAACGTCGCGCGATGCACGCGCGCCCTCTTGCGGTTTTTCTCTTGGCTCGCTCTCTCTGAAAAATATGGCCGCCCGGGTGTGATACGTTTTTATGTCCTCATGTACAGTTTTCAATAAACTCGTTATTTTGCATAAATTGCTTTTATTTTAACATACCTACTGAGGGCGTATTGCGATCTTGCTTAATCCGTTCAAGTTCCAGGCAGTTCAATTCGTACTTAGTGTAAACTAATATTTCTCATATTAAAATTATAATTATACTACAACGATATAATTTTAAATAGTTTTGTTATTATATTATAATTATAACCATATAATGCGAAATCGCAATGGATTTCTATGAATCGCCACAGAAGACTATCGGTTATGAGCCTCATGTCACGGATAATATGAAGTACCCAATGTATCGCATATGCACACAGCACGGCGGCATTGCCGGCGGCAAACTTCGATAACTGTCTGATACTATGAAAAATGACACTGCGACATCGGCGGCAGCCGCTGCGGCATCACGGCCCCTGGCACATGCCACCTGGCGGTTGGAAGTGCCATTATACATGTTCTGACAAGCGCCGGTCGCACGCTCCGCAATGCCTCGTAGCGGATACCTCAGGGTGATGTAGAGGAACCTCGGTGTCGTGCTGGACAGCAAGTGGGGGTTCCTAGCCCACTTCGAGAATTTGGTCCCACGACTGTTAGGAGCAGCTGGTGCCCTTGGTCGCCTGCTGCCCAACCTTGGTGGAGGTGACGGAGTATGTCGTCGCCTGTACCTCGGAGTGGTGCTGTCAATGGCCCTCTATGGGGCCCCGATATGGTCGGGGTACCTCAAGAATAGCCATCGGGCACTCTTGCGCCAGGTGCAGAGGGTCTTGGCGATCAGGGCCATTAGGGGATACCGCACTATCTCGTTTGAAGTTGCATGCGCTCTCGCCGGGTCTCTTCCGTGGGACCTGGAGGCCGGGGTTCAGTCCTCGGTCTACTGGCGTGTAACAGCGCACGCACAGAGCCAGGGCTGCCGGCCCCCAAAAGACACCATAGTGAGGTGGCGAATGGCGGCCCACGAGCTGGCTCTGGAGGAGTGGCGGCGGCAACTCGTTGAGGGACTCGGTCAACATCCTACCGAGTCCCGACGCCGGGCATTGGAGGCTCTCCATCCCATCCTCTCTAGATGGGTTGGGCAGAGGCATGGGTCGGTTACTTTCCGACTTACGCAGGTCCTCTCAGGGCATGGATGCTTCGGGAGGTATCTGTGTGTCGTCGCTGGAAAGGAGCCGACCCAAAGATGTCACCATTGTGACTGTACCGAAGACACGGCGCAGCACACAATGATGGACTGCCCAGCATGGGTGGAGCCGCGGGCTGACTTGACCGCGGCTCTCGGAGGCGGAGACCTCAGCTTGCCGACTGTTTTGTCAAAAATGGTCGCAAGCGAGAGATCGTGGGAGGCGGTGGCCCGGTTCTGCGAAGTGGTGATGTCGCAGAAAGAGGCCGCCGAACGAGATCGGGAAAGAGACCCGGCCTCTCTCCGCCTTCGTCGCCCGCGGGGCGTACGTTCGGGCCACAGAGCCAGAATGCACGACGCCTCGTCGGGAGGGTCTCGGACAGACGGTGTGGGGACACCTCTGTCCAATCACCAGAGACCCTCCTGAGAAACGGCAACAGTGTGCCGTCTGGAGTGGGGTGATACGCCTCGCCCCACTCCGTGGGGATCCGCCCTCCGCTTAGAGGGCGGACGTTGCCGCTGGCAAGGGTCGTGGAACTGTTGAGATACCGCGGCCCCTGCTGTCACGGCCAACATGCGGCGGGCGTCGTCAGGTTTTAGTGGGTATACCCGAATCCGGGGGAGTCCCACGCACGCCTCTCCGTTCCCTAACGGAGAGGTACGGTGCGTAATTAGCATTTCCTGACGTAAAAAAAAAAAGGGTGATGTAGAGGAGCCTTACACCGGCACTAACCACCAGCAATACCGAACATCAGCTAACATTTGGTTTGGTTTAGTTAGTGCTTGAGATAAAAGTAGAACATACACTTACAATGCCGTCATAGCCTACGCCTTTATAATAACTTTAACGACAATTAATATTTCCGCGTTCTTTTTAGACCTGCGCGCGCGAGTAACACGCAGTTATAGTTGTTTTCATTCGACTCGCTTCGACAATAATAGAAAACTACGTGTGAAAATTATTTATTACGTGAAGCCTTTTGCAAATATTCATTTGTTAGGTACTAGATCTTTTGTCTCTATCAGCGTGGTCATACTGTTGAAGAACATTAACACTTCCTCATTCCTTATCGAGCTTCGCCAAGCCTTAACGTTAATTTATAAGTACGTCCTCCACGTAACACCGTTCCCAGCCACTGATCATCGCGTTGTGATCTAATCACTGGGAGAATATCTTTGATTGTGTTTCAACTGGCAGCGGATGTCAAGCCAGATTGCCTCCATTCAATGAACACACGAAGTGTTGAGTTTCAGTTGGTGAGTCACGCCATGACATGACATGCCATCGAAGTGTAACAGGTACCCAGTAGGCGCGCGAGGCCAATAATAATTAGAATAATTAGGTACGAGTAAGAGTTCATACGGCCATTTCTACAAAACGGTCTGCTATTGTTTTTAGTAGGCAGCATCGCCGACGCTATAATGTTTGCGCGCCTCCTATCTTACATTAATAGGATCTTTACAAACTGTATTGTAAGTCTGATGTTCTTCTAATCAGGCAAGCACTTTGTTTATGAAACTCAAGACCTACAAATACTACTTTTTCCTGTTAAATAAATAACCTTTTTATTAAATAAATGTTGGTACGTGGTTGTGAGTAATTGTTATACGTATACAATCGTCGTACCGAACCTGATACAGCCCTCTGCAATCGAGTTCTCCTAGAGCCGTCGGCACAGTCTGTAGGCGGTGCTCGATCGTGAGCGGCCGGCGCAGGCGCAACGCAACGCATATAATTATTGCATGTATAATTACAGATGCACTGGGCGCCATTACGCGGCAGTGCCTCACAAATTCAATCACCTGATAAAGACATTGAAGATAATTTTATAAGCTATTGTTCCACCGCGAGGCCAGTGTCATTGAAATCAAGTCTTCACACATCAGCTCCTAATTATTACATGTCATTTAAATATTGCGCTTAAATTGCTCATAACAAACCGCTTGTTAGTATCTAATAGCAGTACCAGGTTTGTATAAACGAGTAGTTTAAACCGATCATTTACAGTGGCCACAATAAGGTCTAAAAATAGACATGGACTAAGACTTTGCAAGCATTGCACTTTCATGACGAAAAAACCGGTCAAGTTCATAGTCGTCCAAGGTTGTTGCTGTCAACGTTATTAAATATAAAATAGGTATTCCAGCGGCGCGGGGCTCACCTTTGGTGTTCTTCGGAGAGGCCGAAGCGATAGATGAAGTTGATGGTGTAGTAGAGCGTGAGGTAGGCCAGCAGCTCGCGCCACACCAGCTTGTACACGCTGCCGCGCCATCTGCAACAAGTGACGCACACTTGAACAATGCCCAGCAATGAACCCTTAAAAAGACACCCTCCAACAGTCAACAGTTATTTCCGCACAAACAGTTGTTCCCTCTTCGACCAGGTAAGTGCATGACCTAGTCTATCCCTAGCCCTGAAATCAGACCACCGAAAAAACGATACTATAGAATAAACTGTGATAGGGGTGGTACCTTCTAACCTGCCAAGCCAATGCTGAGTACTAAAAGCCACAGTCATAACCTAACCCAGAATCGTTTCATGTTTGATTAGACAAATACTTCAGTATTTTGCAAATAAAAAAAATCATTAAAAAAAAACGTATTTAATTTGCTTTTATCCAGCGGTCTAGAGATGCAACGATTAAATTAAAATAAGTTCCTTCAGAGCTGGCGCACAAGAGCAACTTTTGTTTCCGCAACTATTTTGTCTCCTACATCAAGTCTACGTGTTAGTATGAGTATGTAAGTGCGAACAAGTAGCGACGCGATTCCCAGGAAACTTATTTATCCGCGGGTTTGTCGCCTTCATTGATTTCAATTCGAGTGCGCACACGGCGACAAATAATTTGCCGATCGGCCAGTTGCTGTTCAACCTTCGAAGTGAATGGTTCGTACAAGTTCACTGCTATAAAGGTTACTACGAGATAAAATGCATGGGAAGCCCAATGAAGATTATATACTTATATTATAAAGATGAAGATTTTGTTTGTTTGTTTGAACGCGAAAATCTTAGGAACTGCGAAGAAGGCTTCGGGATATTAAACATCACGCTGCGACGGCAGGGGAGGGGGAGGGAGCAAACTCAAGACGCGCGGACAAAGTCGCGGGGGCCGCCAATACATTATAATAATAGGCTAATTGAAGAAGCGGCAGAAACACCAGGTGTACAATAAAAACTTAATAATAATAATGCGGCTGTGATATCCCGCAGGAAAGATACAATAATAATAATAGTCATCTATAATGGATATCGGTCCACCGCAACTGTGTCCGCGCGTTTTGAGTTTTCTCCCTGCTCTCTCGTTGCAGCTTGATGTTTTATAAGCTATCCAACACAAAAATATCTTTTTTCAAATCGTGCCAGTACTTACTGAGATTAGCGCGTTCAAATGAATAAATAATATTAAAAATTGCGAAAATTACATAATTAGTATTGAACTTGGCTGCCATTTTTCACATTTATGATTTTGGTGGGATAATATCATAAAAGTATGTTTTCTTGATACAGTTTTAAATTTCAAAAATTTAATCAGCATGCTGATGATCACAAACTTATTATGATGTGTGTACATGCAAAACATAATATTTTTTTAGGTAGGGACGTTCTAGACATCTAGCACGTGACGACCGAAAATCTTGATGGGCGTTAGAGAATCCAAACTTGTTTAGAGATGTGTTGGTAAAAACTAGTGATTCATTTCATTAATTTAAAATAAAATTGCTCGAGCGTGGCTTGTACTCGTAACTTTGAATATTCATAAACCAACTTCGGGATGTAGTCAGTGGTCTTCCTAACTATTTGTGTATATTTAAAGATAATGGATAGGCAAGGCTCAAAAATTTTGGGCTTGTTCACAATTAAATACGGTCAATTACTATTAATAAAAACAGTTCAATAACTTGAAGGGAAGGGTCAAGATGTTAATATTTCGCAACTTTTTATGCGTTATTTTGAATATCATTTCACTGTAGATTAATCCCCAATTGATGAAAATGACCTAATAACTAATTAGGATTCGACGACCACCAAAATCCACGTCTTAATTTTTGCATTATTAAAATTAATTTTACAATGCCACACACTTTTGAATTGTAAAATGAAAATAAAAATGACATAAGATTTATTTGTATCTACCATAATATTATTATCCCTTTGGAAGAGGATAGTATTTTCATGATTTGTAAAACATTACCAACTTGTGAAAGAATTATTTTGTATGGGGTTCGGTGATTTGGCCAATGTAAAAACCTTTTTACTGAAAGATTTATTTAGCTCATAAACTGGAGAGTAGTACGTAATTAGTAGTAAGTACCTACCTATAAGAAGAAACCGTTAACAGGACATTCATGCATTAATTTCTTCCTCAAGAACAGAAAATAATGTAAAATAGTAGTAAGCCAGCGTATAAGCTTGGTCATTCAAAGAGGCAATGTGGCCAGCCCCAACTTGGTCAGATTTTTTATTTGTAGGTTGATAATAACTTACAAATGAAAAATCTGACTCAGGCTCGTTTTGAAATTTTAGTTTAAGGTTTTTTGTTTTATTTATTATTTCAGTATATATTGACCCAACAGTTATTCAATATTATTATTAATAAACCTCATTGGCCTGATTACTGTGGTCATGTCACACTCGAACACTAAGTTTCGTGCCAACTTTAACTGAATTAGAGAGAGTAGTTGTATGAATAACTAAGATATGTTTGCGGTTATTGAAAATGTACTTTATCTCAAAAACTACTTGTTCGATCTCGGTCAAACCAATTTTCGTTGAAAGTCTTTTTCAAGATCAACGTCATGTATATATTTTTATCAAAATTTTACACGCGATTAGTTTATAATATCTTTTGGGGGGAGGGGACCGCCGATTTTACCGCTTTGGAAGCGTTTTTCTATCAAACGTTTACGAACTTTTAGGAACCTCGATGTCATACCATGTCATACCACATGACCTACCTACGACCTATTTATAGACACCCTACACGCATAGATTTGACATTATAAAAAATGGTTTTAGCTTCATGTGTGGGAGCCCCCCCCTAAGATATCCTTATTTTATATTATATGAGGATCGTAAAGCGGTTAACAGGATACACCTTCCTGCTAGTATCAACTGTGTAATACTAATAGTTTCAGAATAAAGTGGCTGTGACATACGGACGGGCAGACAGACAGACTTTACGAAACTATAAGGGTTCAATTTACGCCATTTGGCTACGGAACCCTAAAAATCAATGGTAACGCTGACTGACATTTACAAACGTTGACATGACATCACTAAAACATTAAAATAGACATCCAGACCTTTTCAATAATATTTTTTGTTGTGATTGTTAGAGAATAGTAAAAAAATAGTGATTAACTGATGCTGACAGATAAAGATTCTTCGCTAAAACAACAATGGGTTCCACATTCCATCAAAATCAAAACCACGTTGTGCAGGAACACAACGTTTAGATGTCATGACGCTAATATATTCTGACGTCAAATGAGGTGGTATAGTTCATTTACTATTATTTGTGGTATAAATACTTCATCTCAATTAGTTTCCTTACTATATTAGTACCCTTCCTAAGCTAATCAACTGATATATCGTACGATTTTCTGTTAAATGTGCACTAAGCGCCTACATTACCAGTCATATAATAATATAGGGTGTCCCAAAAGTTCTAATCAATTTTATTTGTTTGGAAGTTTTCAAAAGTGTCATTAGGTCTTCAAAAGGCTTTTTCACTTTAAAAACTCAGCTATGAAATGGTACAATGGTTGAATCAGCCGATCTTGCTGGCACGTTGACAGACAACCCGCTTTATAAATCACAAGAGTTTTCAAAAAAATGGACATCGATTATTTACATTTTTGAAGTAATACGGACTGCAGAAACTACACACCTTCCGTGCCGTTGCCATGAGTGCCATGAGCTCACGGCGGACTTAGCGAGTAAAACCGGCGTAACTCATCGTAACAGTATCAATAGAGACATGACTTTTGCGCCAACATATATTTTTTGGCGATAAAACCACTATTATAACTTTTTAAATAATTAATTTATCAGAAAATGATTATTTTTACATAAAAATCAGAGACATTTTGAACCCTTACAGGTCTTTTAATCACCGTTGATTCTTTCTTAGGCCCAAAATGTACTGGGCCAGAGAAATGTCCTTTAAAAATTTACATATACATGTTTATTTTTATTACTTTCCTGAAGGAACTTTAACAATGAAGGCAGAGCCTTATATTTTCTTTTTCATTTCTTTTCAGTATTTCCCTTAATCATTATTCAAAAACTCTCTTTTCCAAAAGAGCGTAAGTACAAGGGTTAGGATATTACGAGGGTATAGTAGAAAAATAGATTCTCTGTAGGTATTAAAAAATACACGTAATTTGAGGGGTATTATTAAAACCTCACAATGCACCACCCAAGTGGGGGTTAAGAAATGCCAAATAATACATCACATGTTTATAGGACGGGCCCTATAAATGATGAACCCTTCTAAGTTTTTGGTCTAATATAACAACTAAGAATTTATATTAGCTTATTACAGGTATTACAGTATATTTTAATTTTAATTCTATAAATGGAACTGTACGCATGCGAGAAAATATAATTGATGTTGTAATTGCGCTTGTTGATGGTGTAATTTTTAGACTGTTACTGTCCATTCAACAATGCTTATGAAGAGCGCAAACTCGATTGAGAATATTCTGTGGATTTATCAGAGCAGTACAATAGCAAATCGTCAGCGTATTAAAGAATTTGAATGTTAGTATTATTATTACGTATATAAGGATCTAGATCAAAAGTATAAATGTTATAAAATAATAGACTTAAGACTGAACCTTGCGGCAACCCTCTCCAAACCAAGTGAGTTTTAGTAGTTGAGCAAAGATTTATACGTCGTTCAGTAAATAAGTTTAAGATAAAGTTACAGAAGTCCGGAACATTTAAATATTTAAGTTTGGCAAGTAAAACCTTTAAACGACATTATCGTAGGCACAATTTATAAAGGGGAACACAGCTAATAACGTGCTATTTATAGAAAAAGACAATCTAATATCGCTCAAAAGAAGTCTTAAACTATCAGCTGTACCTACTCCTGCTCGTCGTAAATCCATATTGACTATCTGCAAGAAAGCCATTATTTCAATATACCTAACACTCCAACCGGTTTATAATTGACGTTCGGAAATTTTAACTATAACCGATTTGATTAAATCTTAGTCAATTTTATACGACCATGATCCTTAAAAAGGTTTAATTATTATCTAACACTGTTCACAATCTTTGGAGGCGTTTGTAGCCTGGTAAGATTTTATAAGTTTTATGTAAAGGTGATGCCAATGTTAACTCTTGTATTACCTGCATGTGCCAATTTATGTTAATAAAGATTTAAAAAAAAACTAAAACCGATGACAAAGCAATTGGTCTGTACGATGTAGCATCGGCAGGGTTTTTATGCGGTTTTAAGAATGCCAACACGATTTGAATTTTCCAAGATGGTTTATCAAATGTAAATAATACACAAGGATATTATCTTCAACATGTGCATGAATAAGGTATGCTATCAGAACCAAGAGCTGAATCGAGAAAGGCGAGGTAAGTCCAGTACATTCGGAAACAGTTAAAGGTGCAGGTGGAGACAACATTATATCTTATGGGACCTAATAGGGCAAGTAAGCTAGCTCCTAGGAGGAGCTAGTTTATTTATAAAATCATTTTCTAAAGATTCAGAAATTATACTTATATTATAAAGCTGAAGAATTAATTTGTTTGTTTTATTGAACGCGCTAATCTCAGGAACTACTAGACCGAATTGAAAAATTATTATACGTTTAGCTAATTTTGTTGCTATAGCGGCCACAGTGCACTCGTCGTCCCACCAAGGAGGTGATGGTATTTTTCGTGGAGAATTATTGCTCATGGGGAAGACTTCTTTGGCAGGTTCAGTAAGTAGCGTGGTCAGAGCTTTTGCACAGGAGTTTTCGTCACCTGGCATATTTCTTTGAAAGAAACTCTCTTATCTACACAGCTCTTAAATGTATTCCATCGCTCACTATCATTGTAGTTAGGTACACAGAAAATTTAGAGCGAATTGCTTGTTTAGTACTAGATGGCTTATGGATAATAAATAACTATAACAAAATGGTCGCTTCTAAAAGTAGAAGGTAAAGTATCCCAGGACAACAATAATGCAAGATTAGGAGTACAAATGAACAGGTCCACTGCACTGATTCTTTGGCTAGGCCTAGTGCGTCTAGTAGTAGTATTTAATATGCAAAGATTATTGAAATTCAGTATAGAAAGAACCACCAAGTTACTACGATCATCACGACACCAGGTCTGGGCCTCTATTTTTGAATCACTCGCTTGAATATGGCGTGTGATAATTGTTCGAAAACGAATTAAAAATATACGACAATCACGCGAATTATTGACGTAAATACTTACAAAATTAAGATGTATTTTTGCCAATCCCTCTCATGTGGATTTCAACTGATTTTCATTAGAAAATTCGACTTTAATGAATGCTTTTCACTCGCCATCTTGACGCGAGTCATTCAAAAATAGGGGCCCTGGTTACGTGCATTTAATTCGCCAAGAACTAAGAATGGTCTTGGAAGTAAATTTGATTCAGCAATAAATGAAAAATCCCGAGAATTACCGATCGCCTTGCACATGCTTTGGTCCACTCCAACCGAAAAAAATAGCATTATAAAGCGCTGATTACTTATAAAGATCTTACTTTTACAAAATAACATTTTTGTGTCAATAGAAGCTTTGAGAAAGTTTCCGGAAAAATTGGTAATATTCCCTGTAATTTACCGTAAGTAAAATACTGGGATTTGGGAATATTCCCCGCGCCCATCACAAGATGTGGAATTTAAACAGATATAAAACAATATTATTTACACTTACAGCTACTATAGACATATTTACATTGGGGTCAGGCAAGGAGATCGAGGTGAATAGGGTGCCGTTTTTAATTAATAAAGCCGCACCGGTATAGCCATCATGTCGATCATCCCTCACCACATGGTAACCTTTTATTTTATAACTACATCGGTTTGAGCCATGTCTCTGATAATGCAAAGATTTAATTGTTGTTTTAGACAATTGACTTGATTATATTCAGTAAATATATCAAATGTGACTTATTATTTATTGCTGCGGCTATTCCAGTGCAGCACCTTCGCCACCGATGCCATTTTTAACTACTTTTAAACATTGTTCAATTATAGAGGCTGCGTTCGACGGTGTATTAAAGTTGGACTGAGTAACCTTGATCAAAGAAATAATTAAATTTATTAAAGAAAATTGTTGTAGGGAGGAGTCATTTTCTTTTTCAGAGTTTAAAGCACATCCATTTGGAAGTGCAGGTATAGCGAAGTCTAATAAGTACCTCATGGGCATCCCTATCATAACCTAATTTTGGCGGGAAGGAGGTTTTAAGCAGACTGTCTTTTTATATCCTTTCCTTTATCCTTTACAAAGAGTTGTGCCCATTGAAGTTTTTATGTTTTTCTGGCTTAAAAATTCAGGGTGTGATTTATTTGCGGCAAAATGATACCCAGTGCATCAACAGCAACTTGCATTTTCTTCCTCTACTTGATAAAATTCACCAGTTTGAGATTGGCTGCATTTGTAACACCTTGGCTATGATCATCATTGATTTGAAATTGTAGCTTGGTGTGACCAAATCTACAACAACTGTAGCATTATATAGTTGGGTATACATACATAATATCAAAAGGCAAGGTATTGTAGCACATAAAAATCGCTTAGACAGAACTTCACCGTTAAAGGTAACAACAACAGATTGGGAAGGCTTCCAAACAGGTGTGATGGCTGTTTTAAAGTTTGATCGTCTTACCTCGATAATTTTGCCATAACCTTCTGGAATAGTGATGTTGTCTACAATTTCCTCAGGTGACCAGTCTACAGGCTTTCCAGGATTAGTCCCATTTTAGTTACATTAAATGTGGGGATAAACGCTGTCAAATTATTTGCCTTTAAATATCCATAAGACATGAAAGCGTTAGCATCATCACTGTTCGAGAAGTCTATGGGCAATATATTACGTCAATTTTTTTTCAAGCTTCCTTTTATAATGTTACGATTGGAATATTTCTCTAAAGCACGTACAAAAACAACAGGGGCAATGTATTACCAGAATCCTGTAAAGCTATCTTTTGTACTTGAATTACTTAAGGGGCTGAATCAGTAGGTACTATTATAAGTTTGCCGACAAACAGGAATGTGAGGCGGCGTCTCTTTATACGGTGCTTTGGGGAGTTCGCAGACCCTGGGCAACCATCAGTAAGTGTGACCTTCATCAATTTCTCTTCTAGATTATATTTCCCTTTCAGCTGCAGGAACAAATTTAGTTTCTGAGGGAGGGCCTTCGAAGCCCTCCGACAGATCGGGGGACTCGATTATATTGAAAAAGTCTAAAAACTTACCCTAAAAATCATACTAAGTATACATTATAGTATAAACACACTATACAAATAAACTAAACAACTAAAAATATACCCGACTGATAACTTTACAGTGTGCTTTACAGGCTCTAATCAATGAATATAAATCACAATCTCCAAAAACGCGCACGTCGCGTTCCACGTTTCCCGCGCTTTTTAACATGGATCTTTTGGCCAACGGCAAAAATCAGAACTCACGCTGTCCAATTCAAAAATACGGTTGCATCGAGTGTAGTGTGAAATCTCAACAATCTTACAAGTGATCTTCAGTTTTTCCCTTTTATTTTCGTACGTGTTCTGTGTAAACTATTAAAATAATTGTGTTTTCAACACACTTGCTCATAACGACGTCTTTATTCCACCGATTTTTGGCTCATAATCATAGATATTAAACACGCGTGCTTTTTCATTATATTATTGCACTAGTGCCTTTAGTTTATTAACCCGACCAATTTAGGTTTGTACCCTAGTACCAAGTCGTAAGTAAGAAGAAGAAGCGATATAATTTAGTCGGGTTATACAATACTTTTATTTTAGCAACAAACAGTATTTATGCGAAAAATAACAGTATCTACATATTTATTTCAATAAATGGTAAATCCAGATTTATTACTAAAAAATAGCTCAAACTCGTTTAACATTTTCTGTGATTTGTGTTTTAAACACGAATTATTACATTTTTAATCTTGGCTTTTGGCCAATCTAGTTCGCGCCGAAGCCTTGCGCGAGCATCGGTATCGCGGCAAGAAAAAAAAAAACAATGCGCCATTTTTCGTAAATAATAATTGTCGGCTGTGACGAAGTTTGCATTATTTAAGAAGTTTAATATTAATGAAAATGCCTAATTCAAGTGAAGAAAATGAAGAAAACCTATTATTTACTCCGCCGGACATACGTAACGAGGCACAAAACGCGTGCGAAAGTCTTTGCCATCAAAATCGAGTGAAATGTATTTTTACTAAATGTTTTAATAATTAAAAACTTAGTAAATGAAGAGTCTTGTTTTTTCCTCGCAAGTGTGTTGAAAAACGTCGTATGATACGCGTGTGCCTGTGACCATTATATACGCGGCTTTCTTATGGCGCACTCGCTTTCGCTCGTGCGCACACAATATCGCCTTGTATACAATGGTCAACTTAGCACACTTGTATCATAATGTACTATTAACTACCGTTGAGCTAAACTCCTTAAATGAAGTTATAAATTTACAATGTTTTTTTATTATCTTATAAAAAACCGACCAAGTGCAAGTCGGACTCGCGCACTGAGGGTTCCATGCCAACTTTAACTGAATAAGGGATCCACTTACTTCTAACTTCTAAACTAAGCAAATATAAATTATAAAAAATATGTAATGTAGACCTTAACAAATACTTTCAACGATAATTGGTTTGGACGGAATCGAATGAGAAGTTTTTGAGATTAGCACATTTTCAACAACCACAAACATAACATTGTTCTTCATACAAACACTATGAAAAACATAGTTATGCCTGCTGTCAAATATTGGGGTATTTTACTAAGTAGAAGTAAGTGGATTCCCTATTCAGTTAAAGATGGCACGGAACCTTCAGTGCACGAGTCCGACTCGCACTTGGCCGATTTTTTTATTAAACTCCTAAAATAAATTACATAATAAAGAAGTTTGAAAACATATTTACAGTGTTTAGAATCGTCTTTCGAATATGTCTCAAAACGGTATTCGAATTTTTATACCTGTATAAAAATGAAAAGTTGTCAATTCGTGACTCACGTGGATCGCGTTTAGCAGCTAAGCTTGTTCAAATCCGCCGACACATAATAAAGTATTGCATTCTTGCATATTCAGTGTTGCATCAGTTTTGTTACACCCTGCAGATTTAAATCATAAATAAACAAAAGTTGAAGTAGACGCCTATAACGTCATGCCATAATCATAAGTACTGCTACCTATATTTTGTAATAAGTAGCTGTATCTAGTAAAAACTATTGCACTCTCTGCGTCTAAGATACTTATTATAATAAGAAATTATATTTTCTAATAAAAGGTATAGCAGCGGATATTATAGAGAGAGGATGTAAGATGTTCTTGAAGTACCGTTTTTTTGCTGTGAGCATGTAAGTTAATGATATTTAACGTACCTAAATGTAAAAACAGAATTGTATCGAATCAAACGACCTCCAAATAGACTTCACATCAACTACAATTGCCTCCGTAATTCCGCAGCTATACCGTGGTGTTGAAAACTTTTTTCAAAGTAGGTAATCCCTTATTATCATCACCTAAGTAATGATATATTTTTATCAAACTTGCAATAGAGTTTTAAAACTTCATAAATTCCGTACACATTCGATAAGTTTCTAAGATTAGTTCCGGTACTAACTACATATTACTTCAGTACAATTTCTGTCACGTATGTAGGTAATGTAAATCAGGCATTATATATTTATTGACAATGACCAGCTAGGAAAGTGAGTCGTGGTTATTTTATAGAGCTGTTTACCTAATCTACTGTTAAACCTGTTTGTAAAGGATTACGAGGCATAGTATGAAGTCGCTGTAAATAATAAGTGAGTAATTTGTCCGATCGGTTAGCAGCACGTTTTCGCCGATAACTTGGACGGCTCGCGCACGTGAGGGCGACAAGACGCCTCACAACTTCACTTTTACCACCGCATTAAGCAAACACTTTTTATTTTCCTATATTATTGTGCATTTAGAATTACCCCATGCCTAATAGTGCAAACATGAGTCGTTCAGTATGATCTAGTACTTAATACCTATATTTAGTAATAAAGTTTTGATTTTATAGTTAAATAATTACGAGGTCCTTTTTAAATCTAGTTTGCGATAAATGTGATTATTAACCTAAAGCCAGGTTACTCACAAGTAAGAACCGGTTTAGTGATCGATAGTTAACCCAAAAAAATACCATTGATTACCATGTAATTCTTGAAACTAAAAGGAAGCAATTTTATTTTTGAGTTTATTTATTTCTATTATTGATTAAATCATTACGATTGCGTTCTTTGAACCAAATCGAATTAATTATTATTAAATAAATAGTCATTCTATCAATTGACTCTGGTATATTTGTTTCAAAACATTCACAAAAGTCTAAAATTAGTCGCCCGCTTGTACGATTCAACTTATGGTAAAAGACTTTTAATCACAAGTTGAGTTAACTATCTTCACGAAACCAGCCCTCAGTTCTTACTCCTTCGGAAAAATAGAATAGCCTATCTATTCTATACGGGTCGATCTTTTTCCGAACCGCGCCACTGGTGTCCGGAAGCTACCGAATTAGTCACCATACTCGTACATACAGGTATGATAGTAAATGTGGCGTAACAATCTACCATCGTCCGAGCTGGTCTTGCCGCCAAATCGGTTCCGCAACCAAAGGGATACCACGTGAGTAACCCTCTATATATCTGTATGTTGTTGGTAGCGTATGGACCTGGGGAAATATAGCCCTAAAGATCGCAGGAATAGACTTGAGGGAAAGCTGCTTCTCCGACTGCCTGTTGCTCTTACTGCCATAATGTGGCAAGCTCCAGAGTAAGCGTACAGATTCGCCATATAAATCTAAAGATTCTAGCACTCTAGATGAAAATAATTAACGATAATTAATCTATACTTATATTAAATATAAAGCAAAAGTGTCCCTCGAAATGAATTGATCCAAGAACATGTTGATGACTAACAGCACGAAGAGAACACTGTATGTCGGTAGTGAACCTCTTAAATACCTAGTACCTATTGCCATAAATATTGTCACAAAGAAAAAAAATGCAAATAATATTTATTACTTTTATAGTGTGTTAGTTTTATACATAAATATAAAACAATTTGAAATATAAAAAGCTTATTAGAAGTGGTCTCCATTGGCTGCAACACAGTCCTTTAAACGTTGAGGCCAGTTATTAATAGAAGCACGCACTCTTTCCATGGGAAAATTCTTCACTGCCAAACCTATGGATTGTTTTAGGGACTCCAAATTATCATGGCGTTTAGAGCAAGCCGTACTCTTTAAAACTGACCAAAAATCATAATCCAGCGGAATAAGATCGGGACTAGACGACGGCCAGTCTTCAGCTCTGATGAAGTCCGAAACGTTCGCTTCTAACCAAGACTGCGTGGACCGAGCTTTATGACCCGGCGCCGTCTTGTTCGAAAGACCATGCTTGGTTATTGAACATGGTGTTGTTAAGGGGCTTAACTACCTTCTCAAAAATGGTCTCTTGATACACTTGTGCCGATGTTTTGATACCTTTTTCACAAAAATATGGCTCAGTCACTCCTTCATAGCTAACACCCCACCAAACCATCACTGAAGACGGGTAATGCCCACGTTGCACTCTGCCAACTTATTGGGAAGCTTCCTTAGAGGTTTGAGCATAAATACGGTCATTTTGTTTCTAAAATGTTGCTCAATTGTAAAGATTTTCTCATCCGTAAACAAAATTTTTCTGTGACCTTCTTTTGCGTACCGCTTCAGTAGATTTTTCGATTTTTTACCACCCTATTCTTTTTTTCTACTCTCATAGGCTGGTTCTGGGTGCTATCTTCATCTCCCGAGATAAAATCTTTTGCTTTCGGACAGGATTTCTGCGAATTCTTTCCCTTACTGCTTTGACCACCTTTTTTGTACGAACACTACGAGGACGGCCAGATCTTTTTCTGTCACAAACAGAGGAGGTCTCATTGTACCTATTAATAGCCTGGTACACAAATATTTGACTAATACCAAGCGTATGGAGTTTTAAAAATTGCATTTGGCTCCATACCAACTTTGTGTAATGCAATCACAGCAATTCGGTTCTCTTTATCACCCCACTCCATTTTAATATCGCAAAATATTATAAAATGTATTGGCGCCAAAATTAGAAAACACAATGATCAATCGTATAAAAATGACAGATTCCAAATTCAAATGTAATATCTTTCTTATTTTTAATTGTAACAGTATTTATGGCCAGACTGTATACCTACAGACTGCTACATTTATTTGGTTAAACAAATACCTAAGCTTTAATTAGATTAACAACGAAATGGAAGAGGACGCAGTTAACCTAGAATAAATACTGGGCACTAAGAGACATATTCAAAAGTAACATGCCAACAAAAATGAAAACTAAGTGGAAGTTTAGAAAAAAAAATCAAGAGACAAGATAACTTCATGCCAACGAGGAATGGAACGCAGTATGAAGAATATTGAAAAGATTCCGAAAATTAGAGACACACACAATTTGATACACGCGCAATCATTAAAATGGAGGTGGGCTGGACATGTGGCGCGCCTAGAAGACCAAAGGCAGAGATGAATAAAAAGAGTGACCACAAGGCAAAAGAAGGATAGACAGACTGGTAGCATGTCGGGAAGATGAAATCAAAAAACCGGCCAAGTGCGAGTCGGACTCGCGCACTGTGGGTTCCGTGCCAACTTTAACTGAATTAGGGAATCCATTTACTTCTACTTAGTAAAATACCACAATATTTTGTTGACTACAAATATAACTTTGTTTTTCATAGTGTTTGTATGAAGTACAAAGTTATGTTTGCGGTTGTTGAAAATGTGCTATATCTCAAAAACTACTAGTTCGATCCCGTCCGAACCAATTTTCGTTGAAAGTATTTATTAAGATCTACATCATATATTTTTTTCAAAATTAACACTTGCTTGGTTTAGAAATTAGATGGGGGGGACGCCAATTTTACCACTTTGGAAGCGTCTAGCTATGAAACGTTTGACTTTAAAAGAAAATGGTTTTAGGAAACTCTATGTCATTTTAAAAGACCTATCTATAGACACCCCACACGTATAGGTGTGACAAAAAAATATATTTTTGGTTTTAGTTTCATGTATGAGAGCCCCCCCTTAACTGTTATTTTTTTTTTATTTTTTTATGAGAATCGGTAAGCGGTTAACAAGACAGACAGACAGACAGACAGACAGACAGACAGACAGACAGACAGACAGACAGACAGACAGACAGACAGACAGACAGACAGACAGACAGACAGACAGACAGACAGACAGACAGACAGACAGACAGACAGACAGACAGACAGACAGACAGACAGACAGACAGACAGACAGACAGACAGACAGACAGACAGACAGACAGACAGACAGACAGACAGACAGACAGACAGACAGACAGACAGACAGACAGACAGACAGACAGACAGACAGACAGACAGACAGACAGACAGACAGACAGACAGACAGACAGACAGACAGACAGACAGACAGACTTGACGAAACTATAAGGGTTCCGTTTTTTGCCATTCGGCTACGGAACCCTAAAAAAGGCGGCGACTGGGTTCAAGTAGCCCAATCAAGAGAAGACTGGCTGTCTTTGGAGGAGGCCTTCGACTACAGAGGATATTCATGCATAGTATGGGAAAAAACCTTTTAAACTTTTATATATTTTTTAATATTAAACTTAAATATAGGAACCAAATGAAATATTTTTAAAACGCATATCTTTATCTATTTTAAACTGCGAGAAATAAAAGGCTTTTTTACTTATCTATTAAAAGGCTTTTTTATTTTACTTTTCTATTTATCTATACTTTATTTAATTTTATAAAGCTGAAGAGTACATAAGTTTGTTTGAACGCGCTAATCTCAGGAACTGCTGGAACGATTTGAAAAAATATTTTTGTGTTGGGTACCTCATTTATCGAGGAAGGCTTACGGCTATAGCAATACAGCTGCGACGGAAGGGAGGTAGCAAACTCAAAACGCGCGGGAGACCACTAGTATTTATAATTTAGATTCGTTGTAAAAAGATAACGTTGTTACAAAACATTATTATACTTGTATTTATTCTTATTTTATAAAGCTGGAGAGTTTATTTAACCGTGCTTATCTCAGATACTACTAGGTACTGGTTCAATTAGAAAAATAGATAGATAGTAGCTGATTTAGCGCGGAAGGCTTTAGGAGTAGCTACATGGCTATAGGTGAGAGTAAAACCAATACGCGCGAGCGTAGTCGCGGGCAGCCGCTAGTTATGAAACAAAACTTTTTGGTATTAATATTTTTTCAGGTAATACTTAACGGTTTCTTGTTTATTCTTGCCCTTACCTTTCGCTGACCCTTTCAAAACTGACTTTTTTAACAATGTAACTGTTTTTTTAACTTTTTTATCAGAAGGCGTGTCATTTTCCATAGAATATTTAACACTTTAAATCTCAGTTGGATTCTATTTCATTAATGTAACAATTCGCTCGGTTCGTATTTTTAGCCGGTTTATACGAATACATTTTACTGAACACGTGGACTCGTAAGTCCAAGATTCGATGTAACAATTTTAAACGCCTTATAACGTAAAAAAAAAAACATTTGCAGTTAGGTATCGCAGTTTTGTACGTCCTGGATTAAAAATGTAAGGTCTTTACGTCTTAACAAAAATAGCAGAAATAAAACTGGCCAAGTGCGAGTCGGACTCGCGCACAGAGGGTTGCGTGCCAAATTTAACTGAATTAGGGAATCCACATAACTAAAATACCACAATATTTAATGAACAGCAAATATAACTTAGCTTTTCATAGTTTTTGTATGCAGAACAAATTTATGTTTGCGATTGTTGAAAATGTATATATATCTAAAATAGCTTCTAATAATTTTCGAACTCGTAATTTTTGATATAGCTATATATCAAAAATTACTAGTTCGATTTGTGGACTATGAGAAGGCCTTTGATTCGATCGAAACTTGGGCGGTGCTTCGGTCTCTTCAGCGGTGTCACATAGACTATAGGTATATAGAGGTGTTCAAGTGTCTATATAACAACGTCACCATGTCGGTCCGAGTACAGGAACAGAATACGAGGGCGATTCCATTGCAAAGAGGTGCAAGACAGGGCGATGTAATATCTCCGAAACTGTTTACAGCGGCATTGGAAGACGCCTTCAAGCTCCTGGAATGGGAAGGATTCGGCATCTCCGTCAATGGCGAATACATAACACACCTTCGGTTTGCCGATGATATAGTCGTTGTGGCAAAGACGCTGGATGATCTTAGCACTATGCTCGAAGACCTCGACCGAGTATCCCAACAAGTAGGTCTTAAAATGAACATGGAAAAGACGAAAATTATGTCAAGCTCCCTTGTTGTACCCACTCCAGTATCTGTTAGGACTATCGAAGTTGTCGATGAGTACGCTACCTGGGACAAGTGATCCAATTGGGTAGGTCCAACTTTGAAAAAGAGGTCAATCGACGAATCCAACTCGGCTGGGCAGCGTTTGGGAAACTGCGCAAGAGCGTCTTCTCGTCTCAATTACCTCAGTGTCTGAAGACGAAAGTCTTCAACCAGTGTGTGTTACCAGTGATGACATACGGATCCGAACCGTGGTCTCTAACTATGGGCCTTATAAAGAAGCTCAAAGTCACACAACGAGCGATGGAGAGGGCTATGCTGGGTGTTTCTCTACGGGATCGAATCAGAAATGAGGAGATACGTAGAAGAACTAAGGTAACGGACATAGCCTTGAGAATCAGTAAGCTTAAGTGGCAATGGACAGGGCACATAGCGCGAAGAACTGATGGCCGTTGGGGCAGGAAAGTTCTAGATTGGAGACCCTTCGACCAAAGACGCAGCGTAGGACGTCCACCAACAAGATGGACAGACGACCTTAAAAATATCGCAGGATCAAACTGGATGCAGACCGCTAGTGATCAGTCGCTATGGAAAGCCGTGGGGGAGGCCTTAGTTCAGCAGTGGCGTCCTTTGGCTGATAATGATTATGATGATCGCTCCCGTCTCAACCAATTTTCGTTAAAAGTATTTGTTAAGATTCTACATAACATATTTTTTACACTCGCTAAGTTTAGAAGTTAGAGGGGGTCATTTAACCACTTTGGGAACAACTATCTATCAAACGTTAGACTTTAAAAGAAAATGACGCCCGTCTGGTCTAGTGGTCGAGAAATCGCCTACTACGCAGCGGGTGCGGGTTCGATCCCCGCACAATACAAACATTTGTGTGCATGAACATGTCTGTTTGTATTGGTCTGGGTGTTTTCTATGTATATCAGGTATGTATTTACAAAAAAAAGTATTTAAGTATTATATCCGTTGTTTGGCACCCATAACACAAGCTTTGAGTAGCTTACTTTGGGACTAGATGGCGATTTGTGGGAATGTCCAAAGAATATTTATTATTATATTATTATTATTAAAAGCAAATGGTTTTAGGAGCCTCTCATTCTAATAGACCTATCTATCCATAGACACCTCACACGCATAGGTTGACAAAAAAAAGATTTTGCGGGTTTTGTTTCATGTATGGGATGGGCCCCGTCTTAAATATTATTACTTTTTATTTTTGTATAAGAATCGTAAAGGGGATACATCTTCCTACAAATGACGTTCAAGGACCAAAGGACGAATAATTTAAATATATCTTAGCTTTCTACCGAATTTCAACAGTGTGATGCTTATAGTTAGTTACAGATTAAAGTGGCAAGTGTGACATACGACAGACAGACAGACGAAACTTTAGGGGTTCCTTTTTTTTCCAATCGAATACGGAACCCGAAAACCATGCAGCTTTTACACTGTTTTCATGTTTAAACTTTTCGGAAATATTTTTTTGGGGTATACACCCCAAAAACAATCTTTGTTTATACAATGTTTCTTTCGAATTTCAATATTTCGGATAAACATCTGTTTGGAGAATATTTTTCTTATCAATATTGGTTTCATAAAAAAATGATTATACGTCCATTAAACCTGAAGGTAACGTTTGTATATCATAGACGGCAATAATATCATGAACTATAATATTTTTCATTTCTCCCGTTCGGAAAATTGAACTTTCATGTGTAGATAGCCGGGTGGAAAATAGCTTTTCCTTTCTAGTGTGGAAAGTAATTTAGTTGTAATTGATCCAATCTGAATGAAGTTAAAGATACTTGTGTCACGTCATAGTACTAAAATAAAAGAGCTTCCATATTTTTTTGCTTAGTTACGCATTAAAATACGTGTTTAGTATGAGTGATCGTTTATTTAAAATATATATATTACTAGCGGTCCCCCGCGACTTCGTCCGCGCGTTTTGAGTTTGCTCCCTCCCCTCCCGTCGCAGCGTCATGTTTTATATCCTAAAGCCTTTCCCGATAAATAAGCTATCCAACACAGAAATATTTTTTCAAATCGGTCCAGCAGTTTCTGCGGTAAGCGCGTTCAAACAAACAAACTCTTCAGCTTTATAATATATTAGTGCAAGCGCACGTTGTACTTAAGCTGCGAACATTATTTTGGTGCGGAGTTATGTTAAAACTGTGATAGCTCCTAAGATATTTATTGAAATCAAATGATATAAAGGGCAACTTGGTTCTAAATGAAATGCTCGTGATGACGAATGTATTTATTTTGATAAGAATAAATACCTGTGTGTATAATACACCTCTAAAAATAATGCATTATTTTTTTTTACAAATTTATTAACATAAAAAAGGTTGTAGTAAGTCAACCATAAAAGATAGACATATGCTGTCGTGGACTTTATTATAGAACTCTTAATGCTGAACAATCCTGTCATACATGATTTTTGTGTAACTTAAGCGGTTTCCGCAGCGTATGCAGCGGAAGCTCTCAAAAGGAATATCTTTCTCCCGTTTTCGCAACATTTTTCATTTCTGCTGTGGTCTTATGAGTCATATCTTTATGTTATATAGCCTAAAGCCTTCCTCGATAAATGGACTATCCAACGTAAAAATATTTTTTCAAATCGGGCCAGTAGTTTTTGAGATTAGCGCGTTCAAACAAACAAACAAACAAACAAACAAACAAACAAACAAACTCTTCAGCTTTATAATATTAGTATAGATTAGCGCAAGCGCACGTTGTACTTAAGCTGCGAACATTATTTTGGTGCGGAGTTATGTTAAAACTGTGATAGCTCCTAAGATATTTATTGAAATCAAATGATATAAAGGGCAACTTGGTTCTAAATGAAATGCTCGTGATGACGAATGTATTTATTTTGATAAGAATAAATACCTGTGTGTATAATACACCTCTAAAAATAATGCATTATTTTTTTTTACAAATTTATTAACATAAAAAAGGTTGTAGTAAGTCAACCATAAAAGATAGACTTATGCTGTCGCGGACTTTACAATAGAACTCTTAATGCTGAACAATCCTGTCATACATGATTTTTGTGTAACTTAAGCGGTTTCCGCAGCGTATGCAGCGGAAGCTCTCAAAAGGAATATCTTTCTCCCGTTTTCGCAACATTTTTCATTTCTGCTGTGGTCTTATGAGTCGTATCTTTATGTTATATAGCCTAAAGCCTTCCTCGATAAATGGACTATCCAACGTAAAAAAAATTTTTCAAATCGGGCCAGTAGTTTTTGAGATTAGCGCGTTCAAACAAACAAACAAACAAACAAACAAACAAACAAACTCTTCAGCTTTATAATATTAGTATAGATTCAGGTTAATTGAATTATTCAGGTGCTCGCCAGTCACTTTTTTAAATTGACACTTTTTATTCGTATTGTCTTTGACATTATTTTTTTATAGTTTTGTCGATTATGCACAGAAAAAGATTACATGATCAGTGATGCACAGATTTGTAAGCAGGCGGAGGTGACTCGCCGAGATGGTGGTGTCATTAAAAAATCTTTTTACTCACTTCCACCTTTAGCTGTCACTCATAGCGCTCTGATGAGAAAAACTGAATCCTGTATTTGACTTAACCTAAGGTAGTTTTGGTGACAAGGTTATGCGTTCTTCCACCTTTATTATTAAATAATAATAAATAAATAAATATTCTTTATTGCACAAGTAAGGACACAAGAAACAATAACAATACTAGCAAATCATTTGTACAACATTGGCGGTCTTATCGCTGGAAGCGATCTCTTCCAGACAACCATTGGCTAGAGGAAACATTATTGTCTGTGAGAAAAAAACAGTCGATATTTTTGACAAGGATTTTAAATTGTTAATATCGGCCGAGTTTTATTTATGTACGGACAATAGAAAGTCAAAGTAAACACTGCGGTATCTAATACAGTTGTAATAAGGGCTAGTTTGCAACAAAAGTAGGTAACCTGATGTCCTGGCCGAGTGTACTCTTGTTTTCTTCCGTGCCGATACTGTCCTTCAAATCGTGTGTTCTATGTACGAGTATAACGACAGTAAGTAAACTGATATGTTGTGCAAAAACTTGAGGTTGCATCTCTCTCCACACAACATAATCATCACATCTACAATCAAACAGCTAAATTTTATTCTTTTTCTCACAGTCGAAATGAAAATTAGTATATTTTTCTTTAACTGACTGATGGAGACACCTTTTTGTAGATTAAAAAGACGAACAAACCACCCCTTAAATGTCGAAGATAACGCGGTTGAGACTTAGGCGCCTCCAAGAATTGAATGCAGTGTAAAATGAAGTCTGATTGCTGACTATAACCCACAGTGCACATTTGTCAGGCAAATAAATATAGTCGTAAAGTGTAGTGATATTTAAGTACTTTTATTCGACCTTTAGGGGAGAAGTGGGTGGAAAAGTTTGTATGAGAGAAAACTGAAATTGTCACAAACGAGTCTGCTTGGCGGTACTACCTACTACGCTTCGATACCTACTTTATTTGAGCATGCAATATACACGCGGCGTAACTGCATAATTAGGATGCTTGCGTGCGCTTGAGGAAATAGACGCGTGTGCGAAATAATTGACGCCTCGTATGGATTATGGATTTTTTTCCTTTTGCATGACCGTGATCGATAAGTCACATGAGCCTTTAAAGGCTAACAGCAGGTATGAGGCGGCGCGCGGCATACCAAGCAGGAGGTATCGGATTCGGCGCGGTCGCGGGCGCGGCTGCCGGACCTTGCGCCGCTTGAACACCGCTTACTAATTACTCATTTCAGTGTCAACCGGCCTTCTAAACCTGAACTCACTTAAAATTAACGATGCGAAAACGTTGCACAATCAATCGACCATTAGTCGCCGTTTTGCGAGGGGTGCATGGCCGCGCAGGCGCCGAGCTCGGGCAATTACGAGCTGCGCCGCCGCTCACACACATGCTCAAGGGAACTAATCAAATTGAATGATTATAATACCACTTAATTTTTATCACAATCACTCTATTTGCATATAACTAGGCTGCGGCCTACGTTGTGCGATAAACCTAAGCTACGCAAATTATAGTGCTTTTTCAGATGTAGGTAGAAGGTACATACTTCAGAGGTGGAATTGTGTAAAGCAATCGTATTCATTAGACAGTTCATAACGTACGGTATGATCTGCCAAACGCTTTGTTCTTTGCCGTTTGACAGATCATACCGTACGTTTTGAGCCGTCAAATGAATACGATTGCCTTACACAATTCCACCTCAGTGTATGTAGGACGGGTCCATATTGGCTCACCTAAAGTTATTTACCCGAAATTGTTATTCCTAATAATTTGTAAACCGAATGATCACTCTTGCTAAAATTTTTCATCCTAAAGTTTTTATACATACTATTTGTAGTGCTACCGGCTATGTGCATAACACTCGTGTTTCCGAAAATTGTAATTAATAATATCATTAATGTAAATAGATTTAAACTCCTAATGTTTTTTATTAACACGCTTTTATCCCTTAATATAATTACCATAATATTTTCACTCATACTCAGAAAAACATTTACCAAGTGTAATAAAAAATATATGTGGGTAGACAACTGTTTAGAATGATTAAAGGTCGTTTCACTGATTTTTGTCTTTAATGAATGAAATTTATAAAACACGACTCAGTTACGGTTATGTTTATGGCCTGGGTGTTTATACCGCAGTTTTAACCGTTCCTAAACCTAATACTTAAGTACCGATTCGGTTCTGGCACATCGCCGGCCGCTGCCGCGGCACGCTCGCTTCGCTCGGTCGGCTCGTGCGATGTGGTCACAGTTATGAATAGGACCGATTCGTTTCAGGAACTTGACTGAATGACTGGAGCGGGACTCTGGCTTCGCTCGCTCGGCACGCAAAATCAATATATTTAATACTGATTATTATTAAAAAAAAGAAATCTAAACAAAAAAACATATGACTTTGAATAATAGTGTACAAGATGGTTATGTTGAGAAAATATAGGAAAGCAAATAAAAGTATAATAGATGTTTATTGCTACCGACATTATGTAGTTGAATGCTTCGGAATTATCAACATTAATGACAGAGCAGTTAGGAAATGTGATTGGTAGGATGAAAAATGTTAGGAAGAACATTTTCGGATTTCCAATTCTCGGAGTTGAAAATTTAGGTGAACTTTGGCGCACCCATGTAGGACTACTAAGGTATAACCACCGATTTATGTGCAACCAGCGTGCAAGGCTACATCGTATCCCAGACCCCTCCAAATGAATTTCGATATTTTTCTTAGATTTTAAGTTATTCATCTATTCTCCAAACGTGAAAAAGTTCGAAAACACCCATAACTCCGCAACGCAGGCCGATAAACTCTCACGTTGATTTGCCGTCGCTGGCTAAAACGGTGTCTAACCGCCAACACTGTTGGAGTGGGTTGCAAGTGCTGCTTCATCAACTCGTCTACCTTCTTTTAATCCAACTCTGAGGGTTTCTTGAGGTTAGCAAAATTTTCAATCATTTCATACGCCTCGTCACTGATACTTGCGATTAGAATTGGAAGCTTCATGTCTTCCTCCGTCTACATTAGACGGGGCAAAGACGAATCCTACAAAGAAAATAACATCCTCGACATATAAATGGTTTTCACGACTTTATTTTATATCGGTAAACTGTAAAATCTTACCAACCAATCCTGTAAAACTAAGTAGACTACGAGCTAGTTCCTAGGTCTCTGAAATTAAGGACGCGTTTGATCCCACCTATTTATGATTCTTTTACGAGCTACTCTACAGAATATATATATTCATATATATATGAATAGAGCTCCTGCCATGAAACAACAAAATATATTTTCTGAATAATAGATTTGAAAGGCTGCGTGTGCGTATCTACAAACCAGCTGACTGACCTCCTTTTTAAAACTATTATAGTAATTATATTAAAACATAAGCATTGCTTACTTTACTTATTGGGTCAGTTTAATATAGTAGTAATTTACCGCTACTTACCAAAAAAGCGGTCAATTTTCAATTTCGACTGAATTTCATTAAGTAGGTAGGTATAGGTACATATGTATGACTATGATTATGTCGATGGACGCAGATGATAATTCATCATTCGCTATGGAGATTGACTCGCGTTATTGCTCGCGCTACGACAGACCTACCTATACCTATAGGTGGACGACGACAAATTAGACCCCTTACACACTGCGACTTTTAGCATCGATGCAGTCGCAAACTGCCAACCTTTACACACTGCGCTACTTTCAGCATCGATGCAGTCGCGATGCAGAAGCTGGAAATTGACAAATTATGAACTGTATGTTGGAAACTAATAATAACTGCACCGACTACGCAATGCTACTTTTAGTATCGATGCAGTCGTGCTTCTGCATCGATGCTAACGCGCGACTGCATCGATGCTCAAAGTCGCAGTGTGTAAGGGGTCTCAATTACCTACCTACTATAATGGCGGAATGACATCTACAATTGGAATTGGACCTAACCACATTTGACAGATCATTGGACCATTGAGCACAATTATTTAATTTAGAACGGATAAATTGGAAAAAGTGCTTTAAACCTGTTAAGCTCTCGTGAAGAGAACTTTGTAGGTAGTACAGACACTCCTACTACTTATTGCACACACACTATTCGCCTCATAAGTATATGAGTCCCTGATTTTTTATACAGAAATAGTGGGAAAATCCAATAGAAGCTGTCTTAAGTTTGTGGCGACGATCCAAGATAATGGTGAGAGATGCAAAGAGATGAACAGTCAGATTAATATTACGACTTTCAAAATTACAATATTATACATATGTATGTATCGTTTAAACTTGTAATTAAGCATCGTTTCTCGTCATCCTTCTAGTCAAACAGGTTTAGGCTAACAATGCCATTCCTAGAATCTATCTATGGTCTGTGATCTGTGGCGTGATAAATAATATTCGAAGCTAGCAGAGACCTACCCTTGAAGACTGCCATTCCGCAGCCTTCCCTGTCGCATACATGCAGCCTGCATGATCCAGATGCGGGCGCATTAGCGTTCAACCAATACCAGCTTCACGCAGCAGATCCTTAGATTCCCTCATACTTATAGGTAGACTCTTGTCACACAGGAAGACACTAAAACCAATATTGTTTAAGTTGCAAGAAATTTAAGAGAATATTACGATTTAAATGTGAATATTTATCTATACTAATTTTATAAAGCTGAAAAATACCTTATACTTATTATATACTTTATTTGGATAGCTTATTTATCGAGGAAGGCTTTATACTTTATATAAAACATCACGCTGCAACGGGAAACTCAAAAGGCGCGGATGGAGTCTTGGGGGACCGATAGTGATAAATATTTTAAAGATGAAAAAAAATACCTATGTAATGTAACATTGAAATCTTTTCCTTTACCAAGCGATATTAGTTCAATAATCATTTCTTTTAAATGGTCGAGGGAGTATTGGCTACTCGATTGTGTATCCTTGGAATAGACTATCAAAACTTACATCATACAGGAACGATGTTAAACTAAAAGGCAATGTCGCTGGGGACCGGTAGTGTATAAATAAATTATTGGTCAGTGCGCTTGCAAGTTTGACCCAGTGTGAGTTTATGCATTTACCGTTTGAGTTTTAGCGCATTTGTGAAATAAGTAAAATAAATAATAGGAGCCGTGTCGTTCGGGTCCCTCGCATAGCGGTATCTTAACTATGTCGAGCCGATGGCAGATTCATGTCTAGTGTCGCGAAGTCGCGCGCCGAGATCCGTCGTGAAACCGATGCCTTCGACTGGCGGCCAGCGAGCCGCTCCGGCAGCCGCGTTCAGAACCACCCTACAGCAAACATTAGCGAGTCTGAACAGGTTTCTAATTGGATTTTGATAAACACGAATCCAATAAGTCAGTAAATTGCATTACTGTCAGTATGTACATTCTATAAATCGTGAAAAGGAAATCACATTTGCGAAGTTTAGAATCAGGTTTGATTCGATCGGACATGCGTCAGCGTCACGGTAACTTTCGCCACCTTTCGTCGAGCGGCGGGCGCGGGCGCATTCATCAGCGCCGTCGGTCGCCAAGGTCGCCCGCGCCGGCGCTCTGTCGCAGCAGAGCCAATAACAAACTTTCGATCGGTTCGTGCGACGTAAACATTGGTACTGTTTCGAGAACCGAGCGATATTTTATAAACGAACACAAATCTCACGTCACAAAAGGCAGCGTAGCCATTGTAGTGCGCGGACATTGTGCGCAGGAGCAGCGAACAGCTGTTTGGGCGCGACCGGCACCCCACCCCGCCCCCCGCTACCCACTTACTTCAGCAGGATCCTCCAGAAACATCCGAAACTGCTGCCGTTGGGGACCTCGCCGGCGTAGGATATAGTCATATCGGGTTCAGCTTAGCGCACTATAAAATTTATATTTATTTATACACACACACGTTTCGTCGCCGCGAGCCCGAACCGAGGCACACGCGGAAAATTAAATACGTTTTAGAAAGTCATAAAAAGTTCGTCGACGTCAGCGTCGCAGGGAAGGCGAAGGGAAGCGATCATCGGTGGCGACACTAATTTAGTCACATTCTGGTGATGTGTTACGCGCGGCCCCCCGAGCGATGGCTGAGAGCGAGAGCACCGTGCGCACGGCCGCGTCCGCTGCGACTGGCGCCCCGCCCCCCCGCCGCAGCCTGCAGGCTGTGCCGCCAGCGCCGCGCCGCTAGGTGGCGCGCGCGCATCCCTGCCTGCGGCGTACCGCACTCCGCACACGATCACACCGAGGCGTATTTGGGTGCGGCCTTTGTAACACAACAGGTGCTTTATTATTCAGCTTTGACCTTCACGCATACTCATATGTGTATTGACAAAATGCCTTCATCTAAAACGAGAATGAGATGGAGCTACCTAATATTATGTTATACATACTTTGTATCATTACGGACATTGCGGTATGGAGAGCCCAGTGACGAAGCCCTAGTTCGTCGATCGCCGCAGACTCGCAGGCAGCGCGCGATAAGACACTTGTTGACTTCTATTACTGGTCTTCGACATTGGTCTCGTGAGTTAGAGACATGAAGTAATTCTGTATCGCTCGTAATACATACTAATAGCCGCTCTGATAAGTGCTAATTTCAAACTTTAGTATTTTCATGACAAATAGTAATCACTTGATGTTTTTATTTATACGAGTAAGTAAGAACCACGGATACTAATCAATATCAAAATAGTTAATAGTATTCTTTGGTGCTCTTATTTATTATTATTATTAAGACTTTATTTATTCCACATCACTAAAGTAAATACATTACAAGCTTAAAATCTTATTTTACATTGCTGTGAATCCCTGTTCGAGTAAAGACCTCCTACGTCTTACTCCATTTCTCACGCTCCTGAGCTGTTATTAGATAATCTTCTCCTGTTGTTTTCGAAGCCATAGTTGCCTTTCAGGATCTCTTTGTGTGACCAGTACTTCTTCCATGTTATATTTATCCTCCTCTCTACCTCTTCCCTATTGCTGTCCTTCCAAAAAGATACCTGTTTTCTTAAGAAAAAGTCTTCTTCCTCATACTCGCGCCTTGACCAAAACAGGTACTTTGACTTGTTAGTCATTAACTTTGTCTTTGTCATGTTCATTTCAAGTCCTGTTCGCAAGCTTTCCTCGGTTAATATGCATATCATGGTTTCCAGCTGTTTTACGTTCTGATAAGGTGTCGTCTGCGAATCGTAAATGACTCAAATAACGGTCCAATACTTTTATGCCTTTTTACTGTCAATTAAAATTAGCAAATAAGTATGTTCTCTAGGACAGCGATAAATAGTTTAGGCGAAAGCGGGTCGCCCTGTCTCACACCTCTCCAAATCTTAAATTCTCTGCCTGTTTTCTACATTGACTCTGCTGGTGCAGTTCGAGTAAATATTCTGAATTAATTGGATGTATAAGGATTCTACATTAAATGATGATAGGGCTTCCCATATGAAATTGTGGCTTAAGCTATCAAATGCCATACAGTAGTCTATATAAGCCATGTTTAAGTTGCTGCTACTACGAGTACATGCATGTGATCCTACTTCCTCAAAATATTTAATTATAATAAGATATCAATATCATAATCGTACGTAGCGCATTGGCGGATTTTCTTTGGGCACACGCCCAAAGAGAATCCGCAAATTTTACAGAAAAAGCCCAGCGCAATCGATATGTATCTAAGATGAGATAGTAGGTAATTTGAATAATAATAGATGTTCTGTAAAGTATTGCTATTCCCAAATTCAGTGGCTAACAGACTTTTTGCCCGGGGAGTATCATAGGCGCTGTATGTATTTATGTCGTTTTAGGGGATCAATGCCGATGAAAGTCGCATTTATCCCAGAATTGACAATATTATATGATAAGTTATTATTAAAACGGTACAGTTTTACTACAACTAAGGATGTTCTAAACATAAAAAAATCAATATTTGACACCAATATCGTTTTATAATCCTTTTATCCTTTGATAAAAGGATATTGGTGTTCAATATTGCTTTTTTTGCATGATGAAAGTCGCAATTATCCCAGAATTCACAATATTATATGAAAAGTAATTATTAAAACGCTACAGTTTTACTACAACTAAAGATGTTCTCAACATAAAAAAAAAACAATATGTATTGGACACCAATCACATTCATTGCTGCTCTGATCCCAAAGTAAGGAGCTAATATACTTGTATTAAGGAAATCATACACAACAGTGGTACCACCCACAACACCCAGACCCAAGACAATATACAAAAGTATGATTTCAAATTTTCAACATTGCCCCGACCGGGAATCGAACCCGGGACCTCAGCAGAGCGGCGACGCCTTGAAACTCAGCGTGCTTAGCCACTTCACCACGGAAGTCGTCAAAATGGTATCATGGATCTAGATGTGATATATTCCCTCTACCTTTCCTTACCCAAGAGGACGCACCACTTGAGTACAGGACTTAATTAACTCAAAGGACTACCAGGTACGTCTATTGAAAGCAACTACCTATGTTGATTGTGTGCAAGATTGTGGTCAACTTAATACTGCAGTAGGTGCCAAACACCATTCTGGCTAATGGTACTTTTTGGCCAGTATCTCTACTCTGACATTAAAAGATTAAACAATATACGAGTAGGTATGCCAAAATAAGACAACTTTTATTAAGTAGTGTATTCTGCAACTTTTAATATGTAGTATATTCTGCAACTTTTTCTCGTAAAGTTAATAGTTTCGGCACACGAGCGTACGACGGACACTACACGCTATTACGCCGAATAAATCTTTTGGGCATTTCTCCAGAAAGTGTTCTTCGTGTCACCTTCGTGGCGAAAATTTAAACTGATATTATTCAAATGAAAAAAATACTGCTTTAAAGAAGCTATCAAACTGTAACAAAATCTGTTAGTTCATGAAAATCGGTTCATTATTCATGTAGATATTTAATATTGAAATTTCGTCAGACACGAAAGTGACTCACCGAGACACGAAAGTTACGCAGCGTTTTTTTGGATAGATAATTCGGTAATAAAAGTATCAATTACTTTAATTATTACCTCATTTTGAACTTTATACATAATTAAATACTGCATTTATGATACTTGCTGCTGAATAGATAATTTGTCATAACATAAATTGAATGTTATTATCGGTTCATTAGCCTTTACAAACTTACAAACATCATAATAATAAAAATCTATGTACGTATCCTTAAATGTGACTGGTTATTTTACAGCCATGAGTATAATCATTAATTTAAATGAAGATGAGACAAAAAGTAATGTGTTTAGGTATTACATATATTTTTTAAAATTCATAATGAACACTAACATAAGAATAGCTTATTACCTTCGATATTGCTACTATGTACCAAATTATTTACGAGTATCTGATATTACAACACTGTCGCAAGTGCCATGATCACAGGGTACCTAAAACTGTTGGGAGTGTGCTGTTATTTGCAGACTTAATGGTCTACCCTCCTTCTTCATTTATTGCACTCCTTTGCGGTATTACTTACCTCAAATTCACTGTTTACTCGCATTTGTTCTCGACACATAACACTGACAGTATCTGCCAGCGATAGGATACTTTATTAAATTTTACGGTTTAACACTTTCAAATCAATGGTATTTTGACATTCGACAATTTAAACCCATACTCACGATGGAATTTTTTGTGTTTTGTAACCTAATACTTCCTTGACAAATTTTGGTATTCGCATTCTGTCGAAATTATCTGGGGTTATAAAGTTAAGCTAAGGTACAGACAACAGCACGTCAAGGTAAACACTGCGGAATCTTATGCAGTTGTAATAAGGGCTAGTTTGCAACAAAAGTGGGTAACTTGATGTGCTGTCCACTGTACATGGTAGCAAATCTGTAGCAATCAACTCTTTACCCTCCAAAGTAGTGCCTCAAATTACATATAGGTAACCTTGCATTTTAGTAGTTATATTTGCCGGCTATTATGAGAAGAGTCAGAACTTATTTTCAAAGTCACATGCATAAATTATTCCCCTCATAAACTTTACAAGCAACAAATAAGTCTTCCAGATATTTTTCTTGCCTGGAGTGAGTGATATTTACTAGCTGCGGGATCATAGCTGTAAGAGCGTTCAAAATACGATCTTTTCTTATCTTATTAAGAATTAAACTATTTCTTTAGCATCTTTGGAAATAAACACCAGACGTCACGCACTTATCGTCAAACCTTGGATGTATAGTATCAGTTTTTATTGTATTTATCCCGTGAAACAAACTCATGACTTACAGTTTTTATCTAGTAGCCTCAAAGAAGACTCTTTTATCGGTCTAGTCGACAATTTCCAGCTTTAGACCAGTCTCAAAATTAAGCCATGCTGCTTGGTTGATTAAATAAAGACAACTGGCATAAACTGCCATCATTCTTATTAGTGGCAAATAATTAATTTCAAGGTTTGCTTTTGTGATATTTATTATTTTCCCATTGAAACAACACAAATTGGGGTAATTACGAATAATGCACGAAAATTAATGAGTATGCTTTTTTAGAGTAACTTATTATGATTACTTTACGCTGTTATGTAATTAGTAAATAGATTGATCAGGCGATTCAAAGCCGAATGAAAATCAATATTTAAGACGTCATGTTCTACATATTTTTCTAGTAAGCTACATTAAATCATAACTGTGCCTCTGGAAACTGTCTTAGTACAAAAATTCAAGTATAAAACGTTAAGGCGGTTATTTTAACTGCATTTACAAACCATAATATATAATTTCTAGTGAGATCAGTACACTTTGATAACCTTTCGTGGTATGATTTGTAACTTTCGTGGGAAATTGACCACGAAAGTTGTGCCACGCAAGTGACGAAAATTGTACATTTTCAGAAATATTAAATTAAGTAAATAACGCTTATGTAATCAAATCAGCTCAAATGAATCTTGACTATCAGTTTTATGATTCAATAGTAGACATTTATTCGTAACGCTGACTTATAATCTTAAAACATCACCCATGAAGGGTCACATGAACTAGGGTCTGAAGAAAAAAAATATAAAGCAGGCGGCTGTAATAAGCTATATCATTGCTGTGAGATATTAATTTGTCGTCTATTGGTGTTTTAACGCGTCTGAAGTTTCTGCGGACCTTTGGTTTGTGTCGATAGGTAGAACCTTTTTGAAGTTATGAGCATTTATTCACATTATTATTATTCACATTTTCGAAAATGCTAAAATCGTGTGACCGACACAAAATTAATTACTTTAAATCTAATGACGGATTTTTTCCACCTCAATATAACTTATCCTGACTATATGTCCAATTTTTTGACATATATAATTTTATTATAATGTAAAAGCTCAGCAAGACATAAGTGTTTAAAGTGAGCACCAACTCGGTGTGACGCGTGAAGAACAGCAGTTTTACTCCCGATTCCGATGGTAAAATATTTTTTCCTACAAAACTATAAATATTATTACACATTTTAATGTGAATTCATATAGATAGATACATCATAAAACATACAAAATTTATTCTTAAACTAAACACTGAATATGTTTGGAATTACAAACGTGTGACCATCAAAAAACGGTGCTCAAATAATGGCCCTTTTGCACACTTTAATGTGGTATTTTGTAGATCACTACCTTTTGGATTATGAACAAAAAAAGGTGCTTTGCTTAGACGTACTGATGGTAGTGGAGCTAATTAAGCCCTGTACTCAAGTAGTGCGTCCTCTCCGGTAAGGAGGAGAGAGGAATAATTCGCATTTACCTCAGAGGGTTCGTAGCAAGTCTACCAGCCCAATATAGGTTGGTTAGTACCGTTTTCGTATAATACAGGGAACGGAAATTATTTTTTAGCAAATTGTCTGTTCTTTAATTTTGTCGTTGATATTTTTATCGTTAAATGAGCCGAAAAGGAGACATCGTCTATCGAAAAGTACTATCAGACGCCTTTTTAAAAAAAAATGGCGCTAAGATACGAGGTTGCGAAGTTGAATCCATGAAAATCTATAATAAAGTGACTTATTTACAAAACTGTCGGAAAACATTCTAGGTAGCCTAAGGGAGTACCTAAATGACTAGACTGTATTCTAAAGAGCTTAAGAAACTTGTCAGACCAAAACTAAGGACAGCCACTACTTTATTAAATAATTTTTAACTCCATGAAAAAACTAACAGTATATATGGCGGAAAGGCAGACTTAATGCTAAAACATTCTCTACCAGTTCACCATTAGGGCTTCACAGTGAAAATACAGACGGCACGAAAAAAGTAACAAAGGGACAAAATAATACTTTCTACATGTTAGTGTTATTTCTCTAAAATCTCAGAAACATTGTTCTTACGCCGGGTTTAAGACCCTTTTTGGCGGATACCTCTTTAGCTGTTGGTAATCATGATAAATAAATTAACACCCTATTTATTTAAAGTAAATGTAAATTTTTTTTCGTTGTATTGAGTTATTTTTATGTTACAATGTACTTGATTGAACTAAAATAGTTGCTAAAGTTTTCTTCTCAGTGTAACAAATACTTAAGTGAAAATATACAGGGAGACAGGAAATGCGATACATTCCTTGATAGAAGTTGAAGTAGAGCTTATTTGCAGTCACATAAGTTATATGACACCATGTCCGAAACATGTTCATTTGTGAGTTATTAAAGATTAAAGTATTTTGTTAAATAACTCCAATTTTTATGTTAAAATGTACCCTTGTAGTGACGAATACACAATAAAGGTATTATTGTTGTTGTATTCGTATAGCTGAATAATAAGAATGACATTTTAAAGTAAAATTTGCATGAAGGAATCGTCATTACTCAAGTGAAAGCTGAAAAACCGTGTATCATTTTGCAAAATTAATTTTTTGGTACTTAAACGAAGTATTTCTAAGAAAAAGTGTATGGCATGTTGCGTACAAATTACAAAATTTTGTTCCTTGATTTATTAGCTATTCAAAAAGGTACAGGTGTCAACAAACACTACATACGGTGTACTTTTATTTGAATTTTAAATGCTTAGTTAGATACTTTAATAAAAATAAAATTTAATAAAAGATTCACACAAACAACTAGTATTGGGCCTAAATAAATAAAAAAAACTTATTATTTTGATAATTATTTTATTGCTTATTTATCTAGGTACATTATTTTAGGTCCTACTCAAACTGTGAGCCCCGTCTTCTAATACAAGCTCGAAGTCTGTTTCCAACTTCTGTTTTTGTGCCTCTTGTTGTCAAACTTTGCCTGATATCTTTAGCTGCCCTCTGAATTCGCTCACGTAGCTCTTACCATTTGTTTACGGGGGGTTACATACACAAGACCCTTCATGTGACCCCATAAATAAAAATCGCAAGGGGTCAGATCCGGGCTTCTGGCTGGCCAAGGAATAGGAATCCACCGCGCCCAATCCAACGAAGTGGATATTGTTGATCCATCCACTGGCGTACACTGAGCCGAAAGTGAGCTGGACTGCCATCATGTTGGTAGACAAGATGTATTCTTGCAAGGGGACGTCTCCCAACAAAAGATCCACTTCGTTTCGGAGGAAAAGTTCATAAGTTACCCTATTCAAATTTTGAGGAAAGTACGGTTCAATCAGTTGACTACAAATTATTCCCATCTAAACGTTCACAGAGAATCTTCTTTGATGTGCCCGTTCTTTTTTCATCCTTGGGTTTTCTCTTTTCGGCGCCCAAAATGTACATTATGATAATTAGGGATACCGTGACGGTCGAACTTGGACTCATAAGTCCACAGAATTTTCTGAAGAAAATGAGGGTCTTCTATATCGGCATTTAGCATGAAACAACAGAATTCCATTCGTCGGGCTGTATCTTCTTCTTCTAGAGCTTGAACCGGTGTGTAGTGGATGTAATCTTGCTGTTTGCACGGTAAACCAAACCATCCACTGGGAGAATCCAAGGCTACTAGCTGCAATCCTTGTAGAGATTGTTGGATTTCTGCGAAATAAATCCAATATTTCTTCTTCTTCATCAGGAAATTGAGCACGAGGTCTACCAGAACCGATTGTTCGCGCTGCGAAACGCCCTGTTTCACGGAAGCTTCGAAACGTTCCCGAAAATACTCTTGCATTTGGCACACGTCGGTCAGTAAAACGCAACATGTACGCTCTTTGCGCAGCTGCAGCGTCGCCGTCACATAATCCGTAAACGAACAGAATGTCCGCGTATTCTTCATTACGAAAGGCAGCCATTTCTCAAGTTTTTATCAGGAAGGACGTAGAAAGAAAGCAACGGTAGGTCTGTACTCAGAAGATAGTTGTAACTAACTGATAAAGATAACAAAAATTTCTACGAGCAAATCCTTCATATCAATAAACCCTATTGTTATAGCAGGGTCAAGTGCAAGGTGGTGTCATCAACAAACAAACAAAAACAAAACAAAAACTGCACACGTGCGCGGCAAGATAATGAAGAGGATTTCTAAAAACGGGTCACTTTCTTTTATTAGGCAGGGTTGTAAATCAACCTCTTAGTATTTACCTAAATTTTGTAATTTGTACGCAACATGCCATACACTTTTTCTTAGAAATACTTCGTTTATTTACCTGAAAAAATATTTTTTTGCAAAATGATACATGGTTTTTCAGCTTTCAATTAAGTAATGACGATTCCTTCATGCAAATTTTACTTTAAAATGACATTCTTATTATTCAGCTATACGAATACAACAACAAAAAATACCTTTATTGTGTAGTCGTCACTACAAGGGTACATTTTAACATAATAATTGGAGTTATTTAACAAAATACTTAAATCTTTAATAACTCACAAATGAACAAGTTTCGGACATGGTGTCATATGATATACATGACTGCAAATAAGCTCTACTTCAACTTCTATCAAGAAATGTATCGCATTTCCTGCCACCCTGTATACACATACATTCAAGTATACAGGTCGAACTGAGAACCTCCTTTTTTTGAAGTCGGTTAAAAATGTACGGTTGTATTGTTTCCTACTACTCCTGTATTGTACTGACCTAAATAAAATGTGTGAACTACAGATATAGTTGAGCTAAATACTATAACAAAAATTTCATACGATGCATAATGAGCAACACTTATTTCGTAACAAGTTATTTCTAATGAATCAACAGTTTCAACATCTCATAATTTTAATTCACATCTAACTATTGAACAAAGAGAAAGAGAGAGCAAATCTTGCCGACCGAGGGCCTAGTTTGAGTTTTCCCACTCAAATTCGATTGCGAGCGCGTTAGAATTTTCAACTTTGTCTTTCCCATACAAAATATTACAAAATTCTAACGCGTTCGCAACTGAACGTGCAGAGAAAATACTCAAACTAGGCTCTCTGTATAAGCTCGACCTATTGCATATTATGCCTCGATCACGCGGCACGCCGATAACGTGTACGAAAATGAGTCCGCCTCTTTGGATCCCATCATAGTATGTCGAAGCAGGAGGAACAGACGTGTGTACCATCGTGAAAGGAATAAATAGCTACACCGTACAGCGCCAGCCTGGGATGGCATCGCATTGGAACGCCTGACTGGAACGGCTCCTCCTCTATAGAGATATTATGCCGAGTCAGACTGACTCGAATACCTAGCAGGTACTCACGTACTCGAATACATAAAATACACGGTATTTGGATCCATATGATTCGAATTCAAGATTCGAGTACTTACGGTATTCGAATCCTAAGTCGTGTAATTTTTAGAGCTTATCAGATAATTAGTTGCTAGCTTTAATATGCCGTGCCATACTTGGACGACCTCCGTAGCTGAGAGGCGGGCGTGCTGGACTTGGACTGGGTTCGATTCCTGGCTGGGTCAATGTAGGAAATAAATTTATCTATATTGTCTCTGGTCTGGGTGGTTGTGGTTACCTTCGTTGTCTCTGATTACTAAAACACCAGTGCTATAAGCTACTTGTTGTTCCATAATTACTAAAGGCTGATTATGCGATTAAATGACTAAGTATACAATAATCTGTTATTATTTACATTCTTACATGATTTGTGATGAAATATATGATATGTCGTCAAAGTTCGATTCAAAAGGTACAGTGGCCAGCACATCAGGCTACCCACTTTTGTTGTAAACTAGGTAATACGGGCTTACAACGGTATAAGACACTGTTTACCTTGACGTGCTGTTGTCCGTACTCGAGTCCACTAAAGTATTCGAATACTCGTGCCAGTACTCGAATACCTGTCCGAGTCTTCCGACTCGAGTCTTAATTCGAATATTTTTTTACGAATACCAAAATATTCGAATACTATAAATAGCCGACTCGGCACATCGCTAGTCCTCTATAGACACAAGAATAAATAATATTAAAAAAATACAACAAGGTTTTATTTTTATGACCTATAAAGATATCTATTAAACAATTAATATTTTATAAAAGCTAGTAAGAAATTTTATTGCTTTCTAGCGGACCCAGCGAACTTTGTTTCGCCCGCAGCCCTGTCCCGCCCCGGACCTGTCCCGCACAGCACCGTAATTTAAAAAGTTAAGCGTTGCCAGCGTACATTGTTTCGCCCCGGCTCCGTCCCGTCCCAGCCCAAACACCATCAAACGGGATAAAAAGTATCCTATGTCCATCTCCTGGTGTTAAGGTACCTCCCCACTGCTTCGCCCCGGCTCCATCCCACCCCAGCCCCAGCCCCGACTAATGGGATGAAAAGTATCCTATGTCCTTTTTAGGGTTCCGTAGCCGAATGGCAAAAAACGGAACCCTTATAGTTTCGTCAAGTCTGTCCGTCCGTATGTCACAGCCATTTTATTCTGTAACTATAAGCATCACACTATTGAAATTTGGTAGGATTGTGTATCCTGTTAACCGCTTTACGATCCTTATCCAAAAAATAAAAAGTAATGACATTTAAGGGGGGCTCCCATATATGAAACTAAAACCAAAAATATATATTTTTTTAAACCTATGCGTGTGAGGTGTCTATGGATAGGTCTTTTAAAATGACACCGAGGTTCCTAAAACCATCTTCTTTTAAAGTCTAAAGTTTGATAGATAACGTTTCTAAAGTGGTAAATTGAGCGTCCCCCCCCCCCATCTAAGTTCTAAACTAAGCGAGTATAAATATTGTAAAAAATATATAATGTAGATCTTTCAACGAAAAGTGGTTTACCCGGGATCGAACTAGTAGTTTTTGAGATAAAGTACATTTTCAACAACCGCAAACATAACTTAGTTTTTCATACAAACACTATGAAAAACAAAGTCAACAAAATATTGTGGTATTTTAGCTAAGTGGAAGTAAGTGGATTCCGACTCGCTTTTTTTTGATACCCATATTATGGTGGTGCAGAAAAAACCTATCTAGTAGGATAATCTATCATATTGGATTTACAAAAACATCATTTAGCTAACCATGCATTGTCATCTAAACTAAGCGTGTGTACAGCTCAATCGGTTGAAGATTTAGCCTTAAATTTTATTCATTTATAAATAGCAACTAAATATAAATACTCTAAATTTAATATAAAAATAAAATTTTAGAGTATTATTGGCAGGTCACATAATATCACTTGTAATTTGTGTCAAATAAATCAGTGTCATCTTTGTTAATTACTTGCTATATTTATATAAAGTAAATTAATTATTGGCTGTAAGTTCAGAACGTAAGATTAGCCAAGTTTCTTGAAATATGAGCTGTGAATTTTATAATAATAATTAATAAAAAACTGGTTCAAAATTAAGTAGCTAGATTCCTCCCACCCTGAAAACAAAGTTAAATAAAAGCTTGTAAGAAAGGAGAAGACACACGAAACCAGTATTGTAGCCTGGTCCACCAACTAAATGCAACAAATCGTCAAAGATACTAAATGCAATAAATGCAATGACTGGGCCAGGGATACATACTTTTACCTCCGGTTGTTTACCTGGTTATAGAGAGTCCTGTGCTGTCGCATGATGTTGTGCCGCTCCAAATGTCGCGACCAACACCGACGAGAGGGCAGACGGCAGACGGCAGCCGGCGCGACCGCTCCGAGCAAACTAACCGTATTAACGTCAACAATCCCTAACGAGTGGTGTCAAGGTGTCGATACTCATGCATATAAAACTGTTAAAAAAAAACAATATTGAGGCGAGAAATAAAATCCCAAATTGCATTATTATCATTTATTTTATCAATTTAAACTGAGGCCTGTCGAGCGCGGGACTTTATTACCCGTCCGCTTCGGTACCGAGGAAATTATTGATTTATCCAAATGTAAATCCGTAACACGCCGACACAGGAGCGGAGCCGGCGCGCCCTCGCACTCGACTCGCGTCAGTTTACGAGCCTTTTATTTTATACCCTCATTCTTCTCTATCTATATTAACAAAAATATACTAAAAATGTAATAATCTACAAAAGGAAAATAATGATTTTATCAATGTCCACTTATACAAATTAAGGCTAACCCGCACTGTTCGGCCGGAAGGAAAATATCGAAATGCAGTTTTTGTGACGTTTTGCAATAATCGTTCACTCAACGCCAAATAATTTCATTGCAATATTGTTACAATTTTAATCAACAATATTATGTATAAATATAATTGTAAATTGTTTTTTCTCGGGATTCGCTCAGTAATTAAGTCAATTAGGAAACCACATTTTCTATAAGTAAATTGTTATTTTTATACCAAGTTAACATTTGATAATATTGTAAGATGCCAAAAAAAACTCGCAAAAACCATTATACATTTGACATCTCTTGTCAAACAGTGCCTCATCTTTAATCATCGGATTAGCAATAACAAATATTATGATTTCGACTATGTCGAACCGGAAGGAAAGGAAAAAAGCGATTCCGGCGTCCGGGGCTGCAGCGGCCTCGCAGACGCGTGGCGCCGACATTTCATCATTTTGTACTTTGACAAAGTAAAACTTGGTATGAAAAAATACATAATGAGAAATAAAGTTTATGAAACAAATCAAAAGAGCGCTCCTGCACACTGCCACCGCAGCCCCGGGCGCCGTCGTTCGTCAGCTTAAGCTATCGCACCTCGCGACATGAGTTTACATCATTTTCGGACCCGGTCTATTTATTACCTACAGCTTTTATGTACAAAGGTGGAGAGAAACTCCCGTGTGCTAGATGTACCGAATACATGGCACTAAAAATGAGCTTAAGTAAGGGTTAATCGTTTTCAGAATGATTTTCGTCAATTAAATATTTTTTTTAGGTAATACGCTAACAATAATATCTAGCAATATTTCATGCTGTATAATAAAAAAGTAGGTTCTTGTCAGAAAATCAGCCGTTTGCAAGATTGAATTCGGAAAGAAAAATTACATTTGATATTGATGAATTCACTTTTTTTGATCATTTTTGGCCTTATCAAGCATCTACACCGCCTGGCAGCACGTGCCGGCGGCCATGCCAATTATGAATAATATTATACGTGTATTTTTAGCTATTTTAAGAAATACTGTACATGGGCTTGGCAATTTTATAAACATGTCCGTTCGATATAATCAGCACATTTGGCAGACGTTATTAATAGCGATAATTATACCCTAAGAATCATCAAGAACCAGAGACTAATGACTGAGGTTTCAAAACTAAAAAAAAAGGTGGGCGTTATTATGTGCCTCTAGGGCTGATAAGCCATCCTGCAAACACAAAAATCGAAGAGGTAGACATCCGAGGCTCCGTCTTTTGATATTTTCAAATTTTCAAGCTTTTTTATGATTTAAAAACTCTAAGTGCACACTTGGTAGATTTAAATTGTTCCATTAAATACAATGACAAAGACCACGGAAATATAGTCTGACAGCTTCAAAGAAACTCGATTTGGCAGGCGTTGGAACCTGATGTTCCAAAGGCTTTTTTTAAGTGCTTTTTTATCCTGTCAAAAATCTACTTTAAATAAATACTTAATACGAAAATAAGTTTTCGTAAATTTTCCAAACGCGTCAGAAATATTTGTCTCATAATATAGCCTATACTTCACAAATTTTTTTCGAAAGCTTTTAAAAAAATATTCCCATACAGGACCTAAAAATCAGCATAATATCCACCAAATGTTTTTAGTCACTAAGTCAAAATTAATCGAAATCGCAATGAGAACCGCGTGCAAATTACTTAGATCTTTAAAAAAAAAAACTCCGTCCCATGATAATGCAAGATTGCTGTGACCATGAACTCCAGGGGCAGACTTGTACAAATGATTTATTACCCCCTTTTTATAAGAAACTTTAATAGTTTGTGTCGCGAAAGCGGGGACGTAGGAACTTAATTGACTGGACCAAATCAATTCGTACTGATATAAACTGTAATCTTACTCGATGTGAAACTTATGCAAATTATATACCGGAATTCTCGCCAGCGCCCTAACTATATTCGGTGCCGATCCCATGCCGAGGCATTGTTGATCCCTTTAAGCGCGTGCTTCCGAATGGTTGACACCAATACGGTGCTGTTTCCTATGCGGGTGGATAGATCTGCTTCAACCTTTGTCGTGGCTTGTATGTTTTAATGTGAACCTCTGGATCACATTTAGGATGACACATGATGACTAATTGTCGTCTTTTTTTTGTGACGACTAAATTTGCATTTGTTTACATTTTATAAAGTAAGCGGCGAGAGACGAGTCATCTAATTACAAATCATCCGTAAAAACATAGTAGGATTGCGGCGCGTCACACCTTTAGGAGTGACACTTTAATCACTTAAATTTATTTTAATAAAAAGATGACCATTTGAAAACAATTCACGTCAGGCACTGTATTACAGTACAATAATATCAAACATTGAAGACACTAAATCTAAATATACCTGGGAAATACTTACCACAATGATTTTTCATCTAATAATTTATAAATTCCTGTTTTTCTATGAGGTGAATTCGACTAGGTACACTATTTCATGGTTTTTAGGCACTTGGTTACTATTACAGATTAGATGTTTAGTTAATGTAGTGGTAGAATATATGTCAATTATATTTCATATTTTTAATGATGATCGCTAAGACATTTTTTGACATGACACATTCTTTCGTTTTACGCCTTCCAAGGACGAAAATTATTATTTTACAAAGTAAGTAGAAAACAAATAAACAAAAAACATGGAACGGTGTGAACTATAGCGATTGACAAAACTTAATCGGTATAAAATCGTGTATGTTTGAATAATCGGTATAAACGTTATGATTAATCACTAGATTTATTAATGAAAACAGCATATAAATATGATAATTATCGAGATAAAATACTAATCGATTACGTTGTACGAAAAACGTCGGTTCAATTTTATTGTGTTACATCGAAATGACAACGTCTCAGCGATCATCTTAGCGATCTCTCAAAATTAACCACAGTGAAAATATTGATTATTGGAAAATATTAGCCGACTGTTGTGTTGAATTGCGGCCCTAAATCGGAACCTATAGCACACGGGAGTTCTATTCGATGTCGTCAAACCGTTGTGGAGCAGGAGCGTTTCCAAAAATAATGTTCAAACCTGTGCGAGGGTGCAGAAGTGAAGTAGCGCCCTGACAGTGAGCGTGATGCGTCTGCGGCGGCACTAACTGAAGAGCTGCTCGGTGGCGCGCTCGAGCTCCCAGTCGTAGGTGGAGAGCGCGACGCGCGCCTGGTGCTCGTCCACGCCCATGTCCAGCAGCCGCGCCACCTTGGCGTCGCAGTCGCGCACGGCGGCCGGCCCGCCGGCGTACGCGTTCGTCCAGTGCCGCGCCGTCTGCGCGAACAGGCCCGGGTTCTCCTTGTACTGCTTCGCCACCACCGCGTCCTGTCGACACGACAACACCCAACGCTCAAAACTCAACAAATACAGGAGGGAATACGTAACAAACTACTGCGCAGCCTCAGATATCGGGTTCAATTATATGAAATTATATTCATCATTTCATATAATTGAACATCCAGTCCATTCTTGGCTAAGCCACAGAGTATGTAATAGACAAAAGCATGCGTACGCAATAGTGTCGGTTGTCTATGAAATGACGTGCCGCTGTCATGTCAGTTGGATTATGTCTAATTCCGTTATTTGACTGTTGTCTTTAATAAATGTGCTATCAAAATAAAATACTTATTTTCGTGATATTAAATTGGCGACGAGTCAAAAAAAATTCCAAACGATGGTGACGTCAGCAACGCTGACGTCAGCAACCTTATTACACAACTTATAAAGGCGCAACAGGCGACACAAGCACAGGTATGCCACCTCGCTCAGATATTGGCACAACAAGCCTCAACATCGAACACAGTACGTGTAAAATCACACATGCAACGCATGTGGTGTCCAAGGGCATTTTGAAAGCTGCTGCATCAAGAGCGGAAACGCATACTTAATGCCAAGCATCAGACGTGACGGTTACCACCAGCGTGGAAAGAAAAACAAAAAACAACTTCAACATGTCGGCCAATGTACTAATAATGGTGCTGCAACCCCAACGACAACATCGGACAGTCATTCAGAAGACGACATTGACAAAGTAAACAAAATTAACAACCACCCAAAATGATGCTAGAAAATCGACGTGCGCATCAACGGCCAACAATGCACAATGGACTGGGATCCCGGCTCCGTATATAGCGTATAAAACGTATAGGTGCACCAACACAAACAAAAGGTCCAAAACAACATGCCTACTGTAACTTTAAACTGCAACCAATGGGACTTACCGATGTAGAAGTTCAGCTTCGAAGCGTGGTTAAGATATTTCACGTTGTCTTCATGAAAGGCGCAGAACCAATTCTGTTTGGAGTGCAGTGGAGCGAAACGTACGGCATGACATTTCCAGACGCAGTATACTCGATCAAGCATCCAGCTACAGCCAAAACCAACATATCTTTACAACAAGTACTGCACCGAAATGAATACCTTTTTAACAACGAACTTGGCAAAGTTTAAAATTACCAGGTCCATATCCATATAAAACCGAATGCTGAACCGAAACACCTACCAGCAAGACCAGTGAAATTCAGCATGAAAAATAATATTGACAAGAGCTTGAACGCTTGGTCACAGATGGTATTATTTCTTCAGTCGATCCATATCTGACACCCATAGAGTGGGCCACACCTACAGTGAACGTCCTAAAGAAGGATGGGCGAGTACGAATATGTGGCGATTACCGAATCACAGTCAATCCAGCCTTAATCGCTCATTCGCATCCTGTACCAGTTTTTGATCAGTTACGTCAGCGCCTCGCACACGGCGCTAAGTATTCCAAAATCGATTTAAAGGGCGCTTATCTACAATTCGAAATTGCACCAGACTCAAAAAATCTTTCTCATTAATACACACAAAGGATACTTTGAATATAACCGGATGCCATTAGGTATCACTACAGCACCATCAATATTTCACCGTTTCCTCGAAAAACTTCTTGACGGCCTAGAAAACGTGGCCGTTTATTCTGATTACATTGCTGTGACAGGACGTAATGACGTAGAACATCTAAATACCTTGGCTGAAGTCTTTCAGAGGTTAGAAGCCGCTGGCCTTAAAGTAAATTTGAAGAAGCATTTCTTAAAACACCTTCTTGGAAAGCAAAATTGAATACCTCGGACATATTAGTCAAAAACGGGGTACAGCCGACGACTTCAAAGAAAGATAGCATTTCAAAAGCGCCACCACCTACAAATGCTAAAGAACTGCGTTCGTTTCTGGAACTGGTTTATGAAAGGTTCATTCATTCAGTAGAATTGAGACCGCCAGCGTCAGCGCGATCGGACGTGCCGTCTTAAATAATTTAAAAATATATTACAATAAATGTGCAAACAAGTGTGCCCTAGATTACTATAAGTGGAATCTGTGTCACAAACTTTATACGTATAATGATGTGTTGTGCAACTTCGTCTTATAACAACTAATAATGGCAGGCAAACAAGAAAGTGCGCTTAACCGAAGTAGGCTAACGCAGCGCAGTCCTCCAGCCACGCCTGCTCGCCAGCCGCCCGCCCAGCAGGAGGATGAAATTCCTCTTGAAATAGTGAGTACCCCAGAGATCCAGAACTGGTTGATTAGCATCGAAAGTTGCCTAAACGAGATATGCAACATTGCAGCGGATGGAAAACTCAACTCAGAGCAGAAACCACAACACGTGCAGAAAAGTTTCGCATGGCACTTCCCAGTTAGCCATTCAGTATCAGTCCCTCAAACAAAAAGCCATCATTGCCTACCACGACCTTCAAGCCCTGAAAGGAAATCACGATCTGTCAAAAAAAATCGAAGAACTTACAGTGCGCATAGAAAAATCATCTGATCCCGGTAGCAAATCTATGTCCTTTGCGGAAATCGTCAAGAAAAGCATAGATAGCTATATTCAGCCTTCCAAATTCAGCTCCGTTGCTATATACCCTAGAGACAAATTAAAGTCGAGTGAAGACACAAAGGCCTTGGTTCAAAAGATCATTGAACCTGATCAAATGCAGCTTCACGTGAGAGGTCTGCGTAAAACAAGGAACGGCGGTGTGATCATCAGCACAGACTCAAAGGACGATATTGAGAAACTAAAACTCTCTACCCAATTAAAGACCTCTGGCCTCACTGTAGACGAAAACGCCAGCCTAGAATTGTAATACTCGGTGTCCCTTCCTCCATGCAAGAAACGGAATTTTTCAATTGCATGTACCAGCAAAATTTAGCCGACAAGATACCAGGTATGACACTCGAGCCATTTTTGTCTTCAATTAAACTGAGCCACAAATCAGGAAAGAAAAAAGCCGAGACATGCAATTGTGTCGTTCAAGTATCCGCCCAAATTTGTAAAGCCCTAATCCCAAACGACCGCATCTTCATCAACTGGTCCTCGTGTCCCGTAAGAGACTTCACTTTAGTAACACGTTGTTTCAAATGCCAGCAGTATGGTCAAGCAGTTAAGACATGCCGACAGCAAACTAGCACCAATATCTCTCTACATATCAAAACTCACTAACCTTGATGGTTTTAATATTTTTTTGCATCGACTAACTTTGACTGTGATATCATGGTCCTAACGGAATGTAGGTTACCTAACAGAACTAACATCATTCCAGGTATTGCAGGGTTTAAAATGTACTATACTTCAATTCACCACCATCAAAATGACGGCTTGGTAGTCTTTGTAAAGGACACTGTAAGCGCCACAGTAGAAGAGCCAAAGTAAGAGGACTGTAATAGTCTAATTATTAAAATTAAATAATAATAATAATAATAATAAATATCCTTTGGACATTCCCACACATCGCCATCTAGTCCCAAAGTAAGCTACTCAAAGCTTGTGTTATGGGTGCCAGACAACGGATATAATACTTAAATACTTTTTGTTTGTAAATACATACATAATATACATAGAAAACACCCAGACCAATACAAACAGACATGTTCATGCACACAAATGTTTGTATTGAGCGGGGATCGAACCCGCACCCGCTGCGTAGTAGGCGATTTCTCGACCACTACACCAGACGGGTCGTCAAAAATTGGCACAAACACAGCCATTATAGCCATTTATAGATCTTCCTCCACTATAAACTGTGATCAATTTTATGAGTCATTAAATAATACCCTAAAATCATTAAGTTCTTTTAAAAACATAATTTTAACAGGGGATATCAACATAGATATAATGCCCGAAGGGCAGCATTATGATAGTGAATGAATTCAAGACTACCTAGGCCTATGCTCATCCCACGGACTCCACCCAGTGCATACATTGACGACGTTTCAAACTGAGTCATGACTCGATCATATGATAATTGAATCTAGGCTTCCGAATTTAACACTTGTGACTAACTCAACAATAACTGACCACCACGCTGTCCTACTAACCCTAGATTTAACGCTGCATAAGCAAAAACGCATCGTGAATAAATCCAAACTAAACATGCACAAACTCGAACGTGATTTATGCAACATTGACTTTAACCCAGTTTACAAAACTGCTGACGCAAATCAGTCACTAACGTATGTCATTACAAAAGTGCAAGAAGCAATCTTACGTAAAACAATATAAGTAACTCTTAATAATAAAAATCATAATATACGACCCTGGATTACACCTGGCCTTATCCGTTGTATACGACACAGGGATAAACTTCACCTGAAAGTCAGAAAATATCCAGATAATATTAATCTTCAAATCACTTACAAGCGATACAGAAACTTTTGTAACGACTTGTTAAAGAAATCCACTTACGAAAAAAAATAACTAAATAAAGTTCGTAACAACAGCAAACTACTTTGGAAACACATCAAAACTGTAACTCTAATGACAAAACAGCGTGAATCAAGTTCGAATTTATTACTTACGCACTCTTCTCCGCAAGTATCAGCCGATAATGTAAATAGCTTTTTCGCTAACGTAGGTAAGACCCTTGCTGAACAAATTTATAAGCAAACTCTCCAACACTCAATATCCCTCTCTAACTGCCCACACAGTTTTGTTCTATTAGATACAGATGAAGAGGAAGTATGCCAAACTATTTCGAAATTAAGAGATGATTGTGCCGCTGGGTGGGATAACATTAGCAATAAGATACTCAAACGATTTAAGCAAATCTTAGTTCCACCATTTACACGTATTTTCAGTATCTGCCTCTCTAAAGGAGTGTTTCCTAAATGTCTTAAGAAAGCGGTGGTCATACCAACTCATAAAAACGGAAGAAAAGACTTAGTCACCAACTACAGGCCAATATCTTTGCTTTCCTCAATATCCAAAATCTTGAAAAAAAACATAAATAATAGACCAATAAACTATATTGAAAAACATAAGCTTTTCTCTACAGCGCAATTCGGTTTCAGACAAAAACTGTCGACGGCGGACGCAGTACACAGCCTAACGGAATACACCACAAAAGAACTCGGTAGAGGAAACAAAACCAAAGGAATATTTGTTGATTTAGCAAAGGCTTTCGATACAATAAGCATTCCAATACTTTAAAAAAAAAAACTGGAAGCACTGGGTGTAAGAGGAACTTAGTTAAATCTTTTCTCTGACTACCTAAGCGACCGATCGCAATGTACTACAATAGATAAAATAGTGAGTGAGGAGCATAGAAGTTCTGGCTTAGGTGTTCCTCAAGGAAGCATCCTGGGCTCTACTCTGTTTCGCGTGTATAATTTATATACACGAGAAACAGTAAACCATGACCTGTGTAAATTAAATCTAGATCATGGGAAAATAATATCTTACGTTGACGATACTGCGCTCATTTTCACGGGGAAAACTGATAAAGATCTGTATGAAAATGCACAAAAAGGATTTGATATTGTTAATAACTGGCTTCGCTGTAACTTACTAACATTGAACGTCGACAAGACTGTTGTATATCAACGTATGTATACTACGGCGCGTGCTGTGCCACCGCCATCTTCGATAATAAATCAGTGTGCTAATAGCTGTCCGTGGTTTCACTCGTACTCCCGATTTGCATACATAACAGTGGCGAGAGTCTTACCCGCGTTTTACAGAAAAAAAAAACCGTTGGAAATATGTCGCTTTTCGGTATTTTGTCGGCGTTTGACCACAATATCACAGACTGGAAAACCTACAAAAGCAGATTAACTCAGTGGTTGATAGCAAACGACATTTCTGAGCAAAAAGATGCATCAGGAGTTAAAAGGCGAGCGATATTACTTAGTGCACTCACGGACGGCACCTACAAACTCACCGCCGATCTCGCTTTACCACAAGATGTGCAAGATTTGGCGTACGATGATATCGTGAAATTGTTAGACAATCATTTCACACCAAAAACTTGTGGATTCAGCGAGAGATACAAGTTCTACGCGGCATCGCAGCAGCAGGGTGAGACGTACCCCCAGTGGGCCGCAAGGCTGAGGGGGCTCACGGCGCATTGTAGTTTCAATGACGTAGAAGAAGCTCTGCGTGATCGCTTTATAATGGGCATGATCGCGGGACCTGAGCGGGAAAAGCTGTTCGCTCAAGAAATCCATGGGTTGACGTTGGCGAAGGCAGTGGAAATGGCGGAAAGTATCCGCTGTGCCCGGGCAGGCGCCACATCCTCTACTTCACTCCAGCAGGACCCGGTGTTTAAGATAACGAAGAAGGGGCGGAAAACCTCGGATACAGAGCGGTCAGAAATCAAGTGTTCAGTGTGCGGTCGTTCCAATCACCAATCTTCTCAGTGTCGGTTCGCAAACTACAAATGTAATAAGTGCAACGAAAAAGGCCATTTGCGTAAAATGTGCACAAAGGTGAAATACGTTACGGCTGAAGCTGGGGAGGTGAGTGAGGAGGAGGACGACGATGGTGAGTTGATTTTTAACATTCGTTCGGTTGGTGGCGAGCCTATGACAGGAATGGTAACTGTAAATGATACAGAATTGCAATTTGAAATCGATAGTGGGTCGGCGGTTACAGTAATTTCAGAAGAAATGTATAAAACGCACTTCGGAAGTAAAACCTTGTTAACCACAGATAAGAAACTGGTTTGTTATACCGGCAACAAGATGACGTGTTTAGGTTGCCTACGGCTACCCGTGACTTACAAACACATAACTCATCCACTTATCATTTACGTAGTGCGCGATGGTGGGCCGCCGTTACTTGGTAGGGATTTCATTTCAACATTTAAATTGGAAATTTCTATGCCTTGTAATTTTGTGAATACGAGTTCTTTAGTCAAGGACTTGCAGACTAAGTTTCCGGAAGTGTTTTCTAACAGTCTGGGTTCATTTAACAAGTATAAAGTTAAATTGAAATTAAAACCGGACTCGAAAGGTATATTTTTTAAAGCGCGGCCAATAGCGTTCGCTTTGCGCGACAAAGTCGATAAGGAATTGGAACGTTTGGTAAGTTTAGGCATTATAAAACCCGTTAACCATTCCGATTACGCGTCACCTATCGTACCCGTTCTCAAGCGCGATGGCTCAGTAAGGATATGCGCTGACTATTCAGTGTCTGTTAACAAACAATTAGTCATCGACCAATATCCACTGCCAACTATACATGAACTATTTTCTAAGCTTCATGGTGGTCAACAGTTTTCAAAGCTTGACTTGTCAATGGCATACAATCAATTGTTGCTTGATGAGGAGTCCCAAGACTTAACGTGCATAAATACACACCGTGGACTATTTAAATACACTCGTCTAGTGTTTGGATTGTCAAGTGCACCATCAATTTTTCAACGCGTTATGGAAAATTTACTTGCTGGCTTAGACGGGGTTCTATGTCTGTTAGATGACGTGTTAATTACCGATAAATGCCCTAAATCTCATTTGAAAAAACTCCACTTGGTTTTAGAAAGACTCCAAGATGCTGGACTAACGTTACAAAAAGATAAATGCGAGTACTTTAAAGATGAGATAAATTATTTAGGCTACATCATAAATAAAAATGGCTTGAAAAAAGACCCAAAGAAAATAGAGGCAATTGTTAATTCACCGGTTCCTAAAGATGTTAGGTCATTACAGTCATTTTTAGGGTTAATAAATTATTATAGGAATTTTGTTCCGAATGCATCAAGTATTCTCACTCCACTATACTCGTTGTTAAAGAAAGATGTTAAATGGGAATGGAATTTAATACACGAGTCTGCTTTTAATGAGATTAAAAAACAATTAATATCTGTAATTATTATTTTGTTTTTATAGTGTTTTGTCACTATACAAACTTAATAATATAAATAGCAAATTGCGCTTGTAAAAAGCAACTTTGGCTGGTGTGACAGACGAGGAATCGAACCCCGTGTCTTACGCAATCCGGGCGTATGCCTATACCACTCGGCCACCGTCACATTAGCAAGCCTGTTAAATTTTGCAAGCGCTTTCTTTAACGCGTAGGCTGCGTGGCGTCATCAATGTTGCGAGATTGCTCTCACAATTAATATCTTTAATATCTGATCAAGTTTTAACACATTTCGATCACAATTTACAAATTGTTTTAACAGTAGACGCATCACCGTCGGGGCTAGGAGCCGTTTTATCACAGATAGGTATTGACGGGTTTGAACGGCCTATTTCCTTTGCTTCTAGAACCCTCAGTTCAGCTGAGAAACGTTACTCACAAATACAAAAGGAAGCTACGTCTATAGTGTTTGGGGTACGACGCTTTCATCAGTATTTGTATGGCAGGTCGGAACCCTTTATATTACGTACGGACCATAAACCCCTATTATCTATATTCGGGCCTCATAGAGGTATTCCGGAAGTTTCAGCTAATAGGTTACAAAGATATGCGTTGTTCCTAAGTGCGTATAACTACGTAATTGAATATGTGCCTAGTAAAGATAACTGCGCTGACTACTTATCTCGTGCATGTTTACCTGGGCCCGGGACCGCGTCCGCTCCCGTGGCCGGCGCCGGCACAGCAGACGCGGCCGCGCGCTCTATCGAAGAGGACGCGCACGCAGCTGCAGCCGCTTCCCTCGATAGGGCTACTTACGTCAATTTTATTGTGGACGGAGCTACTATGCCGCTCACACTACAACAATTGCGCGAGGAAACAAGTAGGGATGGCATTCTGAAAAAAGTTGTTGATTTCGTTTACAAAGGTTGGCCCAAAAAAATTACAGAAGACATTTTAAAGCCTTTTTATTGTTGTAGGATGCAATTATCTTATGAAAATGGAATTTTAATGAGAGGTCACAAGGTTGTACTTCCGGAGTCATTACGCGAAAAAGTTCTAACTGAATTGCACAGTTCGCACCTAGGAATAGTGAAAACTAAAAGCGAGGCAAGATCCCGTTTTTGGTTCCCAGGGATAGACAACGCTATTGAAACGATGATTCATTCATGTGATATTTGCAAGCAGCTACGACCCACCCCAGCTAAAGCGCCGCTTGCGCCATGGAGATATCCTTTAACCCCTTTTTATAGACTACATATAGACTTTTTGGGGCCCATAAATAATCGTATATTTTTTGTCATAGTAGATGCATATACGAAGTGGGTTGAAATCTATGACATGACTACTACAACAGTCGCTAAAAAAGTTATAAGGAATTTGTACGATTTCATGTCCAAATACGGATTACCTCATACCATTGTTAGTGACAATGGTTCATCGTTCACTTCAATAGAATTCAACAAATTTTGTGCAGTTAATGGTATTAACCACATAACCTCTCCTCCTTATAATCCGGCAAGCAATGGCCAAGCGGAGAGTTTTGTGAAAATAATAAAAAAAGCTATAAAATCAAGTATATTGTCAATTTCCCCTGGAAGTCTCGAATTAAAATTATTGAAATTCCTATTCGATTACAGAAACTCTGTTCATTCCGCCACGGGTTTTTCACCAGCTGAACTTGTTTTCGGCCATAAACTTCGATCACGACTGGACATCATTTCACCCATTCAGTCGCCTTCCTCACTCACCAGCTCAGCTATTAACGTGTATCGTAACCAGTGTTCGCAGGTTAACAACTATAAAGGAACTAACAGACAAACTTTTAATGTGGGTGACAAAGTTATGTTTAAGAAATATTCTAATAACCGGCAGTTTCAGTGGGCATGTGGCACTATTGTGAAAAAAATAGGGAAGGTTATGTATTGTGTTCAGGACAGTCTTACATCGGCCACTTTCAAAAAACACAAAAACCAAATTATACCTTGTAAAGGGAAAAGTGGTGGTAATGCTGTGCAACACTGGGATTTTGACGATTTTCAACTGGCTGAGAATCTGAGTCCATCACAAAGGGCGACGGACTGCCTGCCTGTGCCCGCTTCTAGCGTTACTACGACTACTACCACCGCTTCAGCTAGACCTAGCAGATTAAGGAACATACCTCGTGTTGATTACACACCTTTCTTCTAGTTAATAAGATGCTTTTAACTTGTTCAGTATTTTATCTTTATATTGTTAAATTGGGGGAGGAATGTTGTATATCAACGTATGTATACTACGGCGCGTGCTGTGCCACCGCCATCTTCGATAATAAATCAGTGTGCTAATAGCTGTCCGTGGTTTCACTCGTACTCCCGATTTGCATACATAACAAAGACAAAATACATTCGCTTTAGCATGCAGCGAACACACAACAAAGACGCACACACGTTGCGTGCACACCAATGTCATGACCCTAAAGTCGACACTATATGTTGTTGTCCCTCTATTGTTAGCACTTGCACCGTACTATTTAGGAGTAACCCTGGATGAAACCCTTTCATTTAGACCGCACATACATAATTTAGCTCTTAGGGTCCGTAAATTAATATATATTTTTAAAAAAATACGATCTATCGCTGATATAAAACTTATTACTCAAGTATACCAAGCCTTAGGTCAATCTATAATACAGTACTGTATTGCATCCTGGGGTGGAGCACCCAAAACTTTTTTGATGCCTCTGGAGCGTGCCCAAAGAGCTATTTTAAAAGTCGCCAACTCCTTACCTTCTTTATATCGAACAAAAATGAACAGAAATGCTTTACAATTTCTGCAAAGTGCTTACTGTGCGCCAGCTTTTCATCCAGCACACCATATTAAAACAACACGGACTGCTCCCTTACAATGCCGAAGTAACTAACAAAAGAAGGATGGATAAAGTCTGCAATCCACAATGGACTTCGAAATTTACTTTTACTAATAGGTTCTTTAGTTTTATTGCACCATTATTGTATAATAGATTAAACGGTTTACTAAACTTATACGAACTTAATTACCATGACTGTAAGTTAAAATTAGATCTGTATCTTAAGAAACTGTCATATGATGAGACTGAAGACCTGTTTGTCATCATCCAGTAGGTAGAAGGGTATATTTATAATTATTTAATAGGTTTATTTGTGTCATCTTAGTAAGTTTGTTGTAATTTGTTTACTAACATAGTTCTTTTTTATAGTCTGAAACACAGGTCCAAACTAGTTCAGACAAATACTATAATAAGATTCTAAGGCTTTTGAGTCCTTTTTTGTAACCATAAATACCTATTTATATTATTATTATTTATTCCTCACCTAAATAGCGTGTGCGCAGATTAACACACGTTGACGGCAAAACACAGCAAGTGGAAATGGTCTCATAAGGAAAACATGGCTTTCCAAAAGACCAAGGAACTAATAACCCGCTCGCAGCCTCTTGTCATCACCATCCCAGGAAAACTGACCCGACTTTTTAGCATGTGACGCATCCGAAAAAGGCGTGGAGCTGTATTGTATCATGTCAACGCGAGAGGAATCAAGCAAACCGTTGCATTCGCGTCACGCAAGATGAGACCTGCGGAAGCCAAATATTCTGTAATAGACAGAGAAGCAGCCAAATATTCTGTAATATACAGAGAAGCATTGGCAATCTTTTTCGGGAAGCACAAGTTCGATCAGTACCTGCGAGGGATAAAATTCACGCTAGTAACCGATCACAAGCCCCTAATTCACATTTTAGGGCCACAATCTACCCAAAAATCTACACAATCATAGGAAGTTATGACTTTGATATCAAACACACTAAAGGCGAAGCAAATATGATGGCAGGCTACTGTTCGAGAATGCCAAACCCAGACATACAACCAAATAAAAAAGAGCTAGCAATATGCAAAATTGTGGATCACCTAAGAGAAAATAAAATTAAAGACTTGTGTTAATCGGATGAAAGCATTAGAAAAGCAACTAAGAATGACCCAATCCTTAAGGAAGGCAACGGCTGAAAACGGGCTAGAAAATAACAGAACAAAGTGAGATCAAGCCATACTACCGTAAACGTCATGAGCTATCATTAGAACAGAAAATCATTATGTGGGAGGGCAGAATAGAAATGCCTCATGCCCTCCGAGAAGCAACACTAAAGTACCTACATTTAGGGCACCCAGGTATTACTGCCATGCGGGCCTTGGCTCGATTTTATGTCTGGTGGCCCTCATTAGACGAAGATGTGGATGCATTTGTAAAAAGGTGCCACGCGTATCAAGAAAATCGTTCAAACCATGCAGAGCTTCCTGTATTTTTGTGGTCTATTCCAGATAAAGTTTCGGAAAGATTGCATGTCGACTTTGCTGGCCCTTACGAGGGAAAGGACTGGTTAGTACTGTGTAACGCTTTTTCGAAATGGATCGTAGTACGACCTATGGACACTTACTTAATATATTTTTTTCCGGGTTTGACGGACGCTATTTTTTTAATAGTGTCCCTAATTAGATGACCCCGACTGTATACAGGATGGCCAAAACAGTGACGTCCAAATTTTTTTTTTGAAAGCTAACATGGCTATCCATATGTATGTTAGCCGAATTTTCGTAGATTTCGATATATTATTTATGTTCGCACATTTTAAGAATTCTCAAACAAATAATTACACCATTTTTATGGTGTTATATCGTTTTTTTAAATTGCAGTTTGATCCTGATAAATTTAATTTACTTAGGGCCGATTTTTCAATGGTCAGATAAAACTTGTCAAAGTTATAAATTAGAAAGCAACAGATTTTAAAAAAAATACAGATACGTTTGATTACTGACAATTAGGTGACGTTTTCAAATTATCCATATTGTATTTTGTTCGACGAATATTTCATCTGACTATTGAAAAATCAGCCCTTAGATGAAAATATGAGCTAGATAAAACTAAGACTAAAATAAAGAAATAAAACTGTTGCATAAACAGACGGGTAGATGGCGCTAAAGGTCACGCATAATGACGTATTCGTAAGAGACCACTAATTTCACAGGGTCCGACAGACGGCACGGTAGCTCAATTGTTTGAGCGTTTGGCCCGGTTAGCCAGAAAGTGCTGGTTCAAGTCCCACCCGTGCGCAAATTTTTGGTTTCTTATTTCATCTTTATGAATAATAAAATAAAGCCTGGATAAATACAAAAAATTGGCTATCATAAATATGGTATAATATTATATATTTGGATAGACCTGAATGTAAGGCTTCCAAAAATATATTATTTACGTCATTGTTTTGGCTATCCTGTATTCCCTCAATACATAGACGGCAGGAGCGCTAGCGGTCTCACCTGCGGGTCGTTGGGCTCGGCGGCCGACAGCAGCGCCTGGATGGAGAGCAGCACGGTGCGCAGCGTCAGCGCCGCCGCCCACTGGTCCTTCAGGATGTCCAGGCAGATGGCGCCCGTCACGGACGACACGTTCGGGTGCCAGATCTTCGTCATGAACCGGATCTGCCGACGCACAATTTATGCCATGGTTTGTTACTCAAGTTATATCATTGCCTGCAAGTTATTACTGCCTCGGTGGCGCAGCGGTAGAAGGGTCGCACTTTAAAGCGACGGCTGCGCCAGAGGTCCCGGGTTCGATCCCCGGGTCGGGCCAAAAATATATACCTGTGTTTTTCTGTTCAGAAATTCTTAGGGTAGCCCGGAGTTTGGAAGTTGGCGGAGATTCACCCCCATGCCTCGGAAAAGCACGTAAAGCCGTTGTTCCTTCGCCTTAACTCTCTCCGGTCGTGTCAAATTGCTGTCCCATCGGGCTACGAGAGTGAAAGAAATAAAGAGTGCACCTGTGTTTGCGCACACACTTGTGCACTATAATATGTCCCGCGCAGTCGGTTAGTCGTTGTGACTGACCACCGTAGTCGAAATCGGCTAGAGGGACTATTATTATATCATTAACCGCTTTCCCCTGCGACTTCGTCCGCGCGTTTTATTGCACTTCGTCACCAAAAGCCCATGATAACACGCAATGGCCCAATCGAGCAAAAAACTACTTAAAAAGCAAAATGCACTGATTCTTAAATAATTCTTGACTTTTGAGAGGAGGAGTCCTTTTCAGGCGAATAATCTCTTTTAGGAGTCGGTGTCATCGTACTAGCCATCTCAAGCATCATCCATCAAGGCACTGACTCCAAAAATAAATTGTTCGCCTTATGTAGTCCTGTCTCTTAAAGAGTCAAGAATTTTTAAAGACTTAGTGCTTTTTTTAAGTCGGTTTTAGCTTTTTATAAAGCTGAACAGGTTTTTTGTTTGCAATCAAGTCTTGAAGTACTGGGCCGATTGCTGATTGACTAGATTAAAGGCCTTAGTTGGTTAGTTATTGCTGGGCTTTCTCCGCACTTAACCGCTCGATTTTTGTTTTTAAAGCCAGCTCTAACTTTTTTTGTAAATATCAATTTTATTTCCAACTTTTTAGTGATGCATAGGAGCGGGTAAGTGTGTGATTGCACCTTTTGAATCTGTCCTTTAACAAGCTTAAAAGTACCTTAGATAAGTTCTAATGTCAATAATCACGGAACTCCTAAGCATTAAGGAGTTTTGCCATCTGCTCATAAAATGAGACCTAAAGACATGTCAACATTAAGATACCAGTATAAACTCACTTTACCTGGCTTTGATATTTGAGGGATTTCACCAAGATCCCATCATCAAACAACAATTAGTAGACTTGGCAACAATTAGAACAACTAACTAGAAGGTAAACCCTCTAGATAGGTGAAAAAATAATCAAATCTGAAATTACTGAGATATGAGGTAACCATTTTTTATTCAAAAAAACATACATTCGAATTGATAATCCTCCTTTTTTAATTTCGGTTAAATAATAATAATAATAATTATTATTAATTTTTATTTCAGACTTACGTCCATATTTAGTGTTAGTAACATAGGTCTTATATTCTAGTGTTAGTATTAACAGAAATAATAATAAGGCATAAAAACAAAAACATCCGTCGTATGCAAATGTACCCATCGCTTGAGTAGCGGTGAGTCCCACCGTTCAGAAAACGCGCGCACAATACTGTTCGGGCTGGCGCGCACGCGCGATAGCAACGACCCACTCCTCTTGCGCATTATTGCATAAAAACAATCAGTCCGCGCCTCGGCAAACATCGTGGACGCACTACAGTATCGCGCCAGCCCAAACAGTATCCTGAACCCGTTATTTTATTGGACGCGCAGTGCATCATATGCACGCCGCGTAAAGCTAACCTACAGACTACAGGTGTAGAATGATTGACAGTATGCTTTAAAGAGTGTCAATTTGACCTGCTTACTACACCGTGCAAATCTGCGAGCCAACATATTGCAACGCACACTCAACGCTCTGCGCTCCCTCTCAATATCAACATCATCTGCCAGAGTCTCTGTTAGCCAATGGCCTAGATATTTAAAGCTACCAACTCTTTTCAGCGCGACACCACAAAGAGACACAGTAGGCACATTTGGATAATTTTTAAAAATAGATCTGTTTATTTTACAAACTAAGGCAAACACACGATTAACGAATGAGAGTGTAGTACTGTCGACGTTGGCATACCTTGGGCGGGTTGAAGGGGTAAGTCTCGGGCACCTTGATCTCGAGCAGGAAGGTGCCGCCCTCGTAGGGCGTGTCGGCGGGGCCCGCGATCTCGCCCTGCAGCTCCGTCCAGCTGTTGTCAACCAGCTCCAGCTTGATGGCGCCGCCTGCCACCTTCGCCCACAATCGCGCACATTATCAAACACAACACCTAAATCATAAGGCCTTGTCTAAGCTGAAATGACGCGCCCCACTTCTCGATTAGTTGATTTGGATGTGTGAATACAAATATTAATAACGAAATTTCGTTGGTGTGGGAGCGTCGACTACGTCACGGTCCACTAGTCGCGCGATCAATGCTCGTAAGAGCTCTCGCTCTCCCGCGTTCACTCAATTATTACAAGTTGACAACAAATCGTTTGAGTCTCACGGCAACCGAATGTGACCAATTAACAATGGCATTTGTACATGTACTGCGTGCATATTTTAATTTGTTTGCGTTTCTTTAATGAGATAGTGGGGCGCATCATTTTAGTTTAAACAAGCTTATATTTAATAATAGTGTTCACTTTTCATTGCAGTGTTGTTAATAATACTAACTATAACATATCCAAATGCCAGCTGAACAACGGCTTAACTATTTGTTTCACTTCACAACTCTAAGTGGCACCTGTGGAGTTCACTAGTTACATGACATTTTTAATAGAACACAAAAATCGCATTTTGCGCTTTTAATAGATAGATAAGTCAACCTTAGGTTAAAAATTGTAACCAGATAATGGGTAAATAAGATTGCATGTGTTTAGATGAAAGTTACCTTAACCAACTGTCAGAACAGCATTTTTTACCATAGTCTTAAAGATATTTACTATGTTTGAAACACACACAATCGTAATTATTCAACCACTGGTTACAATTGAGATAGTAGATCAGAAAGCTGGCTCTAAGTTATGAGAAAATACCATAGAAAATACATTACGATATACAAAATAAACCAAAAGTAAATAAATGGGCATACATTTAGCTTCGCCGACAGAAAAGATACATTCAACCACATATGTAAATAAAACAGATCATTTAAAAGTGAAATAAAAACTTCCAAATGTGACCAAAGCAATGTCAGGTAATAACAGGGTCAAGCCATAAAATAGAACAGCAATTTTGAAGAAAAATGTTTCTTTACACTTTACAGAATAGTAGATTTTTATGCAAGGAGTGAAAGTGACCCATTTCACTAGAGATGTTTCAGGTCCTTGAAGGTAGTGAATTTGATAATTCAAGAGAGAAACGGTGCTTTCACCCAAGTTAAACATAAAATTTTTCATTTAGAGTGTAAAAAAATATATATTATGTGATGATGAGCTATTTTGTTGTTCGGCAAAGTTCTTGTACCACATATAAGCTTATTTACTGACATAATACATACAGCACATAATTAGACTAATAATAAGCACAGAATAAAACAGAGTACATAAAACATGATATGAAATAACAAATATCCTTGTCAAAAAAAATCTCACAGACAATAATAAGAGTGGAAGAACGTAACCTTGACCTGTCACAAAAACTATCACGGGTTATGTGAAATTAGCTAAAGGTAGTAATATACAGGGTGTCCAAAAAATGAAGGATAATCCTGTAACAGGGGACAGGTCACATTAAGGCCTATTATACGGCAAAAAAAAATTCAGGTAAAAGTCTCACCATTTTCAAGCTATGAATATTTTTAATTTTATTTCGGAATTTTTGTACTCGTTTAATATAATTTATGCCATTTTTACAAATGATGACTTTTTTGAGTCCTGTTTTTTTTGTAACCCTCACAAATGCTTGAGTCATCTAAAGCAATGTCCCTTTTAGTTTGGAAATGGTACGAAAACTAAAAAAAAATACATGTTTTGCAAATAATTTTAAAAAAAATATTCAATAGCTGACTTTCATAGCCTGTGGTGTAAAAAAAATGTACCAAGCGGATCGTGCCAATTACTTTAAAAAGTTGCTAGTTTACTGACAATTTGAGAAAGGTATTATTGTTTAGCAATTACTTTTAAATTAATTTTTTATTGTAATTCTAATGAACAAACGTCGTTATTTCGGACTCTTAAAAAAAGTTACATCGAAACGAAGTAACTATGCAAGTCTTTTGTCGTTGTGTGAGTCATGTACGGGCCAGGTAGGAACCTTATTTGCGATTTCATTGTTCATAATTATGAACAATGAAATCGCAAAAAGGGTTTCTACCTGGCCCGAGGTTGACCTTAAAATAGCTACCTGATTGGTAGAGCGCGGCGCTATCGCACTGGAAATGGAAGGGATCCGAATCTCAAATAAACAAAAAAATGTTTTAGTGTCCTGCTTGACTCTGCTCAGTTGTGACGCGCACGTGATTTTTTTGGGTTTTGATTAGTTTCTTTTACGTTTTGTGCTTTGAAATTGGACTTGTTGTGCTTTGTGATTTGGACTTTGATACTGGTGATCTCGACGACTTGGCTTTTCAACGGACATCTAACCTTCGAGGTTATTTTGGGCCACTATGCCTAGACACGTGTACACGGCTAGCGAGTATGCTGATATGCATTTAATTTATGGAGAATGCCGTTGCATCGCTACCGCAGCTGCTCAACTCTATCGTGAGAGGTAAGATAGTTTTTACTTAGCCTTCTCTATCAAGTCATATTAATCAGAGCAGTCTTACAAATCTTATTTGGACGTTAATTAAAAACTTTTTCTTTTTCAAACTACGTCTTGTTACGGGTTTTTATGCAAAAAACATCTTTAAACGGTAAATTTCCTTTTCCGACGATACAACGCACGTTGCACAAACATTAGTGTTATTTCTTTTTGTTGTAGGTATCCTAATCGACATTCTCCAGGCTACCGAGTGTTTATAAACGTCCATCGCACGTACTCGGAAGGACGGACTCCAGGAAGAGGAGGCAGCCAAGGAAGACCAAGAATGGATATCGATGATGAAGTGTTAGGTGAAGTGGAAGCAGACCCCTCTACTTCCGTAAGGAAAATACAACGCGCTACAGGAATTCCAAAAAGCACCGTACATAAAGTGTTAAAAAGATACGAATTGCACCCATATCACGTGCAGCGGGTGCAAACTTTATTACCTGCCGACCACCCGCGAAGAGTTCAGTTCTGTAGGACAATGCTTACTAAAATTAATGAAGACCCTACATTTTTGAGTAAGATTTTGTGGAGCGACGAGTCTTCGTGCCGAAAAGACGGATATTTAAATATGCACAATGTACATAGCTGGCAGATGGAAAATCCCCATGCCATAAGAGAAGACCACTCTCAGACACAATTTAAAATTAACTTGTGGACCGGAATAATAAATGGACAAGTGATTGGCCCGTACGAGCTGCCACCAAGCTTAACAGGAGAAATTTATTTAGACTTTTTACAAAACCAATTGGAAAGTCTCATGTTAGACGTGCCGCTTGCAACAAGGCATCGCATGTGGTTGCAAAATGATGGCTGCCCAGCCCATTACGCTCGAGTGGTTCGAGATTATCTCAACGAAAGGTACCCAAGAAGGTGGATCGGGCGCCTCGGCCCTATTGCATGGCCAGCAAGATCGCCGGACTTGAATCCTTTGGATTTTTTTTATTGGGGCTGCTTAAAAGATTTGGTGTACTCTAAAGAAATGACATCTATTACACAGCTGAGAACAAAAATTCGAGAAGCGGCGGAACACATTTCACGCGAGGGTTATGCTCGCCGTATAAATCGGTCTTGCATTAAAAGATTTAGGGCATGCATAAGGGCAAATGGCGGCCACTTTGAACATTTACTGTGATTTTAAGTGATTTTCTAAATTGTATTGGTTAAATTAAAAATTATTTTATAGTTATTCTGTATTTTTATTTGCATTTACACTATTACAAAACCAATTTTCAAAGAATTGTTTAAAATGCAGAAATACTTTTTAAGAACTTTAAATTTTAATAAAAAAATAATTAATAAAGGAACGTGAAAGAATTATAACATTTTAAAATTGTCACTAAACAAGCAACTTTTTAAACCAATTGGCACAATCTGCTTGGTACATTTTTTTTACACCACAGGCTATGAAAGTCAGCTATTGAATAATTTTTTTTAAAGTATTTGCAAAACATGTTTTTTTTTTTAGTTTTCGTACCATTTCCAAACTAAAAGGGACATTGCTTTAGATGACTCAAGCATTTGTGAGGGTTACAAAAAAAACAGGACTCAAAAAAGTCATCATTTGTAAAAATGGCATAAATTATATTAAACGAGTACAAAAATTCCGAAATAAAATTAAAAATATTCATAGCTTGAAAATGGTGAGACTTTTACCTGAATTTTTTTTTGCCGTATAATAGGCCTTAATGTGACCTGTCCCCTGTTACAGGATTATCCTTCATTTTTTGGACACCCTGTATATAATTAGTATTTTTGATTTAATCTTGTAGAGAAATACTGAGCATAGCTCCATCACTATTTGTGTTGTGTAATTATGAATCAGTAAGATAGATGAAAATAGTTATTTCAGCATAAAATTATAGATATTAATAAATGAGAAAGTTACAACAAATAAGTTTAATGACACTCGCAGATGTAAATCACACAGCCAAACATGCAATAAAAAAATTATCACTTAATAATTAATATCTTCTTTGTCATTTCAATTTACAGTTAATAGAAAAAGAAACAAAAAAAAAATGAGTTGTTCTTGTTACATTGTGATAAGTTCATGTATATTCGACCCGTCTGGTGTAGTGGTCGAGTAATCGCCTACTACGCAGCATTTGTTCATGCATACAAACATTTGTGTGCATGAACATGTCTGTTTGTATTGGTCTGGGTGTTTTCTATGTATATCATGTATACATTTACAAACAAAAAGTATTTAAGTATTATATCTGTTGTCTGGCACCCATAACACAAGCTTTGAGTAGCTTACTTTGGGGCTAGATGGCGATGTGTGGAAATGTCCAAAGGATATTTATTTATTTATTCATTTTCATATTGTGCAGTAGCAGTGTAGCAAACAGAGAATTTTAATGTCGTAATAAACAATAATGTAATGTCACATCACACATCACAGTTCAAATAACAACGTTGGGTTGGAAGGTAGCGTGACAATAAGGGTTGCCCCAGAATTAGAGAGGAGGTAAACAAGAAAACAAGCAACTTTAGTACTGGAAAAGATGCTGAATCATGTAAACTTTGTGTACATGCACCGCGCGCTATACAAATTGCAATCATGTGGTATTATAGTAAATGTTTTCAATCGCACTTTGTACTGCAATAAATCGATGTTTGCAAGAAAATATGTCACTAAAAAGTGCAAGTAAGTGTCACCAAGCCAAGTAACATGTTTCAAAGAACACAAAACACAAAAGATATACATGACCAAGTTATCTCACCTCTTCACTTTTCATGACCTCCTTGAATTCCCTCTTTATACGTTTAGCTGCTATGTTAGCCATTGTAATTTACTGAAGTGAGGTAGTTAATTTTGTTTGAATTATAAAGCACAGATAGACAGAAATCAGACAGACAAAATTTTTTGTTCTTTTTTTCTACTGTGTATGATAAGGCAAAGGTTTTATCTATACAGCCAATGAAGTAAAGTTTCTTTCGCTAATTGCTTTAAAAAAAAAGTATCCATGAGGCAAAGATTGGCGCATTCGCCATATTTCGTTATACAATTGTATAACGTAGTGATTACTTGCTCAGTGGGCGAATGGCAAAACCGCTCCATAGCAGTATTATCTGGCAATTAATTGACGTATGCCGCCGTCAATGGTAACGGGTGGTGTGGATACACCATTAAAGTTAAAACGCAATCAATACTTTCGTCTAGTTTCACCGTTCTGATCCTGTTCGGGACCAAGCGAAAATCATTAAAGTAAAATTCATGAAAATCAGTCCACCAGTTTTCGAGTTATTAGAGGGGCTACGACTACGACTTTCTTTTATGTACCTACTCTGACAAAGTTCGTTTCGATCCCGATTTATGGTTATTATCCTATTATGAGCCAAGACAAGTCAGAGTCAAAACAAAATAAATGGCCTACATCGTTGATTTCTGATTTATTTTTGTATCTACTGTGAACTACGTACGAGATTATGCGATTTGCCCAGATTTGCCTGCGACATTAGTCCGTTCTTTCTTACGAAGCACAGATTAAGACGTATGGATTTGGAATATTTTACCTGTGAAATGAAAATTTATTGGGATTGTTTCGATGTGTTGAACAACAATCAATGACCGAACAAGGCCCATGTTTCAGAAACATTATTTCTACAAAATATACACAAATTTACTTGAAATTATAAAAAAACAAATGCAAGTTATTTTCAGCGAGCCTCTGTGGGGTGACCAGGCGACCAACTGTTTGATAGCCGCCAAAAGTGGTTCTGCTACATCGCATCTCGCAGCTCTTTTTGTCACACAGCATTCTGCTACTGACATCTCGCTTTTGTCGTTCTATTCCAAAGGGATATTAATTTTATGGCTTTGTCTCAGTCCATGCCATAGACAAAGAAAATCATAAGCTTTTTTCTACCCTCTTGTATGATAATCAATCAATCAATCAATGAGACAAATCACAATCACCGCGTACATTGTAAACTCAGAGCGAGTTTTCTTTTTCTATTTGTTCACGCTATAGAAAGTAGTTTTTAGTACTAATATAGTTTCACAAGATGGCTCGTTCTTCTTAAACCAAATTCTTGGTTCACTCACCAGAAGCTTTTTTTCAACCCTGTGATGGTCACCACTGCTCTACCATTCACTTACTCTTTCCATAGACAAACTGGTTTGGTTGGTTGGCTGGCAGCGTGTTTTCTTTGTCTATGGGCTGGCTAGAGTGAGAGGGATGAAGTATTGGTTGAGGAAAGAGGAGTTTAGGCACAGAAAATATAATAGTAGGTACTACGGTTCAGGCAGGAGTTCCTCCCTCGACAGTTCCGCCTACCGCCGACGAACGAAACGTATATCGCACTTCGACTAAGAGTGTTTTCGCTATGGCATACTAAATTACTAGGCTGTTCAATAATTTATTTCGTTTTGTGGTCGTTTAGTCGTTTCTTTATAACTGAAAGTTATTGTAGTATGGTGGTATTTACGTGTTAGAGTCCGTGTAATTATATTGGATGTGATTTTAATCAAGATATGGCCAGTGAATTGGACATTGAAAGAACAAAGTTATGTTGAATATCTCCGTATGTCACCGGGTTGCACCTCTGTACCTGGTGCTCGAAGGTGCGTACTCTAATGTTTACGCTTTAGCATCTTGCACTACTAACCGTACAATCCACATTTTCGTATTTTAATTTATGTGTAACCCTTGTTTAGAAAGGTATACATTGAAGTAATGTTTACACGCTAGGTTTTACTCAGACATTTTCCGTAACATAAATAAAGTTAGCGACAGCCGTGAAGGGATCTTTGTTCACTTACGCTCTCTCCTTTATTTTCGTTGAGTGACACATTACTTTGTATTTTCAGACGACTTACATATTTTATAAGTTTAACATTTCGTTCTTAGTTCTTAGGTTACACTTGATCATTATGCTCGTTATTAATCTATTTCTATCATTTCATTGGGTTATTTGAAAAGAGTGCGTAGCAATGTTGGCTCGAAATTCTAAATTCCAATTCGCCGTTTTTCGCGGCATGCCAGCATCAACAACATCATTCGTCCTCTTGCCTCAATCCTATCAAGTTGCCGACCATTCTTGAGCCGGACGGTATCGCGCGTGATGGTGTCAAGAGTTAGGATGGCATGTCACTTGTTTCTTAGCAGATGGGCAGGCAGCCTCGCATCTACCAAGTACAAGCGGTAGTGCTGGTTTGGCTGCATCAAGCACAGAAAATAATAAAACCAAGAAATACAGCCTTGTCGACTCCGGGTATAATTTTGTACCTTTTGAAAACAATATTTTTGGGTTTATGGGATCCCAACGCTATCCTTTTGCATTAGCAGATTGGTAAGAGGCTATCTGACATCAGTTTAGACCATAGAAAAAATGAATAAGGTTAGAATGGTTATGATCGTTCGTTTGTATGGGAACCTCTGTCGCCGGTGGGAGTTACCGCGCTGTTGCTGCAGTGATAAAAGTACCAATCAATGAATTAACGCACCAATATCACAAACCAATCACAATTTCCGCTAGGAGCTCTGTGATTGGTGTAATTAGTACTTGAAACCAACTACCAATCACAGAGCTTCTAGCGGTGAAACCTCCAATCATCATTCAGATACGTTCGTTCTTTTATGTCAAAATACTAGTGATGTGGTAAAGGTCGATTATTATAAATTCAATTACCGATGTAATGTTGTTTCTCTTTGTGAATAAACATGTAGGATTTAAGTTTGAAATAATTTGGATAATTTAACAGCTCATTTGATCGCAAGAAAGGGTACTACTATTGCCTTTCGGTAAAGACAATAGAAGAAAAAAATGTGTTGCCAAACGTTACTTGAAATAGAGTAACTTTTACCTTTAAACATTAAAGTAGTTTCTAAAAATAGTTCTATTAGTAGAATTGAATCATTCTTTGTATAAAGAATAAGTAATATTACTTATATACGACAAAAAGATTCCAATGTAAAGAAAAATGATTAAAGGTATAAAAGTATAAAGGCCATGGCCTACATTATTCAGGTATTTTATCTTACCATGCTATTTATTCATATGTATTCTTAGCTAATATAATAAAGCTGAAGAGTTTGTATGTGTTTAATCGCGCTAATCTCAGGAACTACTGGACCAATTAAAAAAAAGTTTATGTGTTGGATGTCTAATTTATCGAGAAAGACTTTAGGCTTGAACTTGAAGGGGAGAGAACAAACTCAATTCGAAAATAGTTAAGATTACAATTAAAAAAATACAATATACTTATAGACGTATGGTTGACCGGTATAGAATGCTTTTGGCATTAGGTCCGCCACATGTACAATTTTATGTTTCGTGCATGTGCAAGTTTTCAATAAATAAATATGACCCAAGTTAGTATGGTGGTTAAGTTAAAGAAATGTACCGCTGCATGATACAACAGTTAACCTTGCAGTGCTTTTGTTCGCATTTAAATCACATCACCAAAGAGGCTTTGCAGAGGTTTGTTAAATTACAAAATTATACACAAATTCACAATACGTGTATAGCTGACTACAAATAAGTCTTACAAAAATATTTGTATGCAGGGTTATTGATAATATGACCGGATCCTTTTAAGAGTTGATGGGGGAGCTCATTTGGGACAATCTTGATCCCATAATATACTTTCCAAAAGTCACCCATGTATAAGGAAATTTTCTTTTTAAGTTTTTAAAGGAAAACAAGATTTCGAAATTATGATAAAATTAATACCGAATGCTTTTAGATGCTGTAAGAAAATATGAACCGATACTAGCTTACTAGCTTAACGTGCTTCATGAAGCACGGAGATGCTCGTTGTTTAGGTCACTTAAATATGGTCGGTATGGTCACTCATTAAAACACGATCGCGCCGTAAGTTGTTTACCTTCGATATCACTGCCGAAGGGAGTAGATTGTTGACAGTAAACCAATGTAGAACTTGTGAAAGAGTATTGAACACATATCAATTTTAAACTGTGAATTGTCGTACCCTATTTTACAAATAAATAGACCAAACGATAAATTAAAATCGAAGATAATAACAGCGAAAGTAGAAAAGTTGAGGATTAAGCAGTGCGTTTTTGCTGAGTTATATTTTTATTGCAGGAATACGTTATTTTGGTAGCACGAATTAGAATATAATACATATTTTTTTTCAAATAGCTCTAGTAGTTCCTGATATAAGCGCGTTCCAACATATGAACTCTTCAACTTCATTGTATTTATTTAATCATTATTATGTTTCAAATAATTAATAAACAAAACTTATTTGTCTTTTAATACATCAGTAGGGAAGTTACCATTTATCGATAATTTTACTGTGCTGTAAGCTAGGTACATCCCTAGTGATGCGTATACAAGCGGACAAAGCAAATTGGACGCGATACATTGCGTGTTAAGATAGCAGATTTGTTAAAAATATGCGTGGACAGTCATCAATGAATTTTTTTTTTGAACTAAGTGCAAGAAAACCGCTTTCATTTGAAATATCATAATTAAAAAGTGTTTTTTGCAAATAATGTCGAAATAACTACGTATTATTACTCACCGGTGAAAAAATACACTTTCTCTCTCATTTTTTATGACCTGGCTTCACGCTCTTCAAGTAATTATAGCAAATGACGGCATTTTTGACAAAAAATCATGCAACGCTCTTGTCACGCGACTGAAGTAGCTACGGCTCAATGCAGGCATATGCCTACAATTAAGCTCGCTGCCGCACTGACCGGGGCCATTCTAACCTTATTAATTTTTTCTATGGTTTAGACCCATGAGCTGGCAGCTTTGGGTACCTTATCACGTGGGCCATTTTTATTTTAATATCTATTTTTTTAATATCTTTTATATATTCCTTGAGTTTATAACAAATAATAAATTGTTAATTTGCTCAAAACATGGTAAAAAATTGATAATACAAACAATAATAGGTCCTCAAGTTACGCTAATAAAATAGCAAGCAAATCATTTCTTTTACATTCATGACATCTCATATTAAGAATTACAAAATTTGTCTCGTTCTACTCATTTGACGCATTCAATAAGGTAGAATAAAGGTGACAAACACTACCTAGTACCTTACAATGTTTGAACACCTCATTGGTAGGACACATACATTAATAGGCAGAAACGCAGCAACCTTAAGAACAGCTTTTTGATCTCTCGAGTTTCAGGAGAAGGGTTTTGGCTGTACCACCCCAAGAGGTGATGCAGTAAGCAAGAATTGACTGGCATATGATATGCTTCTATGATTCACTATCTAGTAGACTAAAATGTATTTCAGATTGCTGCCATGTTTGCTCCTAGTATTAATAATGTTTTTGCTGGATATATTGTTTTGTGACCCATGGCCGGGCACTTGACTCAGTCAGGACACTAAACAAGCCATGTCTGTGCCCTATATGTGCTCCGTCGGTTGCTAAACAGGCTCCTAGCTCTGCATCACAATCAAGTCATAAGAAGAAAAAAATCTCCTCTCTGAGGTTAGGCGGTACTTCCATTGGATTACTTACAATGGTCCTTTTTCTAAAGTTTTGCCACATTCTTTCCCCTTATTTATTTATTATGTTTTTCAGTATTCCTACAGAATAAAATATCCGTATCCTCATATATTAGAGACAGAATCAATATTTTGATACTATGCTCAATATTTTTCATTACGAATTAAATAAATAAGAAAGTTCTTTTATGAAGCAATGCTAGTACATATTTATTTATTTTACCCTCGTTAATTAAGAATTGTCAACAAATTCTTACATTTTATGTAAATTGCAACTTATAACTACAAAATTTGTAACTACAGTATTTTCATCAATTTCTATAGGTGTTTTCAAAAGCATTTATAATTACAATATTTGTAAGGTTTTTACTCGTAGATGTTTTACATACATGTAAGGTTTATTAAACAGCACTTGTCAAAACTTAACAATATGTAAGTTATTTACAAAATTGTCGGATTGTAATGTTTATTAAACAGGGGCCAGGAGAGATCATGGTCAAATGCTTAATGTTTTTTTTTTATATTTTTGTTATAGTATCAAGACACGACTCATAAGTCCAGCGCCGCAACGGAAAATGTTGCGAAAACGGGGGAAAATATTTGAGAATTTTCGCTGCGTACGTTGCGTCAAGGCTTGAAACCGGTTCAAGATTTACCGGTATTATAACGGTTAAACCGGTTTTATCGTAAAATTACGTTCCGTTCCGTTCCGGAGCAGAACCAAATAAGAGTGATACTAAAAACCTTAATAAACCGGTTAATTCCTGGCTGCTTGCCTTAATAAACCGGTTAATTCCTGGCTGCTTGCGACGATCGCAACGCGACTTGTTTTTTGACCGAATATTACTAGCAGTTTGCATCAGCATTTTGACCCTGCGATCTTTACAAGGTCGACTGTCCATCTTGTTGGTGGATGTCCTTCGCTGTGTGTTTGGTCGAAGGGTCTCCAATCTAGAACTTTCCTGCCCCAACGGCCATCAGTTCTTCGCGCTATGTATCCTGCCCATTGCCACTTGACCTTACTGATTCTCAAGGCTATGTCCATTAACTTAGTTCTTCTACGTAACTCCTCATTTCTTATTCGATCCCGTAGGGAAACACCCAGAATAGCCCTCTTCATCGCTCGTTGTGTGATTTTGAGTTTCTTTATAAGACCCATAGTTAGAGACCGTGTTTCGTATGACATGACTGGTCACACACACTGGTTTAAGACTTTCTTCTTCAGACCGAAGAAGTCAGTAAGTGTCAGAAGACACTCTTGCGTAATTTCCCGAACGCTGCCCAGCCAAGTTGGATTCGTTGATTGAACTCTTACTCAAATTTACTACCCAATTCGATCACTTGTCCCAGGTAGACGTACTCGTCAAAAACTTCGAGAGTTGAGTTCCCAACGGATACTGAAGCCGGTACAACAAAGAAGCTCGACATTGTTTAAATATACATAATATGGTACACACAGATATATTAATGTCAATGAGACGGGTCAGTGAGTTCGTCTCTGTAAAGTGTTCGCAATGCCATCTTAAAAGTAAATTTCGAGGTAGATGTTATATGTGCTGTCAATAAAATATGGTGGTATTTTGTCTAAGTGGAAGTAAGTGGATCTGTAATTCAGTTAAAGTTGGCACGGAACCCTAAGTTTGCGAGTCCGTTTCACGCTTGGCCGCTTTCTATACTAATATTTGAAAGCTGTAGAGTTTGTTTGAATGCGCTAATCTCAGGAACTACTGGATCTGATGATCTGGATACGGATTGAAGAAATCTTCCTGTATTACATATCTTATTTATTGAATGAGTGCTTAAGGCTATAAAACATCACGCTGCGACGGGAGGGGAGGGAGCAAACTCAAAATGCGCGGAAGAAGTCGCAGCGGATCGCTAGTGTCAAATATTTTGTATGGGAAATTTTCAGAAACCTGTCGTGTGTGATATCTTCTGAAGAAAACTTTTAAGGCGCTTCCGTAAATAGAGCACATCATAACATTTCAGCCATTCTTTTATTCAGGTAGCTGAATATTATACACTGCGTCCCTGGATGAAGTGCAACCTGCATAGAAGGTGAAAAAAGTAATCAATTTAAACAAAAAATCATTTAACCCATATCTTCCCAAAACATGAAAAACTTGGGAAAGATTTCTCTAATATATATATGTTACTAAGGGAACTGAATTTCAAGACTGCACCTTAAATGAGGTGCTGGGAAAATATGTCAACGGTTTTTGTATGGAGAAACAGGGATGTTGGAATATTTGCAGTTAACTATTTGCTACAATTATTTACTGAAAAAACCTTAAAATATTTTCCACTCGGCTATCTACACATGAAAGTTGAATTTTCCGAACAGGAGATAAGAGATGAAATAGTAGATTGTTATACAAGGGGAGAAAGTGACCCATTTCACTCGAGAAGTTCTTGGCGCTCGAACGGAGTGAGATGTGAAATGGGTGCTTTTACCCGAGTTATATGAAAAATAGTTTCATTTCGACTGTGAGGAAAAATAAATAAATTTATTAAGATATTATGTTGTTTGGCGAGAGATGTAACTTCAAGTTTTCATCACATATCAGATTGTTTACTGTCGTTATACATAAAACACAAGATTAGAAGGACAGTAAAGGCACGGAAGACAACAGAGTACTACATAAAACGCGGACGATATTTAATATTTCAAACAATTGTTAAAAATATCGATCGATTTTTTCTCACAGACAATAGTAGAAGAACGCAACCTTGCGTAAACAATGTCTTGTCATCAAAACTACCACAAATTATGTCAAATTCCAGGTTCAATTTTGCCTCATGAGATGGCGCTATGAATAGCTCAAGGTCGGAATGAGTAAGAAGATTAATAAACGAAAAAAATGGAAAAATGGCGGCAAGTCCCCTCCGCCTGCTTAATAATCTATGCAATAATCGAACAAACCAAAAAAAAATCGTCAACGACTAGCAAAACGTGACAATTTAAATGAAAAAAAAAAGTGACACTATGTATGTATGGCGGGCAACCGAAATATATTTGTATATTTTAAATTGTAAAAAATTAGACCAATTGTCAATTTTTCAAATCAGTGACCATAATAAACACGCTTTTAATTAATGTTTAGCTTATCTTGAAAATATGAAAAGGTTGTTTATTTTAATAATATAACACGTCTGAATTATCTTTAGCTCCATGTCTGATTGTAGCAATTAAAACTAAATTACTTTCCACCCTAGGGATGGAAAAGCTATTTTCCACCCGTCTATCTTCACATGAAAGTTCAATTTTTCGAACAGAAGAGATGAAAAATAATTTTCAAAACAAAGCTGATGTTTTGTTTGTACAATTAACGACAAATGATAAAGTTAAAAATATCCTCATTGCTTAACCTTAAGAAAGCATGTTTGAAAATAATTTTATTTAGTTTTTTTTCTAAACTACTTGCTTTTACAGGCAAGGACCTATATATTTTTCCTGTAGTTACTATTGTAAGTTGGCTCCCCTATTACTTACTAATATTCGACAAGACGGTAGCCTGTGGCAACAGATTTATTGCGGAGTTATGTTAAAACTGTGATAGCTCCTAAGATATTTATTGGAATGAAATGATATAAAGGGCAACTTTGTTCTAAATGAAATGCTCGTGAAGATGAATGTATTGATTTTGATAAGAATAAAAACCTGTGTGTATTATACACCTCTAAAAATGATGCATTATATTTTACAAATTTATTAACATAAAAAAGGTTGTAGTAAGTCAACCATAAAAGATAGACTTATGCTGTCGTGGACTTTATTATAGAACTCTTAATGCTGAACAATCTTTTCATACATGATTTTTGTGTAACTTTAGCGGTTTCCGCAGCGTACGCAGCGTAGGCTCTCAAAAGGAATATCTTTCTCCCGTTTTCGCAACATTTTTCATTGCTGCTGTGGTCTTGTGAGTCGTATCTTTATGTTATATAGCTTAAAGCCTTCCTCGATAAATGGACTATCCAACATAAAAATATTTTTTCAAATCGGGCCAGTAGTTTCTGAGATTAGCGCGTTCAAACAAACAAACAAACTCTTCAGCTTTATAATATTAGTATAGATTAGCGCAAGCGCACGTTGTACTTAAGCTGCGAACATTATTTTGGTGCGGAGTTATGTTAAAACTGTGATAGCTACTAAGATATTTATTGAAATCAAATAATATAAAGGCCAACTTTGTTCTAAATGAAATGCTCGTAATGATGAATGTATTTATTTTGATAAAAATAAATACCTGTGTGTATAATACACCTCTAAAAATAATGCATTATTTTTTTACAAATTTATTAACATAAAAGAGGTTGTAGTAAGTCAACCATAAAAGATAGACATATGCTGTCGCGGACTTTATTATAGAACTCTTAATGCTGAACAATCCTGTCATACATGATTTTTGTGTAACTTAAGCGGTTTCCGCAGCGTATGTAGCGGAAGCTCTCAAAAGGAATATCTTTCTCCCGTTTTCGCAACATTTTTCATTTCTGCTGTGGTCTTATGAGTCGTATCTTTATGTTATATAGCCTAAAGCCTTCCTCGATAAATGGACTATCCAACGTAAAAATTTTTTTTCAAATCGGGCCAGTAGTTTTTGGGATTAGCGCGTTCAAACAAACAAACAAACAAACAAACAAACTCTTCAGCTTTATAATATTAGTATAGATAATAAACAACTACATAATGTATCTTAACAACAATTTACGTCTGTGAGATATGAGAGCCCAACCTATAATCGACGAGTGAGAGTTGTAAATTGGATTGTATGTATAAAAAAATCTGGGGTTTGTAACACGGATTCATAATAAAACCGGCCAAGTGCGAGTCGGACTCGCGCACTGAGAGTTACGTGCAAATTTTAAATGAATTAGGGAATCCACTTACTTCTACTAGGTAAAATACCACAATATTTTGTTGACAGCAAATATAACTTTGTTTTTCATAGCGTTTGCTTGTTCGACGAATATTTCTTATCTGACTATTGAAAAATCAGCCCTGAGGAAAATTTGAGACAGCTAGACATCAAAACTCATATCTCTGACAGTAGTGTATAATAGACTATTAAAATAAAATTAATATTCCTATCGGAATAGAACATAAAATTATTATCCCTTTGGAATATAACGACAAAAGCGAGATATCACTAGCAGCAAACTGTGTGATAAAAAGGGATGGGAGATGCGAAGTAGCAGAACCGTTTTTAGCAGCTGTCAGTCAGTTCGGAAGCCTATGAAGGCTCGCTGAAAATTTCTATTCTTTGAGTTTTTGAAAATTTATGTGAAATTGTGTATATTTTGAAGAAATATTTCTCTTGAAACATGGTGACTTGATCGGTGATTGATTGTTGTTCATTACAGCGGAATAACCCCAACAAATAATCATTCAACAGGTAAATTAGTACAAATCGAAGTGGCTCGCTGATGAGCGTACAGTACGGACGTGTGCTAAATTTTTCAAAAATACTATTATATACCATTTTTCTATTTCGAGCCCTATGAGCTGCCTGACAAGTTCTTAATTCTAGTGAGCTAATCTTGTGTCGCATAAGCCGCTGTTCATCTAGTAAGCTGCTCGGGCTGGAGACCGATAAGGTAACCGCTCCGCACCCCCTTGGGTAAACGAGACGACCTCTTATTTTTTGTCACTCTTGCACTACGCACTCAACACTGCGATCAGAACTACTTTGTGTGCTAAACAAGGATCTACAATGAGTACTCCACGCACCCCTCCTGGATATGGCATTGATAACAAACTTGGTGGATCTCAACCAAATCTGTCAAACATATTAGTTGGGAGTGAATCAGGTATACCTCAGATAACCATGCGTAATAAACGAAAACATGATGACGACACTACTACTATAAGAAGTGAGTTATCGGATTTAACAGTTTCAAGTCACACGCAAAAAGAGAACATTGACCGACTTTGTCAGGACGTAGCCACTATCAAGGAGGATGTAAAAAGCTTCCGAAAAACCATTGATCACATCATTAATGAGCAAGAAAGCATGAAGTTAGATGTAGGAAACTTGAAAATGGCTACAAGCAATATTGACAAACAAATTGAAGCGTTAAACTTGGAAATTAGCTCACTTCAAAACCAACCGAAACCATCTACATCGAGTCAAACTACTGCAAACTATGAGGAACTTATGACTGAAATAACTGAACGAAATCTGCGTGCAAGAAACATCATCGTTATTGGTATTCCGGAATCTACATCAAATGCAATCTCAGAGAGACTTGAACATGATAAACGTGAAGTTTTAAAAATTACTAAATCCATTGACGAGTCTTGCCCAGAACCAGATAGAATAATTCGACTCGGTAAACACATAGCTGGAGCAAATCGTCCGCTAAAGGTATGCTTCCGAGTAGAAACCATAGCAAAAATGATTTTACGAAATAAAAAAGCGATTAACAAGGATAACATAAAAATCTACTCAGACCAAACTGTCAGTCAAAGAAAGTACCTTGAGCGCTTAAAAGAAGAACTAAATACTCGACTTGCCAATGGAGAAAACGATCTAATAATAAGGTATATGAAAGGTATTCCGAGAATCGTCAAATCAACTGAAAATAAAGAAAATGCACAGAATGACTCGCTGGCAGCAAAGTTTCACTAAATCACAGCACTACTTATCAGCTTGCCAGGGTTTACTCCGATTTCAATATGACAAAGAAGTCACTTAGATGCCTCTACCTTAATGCTTGCAGCATTGTTAAGCCGGGTAAATTGGACGAGTTGAAATGTATTATAAATAGCTGTTCACGTAAGATCCATATAATTATCATAACTGAAACCTGGATAAAGTATGAAGATCAAGCCATAAGGACACAAATTCCAAGTTACACTCACTACTTTAATTACAGAAAAACAAGCAAGGGCGGTGGAGTATCTATATTTGTTCACAATGATTTAAGACATCATATGGTCGAGGAACGCTTTGAGGATGATAACCACTATCTCTGGGTTCATGTTGATAAGTATTCGCTAAACATTGGTGCAATCTACAAGCCTGGACGTACAAGTTCTAAGAAATTCCTGGACATATACTCTGCTCAGTTGGCAAAACTTCATAAGGCAGTCATCTTTGGCGATTTTAATTTTGATTTATTAAAACCTGATCCTGATGTTCGGAAGTATAAGCACGCCCATAAAGTAAACGGCTTTCAGATATTAAATAAAGTAAATAAGAATTTCAGTACCCGCGAAACTGAAAGTACCAAGACTATACTTGATCACGTATCAACGAACCTAAAAAATCATAATTTCCATTTTGCTGTATTATAATCGGCTATGTCGGATCACAAACATATTTATTTTGATGTACAAAACTATAACCCTCCACCACCAATAAAAGTCAAGTACAGCAAAATTAACTATGATAAACTAAATGAAACTTACGAAGAAACGATTTGCACTACTATGATACAATACAATATTGCTCACAATTTACAATTAATATGTAAAAGTCAAGTAGTTGAATTTGCCTTATCGGACCATTCAGCTCAAATTATAGAAATACCGATTAGTAAAATTAAACAATTAAATTATTGGCGTGTCAAAAGAAGACTTTTATCAAATGAGCACCTACACATATTCAAAAATCATATAAAAAACTTTTCTTTTGCTGGTATATATAACACACATGATCCAAACGCTGCTTTTAGTTATTTTATCGATAATTTTCAAATGATATACAATCTTTGTTTTCCTTTTACAATTAAAACAATCAAAAATAAAAAGAAATTAAAATGGATTTCGAAGGGAATCAAATTGTGTTCTAAAAAAAAGAGACTTATTGTGGAAGCATAGAATGGCACCTACTAGACAAACCAAAATAAATTTAAAAAAATATTTTAAAATATTTAAAAACATTATTAATTTAACACAGAAGGCTCAAAATTCATTTAACATTTATAATGCACAAAACAAATCTAAAGCAACCTGGCAAATAATAAATAAAAACTATATATCAGAGATTCTACACGATAAAACCTTGATAACAGACCCTAAGTTAATAGCTGAGACTTTTAACACATACTTTATTGACAAAATTGAAAAATCATCACAACAGTTAAATGATAATGTTGATCTCAAAAATCAGCCACAATCGATGTTTTATTGCCAATTTTGACTGATGAAGTTATTAAAATTATTAAATCATTAAAGAACACAAACAGTACTGGATATTGATAACATCTCAACAAAAGTTGTAAAGTTTGTAAATGAAGATATAGCTCCACATTTATGTCATCTCATCAATATGTGCATTTCTACTGGTATTTATCCTTATAAACTGAAGCCAACCATTATAAAGCCAATTCATAAAAAAGGAGACAAACAAAACATATCTAATTTCAGACCAGTAGCAATAGGATCAATATTTTCAAAAGTAATCGAAAAATACTTATGTGACTCTATTTATAATTATTTGACGAAATATGAAATTTTATGTGACCAACAAAAGGGATTTCGAAAAAATATAACAATTAGTATGGCAATATATGATTTAATTGACGATGTAATGAAAAATATTGATAAAAGGAACCCTGTTTGTGTACTGTATACGGACATGACGCAAGCGTTTGATTATGTCAATCGTAAAAGACTATTAATAAATTACATAGGTACGGAATAAGAGGTAACGTCTTGAATCTTATAGAATCTTATTTAAATAATAGAAGCCAGTGCGTGGAAATATCCAGTCTTTGCACCAAAACAAGACAAGAGTTAAGTCATGTGTCAGAATATAGAATAAATAGTTTCGGCGTTCCTCAAGGAAGTGTCCTTGGACCTTTACTGTTCCTCATCTATATTAATGACCTGCCTCAAAATATACATAAAAAATGGTGCTGTTCGCCGATGACAGTACCGCTATTATTAAATGTGACGACCTGAAGGAGTTTGAATTTGACATAAATAATACTTTAAATGACATTATTCAATGGCTGGACATAAATAATTTGAAAATTAATTTGCTAAAAACCAAAATTATGCATTTTATAATAAAAAGTTACCGCCTAATGTCATGATACATCATAATAAACAAAAAATTGAACAAGTTCACACAACAAAGTTCTTGGCCTTACCATTGATGATAAATTAACTTGGACACCTCACGTTGAAGAAGTTTGTAAGAAGTTGAACAAATCAGCCTATGCTTTGTTCAGAATTTCAAAAAAAGTAAAATTAGAAGTTCTTTTATTAGCTTATCATGGTCTAGTCACACCCCACTTAAATTATGGTGTTATATTTTGGGGTAATTCGGTGGATAAGGATAAAGTTTTTAAAGCCCAAAAAAGATGTTTAAGATCAATGTTTGGTTTAAATTATAGTGACAGCTGTGACCCTATTTTTAAAACATATAAACTGTTAACACTTCCATGTATTTATATATTGGAACTTTGTGCTTTTGTTAAATGTAATCCACAGTTGTTTACAAAAGTAGCGGATATAAGAATGAGGTCAATTCATATAAGAACCCAGTATATACAAAAGTTGGTAACTGGATGCCACAAAACCTCTATGGTGGACAAGAGTGTAATTGGAATGGCTCCCATTATATTCAATAAATTGCCGGATGTTTTAAAAAAATAGATTCAGTGACATTTAAAAACAAATTAAAACAACTACTGATAGAAAAATGTTATTATTCAGTTAAAGACTTTTTGAATGATATTTTAGTATAAGCAATTTTATTTTTAAATTAATTAAATGTATTTTTGTTGTATTTTATTTGTAAACTGAATGACTATTTTATTGTACTAAAATATTGTATGTCTAATAAGGCAGGTCACAGTGAGACGTCATTTTTATTAAGATCTTATGTACCTGTGTTCCACAATAAACGAATTTGATTTGATTTGATTTGATATGAATACCCAATATGACGCACTAGAGGAAAACTTGAAGAATTGCATAGCAAAAAGCAAGGTGACTAAAATGAAACTACTGAACAAACCGAGGGAAGATTGGATAAATAGAGATATAATACATGTCTTAAATAGAAGAAACGAACTCGGGCAAAACTTTATAAAAGACAAATTAAATAAGGAAAAAGAACAGCTTTACATCAAGGCCAAGACAGAAATGAGAAATACAATGCAAGAAACAAAAGCAAAATACTACATAAAATCTTTTCAGGTGCTTCCAGAAAACCTAAAAAAATGTGGAATCTGATTGCTGACTTAACACGCTGTAAAGATAAAAGTCAAACGCACCCGAGTAGACTTATTGTTGACTCAAGAGCTGTAACTGATGTAAAAGAGATCTGTGGGAGCTTTAATAGTTATTTTTCATCAATAGGCATGAAACTGGCTAATGAGATCCCATCTAAATACCACAACTTCGAAAATATTCCACCACCTTCAAAGCTTTCATCAAAACTGGAGGAAATCTCACCTACCACCTCGGATGAAATCAGCAAGATTATAGAAAGTCTAGACCCAAACTCTAGTTGCGGCATTGATGGCATAAATACCAAAGCAATAAAGTGTATCAAAAGACTAATAATAAATAATCTAGCACTTAGTATAAACGACTGCCTCAAGCTAGCCACATTGCCAGATAATTTAAAAATTGCCAAAGTAAGTCCAATACATAAGTCTGGTTCAAAATTAGATATGAACAATTATCGGCCAATTTCTGTGCTTCCCGTTATCTCCAAAATCTATGTAAAAGTCCTGCACACCCGCCTAGAATCGTATCTTAACAAAAACAACATCTTGTTCAAAAATCAATACGGATTGAGACGTAAATCAAATACTCTTGCAGCTGCTACAAGTCTTGTCACAAAAATAAAAAACAAAATAGATCAAAAACAGTTAGCAATCGGTATTTTCATAGACTTAAAAAAAGCTTTCGAAACGGTCAGTCACAAAATTCTACTAAAAAAGCTATCTAACATTGGAATAAGTGGCAGTGCTTTAAAAATATTTGAGTCATACTTACTCAATCGGAAACAGCTAGTTAAAATACATGAACCTCAAAGCTGTCTTCAACCCATCACTTGTGGCGTTCCACAAGGATCGATTTTAGGCCCACTTTTGTTTCTTATATACATAAATGACATTCACCAGATCGACCTTGCAGGGGAACTAACTTTTTATGCCGATGACACTTCAATTTTCTACTTTGGTCAGTCCATTGATAGCTTGATGCCAGGATTTAAATAAGCTAAACGAATGGTTTAGCTATAACTTACTAACAATTAATGCAACCAAAACAAATTATATAATATTTTCTGCTATAAATATAAACAAGGGATCCCAAATACAGCTAAAAATTAATGAGCAAATTATTATAAACCAAAAATCAAGCGAAAAATATTTAGGCCTAATTCTAGACAACCATCTTAGATGGGGGCCACATTTAGACAAAATTAAACTAAAATTAGCATCACTTACCGGTATGTTGTACGGAATTACAAAATGTCTTCCTAAGAAAATGCGTCATCTTGTTTATAATTCTTTGGTTAAACCACAGTTGGAATATTTGATTGAGATTTGGGGCACAGCAGCGAAAAAAAACCTGGATATAATTCAAATAGCTCAAAATAATTTAATAAGAACATTATTTAATTATAACTATTCAACAAACACAGATAAAATTTATAAAGATACCAGAATTATAAAACAATTATATAGGTATAATACGTGTATACTGATTTATAAAATTTTAAACAAACAAATAAATATTAATTTAAACTTTATTAAAAAAAGTAATGGCCACAAAATGAAATTGAGAAATTCCAACCATTTGGTCACCTATAAATGCCGAACTAATTACGGTAAAAAAACATTAAAATATGAAGGAGTTAAATGGCCAGATAACATTTTTATTAATAACAAACAAGAAAAAATTAAACTAAGACATGTAACATAAAAAAAAAAAACTTAATATCTACCTATTCAAAAACGAAACCATTTCCTTGCGGCAAGGAGGCTATGATGCTGGCTGCGTTGCCGCGTTGGATAGCTATGCTGATCCTTTGAGCTAGGAACCAGCCAGCTTTATTATTGGCTGTTAAAGAATTTAATTTTGGCGCAATTTTACTAAACAGCAATTTAGCAGAGGGTCCCCACGGCCCAAATGTTTCAACGCCAAACGGCGCAAACACATAATCACTTGCAAGTGAAACGTACTTGCGACGCTTGGCGTTTTCAGCCAACTCCGCTGCTGCTCCAGCTTTAAGGGCTGATTCTCTGAGATGGGAAGGGGCCAAAGTATCGACACAAGTTGCATCCCAAACTAAGGCCCGACCCCGTTCCCAGGGAATAAGCGTTAGGCCATCGGGTCTCTTGCCATCATCACGGACCAAACCACGTGGTTCCAACGTGGAAGGAACATTAATGGTCGCAAGAGCTCTTCTGATGGCGTCATTAAGGGTAGCGTGACGGGCGAGACGCCCAGCGCTTTGCTGGCAACAAAGGCAGTGGAGACCAAATTTATCAACCTCCTTGCCACATGGACACGTAAAAATTTCACATATAGGGGTACCAAGGCGGAGACCCACACACACCCGGAAAGACTCACTATCGAAAAGAGTGCCCAAATTTTTCGACGGTAAAGCATGAAGCCAATGACCAGAATCTTTGCAGGAAACTGCCAAGAGCCTTGCGCGACCACTGTCACTGACGGAATTTTGAAGTAAATAATTGAAGGTCTCTCTCGCAAGAGGGACATCCCAAAGTTTTTGCTGGTGACGTTCCTTTGGGATGTCTTCTCTAGGACAGAGGCCTTGCCAAAACTCCTCCGCCTCTCTCACCTCAGAAAGTTGGCGAGGATGTTCGAAGATTTTTCTGGCTAAAACGGAAGTGCTATGCAAAGAGGAGAGAAAAGCGGGGAGGGCTATACTAGAAATTTGGCGAATTCCGATACCACCAAAACGAATAGGAAGCGAAGCCTGAGCCCAAGAATTATTATCGAAATGTAAATTTAAAATTTTTTCCAAACTATTTTTAAGGGTGGTGTCAAATAGTTTTAAATAATTATTTTTTTTCCAGATAGGACTAGCACGTAAGAAATATGTAAATTTAGGCACAAAAAGACACGATTTAAGTATAGTAAATGCAATGTGTGAATTTAGGTGTTCTAATCTGGGGGCTGAAAGGGTGAAATCATTCAATTTTTTATCAAGAAAAGGTTCTATGCTGGGATCAAGAAGAGGGGCACCCAGGAGGCAAAGCGATTCAGAATTCAAAATTTTGATGTTAGGAGCAAGGGAATTGAATTTATCAATGATTGCCTGACGGGAACCAGACGAAACGTGATCATTAATAAAAAGTTCACATTTTGAAAGGTTCAGTTCCAAGCCTAATTTCTTAAATCCTTCAATAATCAGGACAAGGTCTTGGAAAACAACATCTGCTTTGCCTCCAAAGGACCCGTCATCCAGATACCAGGCATTGAATTTAGAATTTAAGGATGAAATGACAGGATGGATGCCTAAACTAAAAAGGGCTGGACCTAAAGGGTCGCCTTGCTGAACACCGACTGCAGAAACAATTGAATGTTCATTGTAAAGTAATTTTGATTGATTGTGGTAACACTGAAAAACAAAGGGATAAATCTGTGGAGTGTGAGTCTGAACTTCATTCAGCAAGGCAGACCTGTCAAGAGAATTGAAAGCATTCTTCACATCAACTTTCAAAAAAACTTCAGATTCGTCACAAGAGAGGAAATTGCGAGCGGAATGAACCACGGCCTCGCAACCTCCCTTACTGCCGAAACCAAGTTGAATGGGTTGAAAATACTCTTTCAAAGGAGAAAAAAGATCACGACAGGCTAATTTGGCTGCAAGACGACGAAACGTTGAGCCAATAGCAATAGGGCGAATGCCACCATCTTTTTTTCAAAAGGCACAAAGCCTAGCACCAAATAAAAATGGGACAAAACTTTCAGTTACCTTGCCAGATAAGAGAAAGTTGCACAATTTCGTAATGTTGGAAAGCAAAATTCTACCGGCGTCAGCAGCGGAAGCACTCACCAAGTCCTTAAGGTGTTGGGGAGTGATGCCGTCGATGCCGCCAGCAGAACCAGCCGGAAATGACATGATGGCAGCAAACGTGTCGCCGTCATCAAGTATCTGTAAGGGTTGGAAATTTTGAGGAGGAGGAACAGGTAAAGATGGAGAATCTGGATGTGAAGGATGCTTACTACGAAGGCTCTCGAGAGTTTCCTGATTAGGGGGAGCGAGAGTGTCATCGGAGAACAAGATTCGGGCTGCGTTTTTCAGGTCACCGTCCATAACCTTGTTCTCAACGGTACGATAAACGTTAAATTTGGAAGATATCGTACTAGACGAACTGAATGGAAGGGACGGATTGTGGAAATTTGAAGCATTATCTAATAGCGCCCGAGTTAAAGTTTTAGAAGGAGAGTTTACGTGAAAAAATGAGTATGAAAAAGTAAAAAGATTTTGCCAGGCAGTTTCAGTATTATTGAAACATTTTTCAATACAAGAAGAAAGGCATTTAGCTAAAGCTATTCTCGCTCCCCTAGGGATCCGTTTAACCAGCGGAGTAGATTGGTGAATTAAATTATATAATTCGCTACCAAATTACATTAAAGAATCAGAAACTTTAAATATTTTTAAAAAACATCTGAAAAATTATTATATCCTAGAAGCAATTTTAATATTATACAATGTAAACTTTTACTTTACGTTAACCTTAAACAAATCAATACAATAACCTACTTAAATTTATCAAAATAAATACCATTTTTATTTACTTCAACTACGCTCATCAATGCCGCATCCATTCACGCGTCTTGCACATACATCGGTGGACTTGTTTTTCTGTCTGAATGGTCATCGCGCAGCTCGGCTCACTTAAATTATTATATGTGTACCCTCAACTAGCTTAATAATATTGTACGCTCATCTGATACTATTTAATTGTAAACTGTTTTCTCAGTAAGTGAATTTGTAATTCTTATGAGAAATAAATGTCTTTAAACATAAATCGAAGGCTCTTAATCATCATCATCATCATCATTATCAGCCAAAGGACGTCCACTGCTGAACATAGGCCTCCCCCACGGCTTTCCACAGCGACCGATCACTAGCGGTCTGCATCCAGTTTGATCCTGCAATCTTTATAAGGTCGTCTGTCCATCTTGTTGGTGGACGTCCTACGCTGCGTCTTTGGTCGAAGGGTCTCCAATCTAGAACATTCCTGTCCCAACGGCCATCAGTTCTTCGCGCTATGTGCCCTGCCCATTGCCACTTGAGCTTACTGATTCTCAAGGCTATGTCCGTTACCTTAGTTCTTCTACGTATCTCCTCATTTCTGATTCGATCACGTAGAGAAACACCCAGCATAGCCCTCTCCATCGCCCGTTGTGTGACTTTGAGCTTCCTTATAAGGCCCATAGTTAGAGACCATGTTTCGGATCCGTATGTCATCACTGGTAACACACACTGGTTGAAGACTTTCGTCTTCAGACACTGAGGTAAATGAGATGAGAAAACACTCTTGCGTAATTTCCCGAACGCTGCCCAGCCGAGTTGGATTCGTCGATTGACCTCTTTCTCGAAGTTGGACCTACCCAATTGGATCACTTGTCCCAGGTAGACGTACTCGTCGACAACTTCGAGAATTGAGTTCCCAATGGATACTGGAGTGGGTACAACAAGGGAACTCGACATAATTTTCGTCTTCTCCATGTTCATTTTAAGACCCACTTGTTGGGAGACTCGGTCAAGGTCTTCGAGCATAGTACCAAGATCGTCCAGCATCTTTGCCACAACGACTATATCATCGGCAAATCGGAGGTGTGTGATGTATTCGCCATTGACATTGATGCCGATTCCTTCCCATTCCAGAAGTTTGAAGGCGTCTTCCAATGCCGCTGTGAACAGTTTCGGAAATATAACATCTCCCTGTCTCACACCTCTCCGCAGTGGAATCGCCCTCGTATTGATAAACAGTCGACACAAAATATTGAACATGCAGCTCTAGTGTAAAACTAAATGTTATTTCATTATACAAAATATTCGTCGATATACATTCCCTGTGTTATTCTGTCTTTATTTTTTACGTAAATTAACGTTTGTAAAATAGGATAATCAAACTGCGTACTTTAAATTTGAAGCGCATTGGTAAATATAAGTCGTATAATTAAGAGGCTTCGATTTGGACTAATCTACCTGTTAAATGATTATTTGTTGGGGTTATGCGCTGTTATGCATAACAATCAATCATCGATCAAGTCACCATGTTTCTGACGCATTATTTCTCCAAAATATACACAATTTCACTTTTAAATATATAAAATCAAATGCACGTAATTTTCAGCGAGCTTCTGCGGGGCGGTCAACTGTTTGACATCTGCCAAAAATGGTTCTGCTACTTCATATCTCCTATCTCTTTTTATCACACAGTTTGCTGCTAGTGAATCTCGCTTTTGTCGTTCTATTCCAAAGGGATAATAATTTTATGTTCTATTCCGATAGGAATATTAATTTTATTTTAATAGTCTATTATACACTACTGTCAGAGATATGAGTTTTGATGTCTAGCTGTCTCAAATTTTCCTCAGGGCTGATTTTTCAATAGTCAGATAAGAAATATTCGTCGAACAAAATACAATATGGCTTATTTGAAAATATCACCTAATTGTCAGCAATCATAGGTACCTGTCAGTTTTGAAATCTGTCGCTTTATAATTTATCAGTCCGATAAGTTTTATCTGGCCATTGAACAATCGGCCCTTAATTTTCTAAAGTTTGAAACTTATGTCACTTTAATTTAGGACCACACACTGCGACTTTAATATCGATGCAATCGCGCTTTTTGAAAACGCGCATCATCATCGCGACTCACGCAATGAACAGAATTAATTTAGCATCGATGCAGTCGCTAAAAGTCGTCAGTACATAATTAATTTCACAATTTTCAGCTTCTTAATTTATTATTTTATTTTAAAATAATTTATATTAAAATTTAATAAATGTTTATCGATATGACTTATCGACAATTGTCAAGCACAATTAAAACTAAACTGACAAGAGAACGAATGATAAACATACGACAATCCTACCGTATAAAGTATACGTTATCTTGTTGATTTTGTAGTAACTGACCACCACTTTTTTAAATGACAACTTTACTTTTCTCTTGGAAAACACATTTCATTATTTTCATGAAAAATAACAGCTTTTTTGGGATAAAACGTTACTTACGGATGAAAATATATACTTTTTGTCTTGCTGCTATAATTTTTACACAAAAATAAGCCACATTTACCATTTTTTACCGTCAATGTTTCTCACTGAGCTCTATCACCGTACTGACAAGACGTCACTAGTAAGTGAGACCAAAAAGCCCGCTTCGTGGCTAAGGGGGCACAAGCGAAATTGTCCGTCATTGCGCTTCCAGTGGTTTATTCGTCCAAGCTCATGACTTGACACTGAAAGCAACAGGATCTCGGATTTTGGCGACATTTTACACGAAAATGTTTTTGGTGGGATTAACAATTCCCAAATGAATATCTTATACTCTGCTGTTTACGGGTGGACCCCTTCCCAAGCCACACCTAACCTTTCATCGAGCATACTTGTTTTAAAATTATTAACTTTTTTTATATAATTGTTACAGATATTTTTATTTACCTGTTACAATTAATCACTGAAACCCGCAAACAGTCACAAAACACAGCTTTGCAAAGTTCAATTTAGTTTAGTGTTTCGTCTAATAGCGCCTTAATCCAAATTCATAGCTAAGTTAATTTATTTAAATATTGTTATTCAAAATCAACAGGCAACTTATCTTTTTTTTTTATTATTACAACAAAATCCATAGCTCTCAAAATTACAGTTTTACATGTTTCTTAATACAAAATATACAGCCAACATTGGATTTACATTTTATAAACAAATAACATATAAGTGAGTGTGACTGATGTCGTCAACCTTTCTATGTAACCAATTACAATTATCATATGTGTACGCGTGTGTGTGTGTGTGTGTGTGTGTGTGTGTGTGTGTGTGTGTGTGTGTGTGTGTGTGTGTGTGTGTGTGTGTGTGTGTGTGTGTGTGTGTGTGTGTGCGTGTGTGTGTGTGTGTGCATACAAAAGCACAAGCAAGCACACGTTTTTTAAATGTTCTTTTACTTAGGTGAAATGGATCTACTGAGTGAAAATGTTTGTTATATGATCGCAATCTTATCAATGTCTTATCAATATCTCCGATATCCCACGCAGTTGGCAGCTGATTTTTTTTTGTAATGATAAAAAGCTAAATTCTCTCCATCATATTAGAATTTTGGATGCTCCTTTGTTGAAATTATTAAGAAAAAAAACACAAAATTGCACTCCGGGAGTGCCGGCAGAAGTGAAAACTTGAATATCAATGTTGTGCATTTTTGATTTTTTGGAATAGTTAGGGAATAATTTTGAATGAATTGCTCTTATTATCAATATAAAAGTACTATCATTTTTGTGATAGAATACAATAATAATAATAATCCAAGACCAAATAATAGAGACAAGAAATTACCAAAAATATATAATTAAATTACACAACCTCCCTACTGATCTATGCCGAAAATGTACTAGCGCTTCTAAAACTATCCAACACATAACTGGAGCATGTAAATCCATAGCCCAAACAGACTATAAACACAGGCATGATCAGGTTGCAAACGTCATACATCAAAAACTTGCAAAAATGTTTAAACTTTTACAAGGTCCTACTGTTCCATACTATAAATATACTCCGTTGACGGTAGTAGAAAATCAAACATACAAACTTTATTACGATAGGGCAATCCTAACAGATAAGACTACACATTTTAATCGGCCGGATATTACATTAGTAGATAAAATTAATAGAACTGCCCAGCTGATAGATATCGCCATCCCCAACACAAATAATCTGCAATCAACAATAGCGGAAAAAATGACCAAGTATGCAGACCTTAAGGAAGAAGTAAAAAGAATGTGGAAATTGCAAAAAGTCACTATAGTTCCGATAGTTTTGTCAACAACCGGCGTGATACCTAACCAGCTTCACCAATCACTTCAGACCCTTAATCTTTCTAAGTACACATACATTCAATTGCAAAAAGCAGCCATATTAAATACATGTTGGATTGTTCGAAAATTTTTACAGGTCGATGAAGATACGCAGCTCTACTCACTCTATTCCATTTAAAATGAATATTACTTGACCTCGGCCCGTACTATTCAAAAATACCAGTTTATATGACTGAGATATGAAAATATATACAACTAGCGGTCCCCCGCGACTTCGTCCGCGCGTTTTGAGTTTGCTTCCTCCCCTCCCGTCGCAGCGTCATTTTTTATATCCTAAAGCCTTTCTCGATAAATAAGCTATCCAACACAGAAATATTTTTTCAAATCGGTCTAGCAGTTCCTGAGATAAACGTGTTCAAACAAACAAACTCTTCAGCTTTATAATATATTAGCGCAAGCGCACGTACTTAAGCTGGGAACATTATTTTGGTGCGGGTTATGTTAAAACTGTGATGGCTCCTAAGATATTTATTGAAATCAAATGATATAAAGGGCAACTTGGTTCTAAATGAAATGCTCGTGATGATGAATGTATTTATTTTGATAAGAATAAATACCTGTCTGTATAATACACCTCTAAAAATAATGCAATTTTTTTTACAAATTTATTAACATAAAAAAGGTTGTAGTAAGTCAACCATAAAAGATAGATATATGCTGTCGCGGACTTTATTATAGAACTCTTAATGCTGAACAATCCTGTCATACATGATTTTTGTGTAACTTAAGCGGTTTCCGCAGCGTTTGCAGCGGAAGCTCTTAAAAGGAATATCTTTCTCCCGTTTTCGCAACATTTTTCATTTCTGCTGTGGTCTCATAAGTTGTATCTTTATGTTATATACCCTAAAGCCTTCCTCGATAAATGGACTATCTAACGTAAAAAATTTTTTTCAAATCGGGCCAGTAGTTTTTGAGATTAGCGCGTTCAAACAAACAAACAAACAAACAAACTCTTCAGCTTTATAAATATTATAAATATAGATATAATAATAATTATAAATATAATAATAATAATAATAGTATAGATATAATAATAATAATAATACAATAATAATAATAATAATAATAATAATGTAATATTTTTATAGAATACAATATTTATTTATTGCGCTATCGTACACAAATATTACAATTTATATTATATTAAATTAAATTAAAAAGTTTATCTCTCAGAAAAATCAACTTACATCCATAATTTCGCCAACCGTCGGTTTTCCGATCAGCCCACGTGTCCTGACGCGAGTTTCACATTTTTCCACCATCCCACAAAAGTGCTCAACGCCGCTAAAGAAGTTTTCACTTCAAAAAATAAAAACGACAAAACAAAAAAAAAATATTTCGCTTTACGTTTACGTTTTCGACTAGCAACAAAGATCGAAAGATGTAGTTTTAAACATGCAATAACTTAATGCAAATGAATTGATAAACGCATTGTTTAATTTAGAAATATTTAAGATTTTTAATTTTTAAATTTTGACTAACTTTGAATTTTTTTTTCTCCAAAACTATAAATAATTGACACCTGGGAGTTTTCGTCTCGTATTTAGAATATCAAAACGTATTACTTTCTGAGCTTCACTTGAAATGTCCCATGCAGAGGGTATTTAGCATACAGTGCGACCGGGTGTACTCGTGCAACGAAAAATGTCTTATCGAATACAACACCGAGCAACTCGTGTTTCTCATCAATTCTCATGCGCACGGCTGGGGAGTGGAATGCGCTGCCGGCAGGAGTGTTTCCTAGCCACTATGATCTGAATGAGTTCAAGAAGAGAGTGAATAGGCTATTACTAGTCAGACATGATCCATCCTAGGCCACATAATCGCATACCATCAGGTGAGATTGTGGCCAAATGTCTGCCTATATAATTTAAATAAAAAATAAATAGAAAAAAAAACTTCTTATTTGTAGCTTTGGAAGTACATCATATTTTTACAATTATTCAAAACTGTTTGAGTACGTTTATGCGCTCGCGCTACTTTAATTGCCTCCCTATACAAAGTTCATAATAACGTACGAAACCTATGTTTACCGTGTTATTGAGCTGTTTCGGATTAAAATTGAAAAAAAAATTAGTTAGGTGTTTTTCTTTACAATTGAGTCGGAAAATGACGATTATTTTTTTCTATAAAAGTATTTGACGACCCGTCTGGTGTAGTGGTCGAGAAATCGCCTACTACGCAGCGGGTGCGGGTTCGATCCCCGCACAATACAAACATTTGTGTGCATGAACATGTCTGTTTGTATTGTTCTGGGTGTTTTCTATGTATTTACAAAAAAAAAGTATTTAAGTATTATATCCGTTGTCTGGTACCCATAGCACAAGCTTTGAGTAGCTTACTTTGGGGCTAGATGGCGATGTGTGGGAATGTACGGTATTTATGTAATAAGTAGTATGTATGTTTATTTTTTGTTTAAATACCTATTGTAGGTTCAATCAAGCTCTCACTTTGCCCTTCTATCACTTTCTTCGCGCCGCTAGCAATTTCTCTGTATAGACCAATAGTTGACTGGTAGAGAATGCTTTTAGCATTAAGTCCGCCATATGTACCTTTTGTTTGTGCATGAAGTGTTTTAAATAAAATAAATAAATGTCCAAAGGATATTTTTTTATTTTATTTGCAAATTAAAAACTGCAAGTTGGTGTTTTATTGTTGATTTCTCTTTTACGTTTCACGTTTGAGGGATTTTTGATTTTCAAGTAGAGTAGTTTTGATTTTGAACTTGAATGTCCGTTTGACATGAGGAGCTCTGTCTGTCCATCTCCGTTCGTACCGTACACACTTGAAAGTTCCACGTTTCCTTGGGCTGGTGTTTGTTTAGTTCCGTAGTTTATTTTTAAGGGGCAAACAACCCTCTTGTCGGTGCTCGGCGGCCGTTCGTTAGCTGCGTCGTCTGCTTTGTCTCGCGCTCGGCCGGCTTGGCGAGGTCGCCGCGCCACTCGGCACGCTGATGAAGCCATCGCACTCAAATAGAAAGGCTACTAATCTGTAACAATGCGAGACCAAAACGCCTCATTTCAGACACTTTCATATTTTCACTTTAATTGTCAATGAATATTTAAAGGAAACGGTTTCGATTTTGAATAGGTAGGTTTAAAGTTTAAAGTCATAAATAATATTTTTTACCTGTCTTTGTTTTTTTTTATTATTTTTATAAAACTTAAAATATATGTAGGTATTACCCGTTGCTTATAGTACGCCTTCACATTAGATCGAAAGCAGCGCCGTCGTCGCTCTAATTTGAAGGGCTTACTAATGTCATTTATGTATGTAATTATTAGCAGCGCGGCTGTCGCGAGACCGTCGCGCTGGTAAAGTCGCCTAAGTGTGAAAGCGCTCTTAGTGATGCCGAGCATGTGATAGTCGATAAGATATGGAAATCCTATACAAAATGGAAATAAGACAGTTGAATTTCGCCGTTTTTTCTTATAGGCTATAGAACATGCAACGCTGTCGCTCTTATACTCTGTGGCCGTAATTGGCCAGCCACGCTGCAGCCTATTTAAAATTAAATATACAAAGAGGCGTCTTACATACACATTAACATCTACGGGTAATAAAATAATAAATTAATAAACGCGGTATAAAATGGCGTCGCTATCGACCAAGTGACGGGGGCGCTCACGGCGTGGAATTATTATGAAATATAAATTGTTTCGGATCGATCGGTAATATTCGCCGCCGTCGCCGCTCGGGCCGAGCAGCAGGCCAACCCAGCACGAGGGACTCTTTGTTTACTTCTAGAAAAAAAAAACTCTGTCCTTTAGAATTAGACGGGACCCTGCACTGTCTAAAATTTATTGGTCCTGCCTTGACTTTCTCATATAAACTTGGAGCAGTTCAAACTTTTAGTTACTACTTTCTGTTATGATTTATATGTGCAATACATATAATTACTGTTATAGATTTCAAAAATTTTACAAAACCGACTCAAGGCCATAACTTTGAAAAAAGCACAATATTTTGTATGCCTCCTTTTTGGCAGATGGCGGTTTTGATCTTTAGTACTAAAACTAAAGATCAAAACCGCTCGGTGAAGGTATGTTAAAATTTCATATTTAATGTTAACATAGTCATAAAGTTAGTAAACTGTTGTGCGTCTGTGCTTTTAGTGTGCAGCGCAGTGCTAGTGCAATGTCCTAAGTATTTGGGCCATTAGGCGATAGTCTGTGTCCACTTCCGAGAGTGGCTATTCGGTGCAGTTATCTGCCCATTTAGCTTCATTTGCGGCCGCGGCAGCTTCGCGCTCCGGGGTGCTCGTGGTGCTGGTGTTCTAATTTGAATCGGTAGTTTGTAGAACCGTCCAGCTGCAAGTCGTGCAAGAGTTCCGTACCTTTGACTAGGTAAACAGCATAGGTGAACAGTTCTGCCTTCCTGTTGCCATTTTTGATATCGAGCAAAACGGCAAAAAAATGTTTGTTGTATGGGAGCCCCCTTAATTTTTTATTATTATTGTTTTTTATATTTGTTGATATAGCATCGACAATAATACATTTTTTTTTTAAATATTTCATCTGTCTAGCTATCGCGGTTCCTGAGATACATCCTGGTGACAGACAGACGGACGGACGGATAGACAGCCGAGTCTTAGTAATAGGGTCCCATTTTTCATCTATAGCATAAAGCCTTCCGCGATAAGTCCAGCAATCCAATTAGCGTTTTCAAAAAAATAAACAATCTCTTTAAATTTATAATATTAGTATAGAAAGGTGAATGCCTGTAGCTAAACTCGTCTAGGAGACTTGAGTTATTAAAAGCCCATGTATTTTCTATATTCATTTAGGTTTTAGAAGCTAACGAGCTAACAACAGTGCTTTTAGTTGACCAGTCGAAACACGAGCTGCATAATTAGTATTGTTTTTTTATTGAAATATTTAATAATTTACCAAAATTATAATCAGTTTGGAGACCCTTTGACCAAAGGCGCGGCGTAGGACGTCCACCGATAAGATAGACGGATGACCTTGTAAAGATCGCAGGATTACAATAGATGCAGACCGCTAACTACCGTTCGCTATGGAACACCGTGGGGGAGGCCTAATAGGTTCAGCAGAGAACGTAGGAATGAGGAATAGCGGGTGGCGAAGTATTTTGGTTATCAGTGGCGTCCTGACGTGTGTGGTTGTTGCAGGCGCTGGAGTGGAGCCCCCGCGGCGGTAGGGCGCGCCATGCAGTAGCCGCGATGGCGCCCCCCACCCTGCTCGCGCTGCTGCTCGCCGCCGCCGCGCCGCTGCTTGCGCGCGCGCTCGACATCTGTGAGTATTATGACACTACCCTCTATTTTTATTTTCTACATTACCCTTTATTTTCTACACCCACTGGCTGCTCTTATACACGTCCCAGTATAAATCCTCACTGCTCCGGTATAATTTTGGGCTACTGCTTTAATCAATATTGTTAATTGTAATGCCATGTTTGTATATTTAACATTCTTTTAGTAACTTATATGTTATTAACCGTTTTTAAAGCCCTCTTAGTCCAATCCAAACATGGTGCAATGCTAAGTCGTACACTACTATTTTATGAAAGTGCCACACCCGCGAGTTTTGCTGATTTCTGCTTTGCGTTGGACACTCTTACTGTACATTACACAAACGACCATAATCGTCATTTGTCAAAATACCGAAAGTAACAACTGTCGCCTGAGGTAGAACAAAGCTTTCCGAGCAGCGAGTCCACGTATCGATCACCGCAGGAGCCTTCGAAGCAATTATACACTAGTTAACTTATAGGCAAAGTTGCCCGGAAAATTGCCCATAACTACACCGTGCATTATTCATCAAGGCGCCAATGAGCGCCCGCGACCGATGTCCTGATTAGTTACGATTGTTTCGCCGTCAATAAATGATGTGTTTCGCCACGGCTCTACTAGGACGATAGAATTGATACTCGTTGAGACTGCAAAGAATTTTCATTTTACTCAACGCATCAGTCGTCAACTGAACTTATTTTGGCTTGTTGCTGCAGTTGGGGTAAGGTGCAATCGTCTAGAACTGTTTTATCCGATGAACATCACAGACACTTGAAAAACCCTAAGACAAAAGTCGTGTTTTTACTGAATTAAAATAATTACTTACAAATCTTTATAAAGATTACGGACCTACAGGCACAGACATAATTTTAAAGGACATTTGATCAGACGATTGACCTTATCACGGCCGTCAAAAAATTGTCATTTCGACAGCTTCAGACTTTAGCCGCAAGTTACCATAGTAACTAAAGAATGAACTAAATCCTTGATTAATTTGCCTTGCTTCAAAAATTTGTTACGCAATATCAGAAAGGCCCAGAAAAGGAGCTATATTTAGTTTATTGGAATGTCTCATCACAGCCATAATTTCAGAAGTTCGGCGTTTAATTAAGATCTTTGGGAGGAATGTAATTTGCTGTCATGCGATGTTTAGCAGAGGGCAGTGCGGTGAGGGAGGGAGGTGTAAAAAGACGACCGAACTCGACCGAGCCGCTCGCTGTAACGATTAAAAGGAATTGCAAATCGCCCGAAGGCCCCAAAGCTGTGACGGCTCAAACAATGGCGCTCCGGTAGCTGCCGCTAGCACCGACTTCCAAAGCTCCGTGTTACGTCGGGATTCGAAAATGTAAAATTGATATTTCCACTCCTCGGCAGGCGCTCTGCATCTGCAAGTACACGTGCTGACGTTGAGTTTGTGATTCAATGGAAGCTAGTGTACATACGTCGACACGTGATGTGTCGGAGGTTAGGGGAATACGGGAGAAGAGGATACTAGCTTGAAGACGAGTTTGGTGTAGTCAGGAGCTCTTCTATGCCGGTGGATGCGGGTTCGAATTCCGCAAAAGCCAAATGTTTGTTATGAGCATAAACATTGTATACCTAAGTCAATACATGGTCATATGTATTTGTGGGAGGCGCCCCCGTTATTATCGATGTCTGGTATTAGTAGCAAAGGGTGTAAAAATCCTTAGCTCGAAACCAAGACAAGCGCTTTCACATTTATGCGACTTAACAGCACCATGGTCGCGCGACAGTCGCGCTCATGATAACTTCATAGATATGGCAGCAGCTATTTTTTATGTATGGGCATTTCGCAGCTGTCGCTCTAATCTGAAGCCGCTCTTATTTATAACAACATTCAAATTTAGGAAAGTACTTTGCTTCAACTGTTCTAATTTTGTTAGTATACTCGTACTCCTTTCGTAAGTAGGTATTCCTCTTTTTCTGAGCGCACGAGCTCGGACCAGCCTAGGACACGCGGTGGGACCCGGGAGCGGCGGCTGCTGATTGTCAGCCGAGCCACGGCCTAATCTCGCCCTTGCTCCTGCCTCTCAACTGTAACATATTATATGAGGTTGGGATAGTAAGAACACGATAGCTGGATACATACTGACTTATTAGGTATCAAACAACAGTTTATATGACATACCATAGTAGTGAATACATCTATAAATACGATAATGATACACATACAACACGTCCATAAGGCATTGTAAAAAAAAATTAACATAGGTTAAGTTTTTTTTTTTTTAAGGTTAAACATTATTAAAAGAAAAAATAGAATAATAACATACATGGAACTTTGATAGGATTACAATTTGTTCCTCATATTTGAAGAATATACAATTAGTAAATAGGATATACTACAATATAAGTAGTTTTTGCAAAATAACATAGTTTTTAAAAGAGTATCAAAATTCTTACATTAGGATTTATTCGTAGTAAGGCTTTGTTCTGTTTTTATGTACAATTTCGTGCTTGCCATTTATTATAATCTCTACATTTGGCGAAATATCTTTAATTACCGTATAAGGTCCTAAGTATAAAGTAGTAAGTTTATTACCTGTCTCACTCTTAACTAACAATTTATCATTGGGCTTATATTTAACTGGATTTATATAAGTATCATACCTTTGTTTAGTTACTAATTTACAAGAGATTAAATTATCACGCGCCTGAGATTGCGAAACTTGCAATCTATATTTAAGTTCGAGAGGGTAGCTGTCATAATTATAAAGAGGTTCTATACTATTAGTGAGGTTGCTAGGTAAAGTGCATTTTTTCCCATAAACTAACTCGAAAGGGGTGAATTTAGTAGATGAATTTACTGAAGTGTTGTAAGCAAAACACCAAAAGGGGAGCCAAGTACTCCACATTTCGGGATTCTGATCAGTCTGAATGCGTAAATATGCTGCCAAACTCTTATGAGAATTTTCAAGGGCACCTAAACTTTGGTGGTGATAAGCGGTTGAATTAAGTTTTTTAATTTTTAACAAATTACATACCTCTTTCATAGTGTCAGCCATGAACTCAGTACCTCTATCCGTAGCTATCTCCTTCGGTACTCCATGATTAAGTACAAAATTGGTGACAAAACAGCGTGCGACTTCAGATGCCGATTTATTTGTTAGAGGATATGCACATACATATTTTGATAATTCGCACTGAATCGTTAGTATATAAGAATAATTATTATTATCTCTATCTAAAGGTCCTACTAAGTCTAAAAATATCTTTTCAAAAGTCGTCTTCGCAGTAGAAGTAATAACCATTGGTTCTTTCACATGAATTGTATATTTTTGTTTTTGACAATCTGGACACTTCTTTACATAATTTCTAACATCTTTATCAAGTCCAGGCCAGAAATAATACTTGCGAATATTATTAATCATTCGTCTTATGCCCGCGTGGCAACTCGTGGGCAGAAGATGGAAATCATTAAGCACTACTCTTTTATCGTCTTTATCGTCTATTCTAACAATGTCTTTTAAAATAACTAATCTCGGTCCGGACCATTCTTCGTTATCTTTTATTTTACTTGCTAATTTCTCTATAAATAATTTGTTAGACTTATTTTTTATAAAATATATTTCGTCTATATTTATTTCATCACACAATTGACTCAGTTCTCTCGCAAATTCTGCTCGAGTAATTTGCAATCGAGAAGCCGGGTTTATGAATATAGTGTTTCCTTTCTCGTTGTATATAAAAGTTTTCGTCTCTTTAAGTTCTTTATTATATTTCCTTAACTTTTCTAACTCTAAAGTATTAATAAATCTTAACTCCACTGATTCCTTAGGTTTTACATGAGTTTCTACGACTTTTGGTTGATCAGGCCAATCGTCCGTAGGAACTATGTCAACCGAAGGCGCAGTGTCATGTTTACGTCGCTGCGCTCTTGTCATAACACCAATGTGTTCACTCATCTCTTGTAATTCTTTTGATGTTATTGTGAGTCGAGATAATGCGTCTGCAGCCACATTCTCTCTACCCTTAACATACTCAATCTCGTAATCATACTCTTCTAGAATAAGTTTGAATTTAAGTAATCTACTTGACGGATCTTTAAGATTAAATAAGTAAATCAATGGTTTATGGTCAGTCATTATTTTAAAAGTACTACCATAGAGATATGGTCTAAAGTGCTTAACTGCCCATACTATCGCCAAAAGTTCTTTCTCTATAGTGGGATAGTTCTTTTCAGCTCGGTTAAGGCTCCTACTAGCATATGCAACAGGACGTCCGTCTATGTTTGATAAAATTGCGCCAACAGCATAATTTGATGCGTCGGTTTGCAATAAAAACTTATTCTTTTTCGAAAAATCTGGATATTGCAGAACTGGCGGCTGCATCATATTTGATTTTAATGTATCAAAAGATTTTTGACAGTGTTCATCCCATTTAAATTTAACATTTTTTCTACATAACATATTAAGATCATAAGATTTCTCTGCAAAATTTGGAATAAACTTGCGATAGTAGTTAGCAAAAGCTATAAAACGTTTAACTTCTTCCGCGGTTTTTGGAATTGGGTAATTCTTTATTATTTCAATTTTAGCTGGATCAGGTAAAACACCTTCGCTCGAAACTACATGGCCTAAATACAGCATTTCTTTTCTTAAAAAGTTACATTTGGATGGATTTAATTTGAGATTTACCTTTCGTAGACGCTCAAAAACGTCAGTTAGGTTCTTATTATGGTCAAAAAGGGAACGTCCTAGTACGATCAAATCATCGAGATATACTAGACATTTTTCATATGTCAGACCAGACATGGCCATTGTCATCATACGGGAGAACGAACTGGGACTTGTCTTAAGACCCATGGGCATGCGTGTCATCTGGAATTGCCCTGAGTTAAAAGCTGTATACTTTCTACTATCTTTATCTAAATTGACGTTATAAAATCCTTGGTTCAAATCTAAATGGCTAAAATAAACACAACCTGACAGAGAGTCCAAAATTTCTGAGATATTAGGCAGAGGAAACTTATCATCTTGTATACTATTATTGAGCTTGCGATAATCGATGACCAACCGCCATTTCTTTTCCCCATTTGAATCAGATTTTTTAGGCACCAGAAGGACAGGGCTAGACCATTCGCTGTTGCATGGCTCTACGATACCTTGTTCAATTAAATTGTCTATTTGCTTACTTATTTCTTTTTTCTGTGATACAGGAAGTCTATAAGGCTTCGTGTACACTGGTAAAATGTTAGGCTTTAAATAAATTTTGTGAGAGTATATGTCTGTTGTTGACAATTTATCACCTTCGAGATAAAAGATGTCAGAATATTTTGCGCAAATTTTCTCAATTGATGCCTGTTCTTCTTTATTTAGGTGATTCATTTTCAAAGTTGAAAGCAACATCTTAACTCGTTTTGCATCATTATTTGTTTTTTCAAATAAACAGATATTGTAATCTGTTGCTTTTTGAATAATAGGATTAATTTTATCTAAGGTCAAATCGGTATCAGTTGTGTTAAGTATGCGAATTGGTATAGTCCCATTCACTGGTTTTACTAAAGCACTAGCTATAAAAATTCCTTGTTTCAATTCTGACGTACAAACAACACTTTCCTCAGTTTGAGACGTATTTATAAAATGAATAGATTCGCTCCTAGCCGGAATCGTTATACTTTTTTTTGTATGGTATAATGGAATTGTTATGTTTACATTGTTATTCCAAAGTAATAAAGAATTGTTACTAAAGTTTAGAACTGATTTATACTTGTTTAAAAAGTCATGTCCAATTATGCCGCTTGTCCTACATGGTAAGGAATCGAAAACATAAAACTTATGTGTCAGCACTTGGTTTCTACAGAAAAAGTTTAGGTACACATATCCTATTGATTGAACTTTGCCTCCTATTCCGATGACATTAATATTCTGTTTATGGATTGGAATGCCTTGGTCGAATACGTGCCTGAGCTTGATAGCCGATATTGATGCTCCCGTATCAATTAACAGACTGTACAAATAACTATTCTGACCAAATAAGTTAATGCTATACGAATTATTCAAAGAAAAAATTATTTCATTCGTCCCGAAAAAACTGAATACTCTCTTCAGAGTTATGTACATTTTGAGTATCGGAATTTGTCAAAGTATGTATGTGCGATTGTTGGTTATTATTATAGTAAGACCTATTCGTACCTCTCAAAAACGGTCGCCGGGCACCGCGACCCGTGGCCTGGCGGCCTCTCCAGCTGCGAGACGCGCCGCGCTGCTCGCCGGCGGGTGCACCGCGCCGCTGCTGCCGGTCACCACGACCTGCACCTGTGTATGACGTACCTCTCGACCTTCCTCTTTGGCCACGACGATTCCCGAAGCTCCTGGAATTGTTATTATTTTGATTATAGCGATTGAAATACATCATATTAGCGGAGCTAGAAGACGTAATGTCCTCGTCCACAGCCGCTTGTATGGCGTCTTTGAGATAATCGTAGTTTCTTGCCGTTATCACGGTGCTAAGTCTTCGGTTTCTCAAGCCATCGGCGAAACATTTAATAGCTTGTTTTTCGTTCAACGGCTTAAGAACCCCAAAAGCATGTTCATTACCTCCGGCCTGTGAAATGGTTAAGTCAACAAACATCTCAGAAATTTGCTTTCCATAGTCATCAATAGATAGGTTATTTTGTTTGAAATCAAATAATTTGTGTTGGATTGCAGTCGCTGATTTTTTAGGCAACAAATGTCTTTTAATATCTGTGATCAACGCATCAACAGATGAATAATTCGAATTGAGTTTTAATTTGGCGGCTTGAGTAATTCTATTTTTTAAAACAAAATTTACCAACCTTTTCTTTGAGTCCTCGTCCAGTTCCGTACTGTAGTATTCAATACTATCCACGAGTTGTTTAATACTCGATTCGTCGTCCGATGGAGCTGGAAATAAACTTAATGCAACCTTTAAGTCAAACTTAGCCATTGTTTGATCAATTTCTGATTCACTTGAGCATAAAAATAATATTTGCTTGTATGTTTTATCAAAACTTTCGCAAGTTTTTAATATAACAGCGTAGTCCTCAGCCTTTATGCTACCTATAACATTATTTAATTTTTCTAGGAAAATATTATATTCATTCTTTATACTGACAGCCTCTCGTAATTTAGCTTCCAGAATAGGACCCGTACGCCTACTGGGACCGATCTTTATTAAATAAGTTCTAACTTCTTTTAATCTTTTAAAAATATTATTTAAAATATGATCCATAAATGTATATATCTATCCACAAAAATAGGTATAGCAAAAGGTATGCATACTTAAATTAACACATTAACCCTATAATCTTATTTACTTTTTAGCTTTCATAATATAACTAAGTAGAATGTCTAAAGTTCATAAGTCCTTCGGAGTAACACACTATTGAAATATGACACTTGATATGTTTCCACTGCACGATATCACTATTACGGAGCTATTTACGTTTCACCAAATAGACACTATAATGATGACGAACTTGGCCTTTCTAATTATTATTAATATACATGTAGTTATTCCGTGTTATTGACATGTATTAATTATTCCGATAGTCTTGATTCTGGTATGAACTCTTCTAAATAAAATGCCATCTGGGCTTTTAAACTTCGCCCTCCTTGGATTCCAGCCTTAGGTCTCTTCGGAAATAAGCTATTGACCTCCTCAATGCGTGTCGATTTATTTCATTTGTCATCCATTTAATATGACAATTCTTATAAATTTTAAAAACAAGGTAGAGAAGACCCAGGAACAACAGCGTCAAAATAAGTAGCAGTATGATGTTAGTGGTACTTGCGTGGACATGTAGCTGCTCAAGTCCCGAACCATTGCTGCCTCCAGATGCGGTTTGGGCCACCACGACTTCCTCCTTAGTTTGCGTTGAACCCATCTCGATAATTAATTTTGGTTATCAAGTAACTAATTCTCGCCGAGTACAAAGGTCTAATGCAATACTTCAGATGCATCGTGAAGCGCGCGTCCTTATATGGACTAAGGAATTCGTAAACACCGGTCGCGAGCCTCTGGCAGGGTCGCCATATGAGGTTGGGATAGTAAGAACACGATAGCTGGATACATACTGACTTATTAGGTATCAAACAACAGTTTATATGACATACCATAGTAGTGAATACATCTATAAATACGATAATGATACACATACAACAACGTGCTAGTCCTCAGTCGTGGGTGACATGATTCACCACAAATACACAGATGCCTTAATAACGAAAAAACATGCATGGAAAAATTAATTAAAGAATATATTATTATTGTCATAAATTCACAAAACGAGAGCCTGATCACGCGCAGCGCAGAGCTTCGGTGTTCGGTATAAAGTAAAAGGTATTTGCCATCGTTAATTGGGACTTTCATAGCTTAGTGCAGGTTTTAAATGAAAAATGATTTCTGCTCGATCAAGCGGAATACGCAAAAAGATAATCAGTGGTTTATGGGAACTTAATTATTTCTTGAATTCTTTTACTTCACAATAAAAAGTCAACAAAGTAGGTAACTAATTTTATGCACATCTAGCGCTTCCTCCTGGTTTTAAGTTCTCCCAAATGACGAAGTGTAATGTTTTATAGCATTGCTATTTGATTTAACTACTCCTATAGTCTCCTAATAAGCTGTCTGTATTATACATTCGTAGCACATTTTTTTTTTTACATCGAGAATCGTGTCAGTACGATCAGCGGCTTGGCCTGTGCGTAAATCCGTCGGTTAGTGGGTATTTATACTTTTTATTTATACTTTATTGCACAATAATAAAATTTTGTACAAAAGGTGGACTTATACAAACGCCATATGGCGTTCTCTACCAGTCAAGCCTTTGGGCTAAGCAGAAATGATTGTGGGCGGTGCGACAAAGAAACAAAATTGATTATATTTAAAAAACCGGCCAAGTGCGAGTCTGACTCGCGCACCGAGGGTTCCGTGCCAACTTTAACTGAATTTGGGAAGCCATTTACTTCTACTTAGTATAATACCACAATATTTTGTTGACTGCAAATATAACTTTGTTTTTCATAGAGTTTGTATGAAGTACAAAGTTATGTTTGCGGTTGTTGAAAATGTGCTATATCTCAAAAACTACTCGTTCGATCTCGTCCGAACCAATTTTCGTTGGAAGTATTTATTAAGATCTACATCATCTATTTTTTTCAAAATGTACACTTGCTTGGTTTAGAAATTAGATGGGGGGGATGCCCATTTTACCACTTTGGAAGCGTCTAGCTATGAAACGTTAGACTTTAAAAGAAAATGGTTTTAGGAACCTCGATGTCATTTTAAAAGACCTATCCATAGATACCTCACACACATAGGTTTGAGTAAAAAAAATATTTTTGGTTTTAGTTTCATGTATGGGAGCCCCCCCTTAAATGTCATTATTATTATTTTTCTTGTATGAAAATTGGTAAGCGGTTAACAAGACACATCTTCCTACCAAATTTCAATTGTGTAATGCTTATAGTTACAGAATAAAATGTCTGTGACATACGGACGGACAGACAGACAGACAGACAGACTTGACGAAACTATAAGGGTTCCGTTTTTTGCCATTCGGCTAAGGAACCCTAAAAAAAGTCCCAAATAAATACAATTAATACTTACATAATATTACACGTACATAACATAAGCAATAAAATAAATACATTAATAATACATACATATACCAACATATACTATATATATACTATATATTATGACGAACGGTAGTTTCTGACAAAAAAATTTATAAGTAAAGATCTTAAAAGAACCTTCAAAAAAAAAGATTGATAACTTCTAAGCTCTTGTACACGGAACGAAATAAATTTGCTTAGTTAGCCATAAAAATTAACGAAATATGTGGGTATTTGCAAAGATCACGTACTTTTCTAAATCTGATGAAAGCAATTAGAATTAATTCGCTTGATAATTTGGTTAGTGTCGAAAGATGTTCGACTTTCGATCAGCTCAAGTATTTTGATAGGGTTCTCACTTAAAACTTTATAGATCTCGTGGTATCGTGACACGTTCTGGCTACTGGTCCCGTGGCGGGAGGCGGGAGGCTGCGGTCCGGCCCGGTGACGCGCGGCGAAGGTGCCCGCCCGCGTAGTGCCGCCCGCCCTGCGCCCGCCGCGCCCACGGCCGCGTTAATATTTAATTAGAAACTTCTCGCGCCCTCGCCTCGCTCGCTCGCCGTCAGTTATGAATTCCTCAAACAGTCACACTCGATACTTCAATTTGCGGCAAACTTACTTTTCGATAATCATTAAATTTCACTATTTATTCGGTGAAATGCACAAGACTGATAAAGTTGATTTACAACTGTCGTGCGACCTCGTTATAGTACCGACGAGAGCACGAACGTGTACAAAATGCAGGCGAACTGATGAATTATGTAAGTGTGTCATGCGGTTGAATTGAAAATGTTCGAATGAAAAGTCGTCGGTGAAGGGTAGGTGGATGATAGTTGCATAATGCGCGGGTAGTCTCGCGGAGATCGATCGCGCGGCGGCGAGCCCGAACCGGTAATCCGGAGGTGCCCAGGTGCCTGCCACTTCGGGGATTTACCCGCCTCGCAATAAATTATCATAATTAACCATCTCACCAAAACATAAACTTAGTGAACAAATGAGGTACAGTCGATCTGAATCAGTGGAAGTTGGCGGTTGGCATAAGATTATTGCAGTTGGCCTATTATTCAAAGACTGAGCTCACTCGTTTCAGCTATTTCACTCACGTGGAACTGCCAAACGATGCCTGCTGAAATAGTGTTTGCATCTCGAAGAGCTTAAGTTAGATGCTTTGAGACGGCGGCACCCGCGCGGTGCAGACGCAGTCGTGCTCAACCACCACGCAACAAGGTGTGTGAGCGGGGTTCAAGCGTGGGATCCTGCCTGCCTGATCGCTAATGACCAGTTACCAACAGGCTTCTTTGTTAAAACGCTTGATGCGTATTTTCTATCATTTACTGCCAATATTTAGCTAGTCATCAGGTGGCACTTCGCGTCGACTCTTATTGCTTGTTGCTTCTCGACTCTATTGTTATAAAATCGCGCATCGCTGTCTACGATCCTACCAAAAGTCGAAAAAATAGGAAGAAATTATTTGAGACCTTTATATAAATTCGTGTTTAATATCAAAGCGTTCTTCTATCAAAAGAAACGCCATAACAAAGCGAAGTTATGTTAATAATTTGCGCACACAACATTCTGATCGGAGCGTGCTCGGCTCCGGCCGCAGCGCGCGGATACCAGCCCGCCCAGACTTTAATCACCGTCTTAAAGTAAAAACCGAGTGATTGCAATCTAACGATCTGTCGATTTATTGTGAAAGGTACCGAACTTTATATATTTTGTCAGTCAATGTTAAATGATGTACGTAGTAAAATGTGTAAACTTATGATAACTGTAAGACTAGAACGTTAAATAATGTTGTTTCGCGCGCTAACACAATTTATCTGATCTGTTTGCGCTTTGGCGAGAGTAGGGAACCCGCCGCGCCGAGATACCTCTTCGTTATCGCGCCGCATATTCTGCAACATTCCGTCTGCAGCCTCCGTCGCAGCCGGCTAGTCCTGCCGACGGCATTTGCACTATGAAGGAACGATAAACGTCACAAATAATTACATTCAGCAAATTGACTACACAGGCAATACCTAATTTTAAAAGAGAATAAAACTGACGCGAGTTCTAAAATGAGTGACCTCTCTACTTTAAAATCGTCTAATACATCCATTATTTACAAACGCACGTTTCAAATACAATAACATTTTCGAAACGGCGGTGATGCCTTGCGTCGCACCTGCTGCATGAATGAAAAACAACGATTCTTTGTATTATTTCGCACGAATCGCTGATCAGGAATTCAGCAGTAACGAGTTTTACAATAGAATTAAAGCGGCGTCGCGCCGTGCCTTGTAAGTACGAGTACGTGTTCACAAGCAGCCCACGTCCGCGCCGGCGGCGGCGGCGTCATGCTGCTGGACCTGAAGCATGGGGCGGATACGAGCACACGATTATCTGCGCGCTGCGTTTTCGTGAGGACGAGTGTGGGCCCTTCTAATGTACCGACTGAATTCCACAATTCTTGTTCTATTCCTAATCTGAAAGTTCCTCCACCTTTTTTCATCTGTCTATTCGACGAAGGATTGTCAAGTCAAATCTTCATAGAACTGTAGAACGTCATCGAGCTACCCTCCCGCATTTCTCTAGGCACTTGCGCCAGTTAACGTATTGTTTGTTTAGGTTAGGCCGCACATAACGAGCGCGGCTAGAGAAAGCTCAAGTGTGCAGAATATCGCGCGGTAAGAGGCTCGGGTTGCCTCGTCGGCACAGACGCGTGACAAACGGTTCACGCGCGACTAAGGTGTGGTGTCTACACTAACGTTTGCTAACACGATTAATTAGTATTTGGGTAGATGAATCAGTTGTACTTATGGTAAACTCTGACTACGGCTCAAAGTGTCTTACTCTGGTCGGCTCCTAACCCTCGGGAATATCATTTCGAGCGCACTTTCACTTCCGCTAATTACCAATACGATTTATTTCGAGGACTTGACATGCACCATTGCGTTATTCGTAATCAGATAGCTAAATTGATTTATAAGTGCTCTGTGCGGCCGATCGCAATCAACCTCCCACTGGTCTTTGTCTAAAGGAATTCATGCATGGATTCGGTTCGTAAGATACAAGCTTTCAAGTTTACATTATGTTCATGTTAGTCGTGTTATTGAAGTTTCTAATTCGAATAGCGGTGCTTTAATGGGAACGAGCTAACTCGCTAAACAAAAATCTATAAAATTAGTTCTAATTAGATTTCCGGAAACCTGTAGAGTTGTTAATATAACAAGGTTCGATTTAGTGGCGGGGTATATGTGGGTGCTAATTAGAGTATCTGTAATATTTGAACGCTTCGTGCCTGCACCAGAGCGCCTCCTCCAATACCCTGGGCGGCCGACCGAGCTGCGTGGCTGCTGAAATTACTGTAGGAAATGCAAACAAGTGATATTGGTCAAACTGAACAGAAACATTACAACCTTATTCCAAATATGGAGCTTAGAGCTATTATTACTTACTACACCCCGCTGGATTGACATGTATTTTTGTTATCGTGTGGAGTTAAATTTTTGGATCGATAGCCTGTAATTGTGTCGTAAATGTAACAATTAGCCGTCTGTGCCGCGGCTGAGTCACCGCGCGCGTTTCTCGCGGCCGCACGACGACGACGGCACGACGAATCCACCCTAATTTGCATCGGCAAAAATAGATGTTCCTTACGTGTTCGATCATCATTCCTACCGTATACTTTTTGATTCATTTTACTTCAAACGCATATTTGTAGTCAACGTGCGTTCGAGTAGGTATTGTATTGTAAGGATCGTCGGTGCTCAAAGTGTTGCCTTGTCTAAGTGAGTCAGAGCAGCGGCAAATCGCCACAGGTTAACGAACGGTCAAAATGCACCTAGCACCTCGGTGCACCGCGTGCAACTACAGAGGGACAAATTAAAAATGACGTGGAAATGGGCGACGCCGCCGCCGCCCGCCCTGAGTTATTTTATTAACACCCGCTATCGATCCCATTTAGAGAATACAATCCCGAGCATGTTTTTCAATCCCGGGATTACGGGATTTTTGAACCGTAATCCCGGGATCCCGGGCCTATCCCGGGATTAGACTATGTGGTTTCTAATTGGGCTCAAATTAAAAAAAAACTTGAGTAATTAAAAAACTTTATAATGTCTTTGCACAACAGTCAACACAAATTACAATAATAATAAGAAAATAAAAAAGACAAAACAAAAAAATTATACTTTTGCAAGAAATTAAAAAGACAACATAAATATACTATTTAGTATTTCGAAAATATAATCGCAGAAATATCAAAGCATCCAATGTTTGACTTCCTCGTAACCCGTCACTGACAGAATAATAAATGAAAAAAATAAAATCTGATTAGCATATTTATACTTTCATACAGGGAATCCCCGACGGGAAAATACCCGCAACAATACTATGATATGAGATGATCGGGTGATTTCCCTGTTGGTTCGTTGGGGACTTGGGGAATCACCTTAAAAGTAGCATATTTAATACTTTCGTACAGGGAAACCCCGACGGGAAATACCCGCAAAAATATTATGATATTATGAGATGATCGGGTGATTCCCCTGTTAGTTCATTCATTGGGGAATTACCTTAAGAGTATTGTATTGAAGTACTCAGAGTGGGGAAGTCCCTTCTAAGTTTACAACAAACATATTAAGACTGTACCTGTGTGTGTAGTGAATAGTACGTATCGTATGACGGCGTATCTAAAAGTGTTTTTTGTCGTTATGTATTAAATGCTATTAAATAACCTAGGCAAGGTTATCGTCAAGGCGCAACGGACTACGGCATATAAACTAAACTTGTATGTGGCAATCCCGAAAATCCCGAGATTAGCCAAGTGCAGTCCCGGGATTTTCGGGGCCAGAAAACGGTCGGGATCCCGGGATCCCGAGATTCGGGATCCCGGGATTGTATTCTCTAATCCCATTTAATGTGCCTAGAAAAAGTACTTTAAAACTCGTTTCGAGTGAACATGGTCGCTTCTATTATTCAGCCGGGCGCGACCGACGAACGCCACGGGCTGTAATTATACGACATCCTCACTACTCCCTACACCTTCGCTAGGTGCTAGAGTTTGAAGACGAATAGAATACAATATAATAAAATTGATTTGCAAAAAACACGGTGCATATTAAGTTTTTTTTTATTTATTCGAAATGGGTTTGCTCTTGACTCTAGCCTACACCTAATTGGGCTTAGACAGAGTCGACGATGGAGCGAGCTCACCCAGAAGAAGCCCGTTCACTCTGTTTTTAAAAGTTTTCGGGTTATATTCTCTTGGAAACACCGAAGTTCTTACAAATTATTAGATATGAGACATGCATGTTTCATCGATCTATCCAAATATTTCGTCATCGTTCAGTTATTAATTTTAATAAGCATAATCAAATTAATACATTTCAAGATTTACAGATTCAATAATTTAACAATGTCAATAGAGTCAAATCACAAAATCTCAGTAGGAAAATAAATAATAAGAGTCAAAACCGTACATTTAAAAAACAAAATAAAATATTTAGGCATTATACTAGACAGTAAACTTCGTAATACCAGCCACGTAGCTGACGTAATTGACAAACTTTTGTATACAAAACTCTCAATTTTAGTGCGACCGACATGGGGTGTAAGCGCAGAGAATGTCCATATCATCTATAATTTAACTTAGATGTAATAATACTAACAAAGTTAATATGGCAAAATTCTTACTAACACCATATTGATATTAATGATATTTGATTTGATTACATTATAGCCATTTTTTTACGTTCGTTATTTTATCATTATAATACTGACTGTATTAGGCTTTTTGTGGATTACCTAAGAAATGTCACCAGCAAAGAGTATTTCATGATATTTCGTACAGACAGCAGCACGACAAGGTAATCACTACGGTATCTTATACAGTTGTAATAAGGCAAGTTTGCAACAAAACTGGGTTACCTGATGTGCTGGCGACTGTACATTAGGTTAAATCATTAATGTAATGTATGAAGAGTAATGGTCCTAATATTCTTCCCTGTGGGCACCCGCGGTATTTAATCCTTCCTCCGATTTGTATGTCAAACTCTTGGACTTGTTATTGAGTTTTGGTATTTCTATGCCATCAAAATAACCTTTAACCCAAGGGTTGGTCCTCGTATATGATCATAACGCTCCAGCTTACACAGAAGCGTTTTGTGGTTGATACTATCAAGTGCCTTGAATTTTAGAAAGTCATTACGACGGTCTGTCGTTTGCGCTCACGCTCGATACATATTCGTCGGAAAACTACAGAGCCTGTAAAAAGCACGACGTTAACGATCCCTTCGTACAATGAAAGTAATTAAAATAATAGTCCCGGACGGCATCACGCGAGCTGTAGCGTTCACGTATCGCTCGCATCGCGCTCCGTTCGCTCCCCGCCCCGGCCCCAGCGCAATCCGAAATTTACGAAAGGCGAATCCAATATTGTACGAGCTTTAAGCCGGTTCGATCGTTTTATGTATAAAAGAATATTGCCTTTCGTGGATGGATATGAATGAGTAGCGAGTCGCCATTGCGCTGTTTATTATTCATTAGACGACTACATGTCACGCAAGAGCATAAGCACGCACAAGCTCAGCGCTTCTGAAACTTTTCCGGTGCCTTTTCTCTGTCGCTTGGGGAAGCGGTTAGCAGAGTGGGCGAGTAAAAAGTCGCTGTTCATTGGAAGCTGTCACGAACAGAAAGCGACGCATGTTGCGAACCGGTGGCGCCGCGCCCGCCGTCGGTTCGTTTATTCCTCTATATTAATATTCAAACCTGGCGTTATGACGTTTGCGATTTGTTCTCGAGCGCGGAGCGACACAACAGCCTCTGTTAAATACGAGACACGCAACAAGCGAATTGTATTTGCATTTGACCTATAAGCGTGTCTTTTGTTCGCCGCCTCGCGACTCGCGAAGGGGGCCCGCTGTCAGTTTTACTTGTCGGCGCCCGTTCACGTACTTTCCCTTACGACTGAATCTATTGTTCTCTATTTTAACATAAATCATTTTTCCTTAAAAATAAACTTACACTAAAATAGGTGCTCAAAAAATTAGGGATTGCTTATCCTTAAAGAAGTACATGCCTGGAAATGTAAATAAACGTATTTATTTACCTTTATCACAATTATTCTATACTAGCCGTCCTCAGCGTTTTGAGTTATCTCCCTCCCCCCCTTCCGTCTCAGCGTGATATTTTGTAATAATTCCTCGCTACATAAGCTATTGAACACCAAAATAATTTTAAAATCAGTTCAGAGTACGTAGTGCGTTTAAACATACAAACTCTTCAGCTATAGTGTTATATTAGTATAGACAAGTTCTGTAATCCACTGCAATCTACAGACGATGAGCTGAGCGGTACATTCCCAACACAAGTATCTTTTGACTCCGTGCAAAATGTTGGAACTAGGATTATTCAAATAAACGCATTTTATATATTTCCCGCGATTGTGTTATGTTTTCAGAAATTTATAAGAAAATAAAAAGTTTTTGAAACTACAGCCATTTAATTAGCCTAACCAGTCCGTAGTTGAGTCACTGGCGATATATCCGTTGTATCTAGAATGTACTCGAGTGTCGATTATTGTGTTAGTTATGTGCACAGTGCGTTTCAGGGCGAGTAGGAGTACATGTGCCGTGCGCGCCGATTAGCATCGCGTCCTCTTCGGCTGCATGCCGCGGAATATAAAACGCCCCGTCGCTATCTCTCGCCGCGGCGGTCTGACTCTGCAGGGCTTCTCCTGCGAGCTGGAGATTTCTTATTGCCGTTTAATTTGCCCGCGAAGTCCCACCAATTACTTCGAGACGAGTCAAACATTATATTATAATGTGCGTCGACGTCGGCCGCGGGTCGGAACAAATGGAGTGCATCGACGAAACGGTCCACGGGCGCACCTCGAGGGTGCGGCTCGACCGTTGTCGCTGCGCTGTGAAAGCACAACACGGAAAAATAAACAATTTTATCGAACCATCTGTTGTATTCTTCTTTACCATGAATATCTATCGGTACTCGTCCCCGAGAGCGTTTCCCAGGATTCGTTCCAGTTTTCGAGAGAGCCGCCTGCGAAACGTTAAAATGAAATATTCGTCAAATAACAGCCGTGCATCGTGCGGTACTCGAATGGAATGATTGATGGCTATTGTACATTAAGGGAGTGCCTCGGCTCACGGGAGCCGGCGGAATACCGGATGACAATTTGACATTGAAATTGCAATGGCACTTGTTATTATAATTATTAAACAGTTTTATACGGTCAGTATTTTACCTTCTGGTAATCTATTTAATAGATGATGTCATTGTTAACATTGATCATAATGACTGCTAATGCTTAATAAGATATGGATTTGAATGCATAAGCGAATGTATAAACAAGGGTTGTTTGTGCAGTCGCGGGCGTGCGTCGCGCGGGCCACGCGGCGGCGCCTAATTACCGCAGCTCTGCCGGCGCGGCCCGCCCCGTTCCTGATGCACGTTCAGACTGACGAAGTGTTGCGACCTATATAATTCCCGATTGTTAGTTTTTTTTTCGGTTGATGACAACGCTATTGTCGCCTAGTCATAGCCCGACGCTGGCGGCAGCCCTGCGCTGCGCCCGCCGAGTGACACGTCTGTCGCTCGACTCTTTGTAATGCAGCTTGCGCTCTTCACATCCATTCATTACCGTGTGCTTCGCGAACTTGTATATTGCTGTGCTGTCGCTTGCGAATGCTCATTTATTTATTGATTGCAAACGAGCTCGAATTTACCGCTGCCGCCGTTAGCTAAACCTAGGTCGACGACCTACGGGCGAATGTTATTTAAAACAGGGACAAATAGCCAATGTTCGATTTCGAAAGCGGTTTTCACGCTGCGGCCCACCGACGAGGTATTTTTGTTCAAATTATTTTGTGCGTTAATTTCCATTAACCGCAATTGCTCCATAATTTCTCCACCTTCGGCCATAAAAATGTATTTCAGCGTTAATTACAAAAGAGTTACGGACTCGCAATCGTTTTCGAAATATTTACTGGGCTATTTGATTTCGTGCTACTTATGAGGTTTCTTCAGTGAAGAAGTTAATAAAAAGTTAAAATTGAAAAGTTTTCCGTCCGTTTTCGTCAGTTGTGGGTAGGTACTCCGTAGAGTTCTTTGTATTTTCGATATTCGCACTCTCTATCTTTGCAACTTTCGTTTAGTCGTAGGTAGATACTGTGGTGTCAGCCGTAATTTATAAAGTATTTACTCTTAATATATTCCATTCTTTGAATATACCTTACCCCAATTTGGCAAGCGAATTTGATTATTGAGACACTGTCATTGTGTCGAGTCAAACGGATGCCGGAGTTCCGCGGAGGGAAGCTCGCGGTGAATTCATTTGATATAACCTGGCGATAGTGTGAGTGTATCGAGTCCGATGGTATCGCGGAGGCGCTGCGCGACCGCGCCCGCGTGACTTCCTGCAGCGCGCGGACACGTGGCTGCCGGACTGGTGCCGAGCGAGAGCACGCGCCGGATATACGAGTACTAAACCTACGAGTGCTAAGCGATCGCTTTCGCCTCGCTCGACCTTTACACGCTCGTCTAAGAACCCGCGCCTCTTTTTGCTTATGTTCATAGTTGGAACTGCATTAAACATTTTCCAACGTTCATCGAATACAATACGAGGTCTGTTTGCCTTCACAGAAACTGAAATACTCAAAAAATGCGTTGCGTTTTGAGTAAATAAGCCAGTGAAAGCCACATCAAAGAGTCCTGTAGCGGCTGGCCGGGCCGCGATGGTAAACAAACGTAGCGACGCGGACGCGTAGACGAGTAGGCTATCGCGGCGGCAGGCACCGAGTATTGCGCGAGTAGAAAGAAACAGAATAGAAGAGGCGGCATTCGCGAGCGAGCGACGCACAGTGGTCGATTTGAATTATCTAGGAATTAATGAATAGTGTCGTCGCAAAAAAAAACATATCTGATACGATGTTGTTACATCCTGACTTTTAGTAACGAATATGTATACTTTAATTTAAATCTAACACGTGTATGCACTACATACATATAACCAACATTAAAAAGAACGGGTTCTCAATTAAAATGAGAAGAAATTCAATGATTTGTTTAATTGATATTTAAATTAATTATTTAAAAATTGGAATATATCATTACCTATATTCAGATTTATACAGGGTGAAATTTTAATCACTGACCAAATTTTGTGTGAAGACTCCACTGATGAATATGAACAACTTTTACTATGGGAGCAACAGTGGAATCGAGAAAAAAAAATCAGCTGTTCCATACAAAAGCTCAATTGGCGCGCGGTCAAAATGTATGGAACAGCTGTTTTTTTTTCTCGATTTCACTATTGCTCCCGCACAAAACTAATGAATCAGGCTCCTACAGTAAATGCAGAACTTCACTGCTTAATGGTTCTTTAAATGACCGAGTTCCAAAACATTTTGACAAAAATGATAGGCTTTTCATAAGTGCAAATGCGTTTTTCGTTTCGTTTGGTTAGTAAAATCACTAAATTATTTCAGTGGTTGACCACCTTTTGTTCCTGTATCCTTACACTCAGTAATATTCTCACCCATACTACTCCAGCAACATCAACAAGAAATATGAAAAAAAAATCATCCAGCCACTGACGGTTTTAGTCATTAGCACTATTTAGCAGCTAAAAATTTGTTTTTGAACAGCTAAAACTATGAAGTATTTATAAACCAGAATCCAGGTATTTCAGATCGGTTTTTATAATAATAGTTGAAATATTCGGAACGGCAGCATATAAAACCAAAATACAATTGTACCTCGAAACTACGTAAAAGATACTGTTTAAATATAGTACGTTCCTTTGAACACCAAAAATCACAATCTTTTTCAGTCAAGTCGTAATTCCTCTTTACTGGACTATTTCTTTTCAAATTCAAATTCAAACAAATTCACCGAACCACCATAAACGTTATTTCACTTAGTGCTAGAAGATAAACGCGTAAGGGTTAGGTAAATCCCACATCATTATCATTATTTCAAAACCTTTCAGGTCGTTATCGGAAACTCGTAAAAAAATATTTATTAATTCCTAGAAAATTCAAATCGACCACTGTGCGACGCCGAGTGGCGCCCGCCCGCAGCCCGAGGCGCGCTTTTTACAGAGTAATTTCAAATTGCGAGACAACAGTTACACGGCAATACACACAAAAGTCCGGATTTTTTTCAGACATGCGTCGGTTGAGTTTGAGTTGTCCCGAAAACAAACAAAGTGAAAATGAAATGGATGGAATATAAATTTATTTTGCCTTTAGCAGAATGTTGTACGTTACATTTGTGTGATCTCGTTTAACGGTGTTTTATTTTTACTGGCGTAAAATTTAGAAATACGGCAATAGTAATGTCTATTATAGATTAAGTATTAAGAGATTTTACCCAATCATTCAATTATTTGACAAAATATTAAGAGATTTGACGCAGCCAGTTGTTTGCAATCGAGGGGTTTAAAATGGGTTATCTTTTTATACATTTCGATGTGCTCTTTTCGTTTTTTTTGCCATCTGAAACCATATAATTACCAGGTAAATAAATAAATTATGTTTTAGGGTGATTCAAGTAAAATAAATTATATTTTGGTTTGTTTAATGTCACCGAGTTTTTTTTAAATTAAACATATGCTCATTAAGTGGTTTGCCCAGTTCATCGTAGCATACGTAGGTACCATGACCGTGCTAGGAACACGTTCCGGCAGAAAAAACATGATAATTTTGAAAACTATGACTAGATCGTTCAAACACCGTAGCGAGCTATGCACGGAGCGTGTCGGCACCGGCAATACGTTCACGCTCGCTCTCGCTCTCGCTCCGTACAACGGTGAGACAGAACGCTGTGAATCCGTTCAGTAGGCAAGGTAGAGCGCTTTTCGTGCCTGACACGTTCCTAGCACGATCATGGTATGGCCCGGTGCAGTGGGAGCATACCTTTATACGATAGCACGATGATGATGATGATGTGGAGTGACGGGGTGTGTGTGTGTTGCAGCACAATGCATCGCGCCGCTGGGCATGGAGAGCGGGCAGATCCCGGATCGCGACCTCAGCGCGTCCTCCTCCTTCAACGACGGCAACGTGGGCCCGCAGAACGGCAGGTACGTGTTTCCAGCTCTGTTGCTCTTCACAAGCGTCAAACACTAACCCTAACAGAAACCCTCAAAAGACTAGGACTGACTTGACGTGGACGAGTCATCAGTCCTTAAGTGTCAGTTTATGATGTTCGAAATATACTTACATTCATAAAAATGATTGTGCGTTGATATTTGCTACTTGTCTGCGTATGATTTAATATTACAAACCAGATTTATCTGTGAAACATTTGATTGATATTCTTAGTTGCTAGACGGATGATTGTTCGCGAAATTGGATTTATTTTTCTAAACTCCATTAATTACCTAGATACGAGTATATTATTATAGTAATAGTATATTTGACGACCTCCGTGGTCGAGTGGCGAAAACGCTGGTTTCAAGCGTCGCCATCTCGTGAGGTTCCGGGTTCGATTCCCGGTCGGGTCAATGTAGAAAACGATATTTTCTATATTGTCTCGGGTCTGGGTGTTGTGGTACCACCGTTGTTTCCGATTTCCATAACACAAGTGCTTTAGCTACTTAGCTTGGGATCGGAGCAATGTATGTGATGTTGTTAAATATTTATTATATTTATATTTATTTATATATTTATATTGAACATTACGCACATCCGTATTTTAATTTATTATTTATCTATAAAACGCCCAGTTGAACCCTCGTGTATCGTGTTGCAATCGGTGCCTTTCTTCTTTTCTTATCAGAGACTATACGACGCCTGAACTTAAACCATACGAAATAAACATTCAATCAGCTACCTATGTATAAAACGTCGTCGTCGTTAGAGCGAACACAGAAGAAATTATGTGAAACTAAGTGACGAGTTGATGAAAGGCGTTCGCAGTTCGTAGTCGAGTCGCAGGTCGTAAGGCCTCGCCGATAGTCCCGCGCCGCCCGCGGCGACAGAGCCGCGCGCGACTTGGGCTTCGTTCCCGGCTGCACGTAACTTGGAAACGATCAAAGCAATTGCGAGGATTAGCGAAGCGACCTGCCGCACTAACACAATTCCGAACAAAGATACTCGCCCCATTGTATAACGCTACATGTTATGAGTTTTTACTATTGTCTCTATCTTGCGATCACTTTCAAGTATTAAGTGTATATTGATTTATATATTTTATATAATATTATTGTATTACCTACAGCAAATGAAGGATTGTTATTTCTCAAATCGGTCGAAAGAAATACATATAAAGATACAAATAGACGTTTAGTATGTACAAACTAACGCGCTAATATCATTAAAAAAAACTTAACGTGCTCATAAAACACTTATTAACTAGAGGTATAAACATACAAGAAAAAAATAAATTTTGCAAGAAAAATCCTCAGAATTAGAAGTGAATAGCGGAACACCAAAAGTAAAAAAACATGCAGTTAATATTTTACTTATTATTTTTTATACCTTTAATATAAAAATAGCCACCCACACATTAGCGTAATACATTCACCCACAAAAATTCAAACCAATAATATGAAACATAAAATGTAATGTAAAGTATACCGACTCAGCAGGTTCTCGTTCTATTCTCCTAACATTTTTAGGTTCCGTAGTCCCACAAGGAACCCTTATAGTTACGCCATGTGCGTCTGTCCGTCAGCAGTCCAGCGCCGAGACCTAATTCGTAATTTCGTTAAGATAATATGCTAATCTTCCCGCCAAAGTGGTAAGGAAAAAAAATAAAATATATTTTTTTGGGGTACCTCTCCTACAAGTAACGTGCGGGATGGGCCAAACCAATCGTGCGGGGTATCGTTGAATAGGTTCCTTTAAAATGATTGAGATTTTTTACATAATTTGATTTTCCAATAAAGTAGTTTGTTTCTGTAAAATTCAGTTTTAAAAGGCAAGTTTTTGTTAGAATTCAATGTCACCACTCTCTCCCAACTATGCGGTAGTAGATGGATACGTAAAAAAATCACAGCACTAGCATATACAATGAATTTAGATGAACAACTACCACTATGGTTAGTGATCAAATGCCAGAGTTGTGGTCCATTAATTTAAAGCAAAATGTTTTTTCATGTTTTCGTTTATTTTTTTTCTCTAACACGCGTTAAGAATGAAACTGAAATTATAGTCAAATATTGGTATTGATTCTCTATTTTAGATGTAAAAAATCAAAGTTGTGAGTCATATTACGACCCGTCTGGTGTAGTGGTCGAGAAATCGCCTACTACGCAGCGGGTGCGGGTTCGATCCCCGCACAATACAAACATTTGTGTGCATGAACATGTCTGTTTGTATTGGTCTGGGTGTTTTCTATGTATATCATGTATGTATTTACAAAAAAAAAAAGTATTTAAGTATTATATCCGTTGTCTGGCACCCATAACACAAGCTTTGAGTAGCTTACTTTGGGGCTAGATGGCGATGTGTGGGAATGTCCAAAGGATATTTATTTATTATTTATTTATTTATTTATATTCATCAACAGAAACAACCAGTCTTGTCACGAAAATTCGAATATTTTGTTGTTTAAAAGGAATCGAATCTGACATTCTTTATCATGGTGCTTTTTGTAGTCATAAAAGTGCTTGCATACTTAGAAGGTACGGAACCCCTCGTGCGCGAGTCCGACTCGCACTTGGCCGGTTTTAAAACTGAATTTCTGTATGCCGATTTACCCACGTGAATTATGTCAATACAAGTAAACTGTTTATTATAAGTTCTGAGTGAACGGCATATTACCGAGTTTTGAGAATAGTTCGTGCGACCCAGTCGTTCAGAAAAAAAGACTGGTGTGCCTTGTTTCGTCTTTTAGGCACGCGGAACACGAGTAGTCAAATCAATACAATCGACGGTGCCATTACAAATTCCAAACAACATTAACATATCAAGAAGCAACCTCCTATTCTACAAAGACAGTAGGCAATGGTATTTACAATTTAGGCCATTGTCAATGCTATATCGAAAACTGTGGTCGATTGAATGTCTTTAATGTCCTCCCTGAATTTTATATATATTGGGTTCCAAATACTACTGCAGTATTTCCGTACACTGCGAACATTAGGCAAAGTATAACATTTTAAGACACGTGATGTCCGTAAAAGGCTTGTCCGAAAGGCTATGACATCAACATTTTGTACGGACAACAGCACGTTAAGGTAAACACTGCGGTATCTTATGCAGTTGTAATAAGAGCTAGTTTGCAACAAAAGTGGGTAACCTGATGTGCTGTCGACTGTGCATGATTTGATCCGAAATAAGCAAATACATCCAAATAATAATACGAAAATGTAATAAATATAATCGATCATTTTATGGGCTCGGCCTTTGATAAAGTTTTAAGCTTTTCATTATTTATTCTATTCACCTTTGATTCAATTTGGATTCACAAGTATAAACATCTCGAATTCCATACGCTTCAGATCTTCTGAAACGAATACCCAATATAATAGAGGTAACAAAATGCGATTACTTACTACTACACCAACCACACACGAGTATTATGTTTGTAGCCGGCATTTGACAAAAGTTCAATCTGTGAATTGTCGTGGCATGAATGACATGTAAAAGTTATCCGCTTACAGAATTGAAATAATCACAATAGGAATATCGGAGGCGCGTAATTGGCTTGAGCTGAAGCTGTATCGGCTTAAGGTTAAAGCAGATCTAACCACTCGTAAAGGGAACAGCACCGTTTCAACTCGAGGCGTTTAGTAGTCCATATTTCAAAGCACATTTATCAAAAGCGAAACCACCTAGGATCGAGATCAACTCGGAACCAACTCGACCAGCAGCGCATGCGTTATCACTCGCTTACGACTCATCATTCAGCCAAATGACGTCCACTGCTGAACATAGGCTCCACCCACGGATTTTCACGGCGACCGGTAGTGAGCGATTTGCATCCACTGTGATCCTGTGATCTTAACAAGATTATCATCACATGCCCCGTTACCGTGGCCGCTACCGGAGTCAGGAATAGCGGGCTGCTGGAGACTTGGTTGGACTTGGAGCCTGGTATGTCAGGGGATTTCGCCAATACTCGCTACTCTTAGCAGGTGAGTTGACGAGTGCATCTCTTTTTGTTGATGGCTATACCGTCATCGGTCGGTCGCCAGAGCCTCTTCTTTATCTGTATAAAGGTGGACGCACAACTAGAAGGTGAGGTTGGCTTGGAGCTTTGGATCTCGTAAAGCTCCTTTACGTCATGATGTCAATACGCTGACCCCGTTACGGGTTATTAGATCTGCTTTAAACTTTATTTGTGGCTCTACCTGCTGCAAGTTAGGAAACTCACGGCTCCGTGTGTCACACGTAAGTGCGGACTCAACTTGAAACAACGGGAAAAGGTAACGTAACTCGCCAAAACTCTTTTAGGAAAACGTCTTAGATTAGTGTGAAAAATCGTAATAAAAAAGGTTTGTTTAACCGGTCGTTAATAAAATTAATCGTTAATCGCATTGCAAACGCAAGTGAGATTGTTTACGTTCATGGTAATAACATTCGAAAGAGTGGAAACCGCTTCACCTGTCCGCAAATATGAATAATTGAACATTGCAAATGGGCTGGAACTGAAAGGTTAAATCCGAAGCGGGTTTATCATTAGCGGCCGTGAGCCGGCTTCATTAGGCGCGTTTAATTATGCAGAGACTCGCGCACGCACCGCTCACAAGCTTCTTGGTGTGCACGACTTTCATACAATGTAAAAGTTTTTTTTTTCTACATATTTACGGTTTACTCTTGACTCCAGTCCAAGCCCAGTGCGACTAAGACAAAGTCCAGTATTGAATGAGTTCGCCCAGAAGAAGCATGTCGACTCTTACTTTCGATAAATTCGGAGTAATCATTAGGAAAAACCGACGCGACGCGGACAGCGAGTTCCACTTCTTTGCCGTAAGCAATATAAATGTTGATGGGAAGCGCTTAATTCTTACGAGGGTCAAACTGAAAGTTCTTAGAAAATCAAAAACTGATTACATTAGCCAGTTATTAGTTTTATTATATCTTTTCAAAATATTGTCCATTGACGTCAATACACCGCTGCATGCGATGGAACCACTGGGAAAAGCACTTTGCCCACTCGTCCTTAGGGGTCTCTTCAATGGCATCGCGATACGCAGCCACCGCTTCTTCAGCATTCATAAACCGCTTTCCTTTAAGTTTTTTTTTATTTTTTGGAAATAAATAAAAATCACAAGGCTCGAGGTCAGGGCTATACGGCGGGTGACCCAGTAATTCAACGTTTGATGTCGCCAAATAGTCGATCGTTCGCTTGGCGGTGTGCGACGAGGCGTTGTCGTGGTGAAGGAGGATCCTACTGCGAGGTCGTTTCTCTCGAACTTTTTCCAAGACAAGTAGCAAACAATTGGTAGTGTACCATTCTGCAGAAACTGTTTTTTGATCCTCTTACACAATTGTTGCGAAATGACCTATCCTTCCAAAGAACGAGGCCACCATTTTTTTTCCTGCACTTCGATCTCTCTTCACTTTAGTTGGCAACTCCTCGAAAGGAAACACCCACTGAGCAGATTGTCTTTTGGTTTCAGGATCATAACAGTAAATCCAGCTTTCGTCACCTGTTAGTATGTCGAACACAGCATTTGAGTCACCTCCGTTAAATCTTTCAATCATTTTACGGCACCAATCCACACGATGGAGTTTTTGAGCCTTAGTCAAATTATGAGGTATCCACCGGGCGCAAAGCTTCCTGACCGCTAAATGTTCGTGGAGGATTTTGTGCACTTGACTCATACCGATGCCTAAGCTTGTCCGAATCTGCTGATAGGTCACTCTTTTGTCAGTCTCTATCATACGCCGCACAACACAGATGTTATTTTCAGTCGTCGCCGTAGAAGGCCGTACCTCACGTACATCATCAGTGAGATTAGTGCGACCAAGTTTAAACTCATTAAACCAGTTGTAAACAGTCGCACGAGATGGGGCTTCATCGTGAAAGGCCAATCGTAGTCTATCATAACTTTCTTGTTGACTTAAATGACATCGAAAGTCATAAAAAATCATTGCACGAAAATTTTCTCGTGTTAAATTCATGTTGACGTGACACAGACAATTTTCAATTTGCCGCCAAATCGTAAAACAAATGACAAATGAATGAAATATATACTCAGTAATATTGGCAAAGAGTTCCATTTTCAAATTTTAGAATATTTTTTTTATTATATTGTTTATAAGTGGCCAGTTCTAAGAACTTTCAGTTTGACCCTCGTACTAGCGCGTCATCGACGACGTGCTAGACGAGACGACGACATATCATATCGCTAATTTCCTTAGTTCTATTAAAATAATAACTAGATTTGGGTTTTTCTCTCGGTCGCATAATTAATATGTCACATCCGATTATTCAGGGTAGAATAAACAGAATACCCGAGAGATAGCACCGCATAGTTCGGGCCTTCGTCAAGCGATTATGCCGTTGACATCCCGTCACAACATCACCGCCTTTGTCGGGCAGTGTAATTATGCACCGGCGCAGGGCGCAGGGCGGGCGGCTGCGGCCTGCGGTCGGCTCGTCGCGAACGCCGCACTGCGCGACTTACACGCATCGCTGGTTATTCGCCATAATGTTCCGGGCCCGAACCTACTCAATTGACCCACCGAACTGAACTAATTCCGTACCCTTTACACAATAGGTATTATATTATTCACTTTGAGAATATTGCTATTATTATAGTAATCAAGTCGCCTCGACAGGTCGTAACAGCTAAATTCTGCGCGTTATTATCTGTCCCTAAAATATGAAGGAGTTTGCAACTCTGTGTGGGATTCCAGAAATGAATTCATTAAAATATTCTCACACATCATACTCGTACATATGTATGTTATTGTTATCCAGTAGAGATTTACAAAGCATACAACAATGATTAGTGTAGCTTAAGTGCGTTTAAAATAATACCACATGAACGGGCCTAAGAGTAATGCTATTCAGCGTGTGTGCTGTAATAGGAGCAAAAAGTGTGTTTGTTTGTGATCTCCTATTGCCAATAAATGCTTTTCATTTCATTTCAAAAATTATAATCAATGATTTACATAGTATTCGTAGTGACCTTGACCTGGCCGAAAAGCTTTAAAATGATTCAACTTAGAGATATAGTATTCCAAAGGTAAATGTAATAAATTATTACGAGTTAGCGATTTTGATACTTCTATTGATTATATGTAACAAGAGATTTATACTAATAATCCCTTTTAAAGTAATAATCGATGTACGAGTACGAGACATACTCAAAATCGCTAACTCGTAGTGAACAACAATGTTAAGTTTTATGACTGGAAACATTTATTTGCAATACATTGCTGGTTTGTTTTTTTTTTTGGATATTATCAATTAACTCTTTTTTATTAAATTAAAAACATTTTGTATTGATAACTGGTTACTTGAAAAGTCTGTATAAGTACACAATAGAATTTTAAATTAGTGGATCTCATTCACTCGCGAAAATAGAGTTTCATACTCAAAATACTTGATTGCTGGTGCGGTGCTGGGATTGTACCGAGCCGTCTTGCGCTCTGCGGGGGGAGCGCCTTCCCTCGTTGCTGCGCAGGTAGCCCGCTTTGATGTGGTTAAATGCTAGTCGGCGGGACAAATGTCATTTGGCAGGAATTATGCGCTCGCAATTCAGTTATAGGCTGGTAATTGGATCGCGGGCCTTTGCGGCCGTGGCGCGTGGCTGGTGAATGGCGCCTAATCGGTGGCACGAGTTCGTAGCTTGGCGCCCAACGTGGGGCAGCTGGAAATCAATTGCACGGAAATACGAAATCAGATTTATTCAAATAAGAATAAGATTCGTTTTTTGTCAAAAGTCGCTTGTTATATGATTTTATTTCTTTTGTCCCTTTAATATTACTTTCTTCGTGCCGCCTGTATTTTCTCTTTTAAGACCTAAACCTACCTTTATCTATTAAGATTAAGTAGTTAAGAATGCTTTTTGCATTATATCCGCAATATGCATGTAGTGTGTTGGTTTTTGAATTAAGTTTAAAACTAATATAATTTTATTTGAACTGTTCACTGTATGTTTTTCTAATTATCTTCTGATGACTCATGGCAGCAGCCTGCCGAGCCTAAGCTTACTGAAGTTAAGTGTTATTTAGGTTTTGTCTGCATTTCGTTTCAATTTCGGATGAACCAAACAGTAGCAGCTGCTTCTTCGAATCAGTTCAATTGTTCCTCGGAGCGATGCAACTAACTCGTAATTTGAATACGCCAAGTAGGCCAATGCGAGTACGTATTTGTTTAGGTCAATAAGCGCAAGTGACACGCAGATCGGTCGCCGAGCGCCGCGGCGCGTTCCGGCTAATTGACGGGGACGTGCGCGGGCGCGTTGACACTGGTACACTGCCACTAACGAGTGTAGAACACTAAACTCTTCGTTTACTAAATAAATCCCAACAAACACAATAAAAAATGTGTGATAAGGTCCCTTTTATTTTAATTGTAATACGCACATCTTTCGTATGATTTATTTAGGGACGGCGACGGCATATTATAAAAAAACATGCTGGTTGTGTATTCATTTATTGACACTTACGATTTTAAATAAACCAGTCCATAATCATAATAAGGACGTAAATTAAGTCGCCAACCGAGGAAGAGGGTGGGTGGCCTGCATCACGCAGTTGTCCGTTTGCATTTCACGCTATATGAATGTCAAAGCATGTCGCACGTAACCGTATTTAGTCGTGCTTCGCGTCGCCTCAAAGTTTCCAATAGGAGTCTCTATTTGATTCGAGTTAGGTTCATCAGAAACTACTCGACGCATAAGGCGCGGGGCACACCGCGTCAAAAGAGCGCGTGACCCGCGCGGCCTAACGAGCGCATTCAAGGGGACCGACCGCGTCCTATTTATGTTCCTAACTTATAGTGCTGGTCACTGGAGCTAATTCACGTGAGGCTAGTCCGATGGTAATCAGGGCCATTCTCGTATTTCGCTTAAATTCCGCATAGCTCCCTTAATTATCTCAGTAACAAACTGCCAGCAATGCGACCAACATTGATTTGACAGTTGGGTTATTTGATTATTGTAGCAGGCCGGTGTAAGCCTCGGGCTTACGCTGTCAGAGGGCCGGGGCTCCCACGCGGGAGGCTGTAGCCGTGCCCACCCAGCGCTTTCCCGGGCCTCACGCGCTGTATGCACTTTCGATGTCGCAGCAGCCTTATTGCTCCACTCACACTAAATTCAATTAAGGTAACTAGTAAACTGTTACACTCAAAAACCACTTTGCTTTCATGATGCAAAACATACCGTCAATCTTGCTGCATCTATTCATTAAAGCTTTTGGCCTTATTATTACCCCGGGAAAATCGCATAAGTATTCAACTGACTATAGCGAAAGTACACCTCAACATTTGAAACACTAATTTTTTGCCACATCGATTTAAATAACAACCGTGTGATAGGAAACGTTATAACGGCGCCGCCTTCGGGCCGGGGCGCGTAGGGCGACAGTGGCGCGCGCGCAACGCGGCGCTACGACTCACTCGCGAACTATTCCGTACTTAGCAATGGTAATGCGTCATTAATGCATGCCTCGGCCGCAGGTGTCGATGCTAAGTACGCGATAAGTTTCGGCATTAAATAAACGGGGAGACTTTAGAATGCAACTCGAAAGAAGCTTTATTCTGCCGACTTATGTGGTATTCCGCGCGGCTTCGAGCTGTCGTATTTAGCTTTGCAGAAACATGCACCTAGCGCAGACTGCATTGGAACATCTGGGAGAGCCGTGAAATTATCTCAAAGGGAAATCGTTGCGGAGGTTGTTGATTTTGTGCTCGGAAATACCTCTCTAATCATAGACGTTTCTACATTTTGGGAGTCGCCTTCAGAAATGCGCGTGCCGAATAGCTGTCACTTGAGTGGACAGCGGATGACCAGCTAGGTAATTTCATATTTCGGTATCGCATTGCTCTTGTTATTGATGTAAAAATATAACTGGGAAGGGGGAATTCGTCTTCTGGGTTAAATGTCTTCATTTTAATTAAATATGTACATCGCAGGATAACTTATTAAACTATCTGCTTGACATGACATGACTTACATATGTCACCCCTTTGCGTGCGTACCGTCTTGCATTGATGACATATCAATGTAAGACGGTACACAAGCCAACGACAGTTCTTTTTTGACATTTGCGGATTGGGTATTTCTTCATAACCCTTATGGTGGCTCCACACAGCTTGGCAGCAGCGCTGCCGGCCCTGCCAAATCCGGCTGTCAGGTAATCCCATACTATCTGACAAGTCTGCTCGCCAAGCCGCCACTATCTAAGTTGTTCACATATAATACCACAGATTAAATAAGAAGATTAAGTGGTGGTCATAAACCTCATTCATTCTTAAAGCTGAGTAATAACGCTTGTTTAATAAAGAATTATTTTCTTATCTGAGTCGGAGGCTTATTAGCGCAAGTAGTCTGCTCGTGTCCTCATGCATTCGTGTTAATTGTTCGCGACCGCAGCGCAGCGCTCGGCTCAGCTCGGCGGCAGAGGGCACCTCGCGAGCAAAAGTGGCCGGACGCCGTTCCCGGCTCACTCGAACTTACAAATTGATTTCGAAACGAGCTCATAACTTGCTAACTTTCATGAACCCCGCGCGCCGTTCAAGGTTCCCGATAAAAGAGCAACTTTGTAACTGCGACTAGTTTTCCTTTCGTATCAATAACTTAGTGGGTATTTGTGACAGAAGTGGTTTGAGTTCTTCTCAACTTTGTTAGCGCTATTGGTGTTTTTTGTGAACGGAAATAACTTATATTCACTTAACATTATTAGGTAGTTATGATATTTTCATTTTCGTTTTTAGAGAAAGAAAATATCATTATAGAGGTATAATGATTGTGAAAATACATTCACATACAACATTGGGTGTAATTACTATGACTATGGAATCCATAGTCTGGATGCTTTGAGAGGATACTAAAAATCCTTCCTCTCTGTTGTATAGAGTATGTGACTCTGCATTTGCCTCGATGATTGTCTGAAACCCTTAATTGCGTGGTACACATTACATATTTATCTTTTAAGAATGTTATAGCGTTCGACGCTTGCCTTAATCGACTGGCGCAATAATTCTTGTCAGGCATCGCGCTGCATCAGACGAACGGTTTACATCGCGGCGCTGTGCAGCAGCGGCCTCAATTGGCGGAATCACGATAAAATTTGCGCCGCCGCCTGGTCCATAATGCATCCGCGTTCTCTTAGCCCGTTCGACACCATCCCTGCAGCCCATGGAACAGGTAGAGTTTTATCAACAGTCTTGAGTGAGCAAAACCTTAGAAGCTCTGCTATGCTAAATATTTTCATGACACACAGTTATTCAATGAGGAACTATTATTCATTAATATTATATTTATTTGCGAACATTTACCGGAAAGTGGCATGCATGCTCCCTGGCCGGTATACCTGAGCTGGCGCCGGTCTCGCCCTCGGGCTGGTCTCCGCTGATAACTGATAACGTGATGGTTTCCTCTGATGAAGGGCGTTGCTCCCGCGCCCCGGCCGGTGTCGCGCTGCTCTCTGACACCAATCAATAAATATCAAATTGATAAATAATGCAGTGCGACGCGTAAAACGGCGCGAACTAACACCCTCATCACTCACATAAATAGGAGTTTCGTCATAATTATCGGTTATGTATTTGTTTTGTTCCTAGACGCCAGTATGTCATTAGTCCGATTTGATTGTGACTGCCGTGCATAATATTGATTGAATGAACAATTAGATACTTTACTAAAGATAATACTAAAACAACTTCTAAAATAAGTCAAACTATCAAAAGTTATTGAATACTATATAAATATACTAGATAACGTTGTGAATATTACATCCATGTTTTCTGAATGAACCAATATGTTTGTTATTTGATTTTGAATCTTTCATTGCATGATGCATAAGATGTATCCAGAAATAGCTCACAAAAGAACCTCGCGCCAGTAAGTTTCTCATGCTCATAATAACCGAGGTCATCTTGGGGTCAGTGATATTCAATATTATTCTCACGCATGGACAAGAGGTACTGTGCAATCATCGACACACATATGTTTGTGAACGAGTTCGTTGTGGAAACAAAGTATCACCATATCAACGTGTGACCTACTGCGCAAGTTGAAGTGGTTCAATGAGTGCTGGGCCCGAATCCGCTGAGTCAGCTGCAGCGGGGTAATAAGCCCGACGTTCGCTCCCGCGTCGTGCGCCCGTGCGCACGTGCCGCCTCGCTACGCTATTACCTTACCTGGAAGCGCTAATTCATTCATAAGCCCTCGAACTAGTGATGAAAGAGACTCAGTCCTTTAAGTCGTTTATAATAAGACTAGCCTCTTTTTACACAGCTTTGCTTTAATATTAGGACGTTAGCTGTAAGTCTTAAATAATACGACTCAGTCAGTTAACGTATAAGACTTATAGACTTAAACAAGTGAAACAACTTAAACGACTTAAAGGACTTAACAGACTCAGTCTTTTACAAGAGGGTGCCGCGGCGTTCGAGTAAAACATTTAGTTTGCAATGAGTTTTTTTTATACTATACACACACATTCAAGAGGCAGGCGAGGCGAGCCTTTATTAAAAGCCTTAAAAGCCTGAGTCTCTTTCATCTTTACCTCGAACAAATCACAATTACCCGACTAAACAGCCGTTCCTCGTCGTGACCGGCTATTATTTTATTGCACCTGTCTGACATTTGACAATATGATGTGACAGCACCAGCTTTAATTGTTAGGTCTAGCGCTATGTTCCAATACAGTTTCAATCTAATGAAAATGTTTTCATATCAATCGAAAGTCTAAATGTTTCGCATGACGGAGAAAAAATATTAAATCAACATATAATTTCTATTATATTCAATTAAGAGCACTCAGGATCTTCTTTCAGCAATGAACATTTCCTCCTCCTTATCCTTCTTTCTGTATTATACATGCAGGGTTTATCAAAATCAAATGGTACAATTACTTTTAACTTAGGTAGCTCATTGAAAACAAGAATGTTGTTTTTAAAAAAATCAAATGCTAGAGATTTGTTCACCATTGCACCTGATCTTAAGTGACAATGCAGCCTAAGATGTCTGCCTAGAAACATCCTATTAACTCTCTATGGATGTTCTCGTAAGTGCATGTTGATGTTATCCTCTTCCCTATGTCCGCATAGGACATTGTATCAATACTAGGAATTAGACGGTGAAATTTCCAACGAGTCGCATATGCGAGCCATCGCGTTGTTTTTACGCGTTCGCCGCCGCCCGATCGTTCGATTTAGCTTAGCGCGCGGCCGAGTAAGTAATCGCCGCCCCGCTACATCTGTGTGCACCTCCTTTGAATATTGAGGCGTAGCACACACGCACGCGCTAGGTCTGTAGCTGTAGGAAAACAAAATGCTACCCGTTGAGCCGTAGCGCGAGTTGGAAACTCGTCACACAACAAACTTGCCTAATGGAGATTCGACTAAAGTTACACCATCGTATTTATTAATTACGAGTCGGGACCTCAACTTTTGCGTGCTTCGGTATTAACTTGATTACGTTTACGACTAGCGTTATATTTCAGTTTATTATTAAACAAAGCTACTTTCCTCGGGGTACTTGCACGTGAACTAAACGCTTTCACAACTGCTATCGATTCATAATACGTATACATATTATGTTTTCGTCGAAATTAGTTCACCTCACAAGGGAATATTGGTTGTTTCCATTAAAAAAGCGTCAGTCTTACAATCGGAATGTGATGATTAAAGCCTGATGATACCTTTATGGTATATTTTCTATAACTAAAACACAGTCGCGTAATCGATAGTTGGTTGAATATTAATGATGATGCGTGTTATAAGAAAAAATACCTTAACCAGTGGTCAATAAAGTATTGTCCAGTCGGACCTATTTTTTTGTTTTACAGCTAAACAATGTCCACATTTAATTGTTACCGCTTAACTGCTCTGAGTCTGTAACAAATTCAAATGAATACATAGTCAGTACCATACAACACCAGCCACCCAGCCCTGTAACTGTGTTATATGTAAATGTTTTCGACTTCCTAGTGGATAGCGTCAAATAAGGCGGTGTTTTTCTATAATGGGGACAGCTTTGTATGATTTTCAAAAATAAATAAATGTGTGAATGAATCGAAATTCAATATAAATACATGTTTGGGATAAAGTCAAATATTAACTATAATTTGCTACTACATAGTAATTAGGAAATAGCGCGTGTGGGATTCGCCGGCGAAACTGTTTTAAAAATCAAAACGCTCAAATAAAACGTGTTGGTTGATGTGCAGGTTGAACCAAGAGCTGAAGGGCGGCGCGTGGTGCCCGCGCGCGCAGGCCACGACCGAGAGCACGGAGTGGCTGCAAGTGGAGCTGCACGGCGTGCACGTGATCACGGCCGTGGGCTCGCAGGGCCGCTTCGGCAACGGCCAGGGCCAGGAGTTCGCGGAGGCCTACGTGCTGGAGTACTGGCGCCCGCGCCTCAACAAGTGGCTGCGGTACCGCGCCGCCGACGGACAGGAGGTACGCACACACGCACACGCACACACACACACGCACACACACACACACACACACACACACACACACACGCACACACACACGCGCACACACACACACACACACACACACACACACACACACACACACACACACGCGCACACACACGCACGCACACACACGTACACACACACGCATACACACAAACACACACACACGCGCGCGCGTTCGCACGGGTTCTCCCTTGTTTTGTCGAACAACGTTTGATATAATTTCACTTCACAAACATTTAAAATATCTAATTTCATTTGATATAATTATTCGATTCCTATAATATTTATTTTATCTAATTTTGATTGACATAATTGTTCATGTAATATAATTTCATTTCATCGAATTTTCACTTTGCCTAATATCACATGACATAATGTTTGCTTGGCCTAATGAGTGCTTAATCTAATTTTTATTTAATCGAAACTTTATAATTGTACTTTAATAATACAAAAAATAATCACATTTATGCTTACGCTAATTGAGCGTCAAAAGACTTCCAGGGTGGCGATTCCTGCGTCAATCGAACTTTTTTCGTGTGGTAATTCGATTGCGAGTTTTACCGTTTTAGGTAAATAATCAAGTAAAATATCTACGGCCAGAACTCCCCTCTGTTGGTGTTATCTAGGTTAGGTTAGGTTAGAACAGTGATCCGACAACGCGCGAAAGCGAGCGAGCGAAGCGAGCGTGCCGCGGCAGCGGCCGCCGAGCGCCAGAATTCCCCTTTGTTGATGTCATCTAGGTTTAACAGATTAACACTAGATAAAACAACAAAAAAAAAACTGTCACTGTTCTAACCTACATAACCTAGATGACATCAACAAAGGGGAATTCTGGCGCTCGGCGGCCGCTGCCGCGGCACGCTCGCTTCGCTCGCTCGCCTTCGCGCGTTGTCGGATCACTGTTCTAACCTAACCTAACCTAGATAACACCAACAGAGGGGAGTTCTGGCGCTCGGCGGCGCTCCTTTTTTATGATGAAATGCAAAATATTAAAGCTTTGTTCTACTCAAGTTGCCCTATTTGCTGTTTTTAAAATAATACTGTTAAAATCTTATAATCCAAAAAAAATATATAGGCGAACTGATCATTATACTAAATAAAAGTATGTAAAATGATAATTATATAAAATAAGATTAGATAAAACAAAAATTAGATGAAATGATTATTAGGTCGAATGATGATTATGCCTCTTAAATGTTAGCACAAACGTTGTTATATCAAACAAATATTATCTGTTATAAAAATTATGTTAAACAAAATTATGTTAAACAACCATTATGTTAAGAGTGATTAGTAAAAGTGAAATTATATCAAACGTTTTTCGACAAAACAAGGGAGAACCGTTCGCACGCACATGGCCGAGGGCTCGCAGGGCCGCTTTAGCAACCGGTATAAAGGCTAGGAGTTCGCGGAGACCTACAGCTACATCGAAGCAGTAGTTCAATCAAGTGTATTTTAAACATTATTTATTTCACATTACTAGAAGTATTTGATCAAGGTATAATAATGTTAATATGTTGTTTGTATCTTCTTGTTTAATATTTATAAATAAAGTAAAGTAACTTAGCCCGAGTCACTATGCACTTTCAAATTAAAAATATAGACCTCAGAATGTGCATTCATTCAAGTAATGCAAATAGAACTCGCGAACAATGAACACTTGTTCACTGTGAACATGATCAAACGATAATAAAGGAAACTAAAGATTCGATTCATAGCAGCAATCAGTATCAGACTATATCACGTCACGTATGATCCTAAGTGTCTCGAACCAGGGGCACAAGGAGGTCTGTTGCCGCGTTCAGACAAACAATAGCCTCTTAAGATAAGACGGTTGCACTGGGCTAGGTAGGTACGATGGTCATAGTCTGTAAGAAGCCGACCATATTTTCGAGTTCAACCATTCACACGTCCCACTCGCCAGGATCCTTATCGCAACATGTGCGAAAGAGATGTAGGAGCTTAAACCCTGATAAGTATAACGGTGCGTATCCATTTGAGGCAGACAGAGGGTCTACTACGAAAAACGACATCCGTCAATACGATGATCGTTTTGCGGATTCGAAGCATTTTTTTTGTATGAAATCCTTACTACCAAATGCTTCGGATCCGCAAAACGATCATCGTATTGTCGGATTTCGTTTTGCGTAGTAGGCCTGCAGACTAGGGGCGAGATAGCCGCTCGACCTGATGCGCTGCCTCTGCCCGAGGCACGCCGCGCCATGAGGCAAATTCGTTGCCGCGGGCCGAGACATTTTTCATCTAAAATTTTGTACAAAAAGTGGACTTAACGCCATATGGCGTTCTCTACCAGTCATGCCTATGGAATGAATGTCTAAAGATGTCTCCTTTATTTTTTTTTTTATCTTAAAAATGTAGGTCAATCAACTTGAAAAACTGAACCCTATAATGAGTCAGATTATTTTTTTTTAACATAGTAACAAGTAAAATAACTTAGATGTTTATTATATTATATGTATTTCATACAAATGTTTATATTGTAGAACTAAATATTGTGCAATTTGATATAGGGGTGAGGTTTTGATCCTTAATTGAATGTAGAATAAGCATGTATCAATAAAATAAAATAAAACTCAAACTCAAACGTTCAGTTGCCAAAAACACAGTAAACAAATTTTTCAACACACTTGCTCAAAACGACGTTTTTATTCAACCGATTTTTGGCTCATAATCATAGATATTAAACACGCGTGCTTTTTCATTATATTATTTCACTAGTGCTTTTAGTTTATTAACCCGACCAATTTACATTTGTATCTATGTTTTTATTTTTACTTTGAAAACAACAAACAACTCTCTTGAAAATAAAACAGCAATATATAACACGTATTATGTTACCAGGAGATATAAAACTAATATGCCTATCTAGTTTTCACTTACAACAAGATATTATAATAGACATAATTGTGCACTCAAATATGTTCGAAGAACAATACCAGATAAAAAGAGAATAAGGAGAAGTCATACCAAGTCAAGGTTAATAATGTCTATTCCAAAAAAATATGAGTTAATATATAATTATCAAAATGATTTGGTCTTGCAGTTAATAAGTCTATATATGAGTATAATTTTTGTTAAAGCCAGTTTTTTTTTGATCGGGCGGTTTAACATGGAGAGTTATATAATTTTGACGGATTTTTCGGCGCGCTCAAAGTAGCCTCAATCCGAGCCACATACTCTTACTAATCTGTGATCCGAGCCGTGCACTTGGGGGTGAGGAAAGTGTCGTTTTGGGTCACTTTACACTGGTTTCTGCCTCGGACGTATGTCACCTTACCTTGATCTGCGACGTGCCTCGAGCCCATGCTTCGGAGTGAGCAGCCTCGGTTTGCTTCAAATCGCGGTTGCTCGGCCTGAGGCTGCCCTAATGGGTACGCACCTTAAGACGCAGGCCTGCGTATCTCGCGTGCGGAGGAGCAAACACCGCTGTAGATAAGCCGCAGGCCGGATGCCGCCAACGACCAAGCGACCGATCTCCTTTGTACAATACATAATCGACATCTGACTGATTGCATTTTGGACATTCAGTTCCATTTAAACTCCGTTGGTAGGCCAAAAGATGAAAGGGTAAGATGAACTTAGCACCCTTCACAAAATTTTAAATTGGCGCTGTACGCCTATTAGCTAGCATAAATGCAAAGTTCTAGCTCTATCGTCACCTCTCTATACCATAAAAAACACCGTTCCTGTTTTTTTTATAGTGTAAAAGGTTTTTGTATGCCCTTTCATTCACTCATTGGTGGTCATTATAAGCTCCTTAAGAAGCCTAGAAGTCAGTCCGCTCAGTCCCATTCGCAACACAGTTACTAAATGGACCGGTTAATGTCAAGTCTGCCGCTGACAGTAGGTGAATGATATCATAATGCGCCGCGGGCGAAGGGCACTTATAAATGAGTGCTCCCGTATTGTGTAATCCGGGTTAAAATAAGAGGGATCAATAATGCACCGTTCGGCGCGCATCACTTATTCACCGGAGCTGTCGCCGCAGCCGCCCGCGCTCTGCCATAATCCATACTTAATGTTTTGTTTGCTCTCATATTATCGGCCGCTCATTCCCGAGAGCTCTCGCCTCATTCCGTATGCAAATTACATTAACTTCGTAATCCTATTATGTGGCCATTACCTACATGTTTTATTTTCAGGAGGCTTTGATTAGCCGCCGCTAGACTAAGATTTTATAAGGCATTTAAAAATTTTACTGCTTAGATAACTGTACAAAAGGAGGAAATGATGCTAAAATGATTATCACTCAGTCGCATCTTTACGTCATGCGGAAATATTGTAGTGGCATTTAGATTGTTTCAAAGTTGAAGAACCTAAATTTTTCATTGACAGGCGAAGCTAGCATCGGCGCCTCGCTTCGCCATTTAAGTGATTCTCATTTGCTGCTGCTACATGCTTATATCTATACGCGTAATAAGAGGTAAAGTGTGTAAGAACTAATCAAACGATTATGAAAAGCAACCGCAGGTACACTGTTCCTGTTGTCATATTCACTCTGTCATGTCTGAGATAATATGGAAACATCTATCTGAAACATGACACAAAGAGTGTTCAAAAACCGTTAGAATGTTTTGTTTGTGTGGTAATAACACGGATGTATTCCGGTGTGAGCTGATGGTGTGTCCCCGCAGATCCTGCCCGGCAACACGAACACGTACTTGGAGAAGAAGAACCGACTGGAGCCGGCTGTGTGGGCGTCGCGGGTGCGCTTCCTGCCGTACAGCTCGCACCGGCGCACGGTGTGCATGCGCGTCGAGCTCTACGGCTGCCCCTGGAGCGGTGAGGACCATCACTCGTACACTAGGATTGAACACTCGCTTCCTCTGCGGCCATCAGACTCGGGACTGCGGCACCGCATACTTATCTCTTTTTCACACTTGCCCCTTTTGGGGAGGCGTAGTGTTGCACTGCCCACTGCACCGCTATCATATTGCCGCAGAGGAAGCGAGTGTTTAATATAACTATAATTAGCTATTCTTAACTATGGAGAAACATAACCACATAGTCGTATTACGACGACGTGTTGGGTGTAGTAATTAACGCTTCTGACTGCTATGCCGGCAGTTGCGGATTCCAATCCCGCAAGGTGAAAATATTTGGTGTGATGAGAACGAACATTTGTAACTATGTCAAGGATGTTTATAATATGTATGGCACTATTTATAATCGTTATCTGGTATTCGTTTCAGACGAAACATAATTAATTACTTTGAAACCACGACAATGAACAGTTTTCTTGTATATTATCTAAATAGGGCGCTAGCGTCACTATAGAATATAACTAATAAAACTTGATTTAAGTATTATGGCATAGGGTAATTGCTTTTTGCTTATTACTTACTTAACCCCCATATTCATGAGAACTCAAACAGTCTAATAAACCTTCTTCTTCTTCTTTTTCTTTTGTGGCGACGAACATAAGTTTACCAGCTGTATACCGTTCCGCCTAATAAACCTATTTTAGCTATATCACTGTTTTGTCACTTTCTGTCAAATGATGACAACGCCTAGAAAGACAGTGACAAATCAGTGCAATAGTTAACACAGGATTATTAGACTGTTTGCGTTATTATAAATAAGGGGGTTTTTAAATAAATAACTTTATACTGACAAAATATGATTATATAATAATTAATCTAAAGGTCATTAACTCATTTTTTAATATATACTTTACGAACTTTTTTACTTGAAAAAAAAAAGATCCTTAAGCTATCCTAACACCATCAAGTGGCCAGTTTTGATGAGCTGAAAGAAAACTGCTTGTTGGTGTGTTATCTATTAACAAGACTTCGCCAATTGAATGTAATGGTAGGATCGGACGTGTAACTTAAGAACTAGATTTTGGATGTGCTACCGACTGCTCTCACGCTGAACTATAAATTAATATTCAGTCAGTTGATAATTTTATGAACTGATTATTCTCGTAAAAGGATTTTCATTTTAAAAGCAGAACAGCTGTTGAGCTCGTAACGTTAAATACTTATATGAATCATCACTTTAAAGAGGGAGTACTACGTAAAAAGATGTTTATCAACTGTTTAGTACAGCAATTCTTTAACACACCGCGTTCAAAGTAATTCGTATAGGACTGCATCAAAATTGTTTCCAAACGGAGTTAACATCAAACACTCAGTCCGGACTGAAAAGTTACGCGGAAATAAAAGTATGTAGGTCCGCTGGGCAACAAGCAAATGCCAGCGTCGAAATCAGAAATCGAGCAGCCTCGTCGAAAATGACGAAGCAAACGCTTTTCGGTTCCTATTCCCTGGATTGATATAAATCGAGCACTTATGAATGCGCATGACGGTCATTAGATGAGAGCTGCCGTGTAATGTCATTATGAAATTGTGATAAATGCATGCAAGACTGGTGAATCACGCCACAACTCTCGGGAACCGCCACTATTGATAAATTGTCTTGACGTCCTCGCCTGCGCTCTGACAAGTCAAAGGAATGTACGATTAGCTCGTGAACTCAAGTTTTCAATTGATGTAATAGTTACGCGCGCGGTTCAATACAGTAACGTAATTGAATATTATTGAATGGTAAGAATTGAACATAATGTTAACATGTAGTATGTTCTCCCACTACTTTTGCCTAGCTGTAGTAGGTACTTCTTGAAAGTATAATACTTGCGTGTAATATGAATACAGATTGAGGGATTGATCACTTTTGTGATAAAACTGCATTCGCTCGATGTAGTTTGAATTATTGAAAGCGTCTGGCGAGGAGGCGCGAATGCAAACAATTAATGTGTTTGTGTAATAATCATTATCGCTCGCAGAGGTCTGCCGAGATTTCGAACCGGCGGGGAATGTTAATGAGAGCATTAGATGTGTATATCGGAGGGGAGCCAAAATGCACAATATCATATGTCTCAGGATGCGCCAAGAAACTCGCAGCACGGCGAGGGGGCGTTCATAATTTCCTCCAGTCATTAAGATTCAATGATATGTCTGAAATGGACGCCCGTTATTGAGTATACTCATCAGCATGCCATGTTATAGCATGCAGAATTTCTGAATAATACGGTCCGTTATCGTTTTATTCAACATTTATCTTGTCAGCTCAAGTTGACATTCTCTCGGCGGCTACTTGACCTACCTGTAACAAAATCAGCAGGCTTAACATGCACGCCGTGATAAAAAATTATCGCGGCATTCTATCCCGTTTGTTTGTCAAAGATCGACTTAACCACAGTTGCTAACATGGCTGCCGTGAAAGTCATGTCGTACTGTCAAATTTCTAAATGTGACGAAATTATTATTGAACGCTAACATGCGACACATATTTTTACCGAATTTTGACATTTTGCCGTGAAACATTATCGTCCACCATTAGCGTCGACGATAAATGAAAAACAACTTATTTAGAGCAAAAATATAATATGACTGTGTCGTGCCATATCTTATCTTAGGCTCTCAAAAAACAATAAAGGGTAAAAATATTGAAAAGAAAGTCCCCATGGATTTTTTTCATCCCTAAGATATTTATTAGTTTGAATTTATTATCTATGGCTAATATCGAGTCAATCTATCACTGTGTCAAGTTTATCATTCTCAGCTAAATTTGGCATAAAATTGAGTGAATGGTTAGAAAATTTAGAAATTATCTTATCTCGTTATCCTTTTGGATAAATTTGTCCAATGTGGTTGGCATGTTAGTGAATATGATAAAATAGCAAAGATCGACTAATTTTGTCATGTCGATCGAAATCAATATTGTGTCGTGCATGTTAGGCCTACAGTAGACCCTAACGAAACGTGTAAACCGCGGTGTAAGCGGGGTGGCTTTGCAACATTATACATTCACCTTACTTAAAAAAGGAATGTTAAAAATGGATGCATGTTAGGGCGGCGGTGGCGAGTGGCGTGCCGGCGCATACATTACGGAGGTCGTTTCAGCTTCCCAGAAATGTAATCGCTAGTTGCGTCGCTTGCTGCCACTCTGAGTGCCGGCGTCAATGCCGATCTCGGCATTAAATTAAAGTTTGTCTTGTAAATCTCGTACGCTAAGATTGATTGTTTAGTTACATACTGTATTTATATTGCAAACTTCGCGTTAGTTACTCGTTTCTTCGCGCGTCGACGCCGCCTCGGTCGCGGCGCGTGCGGCGAAAATTGCCGCGGCTAATCACACGTCTGCGCTTTTTAAACGCGCTGATTTATTCGCCCGCCGTCACGTGACCGCCGCCGGCTCCATGCCATGACAAATTCCGAACGATTAGTGTACATGAATTGCACTGGTTTTAAGTCATTTTCCCAGTACACCGCATCATACCTTGACTGTGGAACTTGGAACGTGTCCGGCAAAAAATATTATTTGTATTGAAAACTATGACACGATCGATGCCCACGAGACCGTTTCGTCACAGACCAACAACATACGTTTTCTCTCGCTCTCGCACCATATTATAACGTTGAGCCAGAATCCGTTCAGTGGGCAAGGTTTCTTTTCGTGCCTGCCACGGTTCGTGGATACCATTATGTATGGCACGGTGCAGTGGGATAATACCTTTATACTGATGTTTGCACTGATACCGAAACGTATAATGCACGAAAATTACCGAACGTTAATCATTTTCCCTTTTTATTTTTCTGTCAGTCTGCAGTTTGGAATTACAAGTTTTAAACGACTGTGACAGCTTTATTGCATTCAGGAGACACGAAACATCCGTCAAAGTGACGTTTGTTTGATAAGAATTTCGGATGAGTACAAGATTTACCTACATATAACTATGCATATAACAAAATTGAAGTTTCAGTCGCTGTTTTGGTTCAAAGTCAAACCTCTGGTTCTTAAACTGAATTGAGCATCCGATTTGTGAAGTAAAAATGCACCGCGCTGCATCGGCATTTGACGGCAAGGGTTTCGTCTAGACGATTTAAAAATTCACGCATCGCGCCCTGCAGCCGAGCGGACGGAGCTGATTGCGAGGAGTTCCGACGCGCGGTAATTAAGACCGTCTGCGCCGCGCGCGGGGCACGCGTCTGACAAGTGTCCTGCCGCCGTGATCTACGTGCCATTGAGACTATTATGCTATTATTCTAACTACGCTTTATGCTGCCTCGCTTAGTGCTAACGTTTATAGTCAGTTTAGTTTACCATCGAATTAACAGCCTTGGATGTGTGGGCCCGCGACGCAGAAAATCGTTAACTTTAATTACCAAGCCATAAACAAACACTTATGTACAGCGGTTGGTAACAAAGTAAATTCGATAGTAAAACGATATCCAGTGTATATTTTAAAAACTGGCAAGGATCACCGACCACTTCTTCCAGCTATCGCGTTTGTCTAAGAACAGGGTGTTATAAACAATGGGTCCTGTGTTGCGCGGCGATGAAAGCCAGATGCGCGCGGCGGGATGCGTCACAACTTTCACCAAGACTCGTAATTAAGTAGTGGTTAATCGATGTTATTATAAACAATGGGTTGTTTCCCCGCGGCCGGCAGGTGGCGCGGTGTATTAATAGCACTGTGCTTGACTCACCCGCTGCCACCATGGTGAGTGCTACACTCAAAATTCTCTCAAGATTCGGCTGCGCTGACCAAGCAATATGACTATGTACAAGTTTACGTAAAGATTTTGTATTTTTTTACCTTGTATACATATTGTTCCCGTGTTGAAAGCATAGTGTCCAAATGTCAATGTCGTAATATGCGAACTCCTGGTGGCCGCTATGCATTAGTTATTCGCGCGCCAGCTAATGTAAATTGTTTGCTTGCTCTTTGTGATCGACTCATAGATTGTATTTCGGCGACATGATATTTTTTATAAGCAAGTAGAGTCGTCTTGGTGTAAAACTGCTACATAATATTTAATGCCTGTTTTACTTTCAATTGACAAGTTAGCACTAACCAACGAATAATTCCAATATGGAACGACATTCCGTATAAAGTACCTAATGTACAGATAAACTGAATGGGGAGATTATTTATGAAACAGGCCGTTAATATTCCATTTTATTGAAGAACCCTTTTTTTCTTGCGAACTGCGAAATAACACTTCGGGCTTAAGGTCGACCCCGAAGCCAAAGGTATCTGAGACCCAAATGTGGTCCACACAGCCAGACGGGCGGCATGATGCTTATTGCATACCTGCCGTGCGAAATATTCCCGTGTCTCCCAATAAAATGACGAGAAATTAAAAAAAATATATAATTCTTATGGATTGTCAACTAATGGTAGTTAGGCCGCCAGCATTTATAAGTTCCGCAAATCGCATTACGCTGAAACGCGGCCGCGCTCGATACCGATCGGCATTGCAGCACGAACTCATTTCAATTATTTATTGCCTTCATGTGGCTACAGCACAATGAGCCGGCGACGTAATCTCGCCTCAATCACGCGGTCTCGGGCCAAATCGAAACGTTACTTGCGCGACAAATGAAACGGCCAATGGTCATTTATCATTTATGTTGCTCTGTTGCCATTGTTGCACGTACAATACATACGCTTGCAAAGGAAATTGATTAAGTTTGTGATTATAATTAAAACCTGAAAGAGTTTTTATTTTGATTATCTCTAATACCTGTACTAGGAATTATACTCAACTATCATTGTTATAATATAAAGAAGGGTAGACCGAGACCGATCGGCATTTAAATTTTACACTTTACAAAAAATATTATCATCACGCTCGGTGTAGTGTTGTGACGTAACGATCATAACTCTAAGCTTGTTTACTTTCTCGATCCTCGCGCGATGCGAGCGGGCGTTAATGGGCTGACGGAGAAACAAAGACGCTGTTGTGAAATATGGGCGCTGAAGGGTGCGCCTCGCGGCCGCCGCCACTCGACCCACCATGCGCTGCGCCGACAACGAACTCGCAAAACATTGCGATTACTTACTCTTACTTACGAGAACATACTTTTTTTTTCATACGGAATTGCCGACTCCATCAAATACACGATATAATATTTACCAATGCATTATACTTTCTCCAAGTCACGTCATTTTGATTTTGACGAAGCATATAAACTAATATACTACTGTGTGGATTGTTACGGGACATCGTTCCACACTCGACCTTGCGGCCGTGTTTATGTTCGGTACTTAACTTCGCCGTGTACAGAAATCGATTCAAGAATCTTGACTTTGAAACTCCTCTAGATACGAGTAAAACTGGCAGCAATCCTGATGTCAAAACCGACAGGAGTGCCTTAATTAAAAGCTAGCGGTCTTCCGCGTCTGCGTCCGCGCGTTTTTAAATTTGCTCCCTCCCCTCCCGTGGCAGCGTGATGTTTTATAGCCTAACGCCATCCTCGATCAATAAGCTATTTTGCACAAACCATTTTTTTAAATCGGTCCAATAGTTCCTGAGTTAAGCGCGTACAAACAAACTCTTCAGCTTTATAATAGTAGTATACGAGTAGATAATTCCTTACGCGCGTTCATACATGTGTTCATACATGTTTGTACTTGGTGGAATCGGTTTCCACTTCCGGTTGATTCTCATGCACTTATAGTATAATCTTACTTTTTTATAAATAATCAAATCCAGAATTATATCCCGTTATTTAACAAATAATAACGACCTCCGTGGTGTAGTGGCTAAGCAAGCTGCTACTCCGAGGTCCCGTATTCGAACCCAGTCGGGTCAATAAAGAAATCAAAATTTTCTATATTGTCTCGGGCCTGGGTGTTGTGGTACCACCGTTGTCTGCTTTCCATTACACAAGTGTCTTAGCTACTTACTTTGGGATCAGAGCAATGTTTGTAAATTGATTGGTGATGTGGTGGGTGTCCAATATTAAGTGTCAAGATCGGTCCTGACCTAAGTCCCGTTCCCCGATTAAGAACCATTCGGTTACGATTCGATAACTTTCACATATAATAACATTATATTAAAGTGGATTCATACGATGCAAGTTTTTTTTTTACCGAACTGACATATCGACATCCGATCAAACTGCAACATCAATTTAAAAACCGACCTAGTGCGAATCGGACTCGCGCACTGAGGGTTTCGTGCCTACTTTAAGAATATCCACTTACTTCCAGTTAGTAAAATACTACAATATTTTGTTGACAGCAAACATAACTTTGTTTTTCATAATGTTTGTATGAAGAACAAAGTTATGTTTGCGGTTGTGTAAATTGTGCTATATCTCAAAAACTTCTCGTTCGATCCCGTCCAAATTTGTTAAGATCTACCTTACATATTTTTTTCAAATTTTATACTCGCTTAGTTTAGAAGTTAGATGGGGGGACGCCCATTTTACCACTTTGGAAGCGTCTAGCTATGAAACGTAACACTTTAAAAGAAAATGGTTGTGAGAACCTCTATGTCATTTTTTCAATTAAAGTTTCATGTATGGGTTTTTTTTTTTGTATAAGAATTGTAAAGCGGTTAACAGGATACATCTTCCTATCAAATTTCAACAGTGTGATGCTTATAGTTACAGAATAAAGTGGCTGTGACATACGGACGGACAGACAGACAGACAGACTTGACGAAACTATAAGGGTTGTTTTTTTCCATTTGGCCACGGAACCTTAAAAATTAAATGAAAATCTAGCCGAAACTCAAACCTGCAATCGCCCTGCCGACCTGTAAGTGCTCTGACACACACATGCGGCACTTGTAAAGGCTGAAGCTGACGGTAGTTACGGCTGAGGGTTCAAACAAAAGATCTCGCGAGGTGCAAGTGAATTTGAATCTAGTGGTAAGGCGGTGTTGACTTCTATAGTACGTTGATAGCATGCCGTCGCTGCTTCGACGGCGACGTATCGGATGCCGTCGTTAAACTTCTGTTGAAAACTTGCCGACATCACTCGTCAACACGAGAGCCGCTGCAAAACTGCAATACGCGTACTTCCTTATAACTAGCGCGACTGACATGATAAACATTGTTGTCCCCAGCCGGCATCGTGTCGTACTCGATGCCTAAAGGCAACAAGCGGAGCAACGGCGTGGAGCTGTCGGACACCACATACGACGGGCAGTGGGGCGCTGAGCTGCGCGGCGGGCTGGGCCAGCTGGTGGACGGGCGCTTCGGCGGGGACGACATCCGCGAGGGCGCGCGCCCCAGCGCCTGGGTCGGCTGGCGGAACGACTCGCGGCCCGCGCCGCCCGCGGTCACCTTCGAGTTCGATCGCGTGCGCGAGTTCAGCGCTGTGCACATCTACTGTAACAACAGATTCATGAGGGACGTGCAGGTATGTAATAATGCTCTCACCATCACCACCCTCTGTACAAATAAACTTTTAGTTTCCTAAACAGATGTTTAGTTAATATGGTACAGGTATCACAATTGCCTTGGACTGGCGATATCTAAATCTGCGACATATCCTTGGGATTACTATGATCTAACTCTGTCCGAGGAAATAATCGTTCCTCAGGATTGTATATTTATTTTATTATTATTACAACAAAATCCACAGTTCTTAATGTTTCTTATATGTAGTAAACTTCATAGACAACATTGTATTTTTTATAAAATAAAACAAAATAAGTATGAGTGTGACTGATGTGGTCGACCTTTTTTATGCAAATAATTTTAATTATTATTTGTGTGTAATATTAACTTGAAAAATTAGTTTTTAGGGTTCCGCAGTCCAGTGTCCGTCTTTCCATCTGTTTGTAATGTAGCTCAGAGACTTTAGGTACTCTCAAACTGTAATTTGTAAATAGTAGATACCGAACCCTTTGTGAGCGATTCCTACCGCACTTGGCCGGGTTAAATACATCGTACGCGTGGAAGGTACAGAGGATAAGGTAGATCTAGTCCGAATTGATGGCGCATGTAAGTTTCTGAACAGTGGAGGCATGTCACGTCAGCAGAGCTCAGTTGATGATTAGTTGAGTATGAAAGTTGATTATGAAAATCTTGATTAAGATCCTTGCTTAGTAAAGATAGCAGTAAGCAACTCTTTCGCTGCTCCTGTCCCACCTCGAAAACGTGCCCGTCTTAACAACAACAATCCAATCAGGCTATAAAAAGAAAAGTCTCGTGCACACTGAACTGCCAATTGGTTGCCCCGAAGGCGAATGCAGACATCGATTGTGTAGTATTTGTGAACGCCAAACAATTTGAAGCGGGTTCGGAGACTGTTCAATAAATTGCGGAATAATTCAATACACAAATGTCAATATTGGCAGGCTACATGCGCCCCGGATCCGCGCGAACCTGCCGCTTCTGTAACACGAATTAGTCCGAAAATAATACCTGGTGGCACTTAGCAGATTGGCGCAACATTTGCTATTTCCACAGCTTGCTCGGGCTGAGTGCTGACCTATTTCATGTATCTTTTGTGTGGCGTGTATCAAACCTTGTTTTAACTTTAATCGACAGAAGTTTGATTAGTCTAGCTAAAATTTAAAATATAGGTTTTTTCGTCTTTTAAACGACGATGCAATTGCGTTGTTTGAACTCAAACAATCAGTAACACGAGTCCTCATGTTTTCTTTTTAATATTATGCAATAGTTGTTGGTCCGGCACGTGCCGTGTGTGTAAGTCATTTCAATTAAACGTTTTTCTTTTCTTCAATTAAATCTCATCGTGTTTGTACAAAAACGGCACGTGGCCAGGTGCACGGGAATTACTTGCCTCTTATTATAAGTTGAGAGAATATTTAAAATAGCATATTTTTAGTCATATTGCATGACCGTTTCCAGAAGGGCAGAATGTTCTGTAACTTTTAAAATCATATCTTGGTTGAACTTGACATACTCTCTGAGTATGTGTCAATTTAAACAAGCATTCAGTAACATTTTACTAAGGTACGTTGTTTAAGGTTCAATTATTATTAATTCAGCTAAGCTGTTATTATTTGTTTTAGTTTTTATTCTTTTGGTCTCATAAAGTTTTTACCAAAAGTTTAATTATTATTAAATTAATTACACACTCATTATTTGATCATACCTTATCTCGTAAAGTACCCTCATCTATTATAAGCGCGCCAACCTTTGTCGTATTTTTCAACTTCAAAGGCTGGCCTGCCTGGCCACGGCTGCGGGTGTAATAGCCAATACATAAGAGCATGCCATTCGGTCGGCAGGTGTTCTCGGAAGCGGTGATATCGTTCAGCGTGGGCGGGCAGCACTTCCAGGAGGACGCGATCCGGTACGCGCCGGAGCCGGACCACATCTTCGAGTCGTCGCGCAACGTGTCCATCAAGCTGCACCACCGCATCGGCCGCTGGGTGCGCTTGGAGCTGCACTTCGCCGCGCGCTGGATACTCATCAGCGAAGTCGTCTTCGACAGCGGTCGGTGCTCCCCATACCTACTTAATAGTATCTATAAATTCTGTTTGAATCAATGAGTAGTGTTTTGTGTTAACTTCAGAAACTAGTACAAACATCATTTAAAAAAACGTAGACTCAGAAATCATAGTCTTTTTAAGTCATTACATATTATTTATGGACAGATTACAGATTCCGAACTGCCATAGCTAACTCACTTCCTTGGCAATATCTTTATTGAGGGTAGAATCCTCTTAGTCATGGAGCGAAAGCATATTGTGCCCAATATACAAGAACAAGGACGATATAGCTCACTGTGGCAGTTATAGAGGAATGAAATTAACATCACACACCTTCAAGAAACGGAAGAGAATCATTGCATATCGTATGTTTGCGCTTTCTAACATCACAGATAACTAGTTTGGCTTTAAATCTTGAAAATCTGCAACCTACGCTTTTCTAATTATCAAAATAGTAATAGAAAACCACCGGTCCAATTAAGAGAACCTACACTTAATTTTGATTGATTTGGAAAAAGCTTTCGTCCGGGTACGGAGATAGCTCGCCTGGAATTCAATGAGAACTTAGCAACTCCCTGAACAATACCTGTCCATAGTTTTAGTAGTGCTTGTACTATTACAAGACATGTATAATAACACTGGAACATGTGTGAAAAGCCCTGTGGGTCTTGGCGATGCATTCCGGTTAGGGGTGGGAGTGCACCAAGGTTCAACCTTGAGTCCGCTGCTATTCAATGTCTGTTTGGACTATATAGCCAGGGTCATACAAGAATCCGCCCTGGCAGTCTGAAATAATCAGTTACGTTTACTTTTGAATGACTCGCGTTTTGTAAGCTGTTCCTTAAATCTTCCATCGTCCTCATTCCAGACGTGGCGCAAGGCAACTACTCAGCCGAGAGCCTCAAGCCTCTACTCAAGGACAAGTCTTTGGAGGGCGCGGGCGCGGGCGGGCGTGGGGCCGAGGGCGGGGTGGGGGCGGGCGTGTCGACGGCGCGGCGCGAGGATCCCTTGTACGTGGCCATCGTGGTGGGCGTGCTCACGGCGCTCGTCATCCTGCTCGCGGTGGCGGTCTCGCTCATCGTGCACCGCCACCGCCACCGCAAGTGCTTCGCCTCGCCGCTAGGGAAGAACGCTGCGCCCGTTGTTGGCACCGCCACTAGGAACGCTGATGGGTATGACCAAACAATGATTACTTTCATTCACCGTCATTTAATAAAACTGTCCTTTCGTTTGAAATTACCTGATCTAATGTCACTTGATTCACATTAGTTGTTCTGGTACAGGTATTCTGCGTGCGCGCCGCCGGACGCGAAGATGATGCTGGAGTGCGCGCTGGAGATGAAGTGTGACGAGTACCAGGAGCCGTACCAGCCGCTCAAGTGCGCGCCCTACTTCGGCTACAGCGCCGTGCTGCTGGAGATGCAGGAGATGGGCGACGCCGCGCTCTCAGGTGACCCCCCCCCCCCCCTCTCCCCCTGTAGTGACACAGATGCGTGCACGAGCCGTACCTTCCGCTCGAGTACGCGCCCTACTTCGCTTTTATGCGTCAACTTACTTGCCTTTAGTATATCCTTTGTCCTATGATGGCGCAGAAGGTCTAGATCTTACCGATTTCATACGCTAGCCAACTTTCAGACGTTTCCACATTCCTTAAAGGTTGTAATCCTAACTCTGTTTGTGGGTGTGATCAAAGTCACTTCGAAATATGGTCAATCAAGTTCCATTTGCGATTCTTGAGAGTTAATCGAAATTAATTTTGACAGCGTTTCAACAGTTCGTCGTTGACGATTTTCTCGGACCACTTTATACCCCGAATTCGATGAAGACAACAGTTGGCAAAAATCTGTAGCTGTTGCAAAATAACCTAGCGATTATATGTTTCAATATTCAATGGGAAAACTTTTATTTTTAAACTTACTAACTATCCTGACAGGTAACTTATTGCGATAACGAAGCGACAATAGACTAAGAAACAACTTTATTAAAAAAATTATAAATCTAATCTGACAGGTACCTAACTACATTTAAATGACACTGTCTTTAGTGCTGCCTTTGTGAATTCACTCAGATAGCTACAATATAGATCCACTTCCTCTGCTATGCTATTTAGTATGCGGACACGTTTCACACCCATAACGCAGAACAGCGTTGGTGTTAATCAACTTACAAGTGTACACAAACGACTCAAATACTACGAGTAACAATATATATATTGGTGTTGTCGAGCAGACGGCAAAAACACCTATACTTTTTAATTATACTTTAAAGAAAATGCTAATACATAAAACATACAATTTATAGGAATTCTTTGATGACACGGATAAATAAAACTTCATATTTTAATGCTTTAATTTAAGTTAAATATGATAGTAATTAAATTTAATTCTAAGCGACTAGCGTTGATTGTTGTCTTGCCCTTGCAGGGCGTCACATGTATTGTAATGTACCAGCTTAAAATGTAATGCACCTTTGTTGTAATGTACCAGCTTAAAATGTAATGTGAGTATGAGCAATAAATGTTTTGATTCAGACGGCTCGAACTACGAGTACGCCGTGCCGGAGCTGAGCTCGGCGCCGCTGCTGGCGCGGCGCAGCGCGTCCGAGCGCGGCGCCGACACGCTGCGCCTCGCGCGCTCGCCCACGCGCAGCCTCAGGGACTCCACGGTGAGTGACGCTATACATATACACTTCTGGACACATTTATTGGCCCACCTTGTATTTCAGTTTCGTTTGGTCCTAGCTAAAACTTTATATTAGGTCGAGCAAAAGTTTTTATTCAGTTTTGAACCTGACACATTCACAATTTCATTCAATAGTCTTTTTTTTGAATTTCGAACACAGAATTTAAAGAAATAAAAGACAATTTGGAGCCTGTTTGTTGATATCAAACAATCGGATACTAAGAAAACTTGGTTTTATTGGTTTACTTGGACTTAATTCTTGAAAAAGTGATTGAAATCTTTGGTTTTGCAACAAACATTACTTATTCTTAACATTAAGGTGAGGTTCTATCAATAATCTATGGATACTTCACCTGAAGTCGCCGCCCAAGCTGTGGCACTTATTCAGGCCGGACACAGCCAAAGAAATGTGAGTGCTCAACTTTATTTAAGTCGATCTGCGGTCCGAAATGTTTATCGGAGGTACCTAGAGACTGGCGGCTTTGTTCGTCGCCAAGGAAGGCCACGATCACGCAGGCGCGGTCGCAGCCTGATATTTTGGAGGGGGTCACTCACTCACTACCCCAAAAAAAAAAAACGGCGAAGTGCGAGTCGGACTCGCCCACTGAGGGTTCCGTGCCAACTTTAACTGAATTAGTGATCCACTTACTTCCACTAAGCTAAAATACTACAAAATTTTGTTGACAGCAAATATAACTTTGTTTTTCATAGTGTTTGTATGAAAAACAAAGTTATGTTTGCGGTTGTTGAAAATGTGCTATATCTCAAAAACTACTAGTTCGATCCCGTCCAAACCAATTTTCGTTGAAAGTATTATTTTTTTTTAAATTTAAATTCGCTTAGTTTAGAAGTTAAAGGGGGGGGGGGGGGGGCATTTTACCACTTTGGAAGCGTATATCTCGCAAACGTTACAATTTTAGAGAAAATGGATTTAAGAACCTCTATTTCATTTTTCAAACCAAAAAACATTTTTTTGGTTTTAGTTTCATGTATGGAAGCCCCCCTTAGAATTTTCGTAAAGCGGTTAGCAGGATACATCTTCCTACTTACTTTCAACAGTGTGAGGCTTATAGTTACAGAATAAAAAGGCTGTGACATACGGATGGACAGACAGACAGACTTGACGAAACTATAAGGGTTCCGTTTTTTGCCATTCGGCTACGGAACCCTAAAACTGGCCAAGTGCGAGTGGGACTCGCGCACTGAGGGTTTCGTGCCAACTTTAACTAAATTAAGGCATGTTGGCAGCAAATTTAAGTTTGTTTTTCATAGTATTTGTATGCAAGACAAAGTTATATTTGCGGTTGTTGAAAATGTGCTATATCTCAAAAAGTAGGTACTAGTACGATCTCGTTCAAACTAAAGTTCATTTAAAGTGTTTGTTAGATAAGCACTACATTGTCCTATTTTTAATTTTTGTATTTTAGTTCAAAAGTTAGAGAGGGACCACTCATTTTACTTCTTTGGAAGCGTCTATCTTACAAACGTTTGACTTTCAGATAAAATGGTTTTAGAAACCTCAATGTCATTTTGAGACACCTATCCATAAACACATATTTGCTCAAACCACATGCATAGGTTTGAGCAAAAAAAAATTTTTTTTTAGTTCCAGTCATTATTTTTTGTATAGCATTTGTAAAGCGGTAACCAAGTTACATCTGATAATAATGCTAATATTTTTGGAAAGTGGCTGTGACATGCGGACGGACAGTCAGACAGACTTGACGAGACTACAAGGGTTTCCGTATATTGCCATTCGACTACGAAAACCTAAAAAAAGGTATCTGGAATAAAATAATGAGAAGACAGCCCTTATTTTGAATCTTTATCAAACAACAATCTTTATCATTACATCGCATATCGATTTTACTAGTTTTAACAAAACAACGTAGTTTAGTTCCTTGTTTCTAAACTGGGTCATTTTCAAGTTTTTATGGACATCGTACATAGTTCATAAAAACAGTACTAGATGTCAGCAAACTAAAAAAATATTACTGTTCCCCTAATAGTAATTTCTAGCTACTACTACTAGCTTTCCCTTTTGTTTTTTGGAAAATTTCTGAGATTTTTTAATTAGACCTTAGATTTTGGGGGGGGGTCATGTCCCCTGTGACCCCCCCCTTCGGACCGCGCCTGCGATCACGGGTCACAACTGAAAGGCAGGATCGATTCATCGTGACGACCAGCTTGAGAAATCGTCACCTTACCTCCATTGAGATACAAAACCAACTTCGCGACTTCCACGGAGTATCTGTGAGCGCTCGAACTGTTCGGAGAAGGTTAAAAGAACGCGATATGGTACCACACAAGCCAGCTAATGGGCCCAAACTAACGCGAGCCCACCGAACAGCGCGCCTTCATTTCGCACGCAGTCATTTAAACTGGACACAGCAAGATTGGAGCCGTGTACTCTTTTCTGAGGAGTCTAAAATTGTGTTACATGGCAATGATGGAAGGAAGAAGGTCTACCGACGTAAGGGAGAGCGTTTCGCACAATGCTGCTTTGAAGAGAGGGTTGCTTATGGCGGTGGCTGCTCGTGGACTGTCTGGGGCGGCGGTACAGGACCACGGCTGCCAACATTAAATGCTGAAAGGTACATTCGTGAGTGCTTAGAACCTCACGTGATACCATACGCGGACTATGTGGGCCCAAATTTCCTTTTTATGCATGATAATGCAAGAGCCCATGCGGCCGGAATCGTCAGGGAATAACTTCGGGATGTGAACATCACAGTTATGGACTGGCCAGCCAGAAGCCCAGACATGAACCCCATTGAGCATATGTGGGACAAGCTAAAAAGACGTGTTAGGGCTAGTCAGCCAGTTGCCCAGACGATGCAGGAGTTGAAAACTGCCATAGAAGAGGAATGGGAGATGATCCCTCAAAATTTCATAGAGCGGTTGATAAACTCTATGCCTAATCGTATGAGAGCTGTGGTAGATGCCCATGGAGGCAACACGCGTTATTAAATTAAACCTTTATTTGATAAAACATGTTTATTATTCAAAAATCAATTGTCTTTAACAAGGACATATCCGACTTTTTAGGCGTAGCGCCATGTCGTATGGTATTCTGAATCCAAATTTAAACAATACGATCGAAAACGATGGTAAAATGTATCAGGTTTAAAACTGCATCAACAGTTTTTGTTCAATCTAGCAATCATATTTCGGTAGGGGCCATCGAAACTCTAAGGTGGGCCAATAGATGTGTCCAGAAGTGTATATATATACTAGCGGACCCAGCGAACTTTGCTTCGCTCCTAGCACCGACCCCTCCCGGCCCCGTCTCGCCTAGACTTGTAATTTCAAAAGTTAAGAAAATCACTATATTTGATCAGTTATCGAGCGGGATGAAAAATTATCAAATTACTAAAATGGCTATAAAAAAATAGGGGTTGGTGATAAAAATTTAAGGTTGTATGTATTTTTTAATGCCACATTATAAAAAAATAAAAACAAAAAAATTCGTCCAAAAATAAAAAATAAAAACATTTTAAGGGTTAAAAACCCTTATCACTTAGGGATATGAAAAATATATAGTAGCCGATTCTCAGACCTACTTCGCATATAAAATTTGGTAAGAATCGGTAAAGCCGTTTCAGAGGAGTACGGGAACGAACATTGTGACACGAAAATTTTATATATAAGATTTTGTACTGTAACGTTGTATATTTTTGTCTAAGTTCGCGTGAAACGAAAAGCTAAATGGATGTAGGACTTCAGTCCATATTTTGGCATAGATAAGATGGATGGTGACACTGACATGTGTCAAGTGTGACAGCTGCTTTTTTCCGGTTCCGCACTGTTGGTCGTGCGTCGGAGTGGAACGTTTGTTATAATAATGTATTAGAAGTGAAAATTATAATGGGGCACGCCCCAAATTATTTTGTAGTTTGATAGTTACTCCTGGTAAGTATCTGCAGAAAGGTTTGCGTTGAATTTTGTTTGTTGCGAGACATTTCTTAGAGTCTGAGCACATGGTTCTTTTATCGTTTCAGACGCCGCCAACATGTCAATTTGGATGAATTAATTTCAAAAATGATTTGATATAAATGACTGGAAAATGGTAAGTATTTCGGGGAAACTCCTCTGGAAATCCTTGTAAAGAAAATGTAGCCTACCTACATCTGGGCATATTGTATTGAGAGTTGTAATTTTTATCATTTCAGGTCTCAAATAGAAAAATTAGCATAAATGTTTAGTAATTAATTCAGAAATTATATGGCGAGCCAGCTTTTGCAGGTATTAAATTGGTTTATTATAGATTTCATAAATAGGGTGATGAAAAGTATAACCACCCTCACTTAGAAAAAAAATTGGTTGTTAACTAGAACCTTCTTTTATTTCTAGGTTTCGCTTTTGATATGTGTCTGTAAGTTGAACAGTCACAATTTGGTGATCATGTTGTAACCTCAGGTAAATATTTATTATGAAAAGTTAGTGTTTTTTAACTTTTACTTTGGTTTGTGCGTTGAACTAACCTTTTGTAAATTCTTTTCAGTGACCTTACTTAGACCTTACTTAGACCTTACTTAGACCTTACTAAGACCTTACTTAGACCTCATTTGGATTAATTTTTGAAGTCAGAACTTCCTTATGGATTGATTTGCTTCTTGTCTGCTGTTTTGAGGATGGATCGGTATCGGTGAAATTTTGGGGTAATGTTGCAGAATTGTTTGTAGTTTGATGCAACAAAGATTTGAAATAGTAACCTCCGTTGAAATCAAAGGTTGGTTTTCCTTGTATTACTTTAACTTTAGTGAAAAGTGGGATAATTTAGCTATTAATTTAGGCATAATTTAGGAATCCCTTTGAGGATAAATTTTGGAATTTATTTAGGTAATTAAACACTTAAATTGGTGGTTTATCTTTATTTAATTAGAAATTTGTGAACATTAAGATTTGTAATAGTATAGATATTGATAACTAAATTAGAACCTAACCTAGTCTCTACTGTATTCTGAGCTATTAAGTTTTGAATTTGATTTGTTTAAAGGTGTTAAAAGGTAGATGTGTAATAGCAAATTTGAATAAACTTTTGTTGCCAAATGCTATACCCGGATTTCTTTATTTCATTCGAATATTAGTACCTTTTAAACACCCTTTGTCCACACTAGCCGGGAGTGACTGCGACAAATGGCGCCCAACTTTAGAATTAGTTATTAGTACAATTTTGAGCACTTTGTTGTTAGAATTTTTTTGGAATGCTAATTAACCACCATATTATTTAGCTTAGGTTTATTTTGCCTGTGTTACTAACTGGTTAGGAATTATCCCACAAGTTTAGTGTTGCATCAAACAATTTGTATTTACTAACCAAATAAAGGTTGTTGTTACGGTGTAAACCTTATTTTGTGAAATCCCAAAACCTTTTGTTTGCTTTTACTTAGCATTAATAAATTACTCTAAACCTGTTTAAATATTGTGATATATTTTGAGTTGTTTTGGTTGTAATATTTTGGACTCACTTTGTAATGTTTTGTATGAAAACTTGTAAAAATATAAACCACCAAAAGAAATAGTAAATAATTTGATTTAACAGTAATTTATACAAGTTTGAGTTGGGAATTAGTTGAATTAATTTTGCATTTTAATTATTGCTTTTGTTATGGGTACATTGATAAATGAGTTATGAAGTAAATGTAGGGTCATTGTGGTTACGCGTCAGCGTTATTGGAGTTGTTCTGAAAACGAATTAAATTATGTTACTTGCATTTGTTTTGTATATAAACCAAGAAATCAGTTACAATTTTCTTGGTGTAATGCATTGTTTTGGTAAATTGACTCTGTTGTTTCCTATTAGGCGTGCTACTGGTACAGATGTTGCCAAAAATTTTAGAAACCATTTATAGTGATTCATGAGTTACTGAAACCGTGATTGTGGTTAAATTGGACACATATTATGGGATCGTGATTCAGGGAGGCACTGGTTTGTTACAACATTCCTAAACATAATTTTACAGGGATACCGCGACGGAGTACGCAGTAACTATGCCTAAGGAGTATTATGTCGGTGAGTTCGGTTGTTTAAAGGATTTTTTTTTGGAAGTTTTTAGTGTCCGTGCTAGACATGCCACAAATTTTGTTGTTTTAGGGCGCAGAAATGCGTTTTGATTTTTGGTTGGTGATGTAGTTTGGGAGTCCAGCTACACTCAAGTGATGCCCAATTTGGCACCAGTTTGTTTGTTTTTTGTTTGGTGTGGGATCACTGAGGTATTTTTCACCATTTTGTTTACGAGTTGGAGGCTATGGATGGTCGTTCACTCGGTTCGTGGCATTTAAGGATATTGAGACATAAGTTTTGATTCGACTAGAGTTTCTTTGGTTGTGTTTAAATTGATGAAAATTCTAAACACAAAAGTGAAAGGGTTCAGTTTTATTTAGATTGAGAAATAAAACTGTTTAGTTTTTGTATGATGAAGTATGAAAGGCGAGGTTGATAAGATAGTTTGCTTGTGGAAGAATGAAATTAATTTGTTTGTGGGTATGTGTTAGCGGAAACCTTAAGTTAAGTCGCTTGAAACTTATGATTTTGAATTGTTGTCTAGCATGAGGTCGTTTTGGAATTATTTGAATGTGTTTGTTGCCCGATTTTTGACTTAATTAACTTTATGAGTAAATAAAAAAAAAATATACTTTGATATTGAGATTTTATTTTGAGGGCTTTTGGATAATTTTGAACAGAACATTCAATGTAGTTGATTTGTTTTTTTTTTGTGAGCTTTTGGATTATTTTGAACAGAACAATCTTTAATGGCGTTGACGTTGATATCTTTAGGTATTTATGAATGTTTTTAGTTGGAAAAAAAATTAAAACGGCGTTTTTGAGTTTATATTTTCAGGTAGCTATTTTGGATATTTTGAACAGAAAATCTTAAATAGCTTTGAGTTAAGATTTTTTTGAGGTATCGTCGATATTTTGGAATGGAATATTCTTAAATAGCGTTGATTTTGAGTTTTTTTTTTGTAGGTCTTTTGAATAATTTTAGCAGAGCTACCTTAAATAACATAGTGTTAGTTGTTTTGAGGTCCTTTGGAACATATTAATTTTTTTGGTATATACTTTTGGACCTACAGTAATAGTTTGAATCGTTCTTGTGAAATTGTTTGCCCTTTTAGTGTCAGTTGAGATTGTTGCATAGTGGAAGGAGATTATTTTGATTTTATTTTGGCATTTGGTAACAGTACATATTTTTACAGTTACGGAAGCTGGGGACAGCTTTCGGTTCACTGTAGTGAACCTCTTTTCTTTGGGAGGGGGGTATTGTAACGTTGTATATTTTTGTCTAAGTTCGCGTGAAACGAAAAGCTAAATGGATGTAGGACTTCAGTCCATATTTTGGCATAGATAAGATGGATGGTGACACTGACATGTGTCAAGTGTGACAGCTGCTTTTTTCCGGTTCCGCACTGTTGGTCGTGCGTCGGAGTGGAACGTTTGTTATAATAATGTATTAGAAGTGAAAATTATAATGGGGCACGCCCCAAATTATTTTGTAGTTTGATAGTTACTCCTGGTAAGTATCTGCAGAAAGGTTTGCGTTGAATTTTGTTTGTTGCGAGACATTTCTTAGAGTCTGAGCACATGGTTCTTTTATCGTTTCAGACGCCGCCAACATGTCAATTTGGATGAATTAATTTCAAAAATGATTTGATATAAATGACTGGAAAATGGTAAGTATTTCGGGGAAACTCCTCTGGAAATCCTTGTAAAGAAAATGTAGCCTACCTACATCTGGGCATATTGTATTGAGAGTTGTAATTTTTATCATTTCAGGTCTCAAATAGAAAAATTAGCATAAATGTTTAGTAATTAATTCAGAAATTATATGGCGAGCCAGCTTTTGCAGGTATTAAATTGGTTTATTATAGATTTCATAAATAGGGTGATGAAAAGTATAACCACCCTCACTTAGAAAAAAAATTGGTTGTTAACTAGAACCTTCTTTTATTTCTAGGTTTCGCTTTTGATATGTGTCTGTAAGTTGAACAGTCACAATTTGGTGATCATGTTGTAACCTCAGGTAAATATTTATTATGAAAAGTTAGTGTTTTTTAACTTTTACTTTGGTTTGTGCGTTGAACTAACCTTTTGTAAATTCTTTTCAGTGACCTTACTTAGACCTTACTTAGACCTTACTTAGACCTTACTAAGACCTTACTTAGACCTCATTTGGATTAATTTTTGAAGTCAGAACTTCCTTATGGATTGATTTGCTTCTTGTCTGCTGTTTTGAGGATGGATCGGTATCGGTGAAATTTTGGGGTAATGTTGCAGAATTGTTTGTAGTTTGATGCAACAAAGATTTGAAATAGTAACCTCCGTTGAAATCAAAGGTTGGTTTTCCTTGTATTACTTTAACTTTAGTGAAAAGTGGGATAATTTAGCTATTAATTTAGGCATAATTTAGGAATCCCTTTGAGGATAAATTTTGGAATTTATTTAGGTAATTAAACACTTAAATTGGTGGTTTATCTTTATTTAATTAGAAATTTGTGAACATTAAGATTTGTAATAGTATAGATATTGATAACTAAATTAGAACCTAACCTAGTCTCTACTGTATTCTGAGCTATTAAGTTTTGAATTTGATTTGTTTAAAGGTGTTAAAAGGTAGATGTGTAATAGCAAATTTGAATAAACTTTTGTTGCCAAATGCTATACCCGGATTTCTTTATTTCATTCGAATATTAGTACCTTTTAAACACCCTTTGTCCACACTAGCCGGGAGTGACTGCGACAAATGGCGCCCAACTTTAGAATTAGTTATTAGTACAATTTTGAGCACTTTGTTGTTAGAATTTTTTTGGAATGCTAATTAACCACCATATTATTTAGCTTAGGTTTAATTTTGCCTGTGTTACTAACTGGTTAGGAATTATCCCACAAGTTTAGTGTTGCATCAAACAATTTGTATTTACTAACCAAATAAAAGTTGTTGTTACGGTGTAAACCTTATTTTGTGAAACCCCATTTGTTGTGTTTGATTTTATTTAGCATTTAAAATGCCCACAATCTGTTTAAGTATTGTGATATATTTTGAGTTGTTTTGGTTGTAATATTTTGGACTCGCTTTATATTGTTTTGTATGAAAACTTGTAAAAATATAAACCACCAAAGGAAATAGTAAATAATTTGATTTAACAGTGATATAACAGTAATTTATACAAGTTTGAGTTGGGAATTAGTTGAATTAATTTTGCATTTTAATTATTGCTTTTGTTATGGGTACATTGATAAATGAGTTATGAAGTAAATGTAGGGTCATTGTGGTTACGCGTCAGCGTTATTGGAGTTGTTCTGAAAACGAATTAAATTATGTTTCTTGCATCTGTTTTGTATATAAACCAAGAAATCAGTTACAACTTTCTCGGTGTAACGCATTGTTTTGGTAAATCGACTCTGTTGTTTCCTATTAGGCGTGCTACTGGTACGAATGTTGCCAAAAATTTTATAAACCATTTATAGTGATTCATGAGTTAATGAAACCGTGATTGTGGTTAATTGGACACATATTATGGGATCGTGATTCAGGGAGGCACTGGTTTGTTACAACATTCCTTAACATAATTTTACAGGGATACCGCGACGGAGTACGCAGTAACTATGCCTAAGGAGTATTATGTCGGTGAGTTCGGTTTTTTAAAGGATATTTTTTGAAGTTTTTAGTGTCCGTGCTAGACATGCCACAAATTTTGTTGTTTTAGGGCGCGGAAATGCGTTTTGATTTTTGGTTGGTGATGTAGTTTGGGAGTCCAGCTACACTCAAGTGATGCCCAATTTGGCACCAGTTTGTTTGTTTTTTGTTTGGTGTGGGATCACTGAGGTATTTTTCACCATTTTGTTTACGAGTTGGAGGCTATGGATGGTCGTTCACTCGATTCGTGGCATATTGAGGTTATTAAGACATAAGTTTTGATTCGACTAGAGTTTCTTTGGTTGTGTTTAAATTGATGAAAATTCTAAACACAAAAGTGAAAGGGTTCAGTTTTATTTAGATTGAGAAATAAAACTGTTTAGTTTTTGTATGATGAAGTATGAAAGGCGAGGTTGATAGGATGTTTGCTTGTGGAAGAATGAAATTAATTTGTTTGTGGGTATGTGTTAGCGGAAACCTTAAGTTAAGTCGCTTGAAACTTATGATTTTGAATTGTTGTCTAGCATGAGGTCGTTTTGGAATTATTTGAATGTGTTTGTTGCCCGATTTTTGACTTAATTAACTTTATGAGTAAATTGAAAAGAAATATACTTTGTTTTGTAGAATTTATTATGAGGGCTTTTGGATAATTTTGAACAGAACATTCAATGTAGTTGATTTGTTTTTTTTGTGAGCTTTTGGATTATTATGAACAGAGCAATCTTTAATGGCGTTGACGTTGAGATCTTTAGGTATTTATGAATGTTTTTAGTTGGAAAAAAATTTAAAACGGCGTTTTTGAGTTTATATTTTCAGGTAGCTATTTTGGATATTTTGAACAGAAAATCTTAAATAGCTTTGAGTTAAGATTTTTTGAGGTATCGTCGATATTTTGGAATGGAATATTCTTAAATAGCGTTGATTTTGAGTTTCTATTTGTAGATCTTTTGAATAATTTTAGCAGAGCACCCTTAAATAACATAGGTTAGCTTTTTTTGAGGTCCTTTGGGACATATTTTTTTGGTATATACTTTTGATCTACAGTAATAGTTTGAATCCTTCTTGTGAAATTGTTTGCCCTATTAGTGTCAGTTTGAACTTGTTGGATAGTGGAAGGAAATTATTCTGGTTTTATTTTGGCATTTGGTAACAGTACACATTTTTACAGTTACGGAAGCTGGGGACAGCTTTCGGTTCACTGTAGTGAACCTCTTTTCTTTGGGAGGGGGGTATTGTAACGTTGTATATTTTTATGTAAGTTCGCGTGAAACGAAAAGCTAAATGGATGTAGGACTTCAGTCCATATTTTGGCATAGATAAGATGGATGGTGACACTGACATTTGTCAAGTGTGACAGCTGCTTTTTTTCCGGTTCCGCACTGTTGGTCGTGCGTCGGAGTGGAACGTGTGTGGAAAATGAAAAATTAGATATTTGAATATGGGGCACGCCCCAAATTATTTTGTAGTTTGATAGTTATTCCTGGTAAGTATCTGCAGAAAGGTTTGCGTTGATTTTTGTTCGTTGCGAGACATTTCTTAGAGTCTGAGCACATGGTTCTTTTTATCGTTTCAGACGCCGCCAACATGTCAATTTGGATAAATTAAATTCGAAAAATGATTTGATATAAACTACTGGAAAAATGGTAAGTATTGTTGGGGAAACTCCTTTGAAAATCCTTGTTAAGAAAATGTAGCCTACCTACATCTGGGCATATTGTATTGAGAGTTGTAATTTTTATCATTTCAGGTCTCAAATAGAATAATTAGCATAAATGTTTAGTAACCAATTCAGAAATTGTATGGCGAGCCAGCTTTTGCAGGTGTTGAATTGGTTTATTATGGATTTCATGGATGGGGTGATGAGGGGTATGACCACCCTCACTTAGAAAAAAAAAATTGGTTGTTAACTGGAACTTTCTTTTATTTCTGGGTTTCGCTTTTGATGTGTGTCTGTGAGTTGAGCAGTCACGGTTTGGTGATCATGTTGTAACCTCAGGTAAATATTTATTATGAAAAGTTAGTGTTTTTTAACTTTTACTTTGGTTTGTGCGTTGAACTAACCTTTTGTAAATTCTTTTCAGTGACCTTACTTAGACCTTACTTAGACCTTACTAAGACCTCATTTGGATTATTTTTGAAGTCAGATTTTACTTATGGAATGATTTGCTTCTTGTCTGCGGTTTTGAGGATGGACCGGTATTGGTGAAATTTTGGGGTAATGTTGCAGAGTTGTCTGTAGTTTGATGCAACAAAGATTTGAAATAGTAACCTCCGTTGAAATCCAAGGTTGGTTTTCCTTGTATTTACTTTAACTTTAATGAAAAGTGGGATAATTTAGCTATTAATTTAGGCATAATTTAGGAATCCCTTTGAGGATAAATTTTGGAATTTATTTAGGTAATTAAACACTTAAATTGGTGGTTTATCTTTATTTAATTAGAAATTTGTGAACATTAAGATTTGTAATAGTATAGATATTGATAACTAAATTAGAACCTAACCTAGTCTCTACTGTATTCTGAGCTATTAAGTTTTGTATTTGATTTTTTTTTGAAGGTGTTAAAAGGTAATTGTGAAATAGCAAATTTGAATAAACTTTTGTTGCCAAATGCTATACCCGGATTTCTTTATTTCATTCGAATATTAGTACCTTTTAAACACCCTTTGTCCACACTAGCCGGGAGTGACTGCGACAAATGGCGCCCAACGTGGGGCTATTTATTTTGGTTTTCAAAGATCTTTATTTTAATAAATAATTACAGTGGTAGTCTTAGGTCGAGTGTACATTATTTCTAGGTCTAGAACAGCGGAAATCAAGACAGTTAATGAGGCTACATGCCTATTGCATCGTAAAGTAAAATATCCTATCCTTATCCTTTCCTTTGGACATTCCCAGACATCGCCATCTAGCCCCAAAGTAAGCTACTCAAAGCTTGTGTTATGGGTGCCAGACAACGGATATAATACTTAAATACTTTTTTTTTGTAAATATATACATGATATACATAGAAAACACCCAGACCAATACAAACAGACATGTTCATGCACACAAATGTTTGTATTGTGCGGGGATCGAACCCGCACCCGCTGCGTAGTAGGCGATTTCTCGACCACTACACCAGACGGGTCGTCTGGTGTCAGTGTAGTAGTCGAAAATAACATGTTACTTACGTTGTTCATTAATATAGCATACTTACGAACACTTTGCACAGTTGCTCGTTTACGACAGATACATAGTGTTAGCGACGCGCTCATTGAGTGACCATTTACTTTTATTATTTTTAAAAACAAGGTAGTTCATAAGTTTTTTTATTCATGCCTACCGCTAACTCCTAAGTATAGTTAAGACGTATAAATGTAAAATTAGTCTTCAGCCGTGCGTAGGCCACACCGCTCGGCCACACGGATGTATCGGTTTCCATTGAAATACAGTGCTTCGTTTTCAAAGTTGCGGTTTTCATTCCTCATCTTACGTTCCTCCCTGCATCGTCAACAGTGGTCTTCGATCCGAATATGTTTTATACTCCACGCAAAATGCAAACTCGGAGTGCGGCTTTAAACCAGCGACAGAAAGAGGAACGTGACACGCAGAAAAACGACGGCGTAGTGAACGAGGCCGCCATGTTGGAGTGTGAGCACGCGGTTGTGACCGGCAACGAAAATGATCAAGAAATGCCCCAGCAGCTAACGAAAATCATTGCTGGCAGCATCAAGTCGGAAACCGTGCCTCAGGGTTCACATTCATACGTGCAAAAACCGTCTGCATCTTGCATTACGAAGATATCATGTGGCAACCGTTCACGCAGATCATCGGCGTCTAAAGATGCGAAACGGAAGCAACTTTTATTAGAAGCCGCCAAGCAAAAGGCTGCGATACAAATGGACTTAATAGATAAGACACTAGAAGCGAACTTGGCAGCACTAGATGACGAGGAAGACGCAGAGGAATACAGTTCACAAATCGATGGAGATGACTTTCCCCGCCGCCAAGTAGCTGACTGGGTGGAGCACCAGAGTAGACAGAATTTAGAACCACCAGAAGAGCAGCAAGCCCACGAGAATGGCACCAACACGGGCATGCTGCGCCCTGCATCAACGCCGGCACCAGCACCCGGCACCGCAGCGCCTGCTGTCCCGGCGCACGCAGCGCCCGACGGCACCCTCGCGACGCTCAATAATACGGTTCAAGTTCTTGCTAGTGCGCTGAAAGAAATATCAACCAGTAGTGTCAACAACAACATGCCTAATGCCAGCTTGCTAAGTCGCATCAGTACGCCTAAGGACCTACCTGAGTTCTCGGGCGATCAGCTTGAATGGCTACAGTTTAAGCAGGCCTACGAGGAGTCTTCTGAAGTATGTAAGTTCTCTGACAAAGAAAACCTGTGGAGATTGCGCAAATGCTTACGCGGCGCGGCCAAGGACGCTGTCTCAGCATTGTTTATCAGCGCCACGACACCAAAGAAAGTAATGGACACATTGGAGCTACGATTTGGGAATTCAGATGGCATTATTGGTCGCATTCTACAAGACTTGAATAAGCTTCAACCGCTTCAAATAGACTATCACAAAGATATTGTCGCCTTTGCCGTGAAAGTCCAGAACTTTGTGGAGGCAGTGAAAGCAGTCGGCCGCGAAGAATACCTTCAGGGCGTCAACATCATCTCGATAATCTTGGCCAAGCTTCCTACAGTACTCATATCGAAGTGGTCCGACTACAGCTATAATCTTATCAAAGAAGGGCACACATCTAGACTGGTCATATTATCTGATTTTTTAAGCGAGGAAGCTATAAAGATCTCCACAACTGCAAATATGTTATTATCTACATCGCGACAAGATCAACAAAGGAAAAGTGGCATCAATAACGCTACAAGGTCGCATACAGTGCTAGTTCAAGCCGAGCAAGATAATGACAAGTGCCAGTTTTGTAAAAAATCTACGCATCAATTAACCGAGTGCAAACAGTTTAAGAAAGCGCTGCGCAAAACAAGATGGCAATATCTAAAACGAAACGGTTTGTGCTTCCGCTGTCTGATAAGTAAACATGAAAGGGAGTCGTGCACAGCGCCTGTGTGCGACAAGGACGGTTGCGGGCAGGCACATCATCCTTTGCTGCATTACGAAGTGAAGAACTCCAGTGAGCGCGGCGCCGAGGCGAGTTCGCGTGCACCGAATAGTGGTACAGCTGTGAAAGTGCCGTGCGAAAGGGAACTCACAGTCGTTCCGGAAACGTTAACTTTTATTAACTCAAGTGATAAAGTTCTGTTGAAAGTAGTGTCAGTGCGCGTACTCGGACCTAATGGTGTCGTAGACAGCACCGCGTTGCTGGATGACGGGTCGTCGGTGTCACTCATAAGTGCTTCGTTGGCAGCGCGAGCGGGCCTCCGCGGCCGACCTCACGCGCTTCGTGTGCGCGGCGCGTTCGGTGATAGTGAGCTAGTGTGCGACTCGACTATCGTCGATGTGGACCTTGCGGGTATGGACGATAAGGTATATAATATTAAGATGCGTTGTGTCAATGAGTTAAACTTACCATTTCAAACTTTGTCTATTTTGAATTGTGTCAATTACTCTCATCTCAATGATATAAAAGATAAACTTTGTATTTCTGATTCAAAACCTGAAATCTTGATCGGACAAGATAATCATCATTTGTTGCTACCTTTTCAAGTTAAATTAGGGAAATCAAACGAGCCGTCTGCTACCCTTACCCCCCTAGGCTGGTGTGTGCATGGGAAAATGTGTATTTCTCGAAGCCGCCGTCCGTACGTAGGATCTCAGGTCGATGACGATGCTGCGACCAACCTGTTTCTAGTCGGTTACGACGAGGAAAGCATCTTGCAGGATATTCACGAGGAGGTCCGGCGTTCTTTCATCATAGACTCGTTAGGTGTGATGTGCAAGCCACGCCAAAACGCGGAGGAGGCGCGCGCCACCGCGCTGCTGGAGGAGTCCGCGGCGCTGAAGCAGGGCCGCTGGCACGTGCGCTTGCCATGGAAGGATGAGCGCTGCAGCCTGCCCGACGCTCATCCCGCTGCGCTCACCAGGATGAAAGGTATCGAAAGAAAAATGAGTAAGGATTTAGGTTTTGCTAAAAGGTATCAGGAGCGAGTGGATCATTTGCTAATTAATGATTATGCCAAAGAAGTGATGGACCCAAACGTCACACCGCCGAGGACGTGGTACTTACCTCACTTCGGTGTGGACAACCCCAACAAACAGAAACTGCGCCTGGTTTTCGACGCCGCCTGTAAGGTAAAAGGTTATTCTCTTAATGATTTCTTACTTACTGGACCAGATCTGCTGTCATCGCTGCTTGGTATAATACTGCGCTTCAGGGAGAATATAATAGCAGTAACAGGTGATATAAGAGATATGTTCTTGAGAATCAAAATCCATACTGAAGACCAAGACGCACTAAGGTTTCTGTGGAGGAACAGTCCGTCAGAGGACATGAAAACCTTTGTTATGACATCTCTCATCTTTGGGGCTAACTGTTCTCCGTTTATAGCTCAGTTTATCAAAAACAAAAATGCCCAATATCTATCTTCAAAGTTTCCTGCTGCTGCTGTCGATGCAGTCTGCAATTCTCACTACATGGATGACTACATCGATAGCTTGGAGGATGAAGCGGCAGCAATCGAAATGGTCAAAAATGTAAGTGACATTCATAGGGCGGGCGGATTCGAGATTAGAAACTGGACGAGTAACAGCATTACTGTATTAAATAGCATACCAACTGAAACGCTCGGCACCGCTTCTGTTAAGTTCAAGGTCGGCCAGCAACACGGGAGCGAACGTACGTTAGGCATGATATGGTTCCCCGCAGATGATATGCTAGGCTTCGATTTGTCATTAAAACGTATTCCAGAAGACATTATTAGAGGTGCTGAAAGGCCAACTAAACGCTTGATGCTAAAGGTAATTATGTCAATTTTCGACGTCTTAGGTTTCCTAGCACCGATAACCATTCAAGGACGAATCATGCTCCAAGATACGTGGCGATTAAACGTAAGCTGGGATCAGCAAATTCCTGACAGCATCTATAACAAGTGGCGCAAATGGATTGACCTACTTATAGAAATAAATACCATACGTATACCTAGATGCCACAAAACAGCTGCTGCCGCGAACGACAGAGACAGGACATTATCAGGTGTGCGTGAAAGCGAGATGCAAGATTCACTCACGGCGGCCGCGGCCGCCCCTTTCCCCGCGCCTGCCCCCTCTGCCTTTGTTCATGCGCTTGCACCGGGAGCGGGCGCTACGAATGCTACGACCGCTCATAAATTCGTAGCACATGCTACGATAAACGGTGGTGCTACATCGCAATCCAGCTATAGGAACTTGCAGCTACATATGTTTTGTGATGCTAGCACAAAAGCTATGTGTACTGTGGCGTATTGGCGATGGGAACAAAATAATAACATATGCGTTTCTTTCATTGCTAGTAAGTGCAAAGTTATGCCTATAAAGTCGTTAACCATGCCTAGGGCGGAGCTGCAAGCCGCTTTGTTAGCCGCAAGGTTAGCTAGCACAATAGAAAGGGAACACAGGTTAACTCCGATACGTAAGTTTTTTTGGTGTGATTCCACTACAGTGCTTTATTGGATTCGCAACAACACACGTACTTACAAAGCGTTTGAGGCAAACCGGTTGGGCGAGATCGACGAATTAACTCGCATGGAAGACTGGAGGTATGTTCCTACTAAACTGAATGTCGCTGACTTGGCTACACGGGAGACCTTTGATGGCAATTTACGAGACGAGTGGTTCAAAGGTCCAAATTTCATTTACCACGATGAATCTACTTGGCCCAAGGACATTACAAACACTTCGATAATGACATCGGAATGTGTCGCAGTTGTGCAACAACAACAACACATCGTAGCCAACTTACCTGTGCCTGATCCAGAAAGATTTTCGTCGTGGTTACGTTTGTTGCGGGCTACGGCTACTGTGTTGAAGTTTATTGACAAGTGTAAAGGTCAGTCCGGGCGTATTGATGCTGATGCTATGGAGCGTGCTGAGCTGTTGTTAATGAAGCATGCTCAGAGCGAAAGCTTTTCAGATGAGATAAACGCACTAAGAAATAATGAGTCATTGCATCGAAGTAGCAGGCTACTTTCTTTATCGCCGTTTTTTGATGAGCATGGCGTACTGAGGGCTGGCGGCCGCATCGATGCGGCCCGAAATATAAGTTTAAATGTGAAGAGGCCGATAATACTAGATGGACGACATCCAGTATCTAAGCTCATTGCCCGGCACTATCACATAAAATCAGCTCATGGAAACCAAGAAGCTGTGGTCAATGAGCTGAGGCAGCGATACTGGTTGCTGAAGCTTAGACCTACCGTGAAGGCCGTTGTCTCCAGATGCATGTTTTGCAGAATCCGCAAAAGCAAGCCGCAGGTGCCACGCATGGGGGATCTCCCGCAGGCCCGGGTCGCTCATCATCAGCGCCCCTTCTCATTCTGCGGGCTAGACCTTTTTGGACCGCTCGAGGTAACTGTTGGTCGAAGACGAGAGAAAAGGTATGGTGTAATATTTACCTGTCTCACGGTGCGTGCCGTTCACATCGAGTTGGTATCCTCTCTCACTTCTGACGCGTTGATTATGGCGCTGCGACGGATGGCTGCAAGGCGTGGCTGGCCAAGCCACCTCTACTCAGATAATGGTACTAACCTGCGAGGCGCCGACAAGGAGCTGCAACTGGCAACGCATACGCTGGACACTGAAAAGCTGATAAATGCAGGTATGAATAACGGGATGAAGTGGTATTTTATTGCTCCAGCCAGCCCTCACTGGGGTGGGGCGTGGGAGCGGTTGATTCGGAGCATAAAAACGTCACTTAAAGTCGTGTTGACTGAACGTGCACCAAGGGACGAAGTTTTAAGCACATTGTTAGCTGAAGTGGAAAACATAGTTAACAGCCGTCCCCTGACACACGTCTCGGTTGACCCAGGAGACATCGAGACTCTCACTCCCAACCATTTTCTCCTCGGCTCGTCGTCAAATTTGCCCGTCATGGGAGAATTCGACGACTCTGACCTTTATTTACGTAAGCAATGGCGCACAGCACAAAGGCTTGCCGACATGTACTGGCGAAGGTGGGTAAAAGAAGTTTTACCCGATCTAATACCCAGATCAAAGTGGCAAGATGAAAAGAAACCGTTGCGGGTCGGCGATTTCGTTCTGGTGGTAGACCCGAACTCTCCGCGCAACACGTGGCTTAAAGGCCTCGTGACTCAAGTGTTTCCCGGGAAAGACGGCCGTATCAGGTTGGTGGAAGTACGAACAGCGACCGGGACCTTACGGCGTTCGGCGGCTCGCGTCGCTCCTATACTCCTTAGTGATGAGTGCTGAGACAGCACTAGGGTGGGGAATGTTAGCGACGCGCTCATTGAGTGACCATTTACTTTTATTATTTTTAAAAACAAGGTAGTTCATAAGTTTTTTTATTCATGCCTACCGCTAACTCCTAAGTATAGTTAAGACGTATAAATGTAAAATTAGTCTTCAGCCGTGCGTAGGCCACACCGCTCGGCCACACGGATGTATCGGTTTCCATTGAAATACAGTGCTTCGTTTTCAAAGTTGCGGTTTTCATTCCTCATCTTACGTTCCTCCCTGCATCGTCAACACATAGGCTATTGCTAGCACATATACACGTCCTAACATTGGCCGTACTACAGCTTCGGGACAATTGTGGGTTGCTGAGCTGCCCACAATTGCTGCGCAACCAACTCGGGCAATATCACAATAGTGACTTTGAGTTTTGAGTTGCCTCTTTTTAAAATATTTAATTTTTAATGTTGTCACAAGCTAGACCATACATTGTTTATCAATCGTTTGGAATTAATCTAAGGGCAATTCAATTAGATTTTGAGGCAATTTATTAAAGAAAATAATACATCTTTCAATAAACGAATGATTTACTTTCTGAAGTCTGAAATTTGAAACGGAAAGTTTATTCTTGTTCTCCCTCCCCTCCCCGTCGCAGCGTGATGTTTTTTACCCTAAAGCCTTCATAGATAAATAAGCTATTAAAAATATCTAATCGGTCAAGTAGTTATTGAGATTAACGCTTTTAAACAAACTCTTGACTAATATAAATAGGTGGTAACTAAACGTCAAAAAACACCAATAGCATGCTAGCAACACGGCAGCGCGATTAAATTCACGGCGCAGTTGCAGGGTCTGGTACGTTATAGTTGTTTTGGTCAGCAATGCTCGACTCAGGGCTAAAAATATATGAAAAAACGACTCAAAACTACCAACGCCAAGTCGCCTCTTCGTAGCTTATTAGCTACGGCGTAGGGATTCGTAGATACGTGTGAGATACGCGCGAGGGTGTGAGTTTTTTTTTTAAATGTGAAGAGGTTTTTTTTATAAAATAAAATTTGCATAAAATTTGAAGATTTATTTTAAGAATAAGCGTAACTCAACATTATCCTTAAGTTGGATGTCATTGGCTCAAACAACAGCCTGTATAGATTTAACTAAAAATAGTTTATGCTTAGTCAGTCTATCTATAGTAACTTGTGTTCTTTATAAAAAAAAAGTCCGTTGGCATAGCAACCGGTGACAAAGGCAGAAAAAACAAAGGCAGAATTTGTAAAATTGTATCAGAGCAACACAAAGTTTATTTCTTTTATTAGAGTACACTTATAAAACGTCAATTAAAATAATTTATCAATTAGACACAGTGATTTGACAATACAGACGTATAATTGAAAATAGTAAATTTCACTACACTGAATGATATTGTAACACACCATAATAGCAATGAAGATTTCGATTTACGAAAAAGGTAGAAAACATTTATAGTAAGAAATTGAGATTATTCTAAACAACGATTTAGAGGTCATTGTTATACAAGACAGGCTGTTTAGAACAAACTTTCAACTAGGTACGGTAAGTTAAGGTCAGATGAAGCATTCGCGTTTATTCTGCTGCCAGAAACTACCATGTCCAAAGGTCAAAATGAGTAATAAATAAATAACTTACATGTGTTTTATAACGCCTGTATTTTCAGTATGCGGAAAATGTGACACAAATTTGTTTTGAACAGCGTATCTATTATAAAATACATATAAGTGTATAAAAAGATTGTTTTATAAGAATTATTTAGCATTTTTGTGTTAAAAATAATGCATGAGCATCCTTGCCATGTCGGAGTTTACTTTAGCTATTCGTTGTGCTTGTGCAGGCGTCGTCCCCGTCGCAGGCGGAGGCGGTGTCGGAGCTGAAGCGGCGGCTGGCAACCACGAGCGTGGCGGAGTTCCCGCGGCACCGCCTGCGCATGATCTCCAAGCTCGCCGAGGGTGCCTTCGGCACCGTACGTACACACACACGCACCCGCACACACACACACACACACACACACACACACACACACACACACACATACGCACACGCACGCACACACACATACTAACAACTGTACTACTATTATTCATTAGATAGATCAGTATGACAGCTCACGTAGTATTGCTATAGTGTTATAACAATTCAATTGTTTTTTTTTAATATATGACGACCTCTAAGCACGTTAGGTTTCAAAGCATCGCCGCTCCGTGGTCCCGGTTTCGATTCCCGGTCGGGTCATTGTAGAACGCATAATTTTCTAAGTTCTGTCGGGTCTAGGTGTTGTGGTGCCACCGTTGTGTCTGATTTCCATAACACAAGTGCATTGGCTGGGTACTTACTTTGGAATCAGAGCAGTGTATGTGATTGGTGTCCAATATTTATTTATAAGTTTACTCTTGTCTCCTAGATTCACCCAGAAAAAGCATGTTTACTCTTTTTTTTTTAATAACAGGGTTGTAGACTGCTGCAAACATAGATGCGGGTTGAATTCTACTTTTTTGCTGTGCGTATTATGAAAGTTCATGAGAAGCGCTTGTTCGAGTCAGTTCGCTTTGCGTCTTTAAGACGGAAGCTAATAAATTAATATATTTATAGAAAATTATTTTAAAATGGATTTTGATTTCGTATTTTTTATAATAAACATTTGCACAACACAATTTCAAACTAATCTATTTTATAATTATATAATCATTTAAAAGCATTGATGGAATAAGAATTGAAATTGTCGGTTACTTAGAAACAACACTATTTTCAAGTAACGTAAATGTGGCATCCCACCAAATGTCATTATGTTCTGTCTAATTAAAAAGGGTATAACACTATTAATGCTGACGTTCAAAGAAATGCTCAGCCATATATAGAGTGATGCATGTGCTTCAGTATGTCTAATCCAGACGTAGCAAAGCAAAATCGTCGATAAAGCGAACTCGTTGCGCCTCGAATAAGCCTGTTGAACATAAATATGGTAATATATCTGTCAAGTGTAACTGTGGAACACACTGACGCAGGAATTGAGTTCCAATTGTAGGTTGTGCAAGCAATCAACTATAATAGAAGCGCTTTTTCGATAGAATGTAAAGGCAGTGCTGGTAAAAAAAGTGATTTAAAATGTCATACATGTGACATATCTAGCGAGGAAAAATATGTTTTGGTTCAATACACTCACTGTTTGACGACGCGTTTGGTGTAGTGGTTAGCGCTTCTGACTACTTAGCCAGCGGTCTTGGGTTCGATTTCCGCAAGAGGCAAATGTTTATGTGATGAGCACGAATATTAATTTGTAGCTAAGTCATGGATGTTTAGATGTATTTAGGTATTTATGAGACATATCCCCGTTATAATCGTTGTCTTGGGATTTGTAAAAAGAAAGAGAGTATTCCTAACTTCAAAACGAAGACATTTGGTTTTTCGTCTGGCGCATATGTATTTCTGATTATTAATACGACAGACACGTAATCTGTTGTGTACGTGTAGGTGTACGTGGCGGAGGCGGACGGCGTGCCGGAGTACGACGGCACGGTGACGGCGGAGAAGCGGCTCGTCGCCGTCAAGTTCCTGTGCCACGACGCCACGCCGCGCGAGAGGTACCCTCCCTACCACACAATATTATAAAGCCGAATAATTTGTTTGTTCGAACGAGATAAAACTATTTCAACGATTTTTTTTTATTAACACAAAATAAAATCGGATAAGTACAAGTCGTACATTAAGTTCCGTGCCAACTTTAACTAATTTCGAAATCCACCTACTTCCACTTAGGTGAAGTGTAGTTCGATCTCGTTCAAACTATTTTTCATTGTTTTTTATAATAAAATAAAATTTATACTCGCTTATTTAAAAGTAAGGAACGAAGGTGGAGGGAGTAGTTTTACCACTTTGGAAGTGTCTATCTTTCTAACGTTAAACTTTTAGGAAAAAATAGTTCTACATACCTTGATATTTTAAAAGATCTATCCATAGTTACCCCTACCCTGGTTTTAGTTTCATGTATGGGAGGCCCCTTAAATATTATTATTTGTTGTTTTTTTTTTATGAGAATCGTAAAGCGGTTAACAGGAGACACATCAACCAAGTTTCAATTGTGTTCTTGAATAGGTAGATTTTGAGTTATTTTTTTATGTTGCATGTCTTAGTTTTATTTTTACTGAGTAATACAAATAGTTTCAGAAAAAAATGGCCTTGATATACGGGCGGATAGAAAGACAGACAGACTCGATCAAACTATAAGGGGTTCGTTTTTGTCATTCGGCTACGGAACTCTTAGAAACAATATACAATTGAATGGATTCGTTCAATAATGTGAATGAGATGTTAGTGTTGAGGCGCGCTGATGATACTTCTTTAATCTTCAAATCAAGAAGAGGTGACGAATTATTTGACAATGTTAGCAGAATCATTTGACAATGTTAGCAGAGTGCAGCAATAACTTGCTTCTTAATACAAAAAATACTAAATGTATTAAATTCACCATGCCTAACGTGAAGCAAGCTAACACAGAAATTGTACTCAATGGTGAAAAATAAGATCTATCATATTCCACTGTTTTTCTTTGGCATTACATTGGATTCGAAATAGCAGTAGAAACCACTATTGACGCTCTGGCTGGGAGACTCGCATCAGCTGCCTTCGTGGTTAGAGAAATTTGACATGTGAATGATGTTGAAACAGCGCGGCTTGTGTATTTTAGTTACTTTTATAGTACGATGTCTCATGGTCTTCTCTTGTGGGGTTCTGCTGCGGACATCGATACCATCTTTATTTTACAGAAAAGAGCCATTCGTGTCATTTACAAACTTAGTCTCCATGAATGAATTATATAAGGAAAATAACAGTTTTATTGTCGTTTCTCAATACATATTTGGTAATATTTTGAACGTATGTATTTTTTTTTATGAATTAAAGTGGCATACATTCGTATAACACACGAAATAAAAAGAAATTTGTCATTGTAAACTTCAGGTAAGAATGTTATCGAGCTACCTTTTTATAAATTTAAGTTACATGTCAAAACTACCCTATTGTCGAAGGGGTATTATAAAATTCAAGACTATTGTAATGTCGAGAATGTATGGACAGTTCAGCCTGTACTAAACTGATGTACCTACCTGTTTATTTTGATTTGTATCATTTTTGAGGCAGCTAGTGGTGACTGAGTTTATTCCGGGGTTTTTTCTTAACACTTGCCAAATTGTCTGTGTCTTGTCTCGAAGCGCCCGTAGTGTCCAATAGATGGGGAGACATGTTCCTGTCCCATACGGGTCAAAATTTATTGATACTACACTAATTATTGACGTTTATAAGTGGCATTTTGTGTCCTAAATTGAATAAATTATTTTTGATTTGATTTTGATTTTGACGTTCATAAATGTAATTTTGTGTCGTAAACTGAATAAATGTTTTGAGACTCGAGTTGTGGTTTGTTGTTGCGCGTAGGGAGGATTTCTTGCGCGACGTGCGCATCCTGGCGGCGCTGTCGTGCCCGCAGCTGGCGCGCGTGGTGGGCGCGTGCCGCGCGCCGCCGCTGGCCGTGGTGCTGGAGTACCTGGAGCGCGACCTGTGCGCCTTCCTGCGCGCCGCGCCCGCGCCCCCCCCCGCCCGCCGCGCTGCTGCTCGTCGCCGCGCAGCTCGCCGCCGGCATGCGCTACCTGGAGGCGCTCAACTTTGTGCATCGAGACCTCGCCGCCAGGTAACACGCGCACACACACGATACACTCACATACATAGTCTTGACATAAATATTGACACAAAAAAAAACAAATTGATTTTTTAATGCAAATAATATTTTCATAAAGATGAAATAAGAAACTAAAAATTTGCGCACGGGCGGAACTTGAACCTACGGTAGCTCAATTGCGTTTGGCCCGGTCTGCCAAAAGGTTGCTAGTTCATAGCCCCGCCTATGCGCAAATTTTGGGTTTCTTATTTCATCTTTATAAATATAAAATATGACACTGTGAGTGTTAAAAACATTTAGCGAAGCGACATCTATTTCCAAGTTGAATTTATTCTATAAAGAATAACTGCTTGGGCCATCTGTTTCATAAACAGACGGCTAAATGACGCTAAGCGTCACACGATTGACGTTTTCATAAAAAGCCACAAATTTCGCCGGGTCGGACTAACAACACGGTAGCTCAATTGGTAAGAGCATTTGACCCGGTCTGCCAAAAGGTTGCTGATTCAAGTCCCACCTATGCACAGATTTTGGGTTTCTTATTTCACCTTTATGAATATAAAATATGACACTATGAGTGTTAAAATAACATTCTAAAGCATCAAATGATATTTATTACTTTAAAATGTGTCAGTTTATACATAAACATAAAACATTTTAAAATATAAAAAGCTTTTTCGAAGTAGTCTCCATTGGCTGCAATACAGTCCTTTAAACACTGAAACCAGTTATCAATAGAAGTACGCACTCTTTCCATGAGAAAACGCTTCGCTGCCATTCGTATGGGTTGTTTTAGGGACTCCAAATTATCATAACGTTTAGAGCAAGCCGTACTCTCTAAAACTGACCATAAATCGTAATCCAACGAATTAAAATCGGGTGTTGTTAACAGGCTTAACTACCTTCTCAAGAATGGTATCTTGATACACTTGTGCCGATATTTTGATACCTTTTTACAAAAATATGGCTCAGTCACTCCTTCATAACTAACACCCCACGAAACCATCACTGAAATGGGGTAATGCCCACGTTGCACTCTGCTGACTAATTGGGAAGCTTCCTTAGAGGTTTGAGCATAAATACCGTCATTTTGTTTGTTAAAATGTTGCTCAATTGTAAAGATTTCCTCTTCCGTAAACAAAAATTTCCTGTGACCTCCCTTTGCGTAACGATTCAGTAGTTTTTTTCGATTTTACCACCCTATTCTTTTTTAAATTATCAGTTGAAAAATGACCACTGCGTCATAGGCTGCAAGTCCTAAGTCATCTTTTAAAATAAGCGACATGGTTCTGGGTGCTATCTTTATCTCCCGAGTTAAATCTTTTGCTTTCGGACAGGATTTCTGCGAATTCTTTCCCTTACTGTTTTGACCACCTTTTTCGTACGAACACTACTTGGACGGCCAGATCTTTTTCTGTCACAAACAGAGGAGGTCTCATTGTACCTATTGATAGCCCGGCACACGAACATTTGACTAAAACCAAGCGTATGGAGAGTTTTAAAAATTGCATATGGCCATACCAACTTTGTGTAATGCAATCACAGCGATTCGGTACTCTTTATCACTCCACTCCATTTTAATATCGCTAAATATTATAAAATGTATTGGCGCCAAAATTAGAAAACACAATGAGCAATCGTATAAAAATGACAGATTCCAAATTCAAATGTAATATCTTTCTTATTTTTAATTGTAACAGTATTTATGGCCAGACTGTGTATACTTACATACACAGTCTATGTGACACCGCTGAAGATAGCGTTCTCATAGCAGGCGCGGTCCGAAGGGGGGGGGGGGGGTCACAGGGGACATGACCCCCCCCAAAATCTAAGGTCAAATGGAAAAATCGCAAAAATTTGCCAAATAACATAATGAAATTTCTAGCTATCTCCGTAATAGTAATAAATTTAAAGTTTACTGACATCAAGTGCTGTTCTTATGAACTATGTACGATGGCTAAAATAACTTGGAAATTACATCTAGTTTAGAAACAACGAACCGAACTACGTAGTTTTGGTAGGTAATCCTAGCAAAATCGATGTGTGATGTCATGATAATTAGTCATGATTTTAGTTAGAATTAGTAAATATTCAAAATAAAGGCTGTCTACTTATTGTTTTTTCCAGATACCAATTTTTAGGGTTCCGTAGCCGACTGGCGAAAAACGGAACCCTTATGGTTTCGTCATGTCTGTTTGTCTGTCCGTCCGCATGTCACAGCCATTTTATTCCAAAACTATAGCATTACAAGGATGAAACTTGGTAGATAGTAGATATCCTGTAAACCACTTTACAATTCCTATACAAAATTAAAATGTAATGAATGGAACTAAAAAAAATAATCTCAAACCTATGCATCGTCTATGGATAGGTGTCTTAAAATTAAAGTTTGTTGTTTCTAGCTATGAAACGTTAGACTTTAAAAGAAAATGGTTGTAGAAACCTCAGTGTCATTTTTAAAGATCTATCTATAGACACCCCACACGCATAGGTTTGCCAAATTTTTATTTTATTTTATTTTAGTTTCATGTATGGGAGCCCCCCTTATATGTTATTATTTTTTATTTTTTGTATGAGAATCGGTAAGCGGTTAACAGAAAACATCTTCCTACCAAATTTCAACAGTGTAATGCTTATAGTTACGGAATAAAATGGCTGTGACATACGGACGGATGGACGGACGGACAAACAGACAGACTTGACGAAACTATAAGGGTTCCATTTTTTTGCCATTCGGCTACGGAACCCTAAAAAGACAATATAGTGCTTAACAAATACTTTCAACGAAAATTAGTTTGAACTAGATCAAACAAGAACTTTTTGAGATATAGCACATTTTCAAAAACCGCAAATATCTATGTCTTTCATACAAATACTATGAAAAACAAAGTTATTTTTGCTGTATAAAAGTGGTATTTTGGCAAATGGAAGTTAGTGGACCCTTAATTTAGTTAAAGTTGGCACGAAACCCTCAGTGCGCGAGTCCGACTCGCATTTGGCCGGTTTTTTATTAGTGTAGTGAGTGAGTGACCCCCTCCAAAATTTCAGGCTGCGACCGCTCCTGTCTCATAGTCCACAAACGCTAAACATAGAGGCATATTATACTCTTCAAACTTCTGTATAATTTGCCTAAGCGTATGGATGTGGTCTACGGTACTGTAGCCCAGTCGTCTTCTCGTCTCAATTACCTCAGTGTTTGAAGACGCAAGACAACAACCAGTGTGTGTTACCGGTGATGACATACGAATCCGAAACAAGGTCTCTAACTATAGACCGCATAAAGAAAATCAAAATTACACAACGAGCGATCGAGCGGGCTATGCTTGGTGTTTCTCTACGGGATCAAATCAGAAATGAAGAGATACGTAGAAGAACTAAGGTAACGGACATATCCCTACGAATCAGTAAGCTCAAGTAGTATGGGCAGAGCACATAACGCGAAGAACTGTGGCTGTTGGAGCAGAAATGTTCTTAATTGGCCTTTCGACCAAAAGCGCAGCGTGAAACATCCACCGACAAGATAAACAAACGACCTTGTTAAGATCGCAAGATCACACTGGATGCAGACCGCTTGTGATCGATCGCCGTGGAAAACTGTGGGGGAGGCCGATGTTCAACAGTGGACATCGTTTGGCTGATAATGATGATGATGATGATGATACACCCTATGATTATAGAATCATTAATATTCTTAATAGTAAGAACTTAACTCTCGAAGTTGTGGACTAATAAAACAACTCTATAACAATAGGTCTAACAAAACTAGTGATCATTAATAAACAAAGTATTTATACGTCATACTGAACCCAATAACAAAATATTATTTAAAGTGTTTTTTAAAAATTATGTTTTCAAACATAATAATTCAATTAAATAAGGAAACATGCTGTCATTTACGTACGCACACGCAGGCTTCAACCCACATATTTTACGTTTACACGCACACTATTCAAATTATATACACACTATTCAATATAACAGCTGTTTGTGTGTAAAGAGCATCGTATGCTATTTACACACATACAGCTGTTATATGACATAAGATTGGTCGAGAAGGCTAGAGATACCTTCTTTGAATGGCGATGGCGGAGCTTTGTAACTCTAACCGTCTCTGTTATTTCTTCTGCGCGAGTGAGCGTGACAAAAAATAAGGTTCCTACTTTGTTGGCAATGCCATGTTTTTTACTTGAGCCGTCCTTTTTATCTGTGATACCACGATAGTGCAAACGAGCGTGACGGCTAGAGTCAAAATCATGCATTCAGAGTAGGACCCCCATTTACATACTTACTTTTTATGATTCGTTTTAGATCAATCTGAATGATCCTACCTACTTAAAACCTCTATTATGAAAGTCAAGCCTATGCCAATTAAATAAACAACCAGCCAAAAGCAAGAACTTCTTAAGAATTTAATGGTTTAATAAGAAACAAATAGGCTTTGATTAGCAAAATCAAAGTTTACCTGACCTAAATTTTATTTGTATTTTTCCACTAGCAAAATAAGGGGTAGCATAGGTAGATTGAAGTAAAAGGTAAATGCGGGTTTACTTTAATAATTTATTATAACTTCCCATCACACTTAAGCAAGCTTTAGCCTTGCAGGTAAGTGTAATTGATATAACCGAGCTATAACATTTAATTTATTTTAAGATAAGTTGTTTAAAAAGCATTAAAGCATGTTAGCGTAATTGATAACGGAGCTATTAAGGCTAAAATAAACTAAAATTTTACCTAAATTGTTTTATTTTATAAATCAATAAAGTAAAAAGTACACAAACTTTGAAAGTATTTACACAATGTACACTTACATATACAGAACTTAGAGATATGGAAGTGCCCTCCTTGGGCATTCACGCATAGCACTGCTTACACTGCAATTTTTGTAATGCACACTTTTATCTAAATAACAATTTCGTAGACACAGTCCACTGGCGTTATTTTCTAAGCTATCGCTGTGATGCCTATCATCACTGTAAACCAACTCCTTTACCCTACCCCAAACAAAAAAGTCCAGTGGAGTTAGGTCGGGGGAACATGCTGGCTAGGGTACCGGCCCAGCGACGCCCGGACCGGTTCGTTAGATATGCACGTACGTCGCAACCGAAATAGGTCGACGCTCCGTCCTGCCGGAAGTACATTCCCCGAGAAAGATGTATAGGTTCGTCCGTCAGCAGCTCTTCTAGGGTGTTCTGCAGGAAGTCCAGCTGCGTCCGGCCGTTGAGCCGCTGCTGGAACCACTCGCAAAAATGGGCACGAGGTTCGAAGTCCTGCGGCTTAAGCCCCTGCACCAGGGTGAAGTGGTATGTGTGCCTCTCGGTACGCCTCAGGATGCCACACGTTTGAGACTGGCGCCGCGTCAGCTGTGCTTGCCGTTAGGTGGCCGTTAAAGAAGTCCAGTTTCGACAGGTTGTGGCAGCCGTGGCCGCCCAGAGTCTCCTGCAGGCACAAACAGCCCCCCATCGCGAAACCGTTGCTCTGTCTGCTCCCAAAATGGTCCTGGAGTGCACACGCTGACACCGTAGATGTTGACGTACATCAGCTTGCATAATGCTTTATTTTTTCCGTTTCTGTCGCTACGGAAAACCGTATCAAAAGAAACCAAAGGCCCCCATGTTCAGTAGTGGACGTCTATTGGCTAATGATGAAGACATAATTCGTGCAATTTCTTTTATGCTGGTAATACTTGATGCGTGCGTAGTCAGTTATTTTTGTCGGTGTGTGTATTTGTTAAGTAGTAAACAGCTGTAAATGGTGTCTTTTTTCACTTCTAAAACACGCAGATGTTTTGTTAATTATCTCAGAAACTAGCCTGTAGTTTTGGACTAAACTTGGTGAACGTGATCATTGTTATTTAAAGATACCCTCGTTGGCTATAATCACTAGTTTGAGTCTAAGTCTTAAAAACATTCTCAACCATTGGATAGAGAAGCGTTATCAATTTACAAGTTAAATTTATTCTGTAATGAATAATAACTTGGCCCACTGATGTTGTCAAACAGTTGGGTAGATAGCGCAGACGTCACGCGTTTGGACCTAGGTATTTATAAAAAAAACTTAAATTTTGCAGGGTCATACTGACTCAATAGTAGCTCAATTAAAGAAGCGTTTGGTTGGCCCGATTAGCCAGAAAGTTGCTGGTTCGAGTCCCGTCCGTGCGCAATTTGTGGTTTCTTATTCCTATAAAATATGACACTGAATGTTAAAAACATTATAAAACAGTATATACCTTATTAAATATTTCTTTCCGTAATGCTATCCGATAACTGTTCTAAGGCATTCCTAATTGAAAAGCGAAACTCTCGTGATAACAGATGCTCTTTTAATCGGTTCTGCCAGTTTTTTTTTCACGGTTTGGTTACTAGTTCCAGATTACAAGGATCAGGACAGATTCGACCTGATATTTGCCCAGTTCACGGTAGCATACCAAAACCATGCTATGAACATGTCCGGCAAAAATATTTCTTTGTATTATATACTATGACATCTGGCTCCCCGCTATACAGAGACGCCCCATAGGAAGTTGAAAGCTCAAATGAAAAGTATTTCCTCTAGAGTATTTTGTTTTGTAATTTATTTATTATAAGCAAAAATTGTGGTAGATCCAATTAAATTATTACACGATAAATAAACGATGTACGTAAAGTGTTTTGCTATGCAAACGCGTTAACGTGATGGTGTTCCTTATTGATTACTTACTGTTTTTGAGCCCTGGTACTGATTTATGGACGTAATTTAGTACGACCCATGTCTAGTATAACGTATGGTTGTGTTTTTCGTGTCTGATACGTTTCTTACGCGGTCAAGACAGGGAACTTAAATAAATATTAGACACCCATTCACATATATTGCTCTGATCCCAAAGAAAGTAGCCAATGTACCTGTGTTATGAAAATCAGACGCAAATAGCAATAGCCAGGGCTCACAGCGCGAAGATTTTTGTTTTGTGTCTATTTGGATTGCTGTCGGAAACTTACACGTTACGATTATCGTAAATCAATTTTTTTTTGAACGTATTAAAAAATGTAGTACATTTCCAGGAACGTGCTAATAGGCAAGGGGTACCAGATAAAGATCAGCGACTTCGGCACGGACAACGAGGCGTACGCGGGCGACTACTACCGCGAGGCGGGGCGCGTGCCGCTGCCGCTGCGCTGGGCGGCGTGGGAGGCGGCGCTGCTGGGCCGGCACTCGACGCGCAGCGACGCGTGGGCCTTCGCCGTCACGCTCTACGAGCTGTTCACGCTCTGCCGCCGCCGCCCCTACGAGCACCTCGACGACGCGCAGGCACGTACCTGATACCTCACTCGCAACACCGACACATCACTTGCTTGGCCGTCCGGCTGTCTTTCCCAACCCCTTTTCTCAGGAACACATACATATACTCAGCTCTGCGATCCCTTGGAGCTGTGAACAATCAAACTTATAAGCAAACGTTATCAAAAATAGGTTTAGGTTTAAATATCTTTATTCTCACTTACATGATTACAATGCTTGTAAGATTTCAATTCATTTCGCCGCTGAAATCACACAATTTTGTAAACGAAAAGAGTACATTCATACACATTCAAGGGTTATTGAATATACTAGCATGACTTAGTATGTCACCAGCTATAGAACTGCTGCATAAAGAAGTTAATAATAATATAAATAATGCATAGCAAAGCCTAACGGGTAGGTGTCGTTGGACGGTTCAAACGCAATCAAGAAACTTACTCAGTGACTTGAATGAACGGTATTTAATTAATTGAGTAAATTCATTGGGCCATTAGAGGAAATGTTTGTAAAAAATCTTGCTAGTACACATTTATTGGTTACTAGCGGTCCCCCGCGACTTCGTCCGCGCGTTTTGAGTTTGCTCCCTCCCCTCCCGTCGCAGCGTCATGTTTTATATCCTAAAGCCTTTCTCGATAAATAAGCTATCCAACACATAAATATTTTTTCAAATCGGTCCAGCAGTTCCTGAGATAAGCGCGTTCAAACAAACAATCTCTTTAGCTTTATAATATTAAAGTATAGATTAGCGCAAGCGCACGTTGTACTTAAGCTGCGAACATTATTTTGGTGCGGAGTTATGTTAAAACTGTGATAGCTCCTAAGATATTTATTGAAATCAAATGATATAAAGGGCAATTTGGTTCTAAATGAAATGCTCGTGATGATGAATGTATTTATTTTAATAAGAATAAATACCTGTGTGTATAATACACCTCCAAACATAATGCATTATTTTTTTACAAATTGATTAACATAAAAAAGGTTGTAGTAAGTCAACCATAAAAGATAGACATATGCTGTCGCGGACTTTATTATAAAACTTTTAATGCTGAACAATCCTATCATACATGATTTTTGTGTAACTTAAGCGGTTTCCGCAGCGTATGCAGCGGAAGCTCTCAAAAGGAATATCTTTCTCCCGTTTTCGCAACATTTTTGATTTCTGCTGTGGTCTTATGAGTCGTATCTTTATGTTATATAGCCTAAAGCCTTCCTCGATAAATGGACTATCCAACGCAAAAATATTTTTTCAAATCGGGCCAGTAGTTTTTGAGATTAGCGCGTTCAAACAAACAAACAAACAAACAAACAAACAAACAAACAAACTCTTCAGCTTTATAATATTAGTATAGATTTAGTAATAACAAGTATAAACTATAATAGGGTAAGTCGAGTAATTTCTGGCCCTTTAACGAATTTGCCTAATTCAAACATATCTCACGTCTGCAGTACTCCCTCATAATATTCTTTGAAATGTAATTATTACTTTTGAATCTGTTTTCTCGCGATTTAAAAAAACTGATTTTGTTTTATAAACAACGCAGATATAAAAAAAAATATTATTTTATAAAATATGTCTCTTTTGGCAGATCACATTTTCTTAAGTTTTTGGCCCTTTTAATAAGCAGTTCCTGGCCGTGCTGACATTCAACCAAATTTTGTAATAAGACTTTATGAGTCTCTCAACTCAACAGATATTAAAATAGACGGGGACAAGGAGAAAATGTTCTCATGCATCCATGTAGTACTCATTCCATACATTATTTCTATTCAACTTCAAATAAAAGGCTCAAACAAATCCATTAATTTTCAACTATAGGTTTCATTAAAAAGCTAATCAAGCTATGGGATATACTCAGTTTTTCTTCAAAATTGAATATGTGTAATCTTATCTATGTAACGAATAGAACTGCAAAATATTGAGCTGAAGTGGCAATGTGCAGGGCCTATAGTGCAAATTCTGATGACCGTCGGGGCAGGGAAAAACAAGATTGGGCGATAAAAAGTTAAGCGAAGATGTCTACAAGCATACGACCTTGTATCGATTAAAAGATTACCATGGACGGAGATCGTTGTCTATAAGTTGACAATTATGTAAAACCATAGAGGAGGCTTATGTACAGTGTTTATTCTGGGTTCAATGATGATGATAATACTAAAAGCACGTACATGTCAGCTGCTAGCTTAGTGTATGCTTGTAATATTTGAGCTAGAAAGAACGGAGGCTCTCTCTTATGTGTATTTTATATACAAACAAGAGTATTTTATCTATTTAGAGTTAACATAGAATATTCAATCCAAATCGTTTATTCATCATCATCATCATTATCAGCCAAAGGACGTCCACTGCTGAACATAGGCCTCCCCCACGGCTTTCCACAGCGACCGATCACTAGCGGTCTGCATCCAGTTTGATCCTGCGATCTTTATAAGGTCGTCTGTCCATCTTGTTGGTGGACGGCCCACGCTGCGTCTCTGGTCGAAGGGTCTCCAATCCAGAACTTTCCTGCCCCAACGGCCATCAGTTCTTCGCGCTATGTGCCCTGCCCATTGCCACTTGAGCTTACTGATTCTCAAGGCTATGTCCGTTACTTTAGTTCATCTACGTATCTCCTCATTTGTGATTCGATCCCGTAGAGAAACACACAGCATAGCCCTTTCCATCGCTCGTTGTGTGATTTTGAGCTTCATGATAAGGCCCATAGTAAGTTTATTCAGATGGCCATGAACTGGCGGAGGCCAGAAAAGGCAAGGATCACCGTATAAATAAAGTGAGTGTATAAATAACATGAACGTGTTCAGGTGCTGGAGAACCTGTCTCACCTGGAGGCGGAGGACGGTCTGTTCGCGTGCCTGGAGCGGCCGGCGCTGTGCCCGCGCGAGGTGTACGACGCGATGCGCGCGTGCTGGCGCCGCGACGCGCCGCTGCGCCCCGCCTTCGCCGAGCTGCACGCGCTGCTGCGCCGCCTCGCGCCCAACGCGCACGCGCACTACGCTACCTAAACACGCACGCACTTACGACGCCATACCAATGTCCCCTACAATCAAATACAATTCCAAAACGACATCTATTTGACAGTTTTCAATTATGTAAAGGGCATTTTGTAATCGACGGTTTCATACTTATTCAGTCGGATAAGTCTTATCTGATGTTGGTGAAATCGAACAAAAATATGCATTTGGAAATTAGAGTGTTGACCACCAATAAATAATGAATAAGCTGTCAAACGTTTTTATCAATAGTGATGGTTTAATAACTTGTGATTTTAGACTATCCAAATATATACTTATATAGCGCCACCAATTTATCTAAAGGATGACAGTATGGCGCAACAATTGAAATGAGTTGCCGTTTTTTACATAAATAAATAATTCTTCCTTTTAATACTAGCTGCGACTAGTCTTAAATAATGAAAAACTTTATAGAAGGATTTATTTAAACTTTTTTGCACAACCAAAGATGATATTAACGCCTAATGGCACCCTACCACTTATACCTTAAATCTAAAAGGAATAAAAATGAAGAACATAAAAACGAACTGACATAACAATATTTTATATACTAGATAGCCAATGTTTGGTATTAGTAAGTAACAAAAAAACAAACATCAAGTTATTTATTAAAATTGAAATGATTTTATAATACATATCATCGTGACTTACTAGTTATACATTTATTTACAAATAATGCTTTTTAAATTTGTTTCCAAGTTTTGAGAGAATTTAGGCGGCAGCAATAACGTTTTCAAAGTGACAATTGTAGTTCCGTTTATGACCATTCTTCAGATAAGTTAGTGGCACTGTTTACCGTTTATCAAACTGTCAAAGAAAACATTAAGAATGGCGACGCAACCGACTGTAAAATCAAACAATATTACCAACAAAAGATGATTGATATTTTTTAGAATCAAATCAATTAAAATAAAAATGTTTTTTTTGTATAGTTGACTTGATAAAAATTCCATTCTACTTCACACCGTCATTTAAATATTAATATTGAATTCATAGTCTAAGGGTTTCAAAGCAAAAGTTCATGAATTAGTATTGGTGCGCACTACCCTTCTCTGAAGAAGTTGCCGCGCACAAACGCGCCGCTTCGTCGTGCGAGTACTTACCTCTGCCTGGTCACGTTGTGGCGACAGCACCCACAGTCGTGTGACAAACTATTAAATTAAGTATACAATTATTTCAAATGTATATTCCTGTATAATTAATTTTGAGTTATTTATTATTCATTTATGTAAGAGGCTATACCGTAGGCTCGGCCCGCGCAAGTCGAGGCCCAGAGGCCCCCGCCGTCGGCCTTCGCTTCCTGAACGACCCCCCCCCCCTTCCCACCGCGCGCCGGTGCGCATGCACTCACATGTTCATGTCTTCCGCTTATAAACCTCTATTGCTTGAAGCCTCGCTGTGAACGAAGCGAAGGACGACGACACACGGCGGGCGGAATATTTGTTGTAATGCAACGCTTCGCGCTCGAATCGATAACTTCATCGTCTTTTTAAACTCAAATATATCGTTACAAAACGTTTTCCGGTCTGATAGCATAAAGAATTATCATAAAAAAAATCTTTGAACCACCGTTTGTGAAGTTTCCGGCTACAGGCGAAGCGATGCAAGCGATCGCGCTCCTTGAAGTCTGCAGTCCGCCGCCGCAGCCGCGCGGCCGAATCTCTCACACACACACACACACACAATCGGATTACGTTCTTAAAGTTTTTGTTAATCTGTGATATTTTAATACTGATCTTACATTTGTAATTTATGTTTATGATTCGAAACGTCACCAAAAGACTGACTTTTATACACAATTTGTACACTGTTCAGTTGAGATCGTTCCGATTATTAGAGTTAGATTCTGAAGGCGATCGCGACCGCGAGGGGGCGGCGCGGGCGGGCGGCCTCGCGCGAGGCGCCCAATTGGCTGCGGAACCCTAATAAACGCGTAACTCGACAAATTAAAGCGAAATATTATCGTTAATTTAAATATAAATAGATTGTATTAAATGTATTTTGTGTGCATTATACACGTTGACCGAGAGCCCGCCCCGCGCCGAGCCTCTGACCTTTCTGTACTTTATAGTCATTTATTTTCGTAACCACATTTCATGAGTCTATAATTAGGGTAATATTAGTAAGCGGTTAGAGATAGTTGCGTCTGAATCGAATAAATTCTATTAGAAGTATATCGTAGTTGAGAGATTGACTATTTTCCTTAGAGAGAGCCGCACCTCTGTCACTTGTGTAAATATGGCATTACAGGCGACTCACAGCAATACTTAGTGAAATAGTCTTCTAGAAATTATCGAATTACCAATTCAGAAATCTTGACGAAAGAGAACTTTTCTTCCGTTGCTTGAAAACTAACAGTCAACTATCTGATTACTTATCTTATCTAACACTCGTTTAGGAATAAATAGAATACGTAGGTTTTCTGACCAAATCGAAATCAATACGAACTCTTATCACTAATATTTGTGTACCACGAGAGCCTCTTCAGAACAATAATTCTATTCGACGAAGTGTTTGGTGGCACGTGTCGAAGCAATATATCCGCGTAGGTGAAGCGCTCGCTCCGGCCTCCGCGCGCCTCCCAGCGATGATCACTACTGTATTACCACAAAATATAAGACAGCGACAGAAGTCATTCTCGCGCGTTACTTCACTTTAGCAAACTCACTCGCTTATTATAACTTATATACACAATAACTACCGTAGCCGCTGACTCACTAGTGGTTTGAGGTTTTTTAAAGTATAGAATACAGGAAACGAAATCAATAAACGAAGAAACTATGTTTGCACAATAATAACATATGAAATCAACATTTTGTAGTATCAATTTAATCTACAATATTTCTCAGTTTCCGCAATTTTTGTCGAAATTTCTTTTGACTTATCCGTTTTACTATCAAATGACAGTAAAAAATACACAATATTCACATAAATAAAACAGCATGTTATTATCGTACGTAACATTTTTTGGCAAAATTAAGTTATTTCGTTTTTACAGATTCCGAATAAGAAACAATTATAAAAAAAGAGCTGAAGTAACCTAAAATCATTTTTTTACATTACAAAACCGCGCGTGTCTCACGCGGGCGGTACCCGCGCTCGTACTATTTATTTTATTTTTCATTTTTTTGGAAGACTTACAGATAGAACAAAAATTTTAAAGTAAGAAACGCTAGCAAATCAACAAATTGTCGCTTAAATTAATAAAAGTAATGACTTACGCTTGTACAAAACAAATAGAAGCCATAAACGTACTGACATTCGTTAAGTAAATTAGCTGCTCTATGTAAATAAGAACTCCGCCTGTAATTTGTGTTAACTATAGAGATGTGCAAAAGGTTGAGATTCCTCAGAGGTTTCCTTGGTGTACAAATGCACAGCTTGTTTAACAGCTCAGGACAGTCTATCAAACCACCAACAATCTTGTGAATATAAGACAAATCTGCTATCTCTCTGCGCTTGTGTAAAGGTAGCATATGATGTCTCCTGCATCGCGACAAGTAGTCGATGTCGTGTTTCCTGTTCTATTTTGAATGAATATGAGAAACCGCTTTTGAATGCTTTCCAATCTCGAAATATAAATGTTATAGTTAGGGTTCCAGACTTGTGATGCGTACTCAAGGTGACTGCATACAAATGCACAATAAGAATTTAAAAGTTTTCACGTTACTAAACTCTGCAGAAAGCCAAAGGACAAAGCTTAGTGCCTGGCATTGGAAGCCTTTTTAATTGTTGAGTCAATATGCTTATCAAATAATAGTTATTAAAATGGGTTGGAACAAATTTACTAGTAAAAGAACAAACCTGACCTTTAGATACATTAAGATCCCACAAGTTCCCCATACAATACTCCTGAAACCTGTTCAAGTCTTCTTGTAAGTTAGATGCGTCTTCAATTCGGTTAATGGTATGAAGAATTTTCATGTCGTCTGCATAAAGAAGGATTTTAGAATGAACGAAACAGGCTGAAATATCGTTGATGAAGATGATGAATAGGAGAGGTCAAAGCAGAGAACCCTGTGGCACTACTGTTGGTTTTGGAACCATAGACGACGTGTAACCATTGAGAACGACTGCCTGACATCTATCTCGCACGTAGGCCGAGAACAACCGAAACAGGTCACAGTGTACACCAACCAATGTTGATTTTCCCTTTAGAAAACCATGTTGGGTATAGTTAAAGGTATGCTTTAATGAAGTGTAGAGTTGGCTATAAATTATTTTCTCTAGTATTTTGGAAAAGATACACAGTTTCGAGATAGGACGGTAATTTTCAATAATATTCTTAAGACCTTTTTTATGTATGGGACTAATAAAAGCTTGTTTCCAAATAACAGGTAGTTCCCCAAGGCTAAGCGAGCGTTTAAATCAAAGAGTAATTGAGGCAACAAGACTATTTGCACACTGCGTTATAAATGTAGGCGGTATAAGATCAGGTCCAGCTGATTTATTTAAATCAAGACCTTTTAACAATGTTAATACGTGCGACTCCTGCACCTCAATAAAAACTTATATCTACCATTGAATGATGAGTGCTTGTATTTGTGTTGGGTTGGGGACTAATAGTACTAGACTGAAAAGTAGAATATAAATATTCACTGAACCACTGGCACACTTCCTGTGGCGGAAGAAGATCGTTGACCATTTGACATAACAGCTGATGGAAGACTATTAGATTGCTTTTAACTTTTAATAAATGACCAAAAAGCCTCTCTTGTTACATCTTTTTCGATATTTACCATGTAATCCTCATACAACTGACTCTCTAACTCTCGAGCGCGCTTTCGCAACAGACAGAAAGTGTTAAAGTCCGATAAGCACTATCCCGAAAAGTTCCGAGATCTCCTGATCGTGAGCGATATTCATGTTTGCGTTGCTCGAGCGCACTTTGTACGCAGTTTGACTTCTGTACTACCAATATTTTGTTGTATTACCGTGTCTCCTTAAACATAAAACTGCCAGAATCATCGATGGATATCGTGGTGCGCCGCGACATGAGCGACGACCTCATATTTTTTCAACGAATTAGTTCTTACTGTTTACAAAGCTTATATTCGGCGAGGCCTCCGCGGCGGCCGCGCCCGCGCGACAATACAGAACCAATGTAATGGCGCGGCCGTGCGGCGCCGCGCGACTGTTGTGCGATGACGAGTATATTTTATTGATGCGATCCGTCTATTTATTTTTGTTGTAGAGCGCGTAGCTCGTTCGTATCTGGATGTAAGCTTGTAGCGTGTAGCAGTTGCTCGGGGCCCCGGCCCCGGCGGAACCAATGTACTAGGCTAATCGAATATACAGAGGTCTAATTATTTATAAGTAAGTAGGCGAGCACGTGGCTCCCCTTAGTGATAATCTTAGGCACTAACGTAATGTACAATAAAACACCCTCTCTGCCTTAGTGATGCTATTCTTATCCCTAATGCTACGACGATATCACTCTAGAAGGAAAAATTATAATGGTACTTGTAAATATGAACTCTTATGGCTGATGTATCATAATATTGAGCACTATGGAAAACTTAAATTCCTAACAATGGTCCAAACTTCACTCGCTTTTTTATTTGTACTATACGATTATACAATTTCTATTTAGATAAAGAATAATAATTAGTCTAGAGATAAAACTTATGCTTTAATTTTATTTTAATAGATGTAAATCATGTATTTGTCGAAATGCTTAATTTTCATAATCAAAGTTGTATGGAAAAGGTCGATACCAAATGCAGTATTTTTATTTTGTACTCTACATCTTTGTACCCGAATAAAAGCAATAATCTACAACGAAGTTGTTTTATTGAGCGAGGGGATCCTTTGCAGCTGCGGGAAGCGGGCGCGGCAACAGAAACAAAACCGGGCATTGTGCTGCGTGTTTACAAACAGCGCTTATCGCGGCGATTTCCTTCGCGAGGAACATACAAGGGACGGCGCGACCGAGCCGAGTGCAGAGAACAGCATGGGAAGCTTCGCGCTGGTCGTGTGCGCGCTTGCGCTGGTGACGTGCGCCGCCGCCGTCAAGGTGAAGGTGGTCATGCGCTCGGACGAGGACTCGCGGCCCGAGGAGGAGGAGCGCGCCGAGCCCTGGCGCCGCAGCGAGCCCGCCCTGCTGCCCTTCCTCAAGACGCGCTCCGAGGGCTCCACGGCGCCGCCCGCCGCCCCGGCTCCGCCCGCCGCGCCGCCCGCCTCCGCCTCCGCCCCCGCCTCCGCGCACTCCATGCACCCCAACGAGATGATCTTCCCGCTCATCTACCGCCAGAGCCACATCAACAGCATGTTCAAGTTCGGCGAGAACTGGTACACCTGGTCCACCGAGAAGCGCACCGACGGCTCCAAGGCCACTAACTACTTCATCTGCTACGACGAGCCCAAGCGCTGCGACGAGATTGGATGGGTGAGCACGTCTTTAGTATTATTCCACCCAAATATTCATCAGAGTGGACGGTAACGTCCCCTGGGGACCAACAAGGAAACGGCCGAAGCCTAGGTAAAGGAAATTGATGAAGTCATTCTATTACTACCTAAATCAGCAATTTAGGAGGTATAATAGTAAAAAGTTCTTAAAATGCAAATCAACGTAGACAGCGTTTGAGAACTCCTATTACTCGCAAAAGTAAACCTGTAAATTTTACACCCAACAAATTAGTTACAGGGACTTTATTCTTTTCAAAATAATGATAAATAACATATCAATAGGATAGACAATTATAATTAAAAAAACTCATGAACAAAAAAAATGCCTGCAATGGTGTCTAAATTCGGTACAGTATGGTGGAGAAGGTAAGTTTAAAGAATTTTTTTTTTTAACCTACACCATCCCACTGCTGGGCAAAGGCCTCCCCCAAACTCCGCCATCTATCTCTATCCTTGGCCAACGACTCCCAATCCTTAGCAATACTGACCAAATCGTCACACCAGCGCTTTCTAGGTCTACCTCTGCGGCGATAACCATCTGCTGGTATCCAACGCGTGACGATTTGGCTCCATCTATATCATCTATATCATCATCTAAGTTTAAAGAAATATGTATAAAAAAATGTGTAAAGTGGAAGGACCTGCCGGAATGCCAGTTGAAGTATGAAAATTGTTAAGAGTGCCTGGATAGTTTTATTCTTCAGTAAAAAACAGCAACAGGTTGCTGGTACCCTTTTTTGTAAAACGAGAGATGTAAAGAATTTTTGGACAGAAATGTACCATCGAGGAATGAAGCTAATCGCACAAAATGAATGGAAGTTTGTGGAAAATTGGGAGACATTATACTCGTAAGATGAGTTAAATTTCACAACCCCAGTTCGTTGTCATGCTTGGTCTAGCGCCATTTTTTTGCCCTTCGCTGCAAAAGAGAAAATGACAACTGTCTACCTATTATTAAAACCTGCACATGGTGACCGACCTCGAAAACGCATGCGACAATCTATCCAGAGAGGTTTTGTGGTGAGCTCCAACAATGTGCCTGGTTAATAAAGACTAAATATGAAAGATATAACACGCAAGGCTATTCCACTGTCCGCGACCGTCGGAGTGGCTGTAGGGTCACACCAAGGATCGGCGCTCAGCCCATACCTGTTCATTATACCAAAACTGGATACCTATCTGTTTTGCGACTGTAGATATTTGTAATCTTAACGCTATGTCCTGGTCTATTGAGAATGATGACGGATCAAAACGATAGCGTAGACTTGTGTGTGAATGTTGAAATTGATATTGTTTGTAGTGACAATAATGAAGGTAATAAGTAAGACAATAGGAGGAAGTTTGTGCACTGGCACTGTGACGGAAAAGATGACGGGCACCATATCTGTCTTGGTATCAGCATTTAAACAGATATAATGATGAAGTGACAAATATTTTGTGTAATATCTATTGATGTTGATGGCTGTAGGGAAAGAGGCCAGGCAAGGAAAAGACAACATGTAAAGGAGTAGATGATTTAATTCAGTGACAGATGTGATAGATAAGATTGTATGGATGAAAGCGAAAAATATACTTCGACAACCCCAGATGTACTGGACCAGGTATTTATGGCATAATTAGTAATATATTTAATTCAAGTAACTCAAGATCTCATATTGAAATAACGTTTGCGTGTGTTTAGGAGCGGACCGAAGCGCTGCCGAAGTGCGCGTTCCAGATCGACTCCTTAATGCCGGAGGACCGCGCCTGCATCAACCCGTTCGGCGTGGAGCCGCGCAGCGCCGGCTCCTGCGACGGCGCCGAGCAGATGAAGGTACTACCTAGGTCGCCGCCTCCGGATCACATTATGAGCCGAAATCGCTTGTACCTAACGTCGTCTTGTTTGTGTACACGCGATTTTAGACGCCAGAGATGTCCACCGTACGCCCCCTTTAGGTCTCCCCGTCCAACCCACACACCCGTAAGCTGCATTTCGTCATACCTACCGCCTCTTAGCGGTCTTAAGTCTCAGCCTTACCTACCTACACACACTGTTTGGTGTACAAATAGAGCGGTGTTTACAAAACTTGCACGCCAACAATACTTTGTAGCAGAAATTGCGGCTGCAATAACTCCTTATCACAGGAAACGAGCAAGCCCATCTCACAATTTCAGCTTGTTCGTTTTATTTCTTTCTGCGTGTTTGGGAAAATAAGCACCATGACTGCCAAATCTATGAAGAACGTACCAACTGGTAAACGAAGAACGCAGCGTTGTCTGGCAGCAATGCTAAAAACCGACCAAGTGCGAGTCGGACTCACACACTAAAGGTTCCGTGCCAACTTTAACTGAATTAGAGATCCACTTACTTCCACATAGCCAAATACCACAATATTTTGTTGACAGCAAAAATAACTTTGTTTTTTAAAGTATTTGTATGAATAACAAAGTTATGTTTGCGGTTATTGAAAATGAGCTCTATCTCAGAAACTACTAGTTCGATCTTGTTCAAACTGTTGAAAGTCTTTGTCAAGATCTATGTATCATGTATATTTTTCAAAATTTACACTCGCTTAGTTTTAAAGTTAAATGGGGAGTGCGGGAAGCCCATTTTACCACTTTGGAAGCGTCTACCTCTCAAACGTTAGACTTTTAGAAGAAATGGAACCTTGATGTCATTTGAAAAGACGAGTTATAGACCAAAAAAATATTTTAGGTTTTAGTTTCCCCGCATAAATATAATTATTTTTTTGTATGAGATAAAGCGGTTAACAGGATACATCTGCCCACTAAGTTTCAACTGTGTAATAATAGTTTCAGAATAAAGTGTCTGTGACATACGGACGGACAGACAGACAGAAAGCTATAAGGGTTCCGTATTTTTCTATTCGGCTACGCAACTCTATACACGTTTTTGTTTATAAATTTTGCGCAACTTTTCTCACGAGAAATGTTGCATAGTAGATAGAAAGGTTAACGCTTGTCGGTGTGCAGGTGAGCGAGATGGTGCGGTCGTGCGGGCCGCGCATCCGGTCGCTGTGGCGCTTCCTGCGCGTGGGCCGCCGCCCGCCCGGCGCCGCCAAGCCCGCCGACGTCAACTCGCTCGTCTGCGAGGACGAGGAGGAGTGCTACCTCACCGTCGAGTACAGGGTGAGTCGGCGCGAGCGCATTACTCACGTATCATAGTTTAAAAATAATAATGATGACACCAATCACATTCATTGCTCTGATCCCAAAGTAAGTAGCTGACGCACTTGTGTTATGGAAATCAGATACAACGGTGGTACCACAAAAAAAATACTCGTTTAAGAAACGAGTATTTTTTACATTTGTTTACCTACTTTTATAGCGTGTGTGCTCCTGATGATTATCACGTTATAAAACGCGTTGAAATTGTATATCATTGAAATTGAATAATATTAATTGTAACACTAACACAATGCCTTATGTGTGTGCAGATTCACCACGACAGAATAACTTTCTCTCTCCACGAGCCCACGCGCGGGCAGACGTTCAAGAGCGCCCTGAAGCGCGAGGCGGCGCCGGAGGAGGAAGCGCACGCCACCGCGCCGCCCGAGCACGAGCGCGAGCGCGAGCACGAGCACGAGCACGAGCGTGAGCGCGAGCGCGAGCACCCCGTGCACACCAAGAAGCGCGACGACGACCAGCCCGCGCCTGCGCCCGCGCCCGCTCCCGCGCCCGCGCCGCGCAAGAAGTTCCACGTGCGCGCGCGCACCAAGGCCGTCGAGGGCAAGGGCGTGGTCAAGGAGAGGAACGACTCGGGCTACAGTCGTAGACTCGTCAAAAACAAAATTAAAATCAGAGAGGACGTCTCCGATGACATCTCAGAGTAGATTTGTACGACAGCTACAGCAGTGTTTAGACGCGCAAGTCTCGCTGACATCGACTGACGAAATTCGCTCTAGCCAGAGTGCGAATGAATCAATTTTAAGTACAAAATGGATTTTCCAGATAACAATCATAAAAACCCTTTTTTTTTCAAATTAAAACCCTTTAGCAAAATATACAATAAAATGTTTAAAAAATAAAGATTAACAGTCACGGTAATCCGTCCTATCTAGTAAGAAAGTAATCAAACTTATGTGAAATTCGTGAATAAGGGAGTGACGAACCTAGATGTGTGGTATGCGTTATCATCATAATATAATAATTGTATGTATTACTTACAATTAAGTTGTTTACTTGTAATGTTATGTAGTAATTGATGCGACACGCTTTCTAAAAGACGAAGTCGTGAATAAACTGAAATCGAATAACAGAGTTTCATTGTCACCGTTTTTTCAATACGACCGAACTTATTATACCGACATAACGAATTTTAATAGTGCTGGCCACTACTTTCTTCCTCGAATTATAGAAAATGATACTAAAAAAATTAAGATTAAACATGGTGCGCACATCACCTTTCGTAGTGAAGTTCTCTATGTTCGCTAGGTCTTAGTACACCACACAATCACTAAACTAACAATTACAATACCCGAGTATTTTACTCATAATGTGATTTTGATCATACGAGAAAGTTCTCGTGTCACAATGTTCGTTCCCGTACTCCGCCGAAACGGCTTGACCGATTCTCGTGAAATTTTGTGAGCATATTGAGTAGGTCTGAGCATCGGCCAACATCTATTATTCATATCCCTTAGTGATAAGGGTTGTCCACCCTTAACATTTTCCTTTAATTACGTGGCTGGGCGGGACGAGGCCGGGCAAGACGAGGATGAAGGCGAAACAAAGTTCGCTGGGTTCGCTAGTAGTATTATAAAAATATTTTTGTAGAATGACCAAACAAAAACTCGTCGCAGAATATTCACATATTTTTTACCAACTAAGACGGGTTTCAATATTGACATAGGTACTTCCGGTTGTTGAAACCTCCGATTTTGTTTTAGGGCCGATTATCAATTGTCAGATAAAACTTATCAGACTGATAAATTATGAAATGAAAGATTTCAAAAAATGAAAGGGACACAATTAGGTGACGTTTTCCAATACTGTATTTTGTTTGCCAAATATTTGCTAACTGACTATTGAAAAATTAAGCCCTTAAGGGCTGATTTTCATATCAGCCCTTAATGGTTAATGGGGTCGAGGGGTAATGATTGACAAAACTGTATCTGAAGTTCGTAGACTTCACGCATTCGTTGAGCTAGACTCTGATCAGACTCTCCAGGCCAATGAGATTATTGAGCGTTTTAAAAAAGTTTCTTATGAAAATAAAGGACTCGGTAGAACTCCGTTGATTAGTGACAAAATTGATACAGGCTATGTCGCACCTATCAAGCAGCGGTACTACCCGATGTCCCCAGCTAGGCTAAAGGAACTTAATCGTCAGCTCGATGAGATGCTTTCTTTGGACGTGGTCGAGCCCAGCAACATCGCCTGGAATAACCCAACCCTAATGGCCCCTAAGGCAAATGGGGAGCTGCGCTTTTGCTTGGACAGCCGGAAACTGAACGCAGTCAGCAAACCTGATGCGTATCCACTTATATTTCTCGCATCTTAGATCGACTACGCTACGCTCGATATCTGTCTTCGAAATATCTGCTTTCTGGCTAATTCCTCTTGATTCCGTAGAATCGCGAGAGAGAACTACTTTTACTGTCCCTGGTCGAGGTCTGTATCATTTCGAAGTCATGTGCTTCGGTCTTACTGGCGCTCCAGATACTCAGCAACGGTTGATGGACAGGTTGTTCGGCCCCGAGTTCGACTGTAAAGTCTACAAACCTGGACGATATTATTATTACGTCGGGTATTTTAAGAGATACTTAGGACTTGCAGCCTATAAGAGACGCACAGCGGGCCTAAGATGCGCGCCTATTTAATATACAGGGTGTCCCAGAACTCAACGTCAAACCGAAACGGGGTGACAGGATTGATCGTAAGCATCATGACAAAAATCAGAAAAAAAATCTATCCCATGCAGTTTGAAAATTATGGGCATTTTAAGAAAAACCTAGAAATTTAGTCAAACTGTAACAATTTTTCGGTTATTATGGTTATTTTTTTTTATTTTTGTTCATTTATACTTTGGAACCATAACCATAAATAGCATTTCAGAATGACAATCAAAAATAATGACACAGTTTCCCCAAGTTTCCTAGAAATAAGACTGATTTGTTAAACTATGAATTTAAAATTTTCACAATTTGTCGACTTTGGAAGGCCCTCCTTTAAAAAAAATGTACTAGAGTGCCTTGGCAAGTGCCATTAAAAGTTGGCGCATTTAATCAGGAATCTAAAATGGTACAATACTTGTTAGTTTCATACTAAAAAAAACGAGTAAAAAATAAAAACCTCATGTTACCCGATTTCTCCTAACCAATTTTACTTTGTTAAAATAATTTTTGATTCGCACAAACTCATGACAGGGTCTTAATTTTACGGCAAAATGATGACAGAGATGGATACTGGACATGTTGGCCATGAGTGAGCGAGACAGATAGTGATGCCACTTTTACAAAAGTTAACAAAAGTAAGTAAAATTAATAAAATAATGAAAAATCTTGACCTAGTTTAGTTCAATTTTATTGGAATAAAAGTCAGATAGGGATAACTAAACTAGGTCAAGATTTTTCATTATTTTATTAATTTTACTTACTACTAATTAAGACCCTGTCATTAGTTTGTGCGAATCAAAAATTATTTTAACAAAATAAAATTGGTTAGGAAAAATCGGGTAACATGAGGTTTTTATTTTTTACTCGTTTTTTTTTTAGTATGGAACTATCAATTATTGTACCATTTTCGATTCCTGATTAAATGCGCCAACTTTTAATGGCACTTGCCAAGGCACTCTAGTACATTTTTTTTAAAGGAGGGCCTTCCAAAGTCGACAAATTGTGAAAATTTTAAATTCATAGTTTAACAAATCAGTCTTATTTCTAGGAAACTTGGGGCAACTGTGTCATTATTTTTGACTGTCATTCTGAAATGCTATTTAGGGTTATGGTTCCAAAGTATAAATGAACAAAAATAAAAAAAAATAACCATAATAACCGAAAAATTGTTACAGTTTGACTAAATTTCTAGGTTTTTCTTAAAATGCCCATAATTTTCAAACTGCATGGGATCGATTTTTTTCTGATATTTGTCATGATGCTTACGATCAATCCTGTCACCCCGTTTCCGTTTGACGTTGAGTTCTGGGACACCCTGTATATCGCGGCAATAGATACATTTATAACGCCTTTTTTATCATATTTAAAAAGTTTTTAGTATTTTTTTTTGTATTCATTTGTTTTTAAAAGCAATAAGGATTGATGTACAAGTGAAAAATATGTGGCAAAGCAGGTTGTTTAGAAAATATAATTATTTTATTGACGTGATAAACGGTATCGAGGCGTGCATGTTAGGCTTACTGGTCATTTTTTAACTGATAATTAAAAAATGGAGAAATAAAATTAACTTTAAAAAAGTAAAAACTGACTTCAAACCCAAAATGCACTAAAAAGTCTTGAATAAACTCTTGAACATTGAAAGGAAAGGAATCCATTTTAGGGAACCAATTTCTTTTTGGAGTCGGTGCTGCGACAGGTGAGGCTGAATTTTCAAAGTGATGGCTGACTTATCCGAAACGTTCGCTTCTAACCAAGACTTCTTGGACCGATCCACGCAGTCTTGGTTAGAAGCGAACGTTTCGGATTTCATCAGAGCTGAAGACTGGCCGTCGTCTAGTCCCGATATTAATACGCTGGATTATGATTTATGGTCAGTTTTAGAGAGTACGGCTTGAAACGCCATGATAATGAGTCCCTAAAACAATCCATACGATTGGCAGTGAAGAATTTTCCCATGGAAAGAGTGCGTGCTTCTATTGATAACTGGCCTCAACGTTAAAAGGACTGTATTGCAGCCAATGGAGACCAATTCGAATAAGCTTTTTATATTTTAAATTGTTTTATATTTATGTATAAACTAACTCACTTTAAAAGTAATAAATATTATTTGCATTTTTTTTCTTTGTGACAATATTTATGGCAAGACTAGGTATAATCAATATTTTTTTTGTGTAACATCGCTTGACTTCCTGAGGAATCAATTTCAACGATGTTACGGGGAGAAGGTAACAGAGATCGCTCAACTGAAGTTGCAAACTACTAGTTGTGGCTCTACATTAAACAGTCTGTTCAGTAGCAGTTTGTCGACACTCAGGCAAAATATGTCATCAATAAAATGTTTGTTTTTAACTTCATCTTGGCACTAGTAACACTAGTAATCAGGATCTGCAGAGTCCTTTAAAAATTAAGGCGTCTTGGCCTTTCCAAGGGAATATGAGAATAGACCCCATTGTAAATAAGTCATTACAATGGGGTCCAGCCTCATTGCATACTTACGAGGCACGCGTGGTATTATATTTTATGTGTTTTCTTGTACTTTGCCGAATGAGACAACTTACAGGATCGATATTTTGATATTTAAAGATAAAGATGTATATAACATACCACATTATAAAATTTTAGCTATTATCATTAAATAAATACAAATTAAAAAGCTTGTCGAATTTTGGCTCCTTCTATCCCCATTTTTTTTTAATAATTTTATTGTTTTTTTAAACGGTAGCCATATCGTATTAGGGGCCAAAATCGATGTTTGTTTGTTTTAATAAGAATATCGGAAATGTAATGATGTGGTATATTTTCAGAACCGCTTTATGCAGCTCTTTCAACTGATATCACGCATGACAAGGTTCTGATGATTACATTTTCTTTCCCATACACAACTTTAGATTTTTCAGCACTCACTCTCCTACCGGTTATTTTCGGTAGGTACTTCCGGTTTCGGATTAAAAAAAAGGGTTTTGTCCTCTAGTATTATACGTGTGTCAAAAGGCTAATCTGTACATCGATTTGCGGTTTTCTGTAAAATTAAGACTCGTACGCCGTCCACTATTTCTTTTGACTCAATCTACTTTGTTTTTAACGCTGTTTTCCGCCAAACGTCAAGTAGATATAAAACTCCCACGTAAAATATTAAAAACTAAATCAGTAAAATGACAAAAAGTATATGCACTTATTTATTTATTCGTTGTATAGCCACATATTAAAAAAGTTACTGCATAGCTCTATATGTATAGTAAAGTATTTAAAAAATGATTATTTGTTCGTTGCATAGCTTAGCACAATAATATCAAGCAAGTCAGCAAGCAATATCGTCGTCATACGGTAAATAGAATTCAATTCCACTTACAGGAAATGTGTGTAACACGGTAACCCAAGCCTGATGGACAATATCGAAAAATATGTCTTAAGAATTCTATTTCTAATCCTTTTCCAAAGGAAACGTGTGTCGGAATCAAATCCAACAACTAAATGAGAAACTTTTAACGGACTTTGACCAATGCTCCAAGGACAAGGCTGACCTTCTAGCTAGACAAGGGATCAATATTAAACCATGACGCTTGAACACACTACATCTGCATGATTTCAAAATTGATTGATTGGTTGGCAAGTGACCCAGCACCTTATAATAAAACGCATTGAAAATTGAATATACATTTGAAAGACAATCCAAAACGGGTCTTTTCTTTGTGGTCCTGCAGTACTATTAAATAAAATACACGCCAAGTAGGTAAAAAGTAAACATATAATATATTTTCCGTCGTTTCGCTTATAAACACTATTTATGCTTCTTAAATTTCATCTTGGGCTGTTTGCGCGTCTTCTCCGCGTCGAAGAACTTCTTGTAGTTGACGTTCTTGTAGAGGAAAGGCTTGGCGTTGGCGGGCTCCGCCAGCCGCACGCTCTTGGGCCGCGCGCGCGCCGCCTCCTTGCGCTCCTGCGTCTGCGCACACGCACACGCACACGCACAACATCAAATACATGGAAACTCAAAGTAAGTATAACAAAAGGGTGGACCATACAAATTTAGGAATTCGCATGCAATTTTTATGTGTGTTAATGTTAACATTTACAGTGATTATCTGTCTTGCCAGTGGATTACTAGTATAGTAGGTCTACTAGTAGTCAAATAAAAATTATTCATCGAATTTTATAAAAATCTATTAACACGATCTTTATTAATGTAGTCTGATTTATCTATCTTCAATTTTCTAGAAAACAAAAAGAACACGTTCTCACAACAACAACAACCCTGAATGTGAAAGATGTACATTGCAGTAGGTACCTTATCAGAGATCTTCCTCTTCCTTTGTTTCTTGCCCACATCGGGGTCCTCCTTGACGGTCACGTCCGTCCACTGTTGGTCGCCCGTGGCGGGGGCGGTAGCGGGAGCGGGAGCGGGCGCGGGCGCGGAGGCGCGCTGCTCCGCCTGCAGCTGCTCGGCGGCGCGCTGCAGCTTCAGCAGCACCTCGGCCTTGATCAGCTCGTTGCCCTGGCTGATGGCCGTTATCTTCGCTTCTTTGTCTTTGAACTCTTTTATTTCTTCAACCTGAAACATTGTGAATATGGTGTTTATTTTTCATTCTTTAAGGTTTCTATTGTGAACCTGCTTCTTGATTGTCTCCCGCTTTGAACTGGATGGATATCCGCACTGATTCTTTCGACCTCTATTATTCTTTCTGATAAACTTCGTTTCAGGGTCCAAGACATTTGAACTCCCTCTTGGGAGTCCCTAGCGTTCACTGGATGGGATTTTCAATTAAACCATGCTGTAAATCCGCTGTTTGTTTGCTTGCTTGTTTACTGCTAATCCTATGTAGCCAACATAGGATTAGCAGTAAACAAATAATATAGTACCTTAATTAAGAACTTGCAAGTTCAGTTTTTGGTAAATATAATGATAGTATTTCCTTTACGTGGGCAATCACGGATTATTTTCAAATATAAATCGATAAATTTTACTACGTAATTTTATTAAGACATCAGTCATAATAGAGATGTGGATACAAATATTTCCTTCGTTGAAAAATCAATGAGATGGTAACAATAACGCATGACATACCTGTGCCAGCGCTCGGTATTTCCTGTATCTGTCGTACGGCGGGATGAACAGTTTGGCATCCACGTTCAACCCGGACTGCAACAACGGACACAGATTAAAAATTGAATACATGCAGAGCGTTAATCTAATAAAAACATTTAAATAATAAAAATTTGGGCTCAGACAGAAGTTTTGTCAAAAATTGAAGATAAAAAACAAGTAACTTTCATGTTTATATGATTATTTTAGTGATTATTAGTACTTTCTCATAGTCCCTTTTAATGATGCTTTTAAAGTATAGCAAAGACATGTTTGGGTTTTGCCTAAAATGTACAGAGATTATAAATGTGCCGCATGAGTGTGCCGGCATCTTAAGCAATTTAAGGAAACATAACATATTTGATTTTTGATTGAAATGTGAATGTTTATAATCACTACATAATAAAACAAAGTCGCTTCCCGCTGTCTTGTTTGTATGTACTCGTATGTATGCTTAAATCTCTAAAACTATGGAACGGATTTTGATGCGTTTAAAAAAAATGATAGTGTGATTTAAGAGGAATGAAATGAAATGAAATAAAATAAAATGAAATGAAATAACTTTATTCGACACAAAGTACTTACAAAGAAGAAAAATAAACAAAAAACAAACAATCTAAATGAATATTATAATACTTGTGTCGAAAAGGTCCCCGCTCAGTATGATTCGTGACAGCGCGAGGCATGTCACGATACTCAAGATCAAGTGCATACACATAAATTGATTAATGAGAAAAAAACTTAAAGAATAAAAAAAAAGACAAAAAATAGTAACTATATAACAATCATAAATATCAGTAATTAACAATAAAATAATAATAATAAAAAATGTATAATTACGAAACTATATGGATTATTTGATTCATAAATCGCAATGAAGAGGCACTGCCGCTGCATTTCGATTCATGAATCAGACATCAGACGAACCGTGCCACACAGCGCTGCCAGCCTATCGACAGAAAAAAAAACTAACAAAAAAACATATTGTCTCTGGCTTGCACCTGCCCTGACGAGCGCCGGTCGGCCATATTTGTGATTTTTTGACAATGAGTGATCGCAACTCGGGATATTACATCATCGGCATCGTTGGTTGATCATTAGGGATTGGACATTTTGAAAAATCAAAACTGATGAAACCAAAAACCACGCCCTGCCTTCCGATTATCCACGTGGACTAAAAAAAATATGTTGAAAGTTGAAACATAGGCGGGGCGTAGTGTTCCAGTATAGGGTGTGAAACTCGCCGCGTGCTTATTGTATCCATTTAAGCCGCACGTTTTTTCTTGGAGGTTGTCCCCCTAGACATGACGTGCAGGACCCTGAGGTACCCTGAGGTATTTTGCAGGAGATGATTTTTGCAGTGTTTTTTAAATGTGGTTTTGACTTTTAGGGCGCGCAAACGTAGGGGCAATGAATTCCAGCACTTCGTGGCAGCGAATCTGAACGAGCCACGGAATGCCACTGTCCGATGCCGCGGAGTGAGGAACATGCACGCAGCCGCCCTACTCTCCCGACCCATCCCACCACGTGCCCATTCCAATTTCTCCCTCAGGTATGCTGGTTTTTGCATATGTATAACGCCGAATAATAAAGTCGCTAGGTGGAGTCATCTACGTGCTTCCATCTTTAATAAATTTGCTGCGTTTAGGTAAGGAGTTACGTGAGTGCGCGGTGGTATGTGGAAGCAGAAGCGGGCACAGGCGTTTTGCACCCGCTGTATGAGTTTGGCTGATCGTGCCAGCAGGCAAGGGCCGTATACTGTATCACAGTTATTGAGTTTTGACAGAATCAGTGCCTCGCAAAGCGCAACCCTCAATGCTTCACTCAGGTAAGGTCTGATTCTGTACAACAGCCTTAGTCTGTAGAAACAATTTCTAACACATTTCACTATGTGACTTTCAAATCTGAGGCTGCTGTCAAAGACCAACCCCAGACTCCGCGCCTTTTCTACCCTTTCTATAGTTTCATTACCTATATTTGTGTCCTCTGAGAGAGATAGCTGTAAAACCATCTTACTGTGTTATTTTCAAGTCCATAATAGCTCAGCTTAGACAAGAGTAGTGGAACACTTATTGAGTCAAATGCACGGGAGAAGTCAAGGAGAAGGAGAAATGAGAGACAGCCCTGGTCCTGAGCAGACAGCAGGTTGTCCACCACCTCCGCCAAGGCAGTAGCCGTATTATGCCCTCTGCGAAATCCTGATTGTAGGTTTGGAAGAATGTTGTTGCCTTCCAAGTACTCAGTGAGTTGGTCACAGACTATTTACACAGACAAGGAAGGAGGCTGATAGGGCGAAGTTCTTGTATAGTTGTCGGCTGATTGGTTTTAGTAGTGGTCTAACAACCGCCGTCTTCCAGTCCTCAGGAAATGTGCTCTCCCTTATTGAGCGGTTTACTTACTCGGTTATTGTATCTAATGAGTGAGGGAGGGTCAGCAGCAGCATCTCCAAAGAGATCCCGTCACTCCCCTGCGCATTCGACCTGAGGCGTTTGATGGTCTTCAGTACCACCTCTCTACTCACAGTTTGCAGTGAAAAAGAGGCAGCATCATTGTACCGATGATGCTCAAGGTATGTCAGTCGGGAAATTGTTGTCAAATTCTTCCCAGGTACATTTAAAAAATGAGAGTTGATCAGATCAGGGTTATTGAAAATCAGTGGCAGCTGGTTATCAGCTTTTTTATTTGGTAGTACTGAACTTTTAAGGTTATTCCACAGAGTTTTCGGGTCATTTATTTTACTATTAATAATTTTAGTGAAGAAACAGTTCTTTTCCCTCTTAATGGCCTCAATTACAATGCGCTTCATCTCTTTATAGTTGTTTTTATTAGATTCTGAGCCATCCCGCTTATATTTCCTGTGGTAGTCATCTCTGATACGAATTATTGCCTTGACAGTGTCTGTTATCCAAGGATGAGAAAGGTTGAAGAGGAAGGTTTATATGTGTAATACATGCATAATATACGAGTAGTAGTTAAACACTTATCATTTACACATTAAAAAGGTCTATCTCGCGATTTTATAACAGGCCACTCAGAAAGTTTTGCGAAAAAAAGCTTTTATATATGGAAAACCGGTCGGTTAGAATATTTTTCGAAAATATGATTATTTATAAGTAAAAGTAGGTGTGTTAAATTTTCAAAAATTCCCTCTACATTTCAAGTGTCGCCTAAAACCGGAAGAATCGTTCGATAGATTTCAAATGGCATTTATGGATAAAGCCCCCACTAAGGCCACCGTGTATCGTATAACGAATGCACGCGCGGTCGACCAACCTTGGGGGATAAAGAACGAAGCGATCGCCCTTTGGCGGCTATTACTTAAAAAACGTGCTAGCAGTGAAAAATTCTAAAAGATAATAGGCGAATTACATATCAGGAGATTCAGCACATATTGATGATTGGATCGGGAAGCGTTCACGAGAGAGTTAACTCATGGTAACGGCGCTGTACAAGTTACGTACATTATTTCACAATCGCGGCGCATCGGCGCGTTGTCAGCATTTCACGTGTCATCGAAAGCTTTTCATTTTTCACCAGTACACGACGAGCTACCATACGTATTGCGCGTGCTCACCCAACTACCGTTATAATTCTCTCATATTAGCGTAGTAGTTACTTTGAATAGTAAAAGTGCCCCTAGTGGGCCTATTTGCATAAATAAATGACTTTTCCTAGAAACATCTTTCGTCGTTCGTGCCAGTGACTTTCATTTAGCTACCAATAATTCTTTAAATGTTACGTACCGTACACGTACCGTACGGGTACGTATTATAATACCGAAAGTTCATAATACCTTCAAATGAATACCTACGCTTGAAACGTCGAAAATCAAAATACCGAACGAATGAAATAACTTTACCCGATATACCGAAGCTCAATATGCCGAATTTCAAATAACCGAAATTTCAAAATCCCGAAAGTTCGAAATCCCGAAAATTTGAAATACCGATTGTTCATATCCCGAATGTTTAAAATCCCGAATATTAATATACATACAGTTAGTATACCGAAGTTCAAAATCCCGGAAGTAAGATTTCCTTTCGACATTCCCACACATCGCCATCTAGTCCCAAAGTAAGCTACTCAAAGCTTGTGTTATGGGTGCAAGACAACGGATATAATACTTAAATACCTTTTTTTGTAAATACATACATGATATACATAGAAAACACCTAGGCCAATACAAACAGACATTTTCATGCACACAAATGTTTGTATTGTGCGGGGATCGAACCCGCACCCGCTGCGTAGTAGGCGATTTCTCGACCACTACACCAGACGGGTCGTCGATTAACTTTGCGGTAGGTTTTTTTTTTACAATGTGTGCAGCAGTGTTCAGTCTCAATGTATGCAGCAAGCAGGCATGCAACATGCAGCATGCAAGCAATCAAACAGGCATGTATGTAGCAAGCAGGCATGCAGCATGCAAGCAATCAGGCATGCAGCATGCAAGAAATCAAGCAGGCATGCATGTAGCAGCATGCATAGGTTTTTTCTCTTCTCCGGCGCTGCGGGAAGTGTCGCCCTAGCGTAGCGAATCTTAGGCACCCACGCTCGCCTCCGCAGCTTCGGCTTGCTGCAGCCTCAGCCGCTCCAGCTCGCACGGGAGCCTGAGATTCGCTACAGCGGGCGAGGGCTGCTCTCCGCGCCTCCGGCTTTTGAATTACACTCCAGTATCGGACAGACTAGTACCACGGCGAGTCGAGGTCAATCAAAATTAGTTTTTCTTAATGAACCTCAATCTTAATGGTATACAATTTGTTTGGCGTTTTGTTCATAGGACTAAAATTCGGTATTTTTAATCATCGGGTTTAAAATTTTTCGGTATATTAAACTTTCGGTCATATAAACAGTCGGTATATTGAACTTTCGATCATATAAATAGTCGGTATGTTAAAATTCGGCATTTTAGTATTCGGCATTCCAATTATAGGTTTTATAAGATTCGGGATTTCAAACTTTCGGTATTTAGAACTTTCAATCATATAAACATTCGGCATTCTAAAATTCGGCCTTCCGTTCGTAGGGCTTATGAAATTCAGTATTTTATAATTCTTTCTGGAATTATTGGAAACATCGAGTAAAATGGGCCGCTTTTTCTCCTTGTCTAACAATCTAGTATTATTTATTTATTATGCAATAAATTAAAAAGGCACAAAACAGTGTAGGACCGACCTTGGAGCGCGGCGCCGGCGCGGTGTCGGCGAGCGCGGGCTCGGCGAGCGGCGCGGCGAGCGGCGCGGCGGGCGCGAACGAGCTGATGTCGGGCCCGCACGGCAGCCCCTCGCTCAGCAGCTGCTCCGCGTACTCCAGGTTTATGGGCTGCTCCTCGCTGCAACGCAACACTATCATTTACTTAATGTTCCGTAAATTTCATGATGAAATATCATATGAAATGAAATTATACTCTGATTTTTAAATAGATAGACCAAAATGATATTTAGTGGGTGGCCACTATTTCAAAATTACAAATAGTGTTCTTCCTAAATAATCAAAAATTTCAATTTCATCAATTGTTGTTTAAAATAGATTATAAAATATTCAAATAAAATCTGTTTAAAAAAATCTGGTTTCCCACGAAGATCATATTTTTTTTTTACACAATATAAAATTTAAAAAAATATTAATCATTTCCATGCATACTATCGTTACATTCAAATAAAATGGTTATGGTGAAAGGTGGTGCTAATTAGGACTAAGAATTATTATTAGTAAATAGATCATGAAGAAATAGTTCAAAAAATATTATTTTTGCATATTATAAATTAGTACACCATAAAGGGGTTTGGTGGTTGAGTTGATTAAAAATAAATTTAAAAATGCACAACAAGGTACTTGAGCATGTTAATAACTAATATAAGTATTTTTTTGAATTAGTTAAAAGTGAATTTGCCAAAAAAAACTAAAAAGAAATTAGATAAAAATAATTTGATACTGAAATTCAGTGGTTGGGCTACAGACAGTAGATATACAGTCTGACCATAAATACTGCTACAATTAAAAATAAGAAAGATATAACATTTGAATTAGGAATCTGTCATTTTTATACGATTGCTCATTGTGTTTTCTAATTTTGGCGCCAATACATTTTATAATATTTTGCGATATTAAAATGGAGTGGGGTGATAAATACAACCGAATTGCTGTGATTGCATTACACAAAGTTGATATGAAAACAAATGCAATTTTTATCACTCTCCATACGATTGGTATTAGTCAAATGTTTGTGTTCCGGCCTATCAATAGACCTCCTCTGTTTGTGACAGAAAAGATCTGTCTGTCCACGTAGTGTTCGTACGAAAAAGGTGGTCAAAGCAGTAAAAGAAAGAATTTGCAGAAATCCTGTCCGAAAGCAAAAGATTTTATCTCGGGACATGAAGATAGCACCCAGAACCATGTCGCGTATTTTAAAAGATGACTTAGGACTTGCAGTCTATAAGAGACGCACTGGTCATTTTTTAACTATTAATTTAAAAAATAATAGGGTGGTAAAATCGAAAAAACTACTGAAGCGCGCAAAGGAAGGTCCCAGAAAAATTTTGTTTACAGGTGAGAAAATCTTTACAATTGAGCAGCTCGGTCCCCTCAGTCTTGGTTAGAAGCGAACGTTTCGGACTTCATCAGAGCTGAAGACTGGCCGTCGTCTAGTCCCAATCTTAAGCCGCTGGATTATGATTCATGATCAGTTTTAGAGAGTACGCCTTGCTCTAAACGCCATGATAATTTGGAGTCCCTAACACAATCCATAAGATTGGCAGTGAAGAATTTTCCGATAGGACGAGTGCGTGCCTCTGTTGATAACTGGCGTCAACGTTTAAAGGACTGTATTGCAGTCAATGGAGACCACTTCGAATAAGCTTTTTATATTTTAAATTGTTTTATATTTATGTATAAAACTAACACACTGTAAAAGTAATAAATATTATTTGCATTATTTTTTTTTTCTTTGTGACAATATTTATGGCAAGACAAGGTACCTATCGAAACCACAAAAGAACTTAATTCGTGTGCTCTGGTCCAGGGGTGCGATTGTCTAAAGCAATCGTATTCATTTGACAGTTCAAAACGTACGGTATGGTCTGTCAAATGGCAAAGAACAAAGTGTTTGACAGATCATATTGTACGTTATGAACTGTCAAATGAATACGATAGCTTTACACAATTCTAGCTCTGGTTTATTAAAGATCATTTTTTTAACTAACTGAAAAATCTCTGACGAAAATCGGAGTAATCAAAGGTGCAATGGTGGGAATGTGAGTAACAGTGTAGTGTGTGTGTGCGTGTGTGTGTGCGTGTGTGTGTGTGTGTGTGTGTGTGTGTGTGTGTGTGTGTGTGCGTGCGTCACCTGGTGTCCGGCCAGTGCGCGAAGTCGTGCACGGAGGCGGGCAGCGCGAGCGCGGCGGGCGCGGGCTGCATGCTGCGCACGCTCGCCGGCATCTGCATCAGCGCCGGCTCTGCGGGCAGCTCGCGGCACTGACCGCGACAACACATCGTCAACTTACGATACAAGGACGGTCTCGGTAAATAAATATAGGACACCAATCACATACATTAGTGGTTAAAAAAATCCGAAACCACTGACGTGCCACGACAGGAAGCCAAGGCTATCTAAGCTAATGTTATAAAGCTGAGGAATTTGTTTGTTTGTTTGACCGCGCTAATTTAAGGAACTATTTTTATTTATCGAGAAAGGCTTTAGGCAATAAAACATCACGCTGCGACGTAAAGGGAAGGAGCAATCTCATACGCGCGGACGCAGTCGCGGAAGACCGAAATGATGTGAAAGCACAACGCACAGTAGAACGAGATCATACAAATCATTGGACAACCACTCTTAAAACGAAACGTAGAAAAAGTCTATACTAACTAGTTTATTAAAAAGACTACATCTCAGCCGGGCAGCCTAGCTATTATTAACATAAAATTATTATCCCTTTGGAATAGAACGACAAAAGCGAGATGTCACTAGCAGCAAACTGTGTGATAAAAAGAGATGGGTAGCAGAACCATTTTTGTCAGATGTCAAACAGTTGACCGCCCTGCAGAAGCTCGCTGAAAATTACGTGCATTTGATTTTTTATATTTAAAAGTGAAATTGTGTATATTTTGGAGAAATAATGCGTCTGAAACATGGTGACTTGATCGGTGATTGATTGTTATGCATTACAGCGGCATAACCCCAACAAATAATCATCTAACTGGTAGATTAGTCCAAAATGAAGCCTCTTAATATACGACTTATATTTACTAATGCGCTTCAAATTAAAAGTACGCAGTTTGATTATTCTATTCCACAAACGTTAATTTACGTAAAAAATAAAGACAGAATAACACAGGGAATGTATATCGACGAATATTTTGTATAATTAAATAACATTTAGTTTTACACTAGAGCTGCATGTTCAATATACTGTTTATCATGCAGTAAACTACTATATTTAACTTAGGAACATTGTTATAAATCACCTATCAAAAGCTTATCTCATTTAAAGCTACAAATGTTACTTACTTATGTTAGTTACTGACATCTTAAATCGGTTTCGTTTGACAGCTTTTACTTGTCCTTCTATTCCGATAGGAATATTAATTTTATGATTATTAAATAGTTTTACGTATTAGAACTTTGAGTGACATACATGACATAGCATCAAAGTTGAATAATCGAATCCATGGACATATTCCAATTGAATTCTTTTTTAAGTTTTGCGTTTGTGTATTCTATGGTTGGGTTACTTAAATCAACCCTTAATCGTTTTTTTTTCGAAACAAAGTATATTTATTGAAAACCTAATAAGATCTGATTTTTTTCCCTCGAAAAATATATAACCAGGTGGTCTTCCACGTTTATTGGAAAAATCACAAAACATAAAAACGCATGTGTACCTGGAGTAGCAATTCTCGCTTCAAGTGGTAATAATACATTCAAATTCAAATAGTTATTCAATTTAGGACACAATATGCCACTTATGAACGTCAAATGTACAGTGAAAAATAAAATAAAAATAATTGTGCCCTGAAGGGGCCGAATCATGTCTCCTTATCTTTTGGGCCCTACCAGCGCTTCGAGACAGAACACAGACAATTAGGCAAGTGCTGAGAAGAAACGCCGGAACAAACTCAGTCACCACTAGCTGCCGTAAAATCATAATCATCAAAGGCAAGTACATCAGTCGGTGCAGGCTGGACGGACCACACATTCGTGTCGTTCAGGTAGTCTTGAACCTTATAATAGCCTTTAGACATAAGCGTGCTTTTAACGTGTTTCTTAAATTTATCTACCGGCAATTCGACAAGATTGTGTGGTATATTATTAAAGAATTTTATACAATTTCCCATGAACGAATTACTAGTTTTAACTAATCTGAAGTTAGGAACGACAAGCTTGTGTTTATTTCTTGTGTTATATGAGTGAATGTCGCTCTTCTTCATGAAATTATCTAAATTTTTACACACGTACATTATATTGTCAAAAATGAATTGAGAAGCCACAGTTAATATGTTGATTTTCTTAAAGACCTCTCTCAGGGAGTCACGAGGACTAAGTTTATAAATAGCACGAATGACTCTTTTCTGCAAAATAAATATGGTATCAATGTCTGCAGCAGAACCCCACAAGAGAAGACCGTAAGACATAATACTGTGGAAGTAACTAAAATACACAAGCCTCGCCGTTTCAACATCAGTCAGATACCTAATTTTTATAACTGCAAAGGCAGCCGAGCTTAGCCTCCTAGTATTCATATTCTATAAGGAATTCATGATTTTTGCGTTTTTGTTTGATGGCAAGAAGTTTTGGTAATAAAATTGTCATTTAAGCATATTATAGTTGGAAGTATTTGATAAGCAACGACCTCTATGTTACACTAGACACGCTGTTTGGAACAAACTTTGTTCTACAGTAAATTAAGGCCAAATGGAGCATCTGTGTTTAGTCTGTTGCCATAAACTATCATGACAAAACGTCCCTTACGTCAAAAGACGAAATAAATAAATTACTTAAATATGTGTTATAGCGTCCGTATTTTAACCTAATTTGAAAGTAATGTTTTTGATTAGTAGTATGTAGTAAATTAAAGTGATTCAAAGATTCTACTAAATAATAGAATACTTTTAAGCCGTCAAGGCTTAAAAGTATTAATTTTCGTTTTCTCACAATTTCCATAGAAACCCAAAGATCAACCAAAAACAGACATGCCAAAACTCTTATAGGTAGAATATGAATTATCAATGTGTACCCTTTAGAATTATAGGGCCAAGTTATATCTATGAAGTATGAGTTTTATTTCAATTGACTTTATCATTAAGGTCCAATTTTTTTAGCAAGTCCAAAATTGTCAACAATATTTTAAAACTTTTATAATAATATCAGTGACTAAATTAATTTACTATCTTATAGAAAATATATCAATGTTAAATGATTATTGCCTGTGTAAAATTTGAGTTTTGTATTTCTTATTTTTAAATGAATTATTTTGTTAAAAAGGTATGTCAAGCAAGATTGTTTACAATATTCGACTAAAAAATAAAAACGGACTTTAATTAAATATCTGTTTGTACAGGAGTAGTATTGTAAGATTATTGGTACAAATTATGTTGTTATAATATTGGTAGGCATATTATTTATTAACCTTTTTTGTGGAAACATCACATAAACATTATCATTTAAAATAATAGACATATGTAATAATACTAGTACATATATATCGAATCATAGGCAGAAAACTAAACACCAGCAAGGTGTCATATCTGTTCGATTACTCTTTGCTACCTTTGACAGCTCAGTGTTGTTGTTGTAATGGCTATTGTCATGTTTGGAAGAAATGGGGTAAAATTATCGATGTGATATCTTTTTGGGATTTGTTTATTTTTTAAGTAATTTGTTTTATCTATTGCTTGAAAACGTTTTCAAATCACGATGTTGAAATGTATGTGCTATAGTAGTTTAAAATTGATTGTCTACAAAGAAACAGTACAATAATCTGAATCAAACAGGAGAAATCAAAAATATCAAATAACAACACTTCATACTTTTGTCATTTTAAAAATGTGACACAAAATTTGTTCTGAACAGCGTGTTTAGTAGAATACATATAATTCTATGTTGATAAGTGATCCAATCAGACACAGGAGTCTAATAATAAAGTAATTTGTTTTTTTTTTAACCTTTTCTGAAACACTTCAATTTAAATTGTCTGGAACGACGGTTAGAATAATTTAAACGACATAGAAATATAAATTTAAGTTTCTAGATAGTGTAAACTTATCGTTGTATAATCTAACCCGGTAGCGGCGTCCAACGGTTTGTATAGGCTCGTCGTACTGCGCAACGTGCGGACGACAAAATTCAACTATTAAGTCGCGGAGGGCCGCTAGCCTCTTTATAAACGTGCGCTTGTCTGCGTGATGAGGATAAGTGGATATTATTAGAGCTGAGCTAGCTAGAGATGTTATATATTTGTATTAACAATAATTTTCTCAAAGAACTTCCGCAAACATAAGTTGATTGAAAAATAAAAAAAATGCGTCATGCCTTTTCCCTCTCATCTAAACTCGACGCGTCTTTGTGTCTTTTGTTTTGTCAGTCTGTGAGAGAGAGAGATAGAGAAGGCAAGTTTCGCGCTAGAGCCTCTCAAAGCGAACATATGGAAGCGCGCGCGTCCCTTTCTATCTTAGCACAAGTTTACTTCTTGGGATCATTCGCTTCGTGAGCGACGATTTCGATCTCAAGTCGCAAATGATACAGATAGGTTGTGATGCGGCGTTTGGGTTTCGGAACAGTGGAACATGTCGAAGTAACGACTAGTGACACTTTACATTAAAGTGTTCCACAGGTGTAAATATTATCCAATGATTAGACGAGGAGTGGATCTAGTATGTCGACTGACCGTGAGCAGCATGCGGTGTATGGCGAGCAGGTGCTGCTTGACGAAGGGCGGCGTGGGGCTGCAGCACGCGTGCACGCCCTGCACCTCGCGCGGCAGCGTCTCCGCCAGCGACATCAGCATGTGGTTCGGCACCAGGTACCTGCCGCGGAACAACCGCTGCGTCAATATTCACTATCAAAAACCTTTATTCCACACAAAGTACACATTTGCAAGATACAAATATAATAAAAAATGAACATAAACAAATTCATAAGTAAGTAAATTTGTGCAGGGTTGGCCTGGATAATTATCGTGATAATTATCTTGATAATTATCATTAATAATTATCATGATAATTACGTGTTGATAATTATCGTTGATAATAACGAGTAACTGTTATTGTTCAAAACAAAACGAAATAATATATAATGTGTATCCAAACGCATGTTTTTACGTCACAACATCAATAATGTATCCAAATGAACGCCAAATGTAATTCATCTACAGGGGAATTCCCCTCACTGTCACTGTTATTTGTTTTCCTTTTCATTAACTGTAGTTTGTGCGCTGCGAAATTAAATAAAGATTATTTTTTTTAAATTATGCCTAGAAAACTTAATCCAATATGGTGAAAGTTTGCCTGCATTAAAGGTTCACAGTTTTAACTAAAAGTAATATCTCAATATAGAAAAAGAAATTATAATATGTTATTTGATTTGATAGTTGGATAATTATCAGATACTTATCGGATAATTATCGGATAATTATCAGATAAGTATCAGAGAAAATAATTATCTTGATAATAGCCAACCCTGAATTTGTGTCGAAAAGGTCTCACGCTAAGCATAATTCGTGACAGCGCGAGGCATTATTTGTAATTGTTCTCAATCTTTGAAGGCGATTGTAACCTGGAAATTTTATGTAAAGGTGAATGTGTTCAACGTTTTTAACCACAATATTTTGTACCACAATTTGTGATCCACAATAAAGATTTTTATGATTTTATTATCTAAAGAAACAAACGGCAACTGCAGCGCACCCTGGTGGATTTACACTATATTAATATATATCTAGGGACCATCGTCAATATATCACAAATCCATTGCAAAAAACTGTATGTCAATTGGTCAAGTCGTTCTGGAGATAAATGGGAACATTCCATAGTCATTTTACAACAGAAATAAATGTAACTGCAGCGCCCCCTGGTACACCCCCCCCCCCCACCATTTCACCTATGTAAGAACCATCACCTATAAATAATGAATCCACTGCAGAAAACTGCATGTCAATCGGTCAAGCCGTTCTTGAGATACATGGGAACATTCAATAGTCATTTTACGAAAGAAAGATGACAACTGCAGCGCACCCTGGTGGATTAACATAATACTTAACTAAAAACCATCGCCAATAACTAAATAAACCATTGCAGAAAACTGCATGTCAATCAGTCAGATAGGATATACATGGGAACATTCGTTTGCGCACACAAATACACAAACTTTCTCTCACTCCAAACGCATATGTTCTCCGTTCCGTCGCGGGTAAAAAGAAAAAAAATGTCTCACGTGGCGCTCTCATCCAGCTCACGCGCGTGCGCGTCGCGCCAGGCGTACAGCAGCCGCAGCGCCGCCATCTGCTGCGAGTTGAAGTGCTTGCGCGAGCGCACGTACAGCGGCATGTGGCTGTCCGCGCGGATCACCTCTTTGTTGTACGTCTGCGGGGGAAAGGTTGAGCTACAATCATCTAAGTAAAAGAGTCGTCTAAATTATTTTTACGCTACGCGATTATCATCTAGCGGGGCGGCAGGTCGCGGGTCGGAAGCATTCGCGGATCCACGTGAACGCGCGGTGTGTTTTGCGTCAAATCAATATCATCATACATGACTTGTATTTAAGACATCATCATTGTTAGCTATGTAACTTCATCCAAGGCAAAAAAAAAAATGTATGAGCTCGTAAAACAGATTCGACATTTGAATAATTTAATTATGATTTAAAAAATCAATTTGAATGGGTTTCAAAACCCTCGAATAGTCATGGCGTGCTAAATAACGTCACTGCTTACAATCAAAACCCTTCGTGACAGCAAAATACTATAAAAATTGATAGACGTTTACGGTCACATGACCAAAAGTGTGTTTTGGACAAACTTAATAATAAAAAACATTAATAATCCCAATTTAAATATAGAAATAAATTATTTTTTGACATCTCCATGCCATAATTAATCATTAGAAACTAGCATCATTGTGATTTGTTCCTAATGGTAGCTAGGCAATTGCAGATTGTAACAAACGAAATAATCTTAATTTTCTCAACACTTACAATCTTACGGATAAATAATGGTACTTAGATACATAAAGTTAGGAACAAGACGTACGTGTGAGACTGGTGCTCTCTACTTATAATAACAAAAATGTTTTTGTGTGAAAATTAGGAACTTACAGGTAGTACATTAAAAATTCAAAAAAAATTCAAAATTCAAAAATATTTATTCAATTTAGGACACTATATGCCACTTATGAACGTCAAATGTACAATGAAAAATAAAATAAAAATAAATGTGCCCTGAAGGGGCCGAATCATGTCTCATTATCTTTTGGGCCCTACCAGCGCTTCGAGACAGAACACAGACAATAAGGCAAGTGCTGAAAATAAGGCAAGTGCTTAGAAGAAACGCCGGAACAAACTCAGTCACCACTAGCTGCCGTAAAATCAAAATCATCAAAGGTAAGTACATCAGTCGGTGCAGGCTGGACGGACCACACATTCGTGTCGTTCAGGTAGTCTTGAACCTTATAATAGCCTTTAGACATAAGCGTGCTTTTAACGTGTTTCTTAAATTTATCAACCGGCAATTCGACAAGATTGTGTGGTATATTATTAAAGAATTTTATACAATTTCCCATGAACGAATTACTAGTTTTAACTAATCTGAAGTTAGGAACGACAAGCTTGTGTTTATTTTTTGTGTTATATGAGTGAATGTCGCTCTTCTTCATGAAATAATCTAAATTTTTACGGACGTACATTATATTGTCAAAATGTATTGAGAAGCCACAGTTAATATGTTGATTTTCTTAAAGACAGGGAGTCACGAGGACTAAGTTTATAAATAGCACGAATGGCTCTTTTCTGCAAAATAAATATGGTATCAATGTTTGCAGCAGAACCCCACAAGAGAAGACCGTAAGACATAATACTGTGGAAGTAACTAAAATACACAAGCCTCGCCGTTTCAACATCAGACAGATACCTTATTTTTCTAACTGCAAAGGCAGCCGAGCTAAGCCTTAGCTAGGGCTTCAATATGAGGTCCCCACTGTAATTTTGAGTCAAGTGTAATGCCCAGAAATACAGTAGAGTCTATTAAGACTAGATTTTTACCATTTAGTACAATATTTGGTGTAAGTTGCTTTACATTAGGCAAAGTGAATTTTACACATTTAGTTTTACTAGCATTCAGCAACAAGTTATTGGTGGTGAGCCAATTCAATACTTTGGAGAGAGTATTGTTTACTTCGTCAAATTTTCTTCATGTCATTTCATTATAAAAATCAAAGAAGTATCATTAGCAAACAGAACTATCTCACAAAGATTTGTGGAATAAAATGGCAGGTCGTTTACATATATCAGGAAAAGTAAAGGCCCCAATATTGAGCCCTGGGGGACCTCCATTTGAAGAGGGGCTCCGGAAGAGTAGGTACCATTTATGTTAACTGATTGAATTCTACCTGATAAGTATAGTATAAGTTATTAAATATATTAAAATCATATTATACATGCGTGCGTGCGTGCGTGTGTGTGTGCGTGCGTGTGTGTGTGTGTGTGTGTGTGCGCGCGTGCGAATTTTCTTCTTGCCGGAATAACGTGGTAGGGGATATATATTGAGGAGAGTGGCACGTACCGCAGCGCAGGTCTGCCGGCCGGCGTCGAACACAGCGAGCAGGTGCTGGCGGCCGGCGCCGAGCAGCTCGGCCTTCATGCGGCGCCACACGTACAGCAGGTAGTGCGTGTCGGTGCGCGCGTACCGGACCAGCTCCTCCGGCAGCGGCCGGATGCGCCAGTCTGCCAGCTGGAACCTGGATCCATACAACATTTATAACCTTTCATCATTTATTTCACTTTTGACGGATCACGCGCATAAAGTTTTCTGATATTTTTTGCTACGATGTACAGTCACCATCAGATATATCGGAGCAGACAAAGTGACCAAATACTTCTGACCAGTTCAAAATTTCAATAAGTTCCATACACTACAAGTTACCATTAATATCAGAACATAAATTACTTCATAAATATCTGAGCAGATGTTAGTCAATAACTTCTATACACACAACTAACCAATAATATCTGAACACTCACTTGGCTGAATTTATTTACTGCCTGACACTTTCATGACAGTGATGACAATACTGAAAACTACAAAGCGTAAGTAACTGCCAGCGTCATCTTACTATAATATGAACTATGAAAAGAGTTCCTATTATGAATAAGTATTTATGGTTAAGTTGGAAGCACTTCCTTTTGCAATTTGCCTCGATTGCTCAGATATTAAAGACCGACTGCGTAGATACATTTAACGTTTTGAGTGTTCAGATAATTTTGGTTAGTTGTGTGTATAGAAGTTATTAACAAGCTTCTGCTCAGATATTAATGAAGTAATGAATGTTCTGATATTAATGGTAACTTGTAGTGTATGGAACTTATTGACATTTTATACTGTTCAGAAGTATTTGGTCACTTTGTCTGCTCCAATATATCTGACGGCGACTGTACTACAAGGAATACTGTACTTCATGAACGGGCTCCGCCTACTTAGAGATGTGTTATTCGTAATTAATGACCGCAGAATATAAAATGTTTTTGAAATAAATAGACTATCGATTATATTAATAAAACAATCGAATTAAATCATTCAGATCGAATTTATTCGCTGCAAATTAAATAATATAAAAAAAATCATTTTAAAATAAATGATTTTACGAAATTATTCATTAAATAATGACTGTGATTCTCAACTTCTTCACGAATAAAATCGATAGATAAAAGAAGTCGAATCGGTAACGGATCAGGGTATCACTATTTGATTAAGTATGAGAGCTGTCAAAAGTTACTTAAACGATTGGAAAGGGTATAGTACACACTTTCTTACTCGTACCAAAAACTCGGGAATAATATCATCTTGACATATCAGAATTTATCTAACTCTAAAATTGAAGAGTCCGCTTGTCTGTTTGAACGCGCTAATCTCAGGAACTACTAGACCAATTTGTTTTTTTTTGTGTTGAATAGCTTATTTATCGAGAAAGGCTTGAGGCTATAAAACATCACGATAATGCTTATAAGAGCAGAGCAACAATGAAAAATATTCTTTTTGCGAGCTTCGGTTGCGTACGGAGCGTAAACCGTTTAAAATACAATACGCTTTTAAAGTTCTTCAATAAAGTCGGCGACGTTCATTAATTTTATGAAAAAGTACTATTTTCAAAGGTGTTTTGATGCACACGAGTATTGATTCTTAAATTGACCTTTATATCATTTATTTCAATAATAGTATATTAGAAGCTATAATAGTTTTAAAATCGCTCCGCACCAAAATAATGCTCGCAGCCTCAGTACAACGCGCACGCTGTAGCGCGCCAAACCGCTATAGTTGCCGGCCTCTAACTTACAATGAAAATATGTGTACAATGTACAATGTTGAAGACATCGGTTACACCATCAGTCTAGTAGTCATTTGACGACGCGTTTGGTGTAGTGGTTAGAGCTCCTGACAACTATGCCGAAGGCATGGGTCGTACTTGTTAATTCACGTACCAGGGCTTGAAAGTACGTCCATATATCAGCACCAGGGCTCAAAATCAGATATAAAATACTTGCAAGTATTTTTTTAAAACGTTGAACACTTTACCTTGTTCAATTTACCTTGGAAAACTATCGTGTAATTACGTTTGCGTACCGAAATACTTTACGTGCATCGTTTATTTATTGCATAATAATCTGGTTGGAAGATAAATACCTACAAATTTGTCGCTTAGAATAGACAAATGACAAAACAAAATACTTATACTTATAGAAATACTTTTTGTTTGTCTTCGAGGTCCTATCGGACGCTCCGGTGCCGCGGCGCGACGCGGCTGCTAGTGCCTACTAAAATGCGTTGAAAGTATTTCATAGAAAATAAAATTTCGAAACACAGGCGCAAAGTCGCGATGGCAAGATAAACACTTTTAAAGGTTGTAAGAATTTCTTTTATTTATCGCAATTTTAGATACATTTTTAATGAACGTAAAGTTTAATTTTATAACTACAGTCTTTTAAAAAGTATTTCGGGGAAGCGGGCGCCGCTCCTTGTAATTAAAATACTTGCATGGTTTTGGAAGAATTTTGAGCTTGTACCTGGTATATGTAATTTGAAGCAAATACTAGGTTTGTAAACCTAGTATGGTAAATACGTTCCATCCCTAGACGTGGATTCGAATCCCGCAAGAGGTGAATGTTTGTGTGATGTGTACGATTATACAGTTAATATGTATTAAAGTATTTATGGAAGACGCCTCCTCAATAATCGTAGTCTGCTATTCGTAACACGAGGAAGCAAATTCTTTAGTGTAATTCCAAAGTGTGTTGTCTGGGGCATACGAGGGTCAAAATGAAAGTTCTTAGAAAATCAAAAACTGATTACATTAGCCAGTTATTAGTTTTATTATATCTTTTCAAAATATTGTCCATTGACGTCAATACACCGCTGCATGCGATGGAACCACTGGGAAAAGCACTTTGCCCACTCGTCCTTAGGGGTCTCTTCAATGGCATCGCGATACGCAGCCACCGCTTCTTCAGCATTCATAAACCGCTTTCCTTTAAGTTTTTCTTTAATTTTTGGAAATAAATGAAAATCACAAGGCGCGAGGTCGGGGCTATACGGCGGGTGACCCAGTAATTCAACGTTTGATGTCGCCAAATAGTCGATCGTTCGCTTGGCGGTGTGCGACGAGGCGTTGTCGTGGTGAAGGAGGATCCTACTGCGAGGTCGTTTCTCTCGAACTTTTTCCAAGACAAGTGGCAAACAATTGGTAGTTTACCATTCTGCAGAAACTGTTTTTTGATCCTCTAACACAATTGTTGCGAAATGACCTATCCTTCCAAAGAACGAGGCCACCATTTTTTTTCCAGCACTTCGATCTCTCTTCACTTTAGTTGGCAACTCCTCGAAAGGAAACACCCACTGAGCAGATTGTCTTTTGGTTTCAGGATCATAACAGTAAATCCAGCTTTCGTCACCTGTTAGTATGTCGAACATAGCATTTGAGTCACCTCCGTTAAATCTTTCAATCATTTTACGGCACCAATCCACACGATGGAGTTTTTGAGCCTTAGTCAAATTATGAGGTATCCACCGGGCGCAAAGCTTCCTGACCGCTAAATGTTCGTGGAGGATTTTATGCACTTGACTCATACCGATGCCTAAGCTTGTCCGAATCTGCTGATAGGTCACTCTTTTGTCAGTCTTTATCATACGCCGCACAACACAGATGTTATTTTCAGTCGTCGCCGTAGAAGGCCGTCCCTCACGTACATCATCAGTGAGATTAGTGCGACCACGTTTAAACTCATTAAACCAGTTGTAAACAGTCGCACGAGATGGGGCTTCATCGTGAAAGGCCAATCGTAGTCTATCATAACTTTCTTGTTGACTTAAATGACATCGAAAGTCATAACAAATCATTGCACGTAAATTTTCTCGTGTTAAATTCATGTTGACGTGACACAGACAATTTTCAATTTGCCGCCAAATCGTAAAACAAATGACAAATGAATGAAATATATACTCAGTAATATTGGCAAAGAGTTCTATTTTCAAATTTTAGAATATTTTTTTTATTATATTGTTTATAAGTGGCCAGTTCTAAGAACTTTCAGTTTGACCCTCGTATATATTTATTTATCAATCCAGTCAGAATGATCGATCAAACAATTCCATCAATCTGGATTGACGTAAATGATGACGGAACGTTGAAAATTAAACAGTGTAATTTCTTTCTAATTATCTTACTAACGTCAGTATCGGTACCAGACTGGTGCCAGACTAAGCACATAACCTATGCCGTGGCGACAGGCTAGAGTTAGAGTGTGTGGCGTGTTGCTCACCGCTTGTCGGCCGCGACAGCGCAGTAGCGCGCCAGCAGCGCCTTGAGCGAGAGGCCGGGCAGCGCCAGCTGGCGCGCGGCGTGGTACGTGTCGAACATGCCCACCACGTACACGCCGAAGTCGCGCTGCAGCCACAGCACGTCGCTCTCCGCGCCGTGGAACACCTGGCAATGTCACAAAAGCTGGACTAAGAAAAATAACCTTTTGTATTCATCATCATCATCATTATCAGCAAAAGGACGTCCACTGCTGAACATAGGCCTCCCCCACGGCTTTCCACAGCGACCGATCACTAGCGGTCTGCATCCAGTTTGATCCTGCGATTTTTATATGGTCGTCTGTCCATCTTGTTGGTGGACGTCCCCCGCTGAGTCTCTGGTCGAGGGGTCTCCAACCTAGAACTTTCCTGCCCCAACGGCCATCAGTTCTTCGCGCTATGTGCCCTGCCCATTGCCACTTGAGCTTACTGATTCTTAAGGCTATGACCGTTACTTTAGTTTTTCTACGTATCTCCTCATTTCTGATTCGATCCCGTTTGTGTTCGGTAAAAAAGTTTTTTTTTACTTGAAGTAATTGAAAAGCACACGAAACAGTCGCCATCCGACATTTGAACGCTGTTTTTTTAGATCAACAGGCAGATAAAACGCCGTTAACATCTTTCGACCCCGTTGAGTGAACGTTTTATATTGATGGGCCATGATATTATATTAGCTAATTAATTAGAAGGATGGTTGTATTTTTAACCGACTTCTAAAAAGGGGGAGGTTATCCATTTGACTGTATTTCTCGCCTACCTAAAGGTTATACCTTCTAGTTAGTACCATTGTAGCCATTTCGGGATCTGATGACGGAATCTTGGTGCAATCGAAGGAAAAACTCGAATTTAAAATGCACGTTTATTGTTTTCATACTAGAACCTTAATAAAGACTTGTTGTTGCGTCTGATAGTAGACATTGTATGAAGCTGAGCTGATGCTAGAATCCCTAAACGCTTAGGAGTTCAGTTATTTTAATGACAGAACTTACGATAGGTAATTTGTAGCTTATCTAAAAATTAGCAAATAAAATTAGGTTTAAAAAAAAGTAGAAACCGACTTCAAAACCAAAATGCACTAAAAATTCTTAAAAAAACCCTTCACTTTTTAAAGGTGCGGATTCCCTTTTTGGCAAACAATTTCTTTTTAGAGTCGGTCATAGATGATGCTTGAAATGGCAAAAGCGATGGAGTGCATTGCGGTTTTGAAGTCATTTTTTTACATTTTAAAAGCATAATAGGTTGAATAAAATGCATCAGGTCTCACTTTGAGCTTCTTGGGGTCGGTGAAGATGAGGTTGAGCTTGTGTATGTGTTCGCGCGCCGCCAGCGTGTCGACGATGAAGTCGCCGCCCTCGCTCGTCGAGATCTGCATCAGGCACGTGATACCTGCACGAGCACCAATGACGGGAACCATGTTACTCTTGTTTATTTATTTATTTATACTAAATTGCGATACTATTTTTTACAAAAGTGGACTTAACACCAAGTGGCTTTCTCTACCAGTCATACCTTTGGGTTAGGTAGAAATTATAGTGGGTGTAGCAAAAAATAAAAGAAAATGAATTCCCATCACAAAAAAGGGAAATTCTCCACATACAAAAAAAATACAGCATTTAAATAAAACCAAAACAAAATCAATACAAAACATTGTGAATAAAATATAAACTATTAATATATGAAATATACACATTTAATACAAGCGATTAAAATCCTACTACTATTATAAAGGCGAAAGTTTGTAAGTATGGATGTATGGATGTATGGATGTTTGTTACTCTTTCACGTAAAAACTACTGAATGGATTTGAATGAAACTTTACCACAATATAGCTTATACATCAGAATAACATATAGGCTACAATTTTTGAGGTTTCTAATGTGAGGTCGTAAAAAACATGAGGTTTCTAATGTGAGGTCGTAAAAAAACACATTTTTTGCGCTTACATTGCAAACGCTGACTGAATCCTACAAGATAGATCAAAACAATGTACTACAGTATTGTACAACTTAAAAAGGTCTCCAAAAAAGTCCGTGATGGTATATGTATATCTCTTAGGAATAGCCCACAATAACCATTTTTTATCCTTTACTTTGTACGAGAAATAATGGCTTATTTACGAAGCGATTTTAAGCAATACAGTATTAATCCTTATCCAATTAAGTATCTTAAATACATTGTGCATTTAATAAAGATCAATATGGCTTTTTACAGCATGTAAATTAAATAAATATTTTCGAAGATATCACAGATTTAAAATGCAGAGTCATAGCAATTTCGGCGATAAATACCGTTTCGGTGATAAATACCGGCAGCGTTGCCAGGCGAACGGGGCGTGGGGGAAAATATACTCAAACTAACGACAAAGGCTATCCTTTGTACAGGCGTAGAGCACCAGGAGATGGTCCGATGACACTACAAGTTATCCCGTAGAGTTCCTAAACTCTTTAGAGTTGTCCGGGGTGCCATCACACAAGTTGGAATTAAAGGTTGGTGTACCCGTTTTGTTAATGCGTAACCTGGATGCGCCAAGATTATGCAACGGTACTCGGTTGCGAGTTACCGAATTAGGAAGGCATATAGTGAAGGCTACAATTTTAACTGGAGAAGCCAAGGGAGACAATGTTCTTATACCGCGCATCCCAGTCATACCCAACAACTTGCCATTCAATTTTAAACGCCTGCAGTTCCCATTAAAAGTCGCATTTTCAATGACGATCAACAAATCGCAGGGTCAAACCTTGAAGGTAGCAGGCCTACATTTGGGCACGCCATGTTTTTCTCACGGTCAGCTCTATGTGGCTTGCTCACGTGTTTCCAAAGCGAAGAATCTGCATGTTTATGCTGAAGGAAAAAGATCGTTAAATGTAGTTTATAGGAGCATACTGCAGTAGCTACCTATAGACCTATGATTAGGGCTCTGCAGTGCTTAGTTACCGTATTTCTTACTTATTACTAGACTAGACGGGACGAACCTGAAGTCCACGCGAACGAAGTCGCGGGCAAAAGCTAGTAAATACATATACCTATATACCATAGATTTTACAATGGTCAGATAAAACTTATCAGACTGATAAATTATAAAGTGACATATTTTAAAAAAAAAGGGTATATAAGATTGCTGTCAATTAGGTGACGTTTTTTAATTAGCCATATTGTATTTTGTTTGACGAATATTACTCATCTGACTATCGAAAAATCAGCCCTAAGTCAAATATGTTGAAAGACAACACTATTCAACAATATTCTAGTTCCTCAGCATCTGATTTTTGAAGAAACATAATTTAATAAGATTTAATTTACTTTGTGTTGTGAAATAAGCAATAAACACTTGTTAAAAGCAATCGTAGAAACAAGACAAGAAATCGAAACCTGTATCCAGGCGCACTCCTGTACGAGTGCCTACAAAAAAGGCATCTATCCTGAATTTCTAAGTATACTAAACTAGTACAATAACGATGAAAGAATAAATGATAAGGTGATATAATATTTTGTCATTACACATTGCAAGGTGGCAACAATCGGTCATTCTGGTGTTATTGATTTATAAGATGGCAATGAACTGCCTGTTTTAATTTTTGTATTTGTGTTCATAAGTAATTTTTTATCGTCAAATAATATTTTACCAGTATGTTTATTATATTTTTAGAATAGGAAGACATGTGATTACAATGATCTAATTAAGCTTTCAAACACGTATGCCAAGTTTCGTAAGAGTAAATGTATGTTTGTCCACGGATTTCTCGAAAACGAAAAGTGATATCAAGATATATTGGCATAGGTTAAAAACTAAAAGTGTGCATATAAAAATGTATTTTAAAGAACTAAACCGACAATTAAAAAAATAGCAATTAAGTAAAAGCATTTGTCCTCTGTTTAGGAGCAAAAAAATAATGGAGTTAGTGCAAAGTCGTTCAAACTTTAAACTGACTTTTTTTTACGTCGTTTTAATTTTCTATAACCCTGTGTGAGATGATAACATAAAACGAAGTTACTAAGTCTTCTCATACGAGGCCCTGCTCATTTTAGACATCTGTTTCAAATGAACTCCATTTACACCATTTATCTTGAATAACAAATCCCGCTTTGTCACCTAGGTATAGGTATAAGTTAGGCAGCAAACAACGCTAGCAATATTTTGTCTAAGTACCCATATTCACAACAGTCAATCATAGTACGTGACAGTTGGCCGCATCGGCAGGTGTCTCCGGCAAGTGCGGCGGGGTCACGTCTCTAGGATAAGTGTGGCGTTGCACAAATAAACATTGGGACTGATAGCGAAAGAAAGCGCCTCGGCCCTGGCGATAAGATAGCGCGACATTGGGCGCGTGACACGTGCAGAGAGCCTCCTTGCGATCGCCAGGACGTGACTACCAACAGTTAATGTTGCTATGTCCTGCGCAGGGCGTCACATGTACCTTTAAAACTTTTATAAAATCTTAATATGTAATGTGACATGCAATAAATGATTTGATTTAATCTGACTACCGCCGCACGTGACTACCAACACTGTTCGTCCTTTGTTCTCAGACAGTAAACGATTGAATTTAGTCACTTTACTTGGTAGTAGGTACAATTAAATTTTTATAACGTTCTTATTGAGCTATAACAGCTCGGTTTGGTTTTTGTTGAATATAGATAAAAATACAATAATTTCTGTTTTTTATATTTTTCTTCAAAACAGATTCATATAATAATATTTATAAACAACATAAAAATGCTCCTATCTATCGATAGATCAGGGTAGCTATTTCTGTGCAATAAAAATATGTAAATTGCAATAACTTACTCGATAGTAACAGTTAGTATTGACTCAAATGATATTCCAATAAGTGGCATAGTAGGTCAGATAATTGTCGCATTATTTCAGTTGTGTCGCAGTGAATCACCGGCAACGAAGTTATCACAAGGACATGTTATCAAACTCTTAATAAATCTTTATTTACTTAGCGTTTTCCTTCTTTTTACCGATGTTATTTACAGAATTGTTTCAACTATAAGAATGGTGCCACCATCGAAGCTTAGAAGGGTTGCGCTTTATTTCATAAATCAACAATTTCAGCTTTTTAACACTCATCGTACTACACGGTAAAAATTTAAAAATAACTATTTGTTTTAACTTTATTACACAAACAAAGGTGGATTAACTCCGAATGGCATTAAGTAAATTGAAATGTGGGCTATTTTAGTGTTCGCCTCCTTGCTATTACCATCAGCGCTGAAATAATATGGAGACCATAAAAATGGGCTAACATTATAATATGTGCTTCCAATATTTTTTTAATATCCGTAACGGTCACACTGGCTGACTTGTACCAGCAGCAACGAATTTTTCGAAGTGATAACTGGAGTTTAATTTTTGGCCATTCTTCCATCTAAATCCAGAATCAGTGCTGGATTATTCCGAAATTTGCAGACGAGCTCTCTTGGATAGAGTACTCGAACTACTCAAATTCTGTCAGTGTCTTATTACAACAAGTGAGCGAAACTTAACACAACAAGTAATCGATCGATTTCAGTAGCTTAGTGATAGAGAGCGTACGGATGTAGTTACTGAGCGAGTGCGAGATAGTTGTAGGCAAAATTTATTGTCATTGCAATAAGACTTAGGGCCGATTGTTTAATGGCCAGATAAAACTTATCAGACTGATAAATTATAAAGCGACAGATTTCAAAAATGACAGGTACCTATGATTGCTGACAATTAGGCGACATTTTCAAATTAGCCATATTGTTTTGTTTGACAAATATTTCTTATCTGACTATTGAAAAATCAGCCCTTACACCACAAATAATTAAACAAGGTTGGGACTACTGTATAATATGATATAGCTTATTTAAAATCAACGTCAATCAAGTCAAATGACATAAGACTGACATACATTTCGGTAAAAGCGTGCCTTTCCGACTTGAGAAGTCTAGTTCATTGCATGTATGTTTCAATGTTTCCATTTTCGGTCGAATAAACGTGTTTTATTTTTCTTTGTTATTTAGTTCACTTAAGCAGCATAACATTTAAACAGTAGTTCAAACCTTGATTATTTATTTGTGGGAGTAAGTAGTATTGTTTGATAGATTTATGCATGAGGTGATTTTCAGATTAATGTTTGTTTATTTTTGTTTTAATTACTTGTTGCAATTATGACAGACAGCTGTTTTATACTCGTTATTCAAGACTAACGAAATCTTATAAACATGTTTATTTTTTCGTCACATGAATAGACCCATACACAATACAATAATAATTGAGCTGAATGAATGCGAACTAGTGAGTGTTTTGTGATAGTAGATCTACTGAGCCAAATGAACAAGATGAGTGATACATATCTTCGGCTCCCACTGAGCTAGTAGATCTACTGATCAAAATGAACAAGATGAGTGATACATATCTTCGGCTCCCACTGAGCTAGTAGATCTACTGATCAAAACGAACAAGATGAGTGATACACATCTTCGGCTCTCACTGAGCTAGATCTATTTATCAAAATGAACAAGATGAGTGATACATATCTTCGGCTCCCACTGAGCTAGTAGATCTACTGATCAAAACGAACAAGATGAGTGATACACATCTTCGGCTCTCACTGAGCTAGATCTATTTATCAAAATGAACAAGATGAGTGATACATATCTTCGGCTCCCACTGAGCTAGTAGATCTACTGATCAAAATGAACAAGATGAGTGATACATATCTTCGGCTCCCACTGAGCTAGTAGATCTACTGATCAAAATGAACAAGATGAGTGATACACATCTTCGGCTCCCACTGAGCTAGTAGATCTACTGATCAAAATGAACAAGATGAGTGATACACATCTTCGGCTCCCACTGAGCTAGTAGATCTACTGATCAAAATGAACAAGATGAGTGATACACATCTTCGGCTCCCACTGAGCTAGTAGATCTACTGATCAAAATGAACAAGATGAGTGATACACATCTTCGGCTCCCACTGAGCTAGTAGATCTACTGATCAAAATGAACAAGATGAGTGATACATATCTTCGGCTCCCACTGAGCTAGTAGATCTACTGATCAAAACGAACAAGATGAGTGATACACATCTTCGGCTCTCACTGAGCTAGATCTATTTATCAAAATGAACAAGATGAGTGATACATATCTTCGGCTCCCACTGAGCTAGTAGATCTACTGATCAAAATGAACAAGATGAGTGATACATATCTTCGGCTCCCACTGAGTTAGTAGATCTACTGATCAAAATGAACAAGATGAGTGATACATATCTTCGGCTCCCACTGAGCTAGTAGATCTACTGATCAAAACGAACAAGATGAGTGATACACATCTTCGGCTCTCACTGAGCTAGATCTATTTATCAAAATGAACAAGATGAGTGATACATACAGTTGTGGTCATATAATTTTGAAGTTACAGTTTCTTTTATTTTATACATGTCGTAATTAGAGATGTGTACCATCTAAGAAGCAACTGGTTATAATAAAAAATAGCTACATTTAAAGAGCAACGTGGTTTAGAAATAAATAATAAAATAGCAAACGTTTTGTCTCAATTTTAATTTATTTTACCAAAGTAACACATTTAAATAGAACTGAAGCTGGACAAATAATTAAGAACGATTTATTCAACTGCTCGGTTTTATTTTTATGTATGATACTTACATTCAAAAAAAATCTCAACAATATGTAGCCTAACAAATTTTAAAAGCTATTACATACATTTTCACTAAAAATAATACTTAATAGCATATCCACGGCTTTTAATAATTGCTTCATACAGGCGAGGCATTGTCTCTATTAATTTTTACATTTCGCAAGAGACATTGGGTTCCATTATTTTAAAAAAACGTTGTGCAACTCTTAAATTCCCTCAATGCGTAATTGAGACCTTATTATTTACTTCAAACCACAGATACTTTATTGGATTCAGATCCGGACTGTTAGCTGGCCAGTTTAAAACAGAAACTGATTCTTAGGATGCTGTCTGGTTGAGTGCTTAGGATCATTGCCTTGCTGGAATGTCCAAATAACTGGTAGAACAACTTCAGCATAAGGCAGAATTGTTTTTTCCAGTATATTTTTGTATTGGAATTGACCCATGTTACCATCTATCAATTTTAAAGGTCCAGATAAGCACCCCCAAATTTTGTCATTCCCACGAAAGTGCTTTAAAGTAGCTTTCGTGTCCTAAGGGTCGAATGCTGTATTTGGGGGACGACATTCATATCTTTTTCCATCAAAACATATTCTGTTGATTTTGGTCTCGTCAGAAAAAAAAACATTTTTCAACTGTCGCACAGACCAGTTTTGATACTTTCTCGCAAATGCAAGCCAGGCTTCCCTGTGGCAAAGATTCAATAAGGGTACCCTTCTTGCTTTCCTCCCATGCAATTTTTCTCATATAAAATATCGTCGAACAGTGCGTGCTGAGATGGTTGAAGGGTTGAGTTCACCAAAATATTATTTTCTTATCTCATTAGACCTTTTGAAAAGATTTTGTTTTACCACTCGAACGATGTTACGGTCATCTCGAGCCTGTTTTTCTCAGTCTAGGTACACGTAGAACATAACAAGTAGTTTGATACGTAGCAAACTGCTTTACGGCATGGAAAACCATCGATTTTGAACATTGCAGATAGTCGGCAATCTTTTTATAAGACCAATTCTTCCGGCAAAGTATTATTACTTCCCTGGTAGATTTGTCACAGCATTTATTTTTTCCTATTATTTTTTTATAAGAGGCAATCACTTTTATTTGTTACAAATAGTCATAATAGTGCCAAAACTATACAAACAGTGACCTACAACCACAAATATATTCAGTGTTATCTTTTAAATTTTGAATAAAGTTATAAACAAATTAGCGTTCTTAATTACGTGACCAGCCAGCAAATACGAATATTATGCGAAACTTTAATTAGAAGTAGGTTACAAAGTTAATCTTTTTTAAGCTGATCTTGTAAATTAATTTAATAAAGTGATATTAAATGAAAAGATTAATGATAACAAGAGAAATAAAAAAATGCGTACAATTAGTTTTACGACTTAGTCTGAAAAAAAACTGACCTTTATATCAGCGTTATTAATTAAATGACCACCATTGTATCTTCGGCTCTCACTGAGCTAGTAGATCTACTGAGCTAAATGACCAAGATGAGTGATACATATCTTCGGCTCCCACTGAGCTAATAGATCTACTGATCAAAATGAACAAGATGAGTGATACACATCTTCGGCTCCCACTGAGCTAGTAGATCTACTGATCAAAATGAACAAGATGAGTGATACACATCTTCGACTCCCACTGAGCTAATAGATCTACTGATCAAAATGAACAAGATGAGTGATACACATCTTCGGCTCCCACTGAGCTAGTAGATCTACTGATCAAAATGAACAAGATGAGTGATACACATCTTCGACTCCCACTGAGCTAATAGATCTACTGATCAAAATGAACAAGATGAGTGATACACATCTTCGGCTCCCACTGAGCTAGTAGATCTACTGATCAAAATGAACAAGATGAGTGATACACATCTTCGACTCCCACTGAGCTAATAGATCTACTGATCAAAATGAACAAGATGAGTGATACACATCTTCGACTCCCACTGAGCTAATAGATCTACTGATCAAAATGAACAAGATGAGTGATACACATCTTCGGCTCCCACTGAGCTAGTAGATCTACTGATCAAAATGAACAAGATGAGTGATACACATCTTCGACTCCCACTGAGCTAATAGATCTACTGATCAAAATGAACAAGATGAGTGATACATATCTTCGGCTCCCACTGAGCTAGTAGATCTTCTGATCAAAAAGATCAAGATCAGTGATACATATCTTCGGCTCCCACTGAGCTAGTAGATCTACTGATCAAAATGAACAAGATGCGTGATACATAATGAACAAGATGAGTGATACATATCTTAGCTCCCACTGAGCTAGGAGATCTACTGAGCTAAATGACCAAGATGAGTGATACATATCTTCGACTTATACTGTAGCTTATACTGTATGTGATATCAATTTATACCATGTTTTGAGCAAATAAACGATTTATGTTTATGATTATGATTATGATTTCCACTGACCTAATAGATCTACTGATCAAAATGAACAAGATGAGTGATACATATCTTCCGCTCCCACTGAGCTAGTAGATCTACTAATCAAAATGAACAAAATGAGTGATACACATCTTCTGCTCCTACTGAGCTATATCATTTCACTGCAGTGAACTATTTTGTGCCTGTTTAAGCAATGGTTGCAGCTTGCACTCACCCTGGTACGAGCGGTAGGAGTGGTGCTCCAGGTCGACGGCGAGCTCGCGCACGGACGCGAGGTGCTCCACGAGCCGGTCCACGCCCTCCTCGGAGTCCACGAGCGTCAGCCGCGTCTCCTCCAGCGGCGGAGGGAACGCGGGAGCCTCGGGGTCCGGCTCCAATAGATCGTCCGGCGGCTGGTACAGTTCCAACTCGATTTTGTACGGATGCTCGTATCTGCGACAAGCGATATCCGATTTTAATGAAAGTTTACTCTTAATACACTACACTGCCTATTTGTAATGTTTCAGTCAACAACTAATAAAAATTATCCTACCGACTTCAAACAAACTTTTAGGAAAAAAAATATGCAATGGTGACTTTTTTGAAAAAAAAAATCTTCTATTAAACACACTTGCACTCTTACTTATTAATTTATACTTTATTTCACTATTTTTTTTCAAACGAACGCCATATGGCGTTCTCTACCAGTTATGCCTTTAGGCTAAACAAAAATGATTGTGGGCGGTACGACAAAGAAACAAAATTAATTATGAGTAAATTGACTTATCTTGAATTTAAATGACATTCGAAAGCAAGGCTGAAAAATATAAACGTAACTGCAACGAAATAGCACATGCGATAATCATGTTCCGGCTTTGTAAACTGATGATGTCAATGATTTATGATGTCGTCTAAAGAATTTGGCACACTGATTGCGCTCCGCGGTCCGGTCCATACAAAATTGCCCGCATGTGATCAATATTATAGGGGCCGGACCACGAACCGCAGACAGTGTGCCAAATACTTAGATTCTTTACAAACTCACTCTGCGACTTTTAGCATCGATGCAGTCGCAACGCAGAAGCTGTAAACAAATTATGTACTGTATTTTGGCGACTGCATCGATGCTAACGTGCGACTGTTTCGATGCTAAATTAAATCTGATCATTGCGTGAGTCGCGATTCAGTCGCACGTTTTCAAAAGGCGTGACTGCATACTAAAAGTCGCAGGCCTCAAAGGTTAAAATAGGGCCGTCCGGTCGGCCGACTCACCCGACAGCCTCGCCCTCCTCGTTGTAGAGTATGTTGAGCGCGAGCGGCTTGATGCTGTTGGGCTTGTCGGAGATCTTGGGCACCCAGAGGCTGGCCGAGTTGTCCACGGGCTCCTTGAACAGCAGCTGCGGCCGCGGCACGTTCTTGGCGCCTATCAACATCGCCGAGCCGACCTGACGGAATTGACGTCAAATCGTTTTGAGTGGTAATATTTTAACTGTGCCTTTTTTATACATCATAGAAACAGGGCACTACCATTATGTTTTGGAAATATATTTTTGTTTCTCGAAAAAATAAAATTTTAAAACAGCACCCTGTCAATTTTTAAAGCTATCTACGTCATCGGCTTCGCCCCACCGTACCGTAATTAATAAAAAAACTACATCAGCATAAAAATATTTAAGGCTTAAGGTTAGTTCACGCTATATCGTGCCGCCGGGGCCGGACCGTGCTGGAGGCCGGAAAGATTAACCGACATTCCAACGCCGTGCCCCGTCCGGACCGGGGCGAAGCACGGTCAGGCAAGAATCACTTCGTACAAAATGTATTCAATAATGTTTGGCCGTGCCCGGCGCCGTGTAGCGTAATACCTTCAATTTTCCCAAAAACCAACTCATAAATACTGAAAGTGTTAGTAATTTACAAAAAGTGATTCATTTATTGTGCTAAATTGGTCCTATATATACTGAGAATAGTGTGAAGACAAGGTAATACAGTAGTACCACTAGTACAGTGGTTGGTGTGCGAGTTACAATGCTAAATTGTGCATGTCAGTTTTTTTTTCCATTAAAACTTAACTTTCATACTCCAGAAAGAACCTTTGTAACTCATCTCATCTGTTTCAGTACACTCATTAGAGTTATTCAACTAAATATATAATAATATTTTATTAAAGATTATAGAATATATTATACTAATCATCCTGATGGAACGTCTCATGCTGGAACGGCTATCATTATGAAGGAGAGCATTAAACAACATGCTCTGCCTGGTTTCAAACAAGCTTATCTACAGGCTACCACGGTCTCAATCGACGACTGGACGGGTCCGCTCAATGTAGTGGCAGTATACTCGCCCCCACGCCATCAAATAGACTCATCTATGTACAAAAGTTTCTTCTCAACTCTTGGAGACAGATATATTGCGGGGGGTGATTGGAACGCCAAGAACATCTCTTGGGGATCCAGACTGACTACAACGAAGGGCAGGGAGTTGAAGAAAGTAGTTGACTCTGAATTGCTTACCACCATATCAACAGGTGAGCCAACACACTGGCCTACCGATCCCCACAGAACACCTGACCTCATCCATTTTTTTATTACTAAAGGGGTGTCCGGACTGTACACTAAAGTGGAATCATGCCTGGACGGTAATTCTGATCACACTGCAGTTATCTGCACGATCAGCACAACAGTCATCTGGAAAGAGCCACATCAGAGGCTATACAATCGGAAAACCGACTGGCAGGCATTCCAGGACTATATTGAGGAAAAGACGGAACTGCACATACCTCTCAAATCCGAAGAGCACGTCGAAAATGCTGCTTGGTACACAACAAATCTAATTCAAACAGCGGCCTGGACCTCCACACCATACATTGAATGCATTCCCAAGAAGCAGGATTATACTCTACATATACGAGAGATGATACCAAAAAAAAGGAAACTTCGGCGACAATGGCATACGAGTAGAAACCTCATGATAAAAAGGCTCTTAACCAGGTACAGAAAGCACTAAAGCGAGCACTCAAGGATATAGAAAATGAAACCTTACAGAATAAGTTAAAAACCTTGTCACCACACAAAGCGGATGACTAGTCTTTGGAAAATCACCAAAACATTGAAAAGACCTCAAGAGCACCTACCACCGCTGAAACAACCAAATGGCGAATGGGCTAGAAAACCCGCTGACAAATCTAAACTGTTTGCCCAAGATGTGTTTAAGCCAAATGAACCTGATATCAACAGTGGTGAAGAATATATCGACAATATACTTAAAAGCGATCAGCAAATGTCTCTACCAACACGACTCTGCACCCCATCAGAAGTATGGAAAACTATTAAAGCATAAAAGGATAAAAAAGCCCCTGGCTTTGATCTTATAACGGCAGAAGTCCTGAAACGGCTACCAAGAAAAGGAATTGTCCTATTAACCATACTTTTCAACGCAGCACTGAGGCTAAATTACTTTCCGCTCATTTGGAAAGTATCTATAATAAATATGGTGGCTAAACCAGGAAAACCGCCGACCGAGGTGTCGTCATATCGACCAATAAGCCTACTCCCCCTGCTGGCAAAGGTGTTTGAGAAACTATTTCTTATACGCCTCACGCCGATACTCGAAGAATCAAAACTAATTCCGGATCATCAGTTTGGTTTTCGTGCGCACCATGGAACCACTGAACAAATCCATAGAGTTGTTTACACAATCCGACAGTCCCTGGAAAAGAAGGAATATTGCTCTGCAGTCTTCCTTGATTGTGCAGCAGGCATTCGACCGGGTATGGCACAAGGGCCTTCTCTGTAAACTAAAGACATCCATGCCGCACCCTATTTATCTTCTAATTAAATCATACTTAGATGGACGACTTTTTCAAGTGAAATCTGAAGACTCTATGTCTCCATTCCATCCGATCCAAGCTGGAGTACCGCAGGGCTCTGTACTGGGCCCAGTGCTTTACACGATCTATACTGCTGACTTACCCACCTCAAATCAAAATGTGATTGCTACCTACGCTGATGACACTGCTGTCTTATCGTGCGACAAAGACCGCATCAAGGCATCCACAAAACTTCAAGACCATCTTAACTAAATTGGTACATGGTTAAAAAAATGGAGAATTAAGGCAAGCGCCGCAAAGTCTGTACACATCACATTTGCCGTCCGCAAAAATGACTGCCCACCAGTTACACTCGATGACGACGCTCTACCTCAGAAAGATAGCGTCAAATATCTAGGCATGATCATTGACAGAAGACTAACCTGGCGAGAACACATCAAAGCTAAAAGAGATCAAGCAAATAGGAAGCTTTTAAGCCTGCACTGGCTATTAGGCCAAAAATCATCACTAACCCTAGAAAACAAACTTTTGATCTACAAGTGCATCCTAAGGCCGATATGGTGTTACGGAATAGAACTCTGGGGGTCAGCGAGCCACTCTAACATAGAAATTATTCAGCGCTTCCAAAACAAGGCTCTGAAAACATTGTGCGATGCGCCATGGTTCACAAGAAACGACGAAGTTCATGAGTACTTGGGAATCCCAACTGTAAGGGAGACAGTAGAAAAATCTTATAAAGCCTATAAAGAAAGACTCCAACAACATTAAAACAAACTCGCTGTGACACTATTGCAATCATCGAGTTCTGCACACCGACTCAAACGGAAACAAATTGCATCAATATAAGGATACTCACCTCCACCCAATTAATACTGTAGAGATGACACATCACAGGATGTGAACAATCTCAAAACCGTAATTGTAAGGAAGAGACAATATCTGATTAAAGCTCAGAGGCTGATTGCAGATGGAAAAAATCAAAAAAAAAAAAAAAACTAAATATTATGAATATTATAATAATTATATTTAAATCATTCAAATGTTTATTTAACAAAAGAAAGAGCAGATTTCAATTAACAATAAATAATAATTTCAGTAAGTTTTTCTTAATTATATGAGTTTAAAGTGGCAGTAAGTTATAGCTACCGCATAGCTTAGTTCCAAGGACAAAGTAATACTCCTAGGTTGGGAACTGGATGTTTGTAGCCGGCAACCAACAGGTCCCTTTCAAAATTAAAATATTTAGTGTCACACATGTGATCAGCTGTGCTACGATGAAACTTGCTACCTGTATCTTGGCTATGACAGGCGCGGCGTTCCAGGCGCCGACACCACGCGCGAACTCCTCGCTGGGCCGATTGACGCCGCTCAGGGTGTCCAGGCCCAGGTTCACTCGGTCCAGAATGCTGTCATTCGCGTCCACCACCTTCTCTGTGTTGTATTCGTTGTCATTTCTAACAAAGTTATATCATATTAATACCAAATGTTTGGATTATAATTAACAATTAACATGTCAAAACATTTTTAGGAAATAAGCAATTCGTCTCAGCATAGATTTGAGTGTTCCAAGTTTGCACAGATGTATTATGATAGAACTAAAGAAAAAATAAAGTGCTATTTACACAGTAGCCTTAGTCTCAAATAACAAAATCAGCAATAAATATGCATAACTACATACAATGCACACTTCGAGAGATAACCAGTCTGTATTGGTATTTAAAAAAAAACAAATGCAGCATTAACAACATAAATATTAAAGAAAAGTTTAGCTGAAAGCAGTAGGTACACATTCACAAATAGCGGCTTCACCCACATAAATATTGGACCTCATTTAAAAATCTTTATAAACAGCTGTCTTTCTTTTAATCAATCTTTATGTGCTATAAGTGTATAAATTTCTTGTGATTTTATCAAAATCCATTGTGTAGTTTTTGCGTGGGAGTAATAAACATACATCCAATCTCACAAACTTCCGCATTTTTAATATTAGTAGTTCACAACTGGGTATAAATACACATTTATTTGGTGCACATTCAATCTTTACTGATTAAGTGTTCTTTTAAATAATTTAAAATAAATGTTATTGGAATATAGAAATGATTTTGACTGCGTTTTACTTTTCTTATTGTGAGTATACTGTACTTAACTAACACAATATATGATCTATTTGCCAGACTTCTCGCAGAAGCAGATTTTGGCTTTGCATCAACACAGTATAGTTGATAAAATATGAATATGGTACATAAAGACATATCTTACTGTCAGCATAGGCAATAATTACTTTAATTTTTATCGGACTACACATAGCACATAGTACAAATACCATATATACTATACATATGACAATTATATAAATATAATAATACCTTACAGACTAGCATACATAAGTAGCAATATATTTTTTCAAGTTGTTTTTCAAGGAACGTGGGAAGGTACTTACTCTTTCAACTTCACAGCTGGTAGCTCTGTTACTAGTATTTGGTTTGATTGTACAACAACATTTTCGCTTAATTGGTGTGTGACAACATTAAAGTCAGTAAAGGTCTTGAATAGGTCGTACGAGGCACCCAGCGGTATGTGATTTGAGGATCTTATTGTTTTATGTACAGTTGTGTAGCCATCCTAGGACAAACAAAACAACATTTTTATAAAGTGGGTATTGGACAAGGTAGTTTAAGTTAGTAAATTCAAGTAGGTCATGCTGGTAGAAGCTGTTATATAAACTAAACATTGGATAACACTAGCTTTTCACTAATATGCACACAAACACACTGGTATTCTTGGATTCACAAACCAATAGAATCAATGGTAAAATTGGGGAAGATTATTTAAGGTTAAGGACCAGATATTATTATTGTAATATTTGAGGCTCATAGAGGTTGAACAAAGAGAAGGCGTTGCAAATCTACTTTGCAATTGTGGGTAGAAGTGACCTCCTGTTAAACTAATAACTGATAATACGCGACGGTTAATAAATGAAAGTTCAATGAGCCTGGCGGCAGGGAGTACCGCGAGTGAGAGGCCGTCTGGGACATATTATTATCTTCGCACTCGTGAATCTCGAGCACGAACATGCCTGCATGCATGTAGACTTATAGTGCAGCACTGAGCCCTTAGTCAATCACTTTAATCTCCACCACCACACAAGTAACCGTTCTCAATCTATTCTCTCTAATCTCAAGGAAATCACAAAATCTAACAGCAAAAACACATGCTAATTGTTGTCATTGACGAGTTAATGTTTAATTGGAGCAAAAAAATACGCACCTGTGTAACTGACGTCAAATGAGGATAAAACTCTGGAGCCTCCGGGTTAAGAACGGAATTCATTTTACAAACGATAAATTAAAACAATAAAATATTTAAAATAAATCGGACTAAAACCTAAATTATCGAGTGCAAGCTGTGAAGAGTGAGTTGAGTGAGTGAAAGAAAAATTTGTAATCATGATGAATGAATGAATGAATGGCTGTAATTTTGAAGGTACATGTCGTGCATTTGCTCATAGAAAGTCTACTTTTTTTAATACATGGCTTCACGGCTCTGGGTTCTGGCCCCTTTGAGCCATACAACGTCTATGGTTGAAAGGTGTTGCCACGTTGTTTCTCCCATCACTTTACAGCTCTCACTAGATGGCGTTGGGATAGCATAATGAACATTTTTTGGCGTTGGCGGAAAACCATAGGCAAAAAAAGGGCTAGAGTGAATATTCTAAAATGCGTTAATGATTTTTCGCTGAAAGTGTGCGTTAAGGTCCATTTTTTTGGTCATACTAAAAGTCCTTTGTTTACCAAAGGAAACAAATTATTATTGTTTTACTGCTTATTGTTTACTTTGGTGAAAAGCAATTGCCCTCTGCTGTATGACTGAAATCTGAACTTTTGAAAGTTATTTCCTCAAGTGATACTAGCGCCATGTCTCGTTGATATAGACATTTAAAGACAAGAAACGTGCTCATTATCATAGTGGTAGAAAAAAGTTTTGCTTTAATCATACAAATCGTATCTTAGTCGTATCGTAATCTTTAATCGTACAGTATAATCTTTAATCGTACTTTTTTACACATGCGCACCGTTTTATTTAGTCCTACATCGGTAGGTAACTGCCTGCTGCTTTCGATTACCCAATATTACGGATACCACTGATATGAAAAACCGTCATAGCCAGCGTCTTCGGTATTGGGTGCCTGGCTCTAGGTGCCGGTGAAAATAATCCAGCTCGTCGTTCTCGCCGTGCGACGTCGAGGAGCAGTGAGAAGCTTCTTGATGCCAGTTGCCCGGTCGGGGCACCAAATGATGGACGCGCACGTCCGTGACGCGTGCGCACACAACTCACTCGGCGAAATCGTTTTGGCAGACTCTTGCAGACGCTTTACGAGGCATGTGTAAAGCGGGTGCAGGAGAGAGGCCGCGACACATTTAGGTAACGTGGTGACGACCGTCGGCGCGGTAAGTCATTGCCAAAAACCGAGAGCACCACCCAATTCGGGTATTTTATTTTACTCTTTTTCTATATGTTTAGGAGTATTTTTCTCGAATAATTGCGTTATTTAATAAAATCATACATTTTTATTTTATTTTAGGGATTACAAACGAATGTGTCATAACAATTTATTAAAACATATAAACTAACTATGAGTGGTAACGTCGTCCTTGCATCAGAAGGACGCAGTCCACACAAAAGCTAGCACGCGTTTCGAAATGGATGAACGATTCATATAGTGTGTTCGCATTCAACAGAGAATTTCTTTATAACACAAGGTTTAGGTTGCGTTCTTTGGCTAAATAATTTGAATAAATTAGGGTATCATTAAAATCTAAGCCTGTTGTTAATGTGGAAATAGAAAAGTATAAAAAAAGGTAAATGTGTAATGCGTTTTTATGCAAATAAATATTCTGGTTTAAAATATTCTGATTCTGGTTTTATAACCTTTCATTCGAATCGTTATTCTCGTGCTAAACTTTTTTCTTGAGCATTGAAATGCGAACGCCAGCCCCGCATTTTAATGAGTTAGGTTAGGCTAGGCTAGTGTTAGTTATTACCTACCTATTGTAGTGTTAAGTGTAAATATTGAAATTATTAATGAATAATTGTCCGTAGGGTATGGCTTCGTCCGAGGACGTTAAACTTGTAAATTTAAAAAATTAACGCGTCTGCAAGCTACGTCCGAAAAATCTGTGCACACTTATCAGTCGCGGCTTACAGCCGCGTCCGATAATGTGTTTCAAGCTTAAGAGATAGTCAAGCAAACATCAACTCACGTCAAAGTAAGGTCTTAACTTTGACTTAGTCTGTTTTTGATGGCGTCAGTGTCTCAATGCCTCAGTGCGTCTTTAAAACTGCAGAAACAACTAACTAAATAAATAAAAAATAGTCCTAATATCATATTTTCAATGGGTAAATTGTATTAGATGATTTATGATTGAAGTATTTTCAATAAAAAATAGTCAGTTTAGTTTCTTAGCCATCCCACGGACCAATATGGTCGATATTCTAAGACAGTGCCGTACATGCAGATGTTTGGTACTATATTTTTTATAATAATTTAACGACCGTCATAGACTGGTGCTTGACGTTCCGGACTTCTATGATAAGCAGTCAGTTCGAATCCCGCCCGCACGACCCTCACACATATGTCTATGGACATATATATTTGGAGGGGAGTTTTGTATTCGGGGAGAGCGCGGAAACTTGAAGAGGTTGTAGGTACCTAAAGTTGTAACCTGTTTGAAGAATAAAAGTCTTGAAGAAGTCTCAGTGTTATAATTTAATTTTACGTATCATATGACAATAATTATAAATCATCAAAAGATGGGTATGAATATAGTCGAGACTGTACAAAAGAAAATAAAGCTAAGTTCTGTAAATGTATGGCATCTGTGTCATTTGGTAATACTTATGAGGAAAATGATTGCAGTGATGCATTTGAAATGACCTTTGCTTCCCAATAATTTTATAATTTGGCAAGAGATGTAGGTATGTGCTCACTTTAATCTCTGTAACACCTATTTTGCCGTGTCCTTATGCAAATAAATAAATCTTATCAATAATAAGTATAAAGTTGAGAAAAAAAAAAACTAATTGTCCAAAAAAAAAGATAGTTGTACTTTGAATACCACAAAAAATCTTATAATAAAAATGTAAAAAAATGTTGTACAAAAATTAATGTTAAAAAGGTGTGTTCAAAAACCGCACTTTTTTAATGCCAATAAACGAACATGACGTTAAAAAAAATTATAAAATCCTTACGCAACACTAATTCAACAGGGCATGATGGTATAAATACCAAATTAGGTAAAGTAAGTATACACCGATTTTAAATCCCGACCTTTGTTACACATTATCAACATGATTCTTTCGAACAGGGTACTTTTCCTCGCCGAATAAAGAAATCGATAGTGAAACCGATTTTCAATAAGGGGAACTCACTTGACATGGGGAACTATAGGCCCATCTCGTTGATGCCCATTTTATCAAAAGTCTTAAAAAAGGCTGTGCTTGAAAGAATTAATGTCTTCTTGACTAAAAAATAGATTTAAAAAAAAATGTTGAAAATCAGTTTGGATTTAGGAAGGGCAGCTCCACTACTCAAGCATACTTTTCTTTGGTAAAACAAGTCACGGAGGCATTAAGCAGTAAAGAGGCAGTTATAGGCTTGTTTCTAGACATAAGCAAAGCTTTCGGAGTTAGAAGTTAAGCCTATAAGTGGATAAGAAGCTATCTATGTGACCGTCAACCAGTTACCGAAGTATTAAAAACAATCGGCTTAAAAATGGTAACTGCTAAATTGTTCTCCAGAACAATTAGTTCTGGCGTGTCGCAGGGTAGCATACTAGGTCCATATAATTTTCGTATTTATTATTATAGTACAGGCTATTATTGTAGTACAGGTATTATAGTACAGTTATTATTGTAGTACAGGTTCTATAGTTTATTTAGTACGTTTAAATTGTTTCTAAAGTAGTTTACTGTAAGTCAAGTAGCTAAATATGGCCACTTTTGGCATTTTTTTCTAACTGCTATCTGCAGATAACTACTTAAGGAACAATTTAAACGAACTAAATTAACTATAGAACCTGTACTACAATCGTGTTTACCAGATTTTTGATTGGTCTTTTATTTAACGAGTTATGATTTTTCTACTAAAGTGGCGCTAGTGTGCGCGTTAAAAATCCGGGGAGCTCCTTAAGTTCAAAAATCGAAACTCATTACAGTCGGTGACCGATGACGAACTTTATGATATAATATATTAAATCGTTTATTTCAGAACAATTTAAATCCATATATGGTAACAGTTTACTTATAATTATTGTTAGTAAGACTTCATAAACAAAGTAATATAGAAGCTACAAAACGATAACACAACAAAGCAATCAGTAAAAAATTCGTTTCCTGATGCATGTGCAGGGAGTGCACATGCATCTGTATCCAGTGTCTAAAGATCGCACACGATGGCCACTCTCTGCCCGCAGGATGATGCCGTCGTATCTTAGCAAGCATCGACGCCGTCCGCTTCTGGATGCTAGCGTAAAATTCATCCACATATTGAGCTTCCGCAAACATTGACGATGCACTGCATAGCCTAGGCAGCAGCATCCTGAAGGCATTATTGTACTGGACATGGAGAGCAATATAAGCCCTCCGTGTGTAGGCACACCACAGGCTGCAATACAATTAAAGAAAGTCATGAGTGGTTAGCGTATAATAATAAACTTAAGGTAAATCTTTATATAACTAATTTGATAGATAGATTTTCCATTATCGGAAAATATGTGTCTGCAGGGCCCCTGGCGGAATATCACTATGCCCTAGATGGGATAAAATCATTGACGATATATTACAAATCAACCGCAGATAAATTTATGTCAATCGATAAAAACCGTTCCCGAGCATCCCGATAATAATATGTTTGCATAGACAGCGGTCTGTTACATTAGGGTCTTTTTATTCTTCTTCCTCTTCGTTTATGGCGTCCGAACTCAATGTTTCTGACACCTTGTTACTCTAATGTCACGTAACAAGCCGTTTTTTTTTTTTTTTGGACATTTTTGGCATACACGGCTTGTGCGATGCCAATTTCAAGTAAAAACGAGGAAACGGGATTATTTTTAGGAAAGGAGACGGAAAGACGGATTATGCGGATTATAGGAAGGTGATCAGCAGGAAGATGAATTGAGAAGTTATAAAAATGTCATACATACTATTTAAAAACAGACAAGCCGTTATTACCTCTTAATTTGTTTGTTTTTTTTTGAAGTGAAAACTTCTTTAGCGGCGTTGAGCACTTTTGTGGGATGGGGGAAAAATGTGAAACTCGCGTCAGGACACGTGGGCTGATCGAAAAACCGTAAGACGGTTGGCGAAATTATGGATGTAAGTTGATTTTTTTGAGAGATAAACTTTTTAATGTAATTTAATATAATATAAATTGTAATGTTTGTGTACGATAGCGCAATAAATAAATATTGTATTCTATAAAAATATTATATTATTATTATTATTGTTGTATTATTATTATTATTATTATTATTATTATTATTATTGTATTCTATCACAAAAATTATAGTACTTTTATATTGATAATAAGAGCAATTCATTCAAAATTATTCCCTAACTATTCCAAAAAATCAAAAATGCACAACGTTGATATTCAAGTTTTCACTTCTGCCGGCACTCCCGGAGTGCAATTTTTTTAAAGATCCTTGTTGAGCAAGTGAGAGTTGGAGTGAGGTTGGTAGATGAAATTAACAGTGGGGTGCTGGTATTCAATCAGGATAGCCAATGCAAAAATCAAGGATTCGAATTTACGAATATTTTTTACCAAACCCAATGATATTGTATTAAGAACTAGATCACCGGTAAGACGCTAAAAGATAGTCAAGCAAACACCACCTCACGACAAAGGGAGGTCTTAACTTTGACTTTGTCTGTTTTTGATGGCGTCAGCGTTCATACGTGTCTCATTGCCTCAGTGCGCCTTAAAAACCTGCAGAAACAACTAAGTAAATAAAAATATTTCAGTCTGGATATCATATTTTCGTTATGTAAATTGAATTTAATGATGCCAATCGGTCACGATTGAAGTATTTTCAATAAAATTTTCGACTTGTGTTTCTTAGTCAATCCAGGCACTAACATGGTCGATATTTTGTCGTCATAAGTCGATTTTCTAAGACATTGCCATACATGGAGTAGTTTGGTACTATTATTATTTTAACAATAATTTGAGAACCGTCATAGTATTGGTGGTTTACGTTCCGGACTACAAAGGGAAGCAGTCGCGGGTTCAAATCCCGCCCGCACGACCCTAACACATATGTTTATGGACACGTATGTTAATATTCGTCTATCATCATCATCAGGCTCAGGAGTGAGATGGGTCTGTAGTTCTTCAATAAGGTTTTGTCTCCTTTTTTGTAGAACAACACCACCACACTCCTGTTCCACGCCTCGGGCATGATGCCCTCTAGCAGCACGGAATTAAAAAGTCTCTGAAGGACTTTAAGTACCGGTGTTCCACCCGCCTTCAGGAGCTCTGCTGTGATTCCGTCCTCGCCAGGTGCCTTGTTGTTTTTGAGCTGTTTAAGGGCCATCCTAATCTCGTAAAGGCTGATGTCCGGGATGTCTTCGGTGTAGTGTCGGGTCAGGATAGCTCTTGGGTCTCTGTCCGAGCTATCAACGGGTTTGGCAACTGAGGTGTATAACTGCCCATAGAACCTTTCGATCTCCCTCAAAACCTCTGCTTTCGTCGACGCTTCACTGCCGTCCTCCGTCTTAAGCTTCGTCAACAGGCTTTGCCCAATAGACATGTTCCTTGCAAACACTTTGGAGCCTTGGTTCCGCTCTATCGTTTCTTTAACACTATTATTGTTAAAGCAACGGATGTCGTATCGCAGGGACTTCCATATTTGTCTATTGAGCTGCCTGTAGTTTTCAGCATTAACGGAGGTCTGCAGTGCCATAGATCGACGTTTTGCCATAAGGTCAAGAGTCTGGACCGACAGTTTTTGAGGTCTATTTTTACGGCCAGGCCTAAAATACTTAGACCCCACCGTTTGAACAGTTTCCACAAACCCGTTGTTAATTTCGTCCACTGTAACGCAATCTTCTAGGCAATCAAAGCGGTTTGACAACTCGAGTGGAAAGCTCTCGGGATTTTGGATATGGACACGAGTAGGTCGGAGCGTGGACTTCATCAGGGATCTTTCGAATTTGACATTTATATTCAATATGCCTCGAACCATTCGGTGATCGCTACCGGTTTTCACCCTGTTGATCACGGAGACATCATTGAGTAACCGTCTCTTGGAAGTCATGATGAAGTCAATCTTATTTCTCGTGAAGCCATTAGGACTCAACCAGGTCCACTTCCTTTGAGGCGGCTTCTGGAAGAAAGAGTTCATCGCAAAGAGTCCCTCCTTCTCCAGAAAGTCGGCCAGCCTCTGTCCCCTGGCGTTCCTTTGCCCGTATCCAAAAGGTCCCACCTTCAACTCATTCTCGCCTCGCTTGCCCAGTTTCGCGTTGAAGTCCCCCATTACAACAGTAAAATAGGTTTTGGAAGTATGTATGGCTCTACTTACGTCCTCATACATTTCCTCCACCTCTTCATCCGGGTGTTTCGAGGTCGGTGCATATACCTGTATGACCTTCAGCGAATACCTCTTAGATATTCTGAGTATAAGGTATATCACCCTGCTCGACACACTCTCGATGGTCACGATATTGTTGACGAGGGACTTGTGAACGAGAAACCCGACACCGCCTTGGGACTTTTGGTCACCCTCCCAGTAGAAGAGCAGGTTGCCGGACTGAAGAGTTATCGTGTCCTCGCCCTCTCTACGGACTTCTGATAAACCTATGATGTCCCAGTTTAACCTGCTCATTTCTTCCTCCAGCTCGAGCAACTTCTCGTCTGTCCTCAGTGTGCACGCGTTATAAGTTACCAGGGCCAGTTGTCGTCGGGGGTGGCAGCGCGACCGCCTCCGGGGATTCTTAGCACCCCCTGCCCCGCCGTTACCATGACCGCTACCAAAGTCAGGAATAGCGGGGCTGCCGGAGACTGGGGGCCTGGTTTTCTGGTGTACTAACATTGAGGGGATTTTGCCAATACTCGCCACGCTTGGCAGGCGGGTTGGCGAGCGCAGAGACGCAGCCCCTTGCAGCTGTGACGCTGCTGCCCGTCACAGTCCAACATTTAGCTGCGCCTAATATTGGATGGTTATACCGCCATCGGTCGGTCGCCAGAGCCTCGTCTGTATAAACAGGACGCACCACGTGAAGGTGAGGTTGGCTTGGAGCTTTAGGTTTTGGTTAAGCTCCCTTACGTCCCCAATATTCGTGTATGTGTTTTATAAATATAAAATACATCTTTAATTTCTGTAAAGTAACAGCGTAGACGCTAACTGATCAAAAGGTCACCGGCGCTCGCATATACAAAAGTATAACAAAAGACTGTTGATAAACGCATCCGTGAGAGATGGTACTCACCATTGTAGAAAAATATATTTGGACGCTAGCTATTAGCATGTTATTTGAAGGAATTATCCAGTTTACATGATGCCAGATTACTATGGTGTATTAATAAATATTTTTTATTTATATAAATAAGGATGGCGAATATTTTCATTAATTGAAGTTGTAAAAAGATACATATATACATGTGGTATCGTGAATGCCTAGCAGTGAAAGTGACTCTTGTATTGGCGCCATGACATTTCAAGCATTCAGGTGACACATTCAATTTGCATTTTTAATATTGTGAATGTTAAATAATTAAAATAAAACGTTTTTGTTGATTAATATACTACCGAGCTAAATAGTGAACTCGATTTTAAAATTAGCTCAACGTGTCTACGTACTTTAAAAAATAAAGCTACGTACTTTAAAAAATAGAGCTACTCTATGACTCTGTTTCAAAACTGATGTCGATGTTTAATCAGACGGTGCCATATTTGTATACGCTTTTATTTCACGAGGCGTCATCTACTTCTAAATACAATATCATTGACCCAACCATGACAGAGTCAAAGAAAAGAAGCAGTACAAGCATATTATTATGTTTGTTTCATTTCATGTACGTTCCACCGATTAAAGATTCAAAAATTATAACTTTATTCGGGGAGTTTAACCGTACGGTATTTAAAAATAATCATTTTAATAGTTTACACAGAACACATACGAAAATAAAACAAAAAGGGAAAATCGGAAAATCTCTTGTTTTGGATTTTCTTCAACACAAATTAGTGGAATTGGGGTCCTACACAGTGTCATCATCATCATCATCATAATCAGCCAAAGGACGTCCACTGCTGAATATAGGCCTCCCCCACGGCTTTCCACAGCGACCGATCACTAGCAGTCTGCATCCAGTTTGATCCTGCGATCTTTTTAAGGTCGTCTGTCCATCTTGTTGGTGGACGTCCTACGCTGCGTCTTTGGTCGAAGGGTCTCCAATCTAGAACTTTCCTGCCCCAACGGCCATCAGTTCTTCGCGCTATCTGCCCTGCCCACTGCCACTTAAGCTTACTGATTCTCAAGGCTATGTCCGTTACCTTGGTTCTTCTACGTATCTCTTCGTTTCTGATTCGATCTCGTAGAGAAACACCGAGCATAGCCCGCTCCATCGCTCGTTGTGTAATTTTGAGCTTCATTATAAGGCCCATAGTAAGAGACCACGTTTCGGATCCGTATGTCATCACTGGTAACACACACTGATTGAAGGCTTTCGTCTTCAGACACTGAAGTAATTGAGACGAGAAGACGCTCTTGCGCAGTGTCCCGAACGCTGCCCAGCCGAGTTGGATTCGTCGCTTGACCTCTTTTTCGAAGTTGGACCTGCCCAATTGGATCACTTGTCCCAGGTAGACGTACTCGTCGACAACTTCGAGAGTTGAGTTCCCAATGGATACTGGAGTGGGTACAACAAGGGAACTCGACATAATTTTCGTCTTCTCCATGTTCATTTTAAGACCCACTTGTTGGGATACTCGGTCGAGGTCTTCGAGCATAGTGCCTAGATCATCCAGCGTCTTTGCCACAACGACTATGTCATCGGCAAACCGAAGGTGTGTTATGTATTCGCCATTGACGGAGATGCCGAATCCTTCCCATTCCAGGAGCTTGAAGGCGTCTTCCAATGCCGCTGTTAACAGTTTCGGAGATATAACATCGCCCTGTCTTACACCTCTTCGCAATGGAATCGCCCTCGTATTCTGTTCCTGTACTCGGACCAACATGGTGGCGTTGTTATATAGACACTTTAACACCTCTATATACCTATAGTCTATGTGACACCGCTGAAGAGACCGAACCACCGCCCAAGTTTCGATCGAATCGAAGGCCTTCTCATGGTCCACAAAAGCTAAACATAGAGGCATATTATACTCCTCGGACTTCTGTATAATTTGCCTTAGCGTATGAATGTGGTCTATGGTACTGTAGCCTTTTCGGAATCCGGCTTGTTCGGGAGGCTGGAAGTCATCAAACCTACGTGCGAGACGATTCGTGATGACCCTTGAGAACAGCTTGTAGACATGGCTCAGGAGTGAGATGGGTCTATAGTTCTTCAATAAGGTTTTGTCTCCTTTTTTGAAAAACAACACCACCACACTCCTGTTCCATGCCTCAGGCGTGATGCCATCTAGCAGAACGGCCACCTAGACAGTGTGGAAGACATTAACTCAATACGTTGTTAATTTCGTTACCCTTGAATACCCTGCTATCTACGGATACGTTTATTCTAATATAATCAATGTATCATATTCTAAAACAAGATTAAAAAATAAATTCATATTAATTTAAGGATAGTCTGTCGCATAGAATTTTATTATTGAGCCAAACAATATATTGGGACGTGGCCATGAACGAAAACAAAACATTAAAACCGGCAAAGTTGCTGTAAAATTGAGGAGATTTGGCTACACTCAATCTGGAAACCACATTTTTAAAAACTTTAGTTGTGATTGCAAACCATTTCTGAAAGACTTGAAAAAATTGTGTGGATACGAGTGTTGTATTTTCAATAAATAACTGCTATCATTTATTCGAACTGGTACTTATAACAGTTACATTTAAATTTATTTACTTGCAACACCGATATATTTTTTCAGGTTTTTTTTTAAAGGAGAGCGCGGAGTCCGGCAATTCAGTTGGCTTGCGACATCAAGTTGAACAAGTTGTGCTTGAAGTTGTACCCTGTTCGAATAATAAAACTCTTGAAGAAGTCTCAGTGTTATAATTTCATTATAAGTATAATTCCCGTCACCGGGTTTTTCGATAATTCATTAATAAATTAACGAATGGTTTTTTAGGGTTCCGTAGCCGAATGGCTAAAAACGGAACCCTTATAGTTTCGTCAAGTCTGTCTGTCTGTCTGTCTGTCCGTCCGTATGTCACACCCATTTTATTCTGTAACTATAAGCATTACACAATTGAAATTTGGTAGGAAGATGTATCATGTTAACCGCTTACCGATTCCCATACAAAAAATAAAAAATAATGTCAGTAAGGGGTGGCTCCCATACATGAAACTAAAACCAAAAAAAAATTGACAAACCTATGCGTGTGTCTATCGATAGGTCTTTTAAAATAACATAGAGGTTTCTAAAACCATTTTCTTTTAAAGTCTAACGTTTCATAGCTAGACGCTTCCAAAGTAGTAAAATGGGCGTCCCCCCCCCCCCCATCTAATTTCTAAACCAAGCCAGTGTAAATTTTGAAAAAAAATATGATGTAGATCTTAATAAATACTTTCAACGAAAATTAGTTCGGACGGGATCGAACAAATAATTTTTGAGATATAGCACATTTTCAACAACCGCAAACATAACTTTTTACTATCAACCACTATGAAAAACAAAGTTATATTTGTAGTCAACAAAATATTGTGGTATTTTACTAAATGGGTTCCCTAATTCACTTAAAGTTGGCACGGAACCCTCAGTGCGCGAGTCCGACTCGCACTTGACCGGTTTTTTTTATCATACTATTTTCTTACATACTATTCTCTTTATGTAAACTTTTACGTTATCGCTCCTGTGACTCTTATGAACTGCTGTTAGAAAAAATTATATTCTTACGCCTTGAATCGCGTCAATCGTTCCTTTCTGTTATATTTCTTTTTAACTTACTAAATAATAAAATCGATTGCATAAGCCTTAGTAATAAAATAAATAACAATATCCCCAGGCGCGCTGTGCTCAGAAGTACACGCAGATATAGGACTTTTCATGTTAGCGTCTGTAAAACCAATGCAGGCAAGCGAGCCCCATAAAATAGAATGCTTTCCGATTTCAACGGGCAGTTTAATGAACTTGATTTTTCCCAGACTCCTTCCAAATTTAAAACAACTTTTTTTAGATATTCTGCAAGCCTAGCACAAATATGTATATCTCTTGTTTATTTTTACATGCCTATCTAAATAATTTTTTTTTTCACAACCTTGTAGCTTTTGAGGCATAAATTGTTACATAGATTTTGAGACTATCCCATAATAAGCACGCATTTTACCTCGTATATATTATTATTTTTGTATAGGTACTTATACGGGAAATATTTAATATAGTTCATCCTTCCCTTTTCGTTTCCCGCGCAAAATTTCGTTTCACTTAATATAATCCAATTCTAAGATTTTTTGAGATTTTGGTGTCAAGAATGCGGAAAATTAGAATGTTGAATTGAGAAATAAGCCGCTAAAGTTTTTTATTTATTTTATATAGGTAACAGGTTCACTTATCTACATTGTTACTAGTTACTAGCTAGTCTCTTACAGTCAAACAAAGCATACACAAAGAAAAAGTCACTTATACATTAAATAAAAAGCAAAAATCTGCCTCGGTGGCGCAGCGGTAAGAGGGTCGCACTTTAAAGCGACGGCTGCGCCAGAGGTCCCGGGTTCCATCGCCGGGTCGGACCATAAAAAAATTAATGTATTAAAAAAATATACTATATTTTATGTTCATGTGGTGAAATTATCATGATAATTTGTGCTTTCGAAGAAAACAGTGAAGTTAAGTGAGCATTGTGGTAAAGCGAGCTTAAATCACGCGGTCTTACCCGGATCGCTGTTCTAGCGCTTGGATTGTGTACATCCGGCCGTCTGAGCCAGGCTTCTATAGAGATCTTGCATATCTATGCTGATAACGAATCGTTAGTGACGCTGATGTATCCAGGTTTCATTGTTTGTGACGCAATAGTTTTCTTGGAAAATCAAAAAAACTAGGCTCAGACAGCCAGAATTTCGCATTTTCTGACTTTCCAGATCTCAACTATCAGAGGGTTTCAGGACGCTGTTTCTTATAAAATGTGATGTGACGCGTTAGTGACGGTCATCCGAAGTAGTTTCATCCATTTTAATCCAGTTCTTTTTGAGAAATCGTGATAAACGTGTGGCTCAGACAGCCTGATATCCGGTCGTCTGAGCCAACTTGTTTTTCTCTATATTTCACGAAATGTTACGTTTCGGACAAATGTTTTTAGGATTTACTGATGTGACGACGTTAGTGACAGCACTCGACCAGATTTGAACCTTCGTGACGCACGCGTTTTGGAGAAATTGAGAATAAACTGCTGGCTCACACAGCCGGATGCTGGCTGTCTGAGCCACCCAGTTCTACCACTTCCAGGTGTTGTACGAAGCTGAAAACTCATCTAATCTGACGCGTGTAGTGTGACGCGGCCTCTTAGTACAAAAATCGTAAGTGACGGCTCTATATGCCGCCAATCAAAAGTTATAAGCATTTCAAATGTTTTCCATACATCGATGCATTTGGGTGGCCACACTTCGCACTCTTTATGGAAACGGAAAGACAATTTAGTAGAAAATGTAGGCTAAAGCCCCTCATATCAAAGCGGATGCTTTCTCTCGCTATTTAAATATTTAATTACGAAGTCAATAACTACGCCGATGAAGGAAAATATGTTAATTATTTATGGTCTCAGGTATTCCAAGCAAAAAAATCGTTACTATTTATTTGAAAACAACCGCTAGTTTATCGAAGGTACTACAATATTAGAGAATTTTGGTAAGGTACATACTACTTACATATTACTCGACTCTTCCCATGTGATTTTACGGCCCACTTGGGACAAGATGCAAAAAATCAATATAAATACTAACTTAATCCTGCAAGTCGTTTCCTTTTTTGTTTGGATGGAAAACATATATATTTACAAACTGTAGCTCGTCCTGAGTAATTCTTAAACTTTCTCAACGTTTAAAAGAAGGCTTTTATTTTTATTTTTAGTTTAAAGAGATGACCTTACCAAGATTATCAGACCATGTACACTTGTTCAGGCTCATATTTTATTCACCATTTAAAAAATCAGGAATATGCTATCAAGTTAAAGAAAATATGTTAAATAAGAACATTAAAACACTTTTTAATCACTGTTAATTCGACATGCAAGATAGCGTCAGACGAAAAAGTAGACATTTACAGTGATGACAGTTGCTGAAAAAAAATCCGCACTACTGATTAGTGACTGATGTACTGACAAGGACACCTGCACTTACCGAAGTTAATCATTAAAAAATGCATGTAAAGAAATTTATGGTGATAATATTGGGCTAGTTATACTAAAAGGGGGCACAAAGACTTATGACAACAATCAGGCATGTTTTGACGTGAGCTCCAGACTCAGACCTCAGTCAGCAGAGCAGTATTTAGTTGGACTACTTACTACTTTTACTAGGCGTAGTCAGCGTTCTCTTGAAAAAAGCTAGGCTCCAGGCTGACTAGGCATACTCAGCGCTTTGCACTTACTTTTTTACTCGGCGTTTAGATAGCTGTTTACTGATACTTCTGATATTACCCAACGTCTAAGAATTACCATGTGGAAGTCTCCTGTTATTGATATTTTAGTAAATAATAAAGTTATTTTACGAATTGTTTCTGGTGTAGCATTTATACAAATAGTAGTTCATCAATTCATCCCATACATGTCTACAGCTTATTTTGGACGAGATGCAGATAATTTAATCATATGATTTTTACGTCATTTAATGTAATCAAAAAGTTAAAACTATCAATATGAGTATAATCAGAAAAAAAAACAATAATATTGTTACAAAAAAAATAACACAATTTTGTTGTATGAAAGGAAACCCTTTTAATGATTACAAAGTAAAATATAATATACATCTGATAAAAAATTTTTAGTCTAATGTGAATAATACTCCTCGTAAATAGGTATACTATACTCGTCATAAAATCAATAAAGTCTACGAACTAAGTAAAAATCCACGAGCACAAAACTTATATCATTGCTTTATTAAAACAAAATAATTATTACTTGTCCTATGAACATAAACTTTAAAAGAAGATAAACGCTACAACCTGTGGTAATAAACATGACAGGTCCAAAACAAAATATATTTTTTCATTTTATTTCATTATTTTCGTAAGTTGGTTTCTACGCACCTCTCTTACCGCCATATCCATTGTTACTTACTTACATTTTTATTTATTACGTATGCATTTTGTAACATACATATTTAAACTTACTTGTAAAATTCAACAACAACCTTATGGGCTATAAAAATAAATGATATTAAGTGGATGATTTCTTTCCATCCTGCATAATTTTATAGTCTATCTATATATTTTTATATATATGATCAGCCATTTGACCACTATCACAACTGGTGGTAAGTGATGATGTCGTCGAGGATTGGTCATGCCAGATCAGTTTCACCTTCTGCGCTGTTTTATGGTTATTATTTTGCACCCAAAAAAGCAGGAGACGATTTGCATAATGATTAAAATTAATTATTGCATCTTGTCCCAAATGGGCCGTTATAATATGGGACTAGTTGAGGAATGAGTACTTAGTATGTATTTAATACCGAAAAAGTCTTATATTGTAGTAACCAGCTGGAGCTGAGTTTATTTTTAAATAAAGAGTAATTTTAAAACCTGGAATACCCCATACATAATTAACATATTTTCCTTCATCGGCGTAGTTATTGACTACGTAATTAAATATTTAAATAGCGAGAGAAAGCATCCGCTTTGATATGAGGGGCTTTAGCCTACATTTTCTACTAAATTGTCTTTCCGTTTCCATAAAGAGTGCGAAGTGTGGCCACCCAAATGCATCGATGTATGGAAAACATTTGAAATGCTTATAACTTTTGATTGGCGGCATATAGAGCCGTCACTTACGATTTTTTGTACTTAGAGGCCGCGTCACATCAGATTAGATGAGTTTTCAGCTTCGTACAACACCTGGAAGTGGTAGAACTGGGTGGCTCAGACAGCCAGCATCCGGCTGTCTGAGCCAGCAGTTTATTCTCAATTTCTCCAAAACGCGTGCGTCACGAAGGTTCAAATCTGGTCGAGAGCTGTCACTAACGTCGTCACATCAGTAAATCCTAAAAACATTTGTCCGAAACGTAACATTTCGTGAAATATAGAGAAAAACAAGTTGGCCCAGACGACCGGATATCAGGCTGTCTGAGCCACACGTTTATCACGATTTCTCAAAAAGTACTGGATTAAAATGGATGAAACTACTTCGGATGACCGTCACTAACGCGTCACATCACATTTTATAAGAAACAGCGTCCTGAAACCGTCTGATAGTTGAGATCTGGAAAGTCAGAAAATGCGAAATTCTGGCCGTCTGAGCCGAGTTTTTTTGATTTTCCAAGAAAACTATTGCGTCACAAACGATGAAACCTGGATACATCAGCGTCACTAACGATTCGTTATCAGCCTAGATATGCAAGATCTCTATAGAAGCCTGGCTAAGACGGCCGGATGTACACCTTGGATTCCTTGTTGAGCATTGGAATGCTGAACACGAGGTGGTCCCTCGCATTTAAAGTAGGTTAGATAGTGACAGTTTAGGTTTAAAGTGTTTAAAATTGCACATACAAATGAAGAATTGTCTGTATGGCGTACAGCCAAAGACGTTAAACTTGTATAATAAAAAAAGGATAATCGGGGACGTGAATATCAAATTTCAAAAAATTTCAAACCTCATATTTCAAAAAAAAACGAAATTTCAAAAATTTTGTCTGTATGGCTTTATCCAAAGACGTATAAACTTGTATAAAAAGCTCTTCATCATTCGTTCACATTCACCACAGATTAGTAAGAGTATGTCTAAAGAAGACATTCACAGCTGACAATCTGACAATTCTGACATTAACACTTTTTTGGGCTGCTGTCTGTGCTGCTTGCCTTGCTTTGTAAATTCTGTCCAGGGGTGTGAAAATAGGGTGGTTTTAGGGGGAGGGAAAAGGGTGGCGTTTAACGTGGCACCAGTGAAGGTGTGTTTGTATCACGCCGCGTCCACAAGCGAGTTATTGCGTCCTGCGCGGTTGCGCACAGTGGCTTCGGCTCGCTGCAGACTCTACAGAGTTTGCGTTGTCGAAAGTGGGCAAAGGATAGAGAATCTTCGGCAGTAATCGAGCGGTCTGTCGGCCTATACGCGGGGTATGTATCATGCTGTCGATATTTTGTGGGATAGGCCAGGAATAGCCGGGAGCCACCTGTGTTTATCTCTTGATGTGTACTCGGAGACTTTTCGCAGCCGTGCTCTTAGCGTCCGTCACATGAGTGGGGTTCAGCTCGAACGCTGTTATTCTTTGTCATGACTTTAGAGGACCCGTTCTACGTCGTAAAAGAGTAAGTGCAACTCTGCCGCGGGCTGCGGCATCCACGCAGCATCCGATGCAAGTGCGCTTGAAATGGCGTCTTATCTATCTTGTTCCTTTCGCACATACCTAATTTCATATCCATTTCTACAACCCCTTGGGATAAATAAATAAACTTGTATGACAAGTAATGTGTTTAGAGATCAGTGTAATTGAATAGCACTAGGGATATTGTTAACCTTGTTGTGGTACCACAGATGTGTCTGATTTCCCTAACACAAGTGCTTTAGCTACTTACTATGGGATCAGAGCAATGTATGTGATTACTGTCCTATATGTCCTTGACTAAGGTAATAAATAGTTATTTTTGAACAACAGGATTATGTGAAGGAATAAACAGTACCTATTTCAAGGATTTTCAAAATGGATAAAATTTGTAAAAGTAATACTATGTACTTCTTTGGTGGGGAAAATTTTATTTTAGCAAATATGCTCTTGAAAGGAATAATATTATGTGATAATAGATATCCATAAGAAATTTGACCTGACCCTTGATAAGGCACGAATGAATAGAGTGTACATACTTACAATAAAAAACCATAAATGAAATTAATTTAATTAAGGAATGAGAAAACAAGCTTGGCTAGCTTTATTAAAATCAAAATTGTTGACAAAATAAACTGTGTCAACAGTGAGGTGTTCAAAGCATTGAACAAGACCCGGGGGCTGTACCTGCGCTGGCAGGAGATCTCAAAGGCTCCAGCGGTGGCCAACAGCCCCGAGGCGGAGTGGACCTCCACAGAGCTGAGGAATGCGCTGCGTAGCATCGAGTGGGATCTGGAGGACCTCGAAGATACTATCAATATCCTTTTCATAGTATAGTCTATGTCAATCAGTAAATGTATGTAGTGTTCAAGAACAATTACTTTATCAAATTTGAGTATAGGCAACAAAATATATATTTGATGCTTGTGAGCTTGCCTTTTCCACATTTTTATTTAAAAGAAGAATGTGTTGTAGTATATTTTATTAATTTTTGCCTTTCTTATAGTTTCTTCTGTGCACCTTTCTTTGGTCAAAGGCCTACACCAAATTTATTCCTGCATCCTAACTAGCTGCATCATGTTCTTTAATCATGCATTGAAGTTCTTCAACTGTGTTGGCGACTATAATTATGTCATCGGCAAAACTTAGATGAGTCAATTTTTCACTATTTATGTTCAGGCCTCTTTGTGTCCAATCCAACATGCGAAATACTTCTTCTAAAACTGTAACTGTACTGTAACTGGCTGTAAACAGTTTGGGTAATAGGATGTCACCCTGTTGTACTCCTCATTAGATTTCTAAAAGTAGTCCTTCTCTGTCTAATTTTATTTATGTTGTGGTTTTCGCATATATTTTTCCTGATAATTATTATGTTTTATGTTTAACTCCAGGGCTTTTTGATGCTTTCCAAATCTTAGGGTAGGGCCACTGCATGCTTTACTGTATTCCACAAAGCTTGCCTTTTCCACAAAGCTGCATTATTTCCTGCATCAGCAAATTATTCTTTGCGTAATTTTGTTCTTTTTGTTTAAATATCTTATGTCTATTTGTTTTTAGTTTAAAATAATCACCATGACTATTTTATCTAAATTCAATGACTTCATTGAATTATGATAAAATAATGCCTTAGAGTCCAACTGAATAGGAAAAAAGTGGAAAGAACACCTTCAAAATAAACAAGTCAAAATCAGCTGTTAATACAGGGAGCTGTATTGAACTGATGATGCGTTTGCTGTAGTGGTTAAAACTCCTGACTACTATACTGACCATCGCGGGTTAAAATCCTGCAAGCATGAACATTTGTGATAAGTAGTATGGGAGACACCCCCGTCATATTTGTTGTCTGGTATTTGTAACACAAAGAAGAAAATTCCTTACTTTGCAGGACAATTGGTGTGTTGTCTGGCTCATATTATTACTATTATTATTGGCTTCTTCAACGAAATACAAGGCTATTCCTGTCCCTAGAGAACAAACTTCTCATCTCTTAAAGGCCAGCTGCCTTTAAGAGGGGCTTAGCTTGTGTCTCAAACATCAACATTGCAAAAAAGTCAGAGTGGTATACTAACTCACTGACGCACCCTGGTGTATCAGTGACTAGGAACTTCACCAAGTACTGGGTATCAACGTAATTGGACAGAAAAACATAAACGCTCTCTAAAGGCTGTGACACACAAGCCTGTAAAACGTGTGCTAGTTTAGTATTTGCGTCCTTGCATGCCTAAATTAATATACTCACACGCGCCAGTTTTAGATTCCCCCGCGTCCCTCTCCTCATCTCCAAATGGCAAATAGACTCATAATAACCAACGACCTCTATAGAATACATATAAGTCTATGATAATAACAGATTAATGTGTGGGCCGACTGAAGAGGTATCTCGACAGGCACGATATACAGTAGGCATTTTTGAAGAGCTGCTTACATTGGAAGCTTGCTCTGCCCCCGAACTTGCACCTTATCGTTCGCAAGACTGACCGCAAGAAAACAATAAAAACACTGACTGTTTTACTATGCGTACATGTTCATATTTCGTTGCTATTGCGATTTTTTTACGTCAGCCAAGCTTTAATATTTTTAATATGTTCCTAAAATATCTTAATATTTGCAATGCGCCCCAAAATCTATGGTTGACAGATAGAATTTTTTTAGCATTAAAATTGCCATATGTTTTTTGTTTGTGCATAAGGTGTTTTAAATAAAATAATCAATGAATGTAGGTAATCAATTTCTGCAACGCGTTACTTGTTATTTTTGCATTGAGTGTCTAAAGTCAAACGATATTTAATGCCTTGTGCTTTAGTTACTTTTTGTTATTGAAAGATATATGTGTCAAATGTTGTTTATTTTGGCTAAAATATTCCTTAACATTATTACAAGCATTGTAGAAAAGAACTCGTCGAAGTTCAAGATCGACAATAAGGAAATTTGCGACCGAAGGACTTTCATAGAAGCCACCAAACAGGAGGTGCAGGTAAGCTGCCTCTGTCATCATCGCACACTTGTTATTTTTCATGTTTTTTAGGCGAATGGAAAAAAACGGAACCCTTATTGTTTCGTCAAGTCTGTCTGTCTGTTCATCCGTCCTTTTGTCACAGCCACTTTGTACTTCCAAACATGGATGGTACTATGAATACATAAAAAAGTAAAGTTAGCCTGTAACATCCCACTGCTGGGCAAAGGCCTTACCTCAACTATGAGGTAGTTTGAGTCATACTCCACGCGGGCTCAGTGCGGGTTGGTGGAGGCAGGCGCGGTCCGAAGGGGGAGGGGGGGGTCACAGGGGATATGACCCCCCTCAAAATCTAAGGTCTAATTAAAAAAAAAACAGAAATTTTCTAAATAACAAATGGAAATTTCTAGCTACTGTTAGGGGAACAGTAATAAATTTTTAGTTTGCTGACATCTAGTACTGTTTTTACGAACTATGTACGATGTCCAATAAAGGCTGCGTTCCGTATTGCGCTGACAGCGAAAATATCACTGTTAGCGCGCTTACAAACCGTTCCGATTTGGCGTTAGCGAGTCAACGATAGCTGTAGTGACGTCACGGCTGACGTCACTATCACCGCCATCTTGCGTTCACAGTGCAATCGTTTTGCTGCGTTAGCACCGTGAGCGTCTAAGAGCGGACTGTCACATTGACGCATTTGACGTCTTTTTGCTTCAAAGAACAGCAAATGTGATCTAAAGCCGTTCCGAAATGAAATCGCGTCAACAGCGCTGTCAGCACGCTAATCAAATCGGAACGGCTTTTGACGCTCACAGTGCTAACAGTGATATTGGCGCAATACGGAACGCACCCAAAAACTTGTAAATGACCTCTAGTTTAGAAACAAGGAACTGAACTACGTTGTTTTGGTAATCCTAGCAAAATCGATATGCGTTGTTATGATAAAGATTGTTCTATAATAAAGATTCAAAATAAAGGCTGTCTTCTTATTATTTTATTCCAGATACCTATTTTTTAGGGTTCCGTAGCCGAATGGCAATACATGGAAACCCTTATAGTCTCGTTAAGTCTGTCTGTCTGTCCGTCCGCATGTCACAGCCACTTTATTCCAAAAATATTAGCATTATACAGATGTAACGTGGTAGGTAGGAGTATCGTTTTCGTTTACCGCTTGACAATTTCTATCCAAAAAATAATGACTAGAACTAAAATAAATAAAAATTTTTTTTTTGCTCAAACCTATGCATGTGGTTTGAGCAAAAAATGTGTCTATGGATAGGTGTCATAAAATGACATTGAGGTTTCTAAAACTATTTTATCTGAAAGTAAAACGTTTGTAAGATAGACGTTTCCAAAGTGGTAAAATGGGCTCCTAGTCCTAGTTTAGTCCGTAAGTTAGAACTTACGGACTAAACTAGGAAAAATTAAAATAAATTATAGTTTAAAAAAACACGCTTTTATAGCTAACTGAACTAAAAAGTAGAAAATATTTTTTAATTACAAAGAGTTAGAGAATAATTCAATTTAGAGTAAAAAGCGTGGGGTGCATTTTACTATATTTTCATAACTTATTACTATGTTTTTTTCATAACTCGCACATAGATAGTTGCATGTAGAATAATTGTAACATTTAATATATCAAGCACCCCACGCTTTTTACTCTGAATTGAATTATTCTCCAACTCTTTGTAATTAAAAAATATTTTCTACTTTTTAGTTCGGTTAGCTGTAAAAGCGTGTTTTTTTAGTTTTTTTAAACTATAATTTATTTTTCATTTTTTAGTTCGATGTTTCAATTAATTATTTGCTGACATGCGACACGCGATAGCTCTATCTTTCTCACTCCCTTACAGAGGATCCACGAAAGAATTTATTAATCCTGGCGGCCCTTATAAGAATATTGAGAAACTGTTATTAAATTATTGCATTGTCATCGGTCCTTGATAAGTGTGCAAAGTTTCAAATTAATGAAACTTCTGGAAATCGGTCAAATTTATGCTCAAAGATTCCATTACATTCATACATACATACATAGATACAACCCAAGCTAATAAAAGCGTGGTAAAAAGGACAATGTAGTGCTATACTAACAAACACTTTAAATGAACTTTAGTTTGAACGAGATCGAACTAGTACTTTTTGAAATATAGCACATTTTCAACAACCGCAAATATAACTTTTTCTTGTATGAAATACTATGAAAAACAAAGTTGAATTTGCTGTCAACAAAATATTGTAGTTTTTTGGCTTAGAGGAAGTAAGTGGACCCTTAATTTAGTTTAAGTTGGCACGAAACCCTCCGTGCGCGAGTCCGACTCGCACTTGGCCAGTTTTTTATTTTATTGGTGTAGTGAGTGAATGACCCCCTCCAAAATTTCAGGCTGCGACCGCGCCTGGGTGGAGGGTTGTTTGCAAGGCAAGCAACTAACCCTGCTATCAGATGTTATCAAGCCACCCATAAGGCCTCTGACTGGGCTTAACGACTAATATCAACCGATATTAGCCGAGACCAACGGCTTAACGTGCCTTCCGAAGCACGGAGATGCTCGTGATGTACGTCGCTTATATGGTCGGAATGGTCACCCATCCAAACATGACCAAAGCGCTGCTACCACTGCGCTACGAGCACCTCGTGACATTAAAGTCGTAAACGTTTGATAGATAGACGCTTCCAAAGTGGTAAAATGGGAGTCCCCCCATCTAACTTCTAAACTAAGCGAGTATAAATTTTGAAAAATATGTATTGTGTAGACTTCAACAAATACTTTCAACGAAAATTAGTTTGGATGAGATCGAACGAGAAGTTTTTGAGATATAGCACATTTTCAACAACCGCAAACATAACTTTGTTCTTCATACAAACACTATGAAAAACAAAATAATATTTACTGTCAACAAAATCTTGTGTTAGTTTAGCTATGTGGGAGTAAGGTTAAAGTTGGCACGGAACCCTAAGTGCGCGAATCCGACTTGCACTTGGCCGGTTTTTTAATGTAAATTCCTTTGTATGCAGGTAGGTCGACAACTACCAAATACCAATTAGTCTGTCTTTTGCAACATTTTGGGGAGATACATGAGTGAGTAGTACCTACCTACTCGCAAAACTATTACACAGTTATTAATTATTTAGAATGTTTTTATTTAACACTCACAGTGTCATATTTTATATTCATACAGATTAAATTTTTTGGTTTCTTATTTCATCTTTATGAAGTTATTAATTATGTTTTTTCCTATTTGGTGCTGATTGATGAAATGACAAGTCATCAAAAAAGTCATTCGAGTAATATAAGTTTCCATAAACGGCACTTGTTGGGTTGGAGTGTTTTAGAGCCTAAAACCTCCCTCGATAATTAAGCAACCTAACACAGTTATGTTATTTTTTAAATTGGTCCAGTAATTCCTGAGATTACTTACTTACTTACTTACTGGGGTGACTCAGCGACTCTGTCTTGCGAGAGTTCTTGCCAGTCGTTATGGCCGAGGTTGAGGAGGTCCTGAGTTACGATGTCTTTCCAGCGGTACCTAGGGCGTCCAACCGGGCGTCTCCCATTTGGTCGTCCCAGGTACGCTCTCTTCACGGCACGATCCTCTTCCATTCTTTCTAAGTGTCCGAGCCATCGAAGCCTAGCTGCTTTGGTCTCTCCGATAATGGCAGAAGTCTTGGAAGACGAATCCAAGACTTCTGCCATGGATTATGGCCCGCACATCCGATGCGCACTGTCCAAGGAGTGCCAAATCACCGGGATATCCAATAATTTTGTGCATGCCATTCAACTACACTCCACCATTGACTTTTATTACTTTCCGGATGACGTATTCGAGCACTAAGTTGAATAGCATTGGAGATAATGCGTCCCCTTGTTTGAGCCCTGTCACCACTTCAAACTCATCAGGTAAGCTAGAGCCTATCCTGACGCGCATCTTGCTATATTTTGTAGCAACCTCGACCAATTTAACTAGTTTCAGTGGTAATTTAAATGATCTTAGAATTTTAAAGAGTGTATCCCTGTCCACACTATCATAGGCCTTAGTGAAATCAACGAATAGTGAAGTTTAAGTTAATTATAATATAAGTTTTTTTAGGAAAAATATTTGATCGCTGCTGCAAGTACAAACAAACTCTTCAGCTTTATAATATTTTAGTGTTTTTTCTTTATATCATGCCTAGCCGCTTGCGCATCAGACGCACGGTGTACGGCAACAAATGAATGCAAGGAGCGGCCGCAGATAGTTGCGCTGCGCTTTTATATCGTACTTTTAAGCATTTAGAACTTTGAACCATCCGAATCTTGCAAAGCAATTTGCTGTTCGATTCCAGGTAATGAAAACGAAGATGAGCCTGAACAGGAACCGCGACAACGACGGCACGGCGCGCGAGCCGCTGCTCGGCGACGACAGCCCCGTCCACTTCAGCAACGCGTGGACGTCCACGCCCAAGTACACCAAGTACTCGAAGCTGGCGTCGCAGACGGACAGCCCCGGGCGCGACGAGCTGCTCGCCGCGCAGGAGCGCATGCTGGGCTCGCAGGACGACCAGCTGCAGGTCATCAGCCACTCGGTCGGCTCGCTCAAGACGCTGTCCAAGCAGATCGGCAGCGAGCTCGACGACCAGGCCGTGTGAGTACTTGGCGCCGCTATCACTACTGACCGACAGCTTTTTTTTAATACAAGTTTTACATCTTCGGCTCTATGCCATACAGACTATTTTTTAGTGAAAATTGTTCATTTTTAAAAACTTTTTAACTAAAACTAACACTAAACTAGCCTATCTTAACCTAACTCATTGAAATGCGAGGTGGTTGGCATTATAATGCTCAACAAGGAAGCTTAGCGCAGGAACAGCGATCCGGGTAAAACGGCGCGATCAGATCGCTTCACTTAACACTTTAATTGCATTGTTTCCTTCAAAAGCATAAATTATCAGGACAATTCCACCACACAATCACAATAATTGACCCTAAAAAAACCATTACTAAAACGAAGAAATAAGGTCCGTCCTTCCCTTTTCGTTTCCCGCGCAAAACTCTGGCCGACAGCTTTTATTAGTAGGGATGAGGTTAATGTATAATAATTAACCAAAAAAATCGATTATTCTCATTTTAAAACTCGATTCCATGCAAATAATAATCGATTTAAATTAAAAATGTTTTATTTTTTAACATCCCTACTTAGCTTTTTACACATTTGTATGAGATGGTCAGATGAGATATCAGATTGTAAATCTTAGCTCTTATTGGTAGAGTTTCATCCGTTCTTCGCGGTTTTCCTCTATTCTCTTGACCTCATCTGATACGACACTACAGGGTTTCAACAAAATCAACTGCATTTCTTCTTCTACAAACCAACATCGAAATCCCAAAAAAAACATACAAACTAGAGTGAAACATTTTTTGGGATTACGATGTTGGTCCCATACAAAAAGTTGTTGTATTCGAGGGTCAGAATTAGCCCGAAGAAGGAATGTAGCTGGTTTTGTTAGACCCTATATATTAAACTTTTGCTGGATAGAAATACCTTGTATAATTTAAAAAGAACCTTTGTTGACTGTGTAGGGCACAAATGTGATAATGAAATAAAGTATATTCTTTAAAAAATCCTATTAGGGTAATTTCAATTCTTTTTTTGTATGTCCTGTCTCCAGAATGCTGGACGACCTGAACACGGAGCTGGAGAACGCGGACTCGAAGCTCGACTCCACGATAAAGAAGGTCGCCAAGGTGCTTCACATGAACAACGGTCGGTATGCCGCCACGTTCATTCTTAACTCCTCGTATGCCGCTCCATTCCTTTCTTTAGTCCTCTTATGCCGCTCTATTCCTACTGTAGTCTTTTGATGCCGCTTCGTTCCTTCTGTAGAAGCGCATATTGAACCATTAGTCGCAGCCACTGAACGCAAGGAATTAATAGATGTTTAGTCAAGCCACAATAGTTTAGTGGCTGCCACCAGTCTTTGCCACATGGAGTCTGACTAATGAAAGATGGCACCAGAAAAGAGAGCCAATCAGAAAATAAATTAGGTGTAAACACTGTATTGCATAGAAAAAAACAACTTAAAAGAAAACTGCATACTATTGTAAAAAAAACTAGTTGATTTTTGCTATGAAATACAGTGTTTACACCTATTTTTCTTATTGCCTCTCTATTCTGGTGCAACCTTTCATTGGTCAATAATTATTTTCCAATAGAGACGTGGCAGCCGATCGCTTTTTTTTTGGCAACAACAAACCAACAATACGCTGCGCAAGATTAATACAACACATACATTATGCGATGGATAATAATTTCAAATACACCGCTGCTCACGAACCGCTTAAAAAAGATAACAGTTTGACCTAAAACTCAATTGGCACTTTACAGTTTAATTGTAAGCGTATTTTCTTGCCACTAACTTTGGATAAAAGGAAAAATCACTATTCAACCAAAGTCATAACAAGCAGTGAACTATTGACACAAGTAGTACCATATTTATGTAAATCCATAACTTAGTTTCAGAAATAATGATACCATTTTATTTATATGTCTGGTTATCAATTAAATCCAATTTATATCTTCATTTTTATTGACGTTAGAGTGAGGTACAGCCAGCATATAAGAACATTTTGTCAAGGAGCACGTAACTAAAATACCTATTAATCCCTTGTTTCAATACACAAATACAGATCGTGATTAGCATTGTTTGCTTCTGTTCCTATTTGTTCGTGGTGGTTTTGATTCCTGACCGCCGCACATACAGGTATTTTCATGATCTACGCGGCCAAAATTATTTTATTGGTTAATTGCTATCTAAACGACTTAAATAAATAAAAAAACACTTTTTTACAAAAATCAATATATTATTACAACAAAATATACTTAACACAAAAATATTATAGAATTATTTTACTTTTTTGTACATAGAATAACGCTTAACAATGCTAAGTTTGTTGATTTTCTTCGTAGCTCTCTGATGTATTTGTATATCAACTTTTTCATTGTTATTTCCACAAACTAATTGAAGAGGTACGAAGCAGCTTTGAAATATGTTTGAATCAGTATCAGTATGAATTTCTAGTTTTTTCTTGAACTGTGATTGTTGGGTTGGGACCCATCGCAGCCCCATTTACTTATAACAGTTAAGCATTCACGCTCATGCTCCTTTAAATTTATTAAAACCTCTTCTAGGTACTCCGATGAACGCCGAACGGTAACATCTATTAGAGGCTGTAACTGAGCTTCTGCACTGGTACTCGTTTTGGTCGGTTTTCTCTTTTCTTGATTTCGTAAGATAAAATGCTTTTTATATTTGGTTGCTCTTGTCGGAGTACCGGTGATATCTTTAAGGACACCACCTGCGAAGCATGTATGATGATATCCTTTTTAAAATTAAAACGAAGCTCTTCAGTTTTTCGCCTTTTGGTTCCCTCACTTGCGTCTTCGAACGAGTTAGCTGGTCGACCGTTTTTGTGAAGTCTTAACAACAGCTATTTCAAAAGTACCTTCCAGCCAAGACCGGTTGTATTTCATAAAATTATCTTTTATATATTGAGCTTTAGTCCACCTTTGTTTGATTTCTGATTTGAAATCGGCAAACTACGTTATAATTTAACAATTTCATCTTTATTGTAATATTCACTTAACAATAGTTGATCTTTAAGATAATATAATTAGGCGTCCAAATAAGGCATATTTTTATTCTTCATGCGAATGAACAAGTATTGTCGGGTCATAATTCTTACTCCTGATGCACCCCTTGAACCTAAAACAAATTATTAATATGTTTAAAGTCGATTAAAAATATTTCCAATTTTAATTGATTTTTTTTCAAACATCTTTAATCCCTGATAACTGTTTTAATCCGGACGTTTCCGGATAAGTCTTTGATAGTTATTGGGAGGGAAAAGATAAAATAATAAACTGTAATTAAAATTATAGCCCGATCTACCCCGATACATAAACAAAATCACAGGTAAAAAATACTGATAGAAATCGTGGTTCGAAAACGAGTCTTTTTGTCATTAAATAAATTTGGTACTTTAATAATTGATCACAACTTTATCTACATAAGTCTCTTACCTTGTCCATCAGAATCCATCATATTCAATTCGAAAGAAGAACTTGAAAACACAAAAAAACAATTTGAAAGTTCAATGTTTAGAAAAACGCGGAGAACAGATTCGTGCACTAGGTGAAACGGTCCGATTACAAATGACTCTACGGGGCCTTTTGGCCAAGTAGATTGTGCAAATACCCGTATGTGCGCCGTTTTCTTAGATTCCTTGGTCATTAAGATTCATCTCCTCATCCCCATCTCACTTCTTATTCGTAATGGCAATTCCGTCAAACGTAACGAGTGTGTTTGTTGCAGACCGGCGCCAGTGGCTCGCCATCGGGATCCTCATAGGCCTGCTAGTGATTATTTTAATACTGTTCGTTATAATTTGAACGCGTACCCGTGAGTGCTGTAGATAAAAGTCGCGCCCGTAGCGCTCCGAGATGAGAACAGATAGTTGACACAAATATATGTATAAAATAAACACTGTTAGAGAACCTATTAAGTTTAAATGTCGTAGCTCTGTAAGAGCGATTTTACATTTGACCTTTAGCAGCGTGACGGTCGCGCGACAGTCGCGCTGCTGATAATTTCATACATAAATGACAGCGGCTTGCGGCAGTCTCGTGATTGTTGTGAAATAACACCACATGTGTAAGCCTGCGTGGCTTTCTAAGTGATTTTGAATGTGAATGTTGCAATGTGTTTTATTAATAAAAAAGGTCCACGTTGAAAAAAAATAAGACAAATTTGAATATTTCCTGGAATAGTTTTCCACAAATAGTTTATGATCAGTTGCTGTTGACTATTGTTTGACATTGCAAATAAATATCATTTGCAAGTTAGTTATTTATTAGTTGAAAACCTAAGCAACGTCTCAGAATGTCATTAAAAATAATTTATTTTATGAAGCGTTCTAAGGCTAGTTACAATAATATGAATGATAATTGTGTGTAATGTTTGCGAAATTTTGAATAGTTGTTGTATTTAAACATTTAGAGGCGCGGTGTTCTGGTTTCCCATTCAGTGTGGTGTGTATTTTCGTAATAGCCACCCTTTTCTGTCGCAAGGATGCTGTCACGGCAAGAGACTGCTACAATGCGACAAAGATAGAAAGAAGGCCGGTAGAAGACATTGACAGGGGGCGCTCGTATTCAATTAGAATAGCCAATGCAAAAGTCTCCCTTAATTTAAGGAGTTCGGAAGCTGTTTAACGATTTTTTTTTTACCCAATCATGGCAAAGTCAAAGATAAGGGTTCTTATTTGAGGAAGTATAAGCATGTATGTTGCACTGATTTTTATCACAAAACAACAGTATGAACAAAAGCATGGAAAATAATAACTTTATTTAAGGAGTCTAGCTCTACAGTATTTAAAATTAATCACTTTGAAAGTTTACACAGAATATGTACTAAAACAAAACATTTGGAATAATCGGAAAATCTCCTGTAAGATTGAGGAGATTTGGCTGCACTAGATCTGGCAACCGCATTTTTGAAGATGACAGCGTTAGTTCTGATTTTCGCCGTCGGCCAAAAGATCCATGTGGCGCTGTACTCGTAAATACGCATATTGTGTCACAGTGTAGCTGAGTGCTGGTCCTCCGGCCCGAATGCCAATGTTACATCTCGGAGTGTCTACTGATGCTACCAAATATTTATTCTTGTATAAATCACCTCTATAGTCGTATCTCGTAGACAATAGTACTGAACGGTCTTCTAATAGCGAATAGGTGTTAAGTTGTTTTATGTATTAGTTTAATTTTGCGTATTTTATTTAGTTGTTGACTGCGTGAGCTGCGTTCGAGTAATCTCTGGCTAAGCTAATAATATGATGTATAAATTTTGTTGCTAATCGATCTGAAGTGCAGTTCTTTTTTACTAAACAACATTTACAAATCTGCGAACACCCACCGAGAGGTCCTTCGTGGGAGTTCGTATATTTTTCCGGTTAGGTCAAATTATTTAGATAACTATATTTTTCGATATTGGATCTGAAAGTTGTCGTACCTTGGCAGCTTCATTGTTTCTGTTTTTCTTTACTAACCTTGGTAAGTAAAGCGCTTATGTTATGGAAAATCAGAAACTCTTACTTACTTACCTAGGTAAGTAAGTTATGGAATAAAAACTAACACGTTAACCGCTAGATCCATAACTAGGTTCTGGATTTGAGCGGGGAACGTGTTAGTTCATATTTTTATTTATTGTAATTAAAATACGAATGCTTATGGCAGTCATATTTATAACAAAGTTTTTAAAATTATGTTCGTGTTTGTTACTAGGTAGCCCATTTATCGGCTGATTACATGTTGAAATTAACAACAAAGCAAACAATTATAACTTGCACTTGACTTGCACTCTGAAAATAAACTGCAGCTGGCGAAATACTCCAATCAAGAGATAAATAATCCAATCAAGAGATGGCACTCAGTACTTACAGAAGCATTTTTTTTCATCATATTATGACCATAGCTTCGTAATAAGGCAGTCAATGATTTTGCAAGGTGTTACCAAATGGGACCTACCGAATGGGAGGTGAATGAGAACATCAATACCTGCAACTTTTACTATAGGGGCCATCTTTCAAATCTTTTTTTTTCTGCCTCTCAATACATTATCGTCAATTAGTTGATTGATTAGGTATGGGGCACCTGAAAATGTATTCAAGATTCTATTGTACTTCTTACATGTTCCTAAATCGGTTTTACGGTATTTACGGTTTACAGATATTCGACCTCTACATTTTTATTGTTCATTGATTCCGACCATGAAAGTTGTATGTATTGATGGTTGTTCAGGCCCATTGTACTTGTATGATTTTACGCAGCAAGCATATTTATGTGTAGTGGATTGCTATGACATTTGTGTAGGCGCAATGACATTATTTTTGCATTAGATTTTCTTGTTAAAAATATCTTCGGCACTGTAAGACTGTTCCTGCTAATAATATCGTTTTTCCTGAAAATTCCTGGATTTTATTTGCCACCATTGTGTATCTAAGTGCACAATGGTCCCATTCACCTCCTAAAATTTAGTAACACCTTGCAAAATCACGCTGTGTGAACCTTGAAGGACGCAGCTCCGCTAATGAGGCCTTCTGTAACTATTAGGCAGTGATAGGCTGTGACTACGTTGTTTTTAGTACGTTAAGCTGCAACTGCGAACAATTAACGTCTTATGACACAGATGTGCCGTTGCTGGCAACTTTAACGTGGAAGTATGGAAGCAGCATCGCTTAAGTCGCCGGCAACTTTGGAAATTTAAGGGAACATCAAATTATTATCATGTTTTTATTAAAATTTTACTTTGAATATTTTTTTTTAAGTAAATATTCATGGTAATGTCCCCTAACATCGTAACATTGCCAAATTTGCAGGCTGTTTAAGCAATGTTCTTTATACACAACTACTACTAAAGTAGGAATATATTCCTACTTAAGTCCACTAGCTCCAGAACTACACGCTTGGTCCATCTCGGAGGTACTATTGCACAACGCGTTATTCTTCATATTTAAAGACATTTTACTTCTTACTTTTACCTTTTATTTCGCAGATACTTCAGATGATGATGTGTCCTGTAGAAAGACGTGTAAAACTATTAAAAAAGTATCACACACAAGCTATTTGTTTCTGTCAATATAAACAATTTAAGTGTAACTTTATAGCCCTCTTACTATCCCCGGTAATGGACCAAGCAAAAGGTATCGGACGAGTTTGACAGCAAGCTCTAAAGGCCTTAAACTTAGCTTGTATGAACGATGCGGGGCGTTTTCGTTTCTGCTGATATTTAATATGACACTGCGTTTCCTTCGCGCCCTTGTTTCTAGCTGAATTTTACTCGTAAAATGTACCAAACGTCAATCTTAGAACCAATTAATTAGTCGTAAGCACTAAATGTTAATTTGTATAGCTATGTTTTATGTTACGTTATTATTTATTTAAAAATCTATTTATTTTAAACATTTTATCGGGAGGGGTTCATCGACATTTAAATATGATAGTAAATATAATTGTGTATTTTTATAAATACTAACGATTTGTCACGTGGACGTCGAAATGAGTAAAAATGCATAGTACCTACGTAGGGATAAAGAGTGACCCCTCCTTCAACTGTTGTGTTCTTTTTAGACGTAAGGAACTTCCTTCTCCTACATCTAAATGCGTGACATATAATAAAACAGATTCTAAACATTTAATCTAAAATATACAAACATTATGCAGTTTTTGAATTGTTCAATAAAAGGTTAAATCCGATTTAACAACTGTCTTTCATTGAAAATATCTTTTTTTTTTGCAAATATATACAACTAAAACTTAACAGAATTTAGTAATAACAAAATCATATTCATAATATTTTTGTTTTCCAACGTACCTAAATATTACATGGGTTTATTGATCCATTTTTTCCTCTTAACCCTACCTAAGCTAGCATCTACTTTCCATAATTCTAAAGATAAATCGTGATCGTTGAATCTGGACTCTGATAAACATTTTCAGGTAATGGATGTACATTATCCAGTGTTGTTTATTCAAATGCATCTCAAAATACTAGGTGTTAGCGTAACGTGTAAAATTCATCTTTGTTACCAAGAAGACCTCTCATGGGTGTAACTACTTACAAGTCAGCCTATTATACGTGTAATGATATATGCGCAAAACCTCAGACACACCAAATGGATTTTGATTGAAATGACATATTTCTGAAAGTAAAAGAAAGTTTTATTTGTTTTTTAGTATTACTGGCACTTCTGAACATTATTTGCTCTGCGGACGAACCTCGATTTAGAAAGGAGTTGATAGTGATCACCCGGCGCCCTGCTGACATTATGACTTGGATGAATTAGCCACTGGATATGAAACGCAAGAGCGAATGTATGAAATATCATCAACTAATTTCTGCGGGGCGGGGGGAGCTTGTCGTGTCAATTATTGACATTTAGTGCATGAAAGTGTCGATATTTTTTATCGATATGTGTTGAAACATAGAGCGTCGTTTTATATGAACGGTCTGGCAAGAAACACTAATTAAAACTTCCTAAGACATATTGAAACAGCCCGTAAATACACATAGCCTTGCACCATTATAATCCTCATAAAGAATAATTACCCAGTAGATTTTTTGCCTTGGCATTATGTCACGCTTGGTGTAAAATGGGTACCACACATTAGGTTATTTTTTGTAGGGATTCATTTTGCCTCTCTTCGGAGGGCTTCTATCCACTTTTTTTTCCTTAATGGATCTACAGGAAATCTGCAATTGTATTATAAGGATGTTTTGTCATATAATATGAAGTTTAAAATTTTAAAGCAAACTGTTGTATATTTAAGATTACCTTAATTTACTCTAAAGTGAAAGATTTAACAGATTTATAATTTTGTTTTAAAGTATTTATATATAAAAAAGAACGTTTATCGATATGATTTATCGACAATTGTCAAGCACAATTAAAACTAAACTGACAAGGGAACGAATGCTGAACGTACGACATTCCTACCGTATAGAGTATACGTTATCTTGTTGATTTTGTAGTAACTGACCACCACTTTTTTATATGGCAATGTAACTGTACTCTTGGAAAACACATTTCACTATTTTCAAGAAAAAATATCAGCTTTATTGGGATAAAAAGGTTACGTACGGATGAAAAGCAAAAATGTTTGTCTTGCCGCTGTAATTTTTACAGAAAATTAAGCTACATTTACCCACTAACTGCTCAAATTGATATACATGAAGCCTTAGCGGATGTAGGTAGATGGATGAAAAATAATGACCTTAATATTAATGTTAGTAAGACAAACTTTATTCAATTTAATTCTTATAATTACAATTTTTTACAACTTGACATTCAATATTTAGGTGAAAAAGTAACTGAAGTGAACAACCTTAAGTTTTTAGGGATATATTTAGACACTCATTTAAATTGGAAAGCACATGTTGACTTCGTATGCAAAAAACTGGAACGTTTTGTATTTGCTCTCAAAAGACTAAGGCAAACGGTTTCAATTGAGGCTGCTTTGGCGGCCTACCATGGCTACGTATCTTCAACACTCAACTACGGACTTATAATGTGGGGAAACTCTGTAGATGTGGATAGACTGCTAAAATTACAGAAGCGATGCATTCGGGTAATAAGCAAAGCCTGGTTTTTAGACAGCTGTAAACCCCTATTTAAAAAATATAATGTTCTTCCATTGCCTTGTATGTACATAAAAGAAATTTGTCTTTTCACAAAATCGCACCCAGACTTGTTCAAAAAACGTAGTGAAATTATACCTCGGCAAAGAAGGGCCAAATTTAAGCACTTGTTGTATAACTATCCCTGTCACAAGGTGATATACAAAGATAATGTGGTTAATATGTGCATATTAGTATTCAACCACCTACCGGACGATATAAAAGTGTTAGAAGGTTTGACATTCAAGAAGAAACTAACTCAATGGCTAATGTTTCATTGTTTCTATAGCGTTAAGGAATTTCTAGACTTTAAGACAAATTAAATTGGTAAAGATAAAGATGAAGATAAAGATATTTATTTACTAAACATGTGTGTACATAAATGATGACAACAAAGTTTTAGCATCAACATGTTCTGCCAACATTCGGCGTGTAAAAATGTCATTAAAAGCGAACAAATTGTATTCAAATATTCAAAATGCAGACACAATCCCATCAAGTCATAATTAAATAATAATAATTGATAAAAAAGAAACAATGTCACATTAAATTATATATAAAAATGTCAAAATTTGACATCTAAAAATTCCTGTACATTATAATAACATTTGTCGACCAAGATTACTTTAGGTTTATTTTTAAAAAGGTCCTTATTCAAAAGCTTCAAGTTATTGGGTAGTTTGTTGTAAATTTTAGGGGCCATGCATACACAACTTTTACTTAACAATGCTGTTTTCGAAGGATGTAAGCAGAAACGGTTCCCACCACGGCGATTGCGCACGTATATATCAGCCATGCGCTCAAATAAATGAGGGTTGCATTTCACAAATAGCGCGGTTTCCAAAATGTATAATGACGGAAGCGTCAAAACCTTATGCTTTCTGAACATACCTTTACACGTATCAGTAGTTTGTAATCTAAACATAGAGCGAATGCAACGTTTTTGGCCTTTAAAAACTATTTCTTTGTTGGTAGAGTTACCCCAAAAAATTATACCAAATCTCAAATGGGATTCGACTAAGCCATAATAAGCAGTTAGTAATGCGTCAACATTAACTGTACTTGAAAGCCTATATAACGCATACGCTTGGGTGCTTAGTTTTTTACATAACTCGTTGGTATGATATTTCCAATTCAATTTATTGTCTATTTGGATACCTAGAAAGCGAGCAGTGTCTACTTCGCTAATTGTTTTACCCTGGTACGATATAATAATGTCAGAAGGAGTTTCTGATCTTTGGTTAAAGTGCATTATATGGGTTTTGTCAATGTCTATTTGTAAATTATTATTATTCAGCCACGAAATTATAGAGTTTAAAGAATTAATGTCAAAGGAGATGTCCCATCCCTGGCCTGTACCATGTACGTAGTACCAAAAAATCGGTAAAAATATGCTATTTCTATTAAAAATACAATAAAAATGTTTTAGTCCGTAGTTTAGTGGCTTAAAAATAAAATCAAACACCTTATTTCGTTGTAAAGATGGCAACTGTATTTTTTTCATTACTGGGATTTAAATACCAGTAAAAAAAAACTGTCAATGTCAACTGTCATGATCAGTGCTGCTGCCCTAGGCATTGATTTTCGTTCGTTCAGTTTGTTCGTTGCGTTTAAAGTGTTTTTAGTTCTTGCTTCTTTATAACAACCTCGCTTTCTTTTGGATTTGATAACTTTTTCTCCGTGACTTACTTGGCATTAATTGGACTGACCTACCTGCCCTATCTGTTGACCCGGCTTTTGTTGTAATGTATCACAGCTTACTTGTTGCACTGTTGATTTCGTAGTGAAGTTGAATATTGTTCTCGCTGGCCTGCTTCGAGATCGGAAAGGTGTTAAGTAGGTTAAATATCATAGTATAGCAGCTGATTTAGAGCTGCATGACTTATTATTTGTCCATTGTTCTGATAAAAAAAAAACTTTGTAAAATAAAATAAGTAGGTACTATCAAAAGTAAACTGACAGACAAACGTCATTCAAGTGTCAAAGATGGCGTCCTCCGCCATATTGTACTGAGTTGCAATAATGTGGTTTATTTTATTGTTTCAGCCAAAAAACTAAGGCTCTCCATAGAAATTAGTCTTATTAAAACTGTACTACACATATTCGCCTATAATAAGGTATAGCGTACATGGACCTGGCCGAGGCTTCATACATTTTTGGGACATCTCCTTTATACGTATTTATGTCATTACACTTAATTGTCACCGTGCTATCATCTGCGAATAATGTCATGGGTTGTCTTGTGGCGGTTGGCAGGTCATTAATATATATAATGAATAGAAGAGGCCCTAATACACTGCCTTGTGGAACCCCGTACTTTACACTTCGTTCCTTAGAGGTAAAAAATTCCTCATAATTTGTTTTTGTATTAATTCTACATATTTCGGTTTTTTGGGAACGATCACTGAGATAGGATTTTATTAAATTAAGGACATTTCCCCTGATGCCATAAGCTGACAGTTTTTTTAATAAAATGTTCTGGTCAACATAGTCAAACGCTTGGGTCATGTCACAGTACAGAGCACACACAGGATTAGTCCTATCCACCTGATTTATAACATATTTATAGAAGTCAAAAATAGCCATGTTAATTGTTCTGTTTTGTCGGAATCCTTTTTGCTCAGTACGAAGTAGGTTATTTTTTTCCATGTAACTGTTTAATTCAATATAAATGTATTTCTCAAAGATTTTTGAAAAGACTGATATGAGTGCAATGGGTCGGTAATATTCCATGAGATCTCTATTGTTTTTTTTAAATAAAGGTTTTATTATTACCATTTGGTACCTAGTATTTTAAAAATTTGCACGTCTGCATGCAGGCTGAATACATTTACTTTGTTTATATTAGGACCTTATTTATAATGTATTTATTCTAGCAAATAAACATTCTGATTCTGATTCCATTTCTTCCGATAATGTTTCTCACTCGCTCTATCACCATACTGACAAGACGTCACCTGTAAGTGAGGCCAAAAAGCCCGCTTCGTGGCTTCGTGGCACAAGCGAAATTGCCCGTCATTGCGCGTCCAGTGGTTTATTCGACCAAGAATTATGATTATTTGTATCTGTCTACGCTTTTAAAGAACTAACCATTGCTTGATTACACTTGTTTACGTTTTTTGTCATTATTCATGAAAATACAGGGCAACATTTGTTTTTTTTTTTAAAGGTGTCTTTAATTTAAATGGTTAAAATGATTCTGCTCGTTATTCCCCTGCTCTAAGGTTATTCCAATCGAACTATTTTAGGTTACACGTTGTATAACTGATTATTGTACAATAATCAATTGAAATTGACGAGCAAATTGTACTTTAGTTAGATCTCGCTTACTTGTAAGTTAAATAGAAAACGAAATAGCTGATATCGGTTACCTAGCGGAGCTCCTGGGTTTGTTGACCGGGTCGTTATAATAATATGATGTATATCATATTATTTATCATATTATTTTATGTGGAAAATATGTGGTAGCAAAAAAGATGTGAGGTATTTCTTATTTAGGTATTGCACTCGGGATCTTAACGTAGGTAGACAGTTTTACTGCTGTAACTAAAAGCTATACAGAATCAAAACTATATTCAAATCAAGGGATTTGTTTTAATGAGAATAGATGGCGTGACAAGACGATTCGATAAGAAAGGATTTGGGAGTGTAATCTTTTCTGATTAAGATTAAGTTTGTCATAAAACACCCCAGTCTATACTCTCCTGTGGAACTAAAGAGACGAAACGACCGTTACGAAAACAAACCTAAGCCACTATTTTCCGAATTAAAATTATATACGTCGGCTCCACATTCAATGCTCATTAAAATAAATAAATATCCCAAATGATAGTAAAAATATAGAAAAAACAAAAGGTTTTGAAATTGATCCAAATAATACTCACCAAGAAATGATACTAAAAAAACTACAATACTATTCAATCTTAAAATACAATTTAATGAATCTAATAATTTTATATAAATATTTCAATTTGTAATTAAGTCTTTCAGTTTGTAATTAATATTGTCCATCTAATATTTTAATATTGTATTATGTTTAAGTATAAGTTAAGTTAAGAATCTTTGCAACACCCTTGCAGGGCGTCACGTGCTACTTTATTTTGTAATAACGAACAGCTTACCACTATGTGACATGCAATAAAGATATTGAATTGAATTGATTTGCTTGCAGACACGAATTTTATAAGGCCCAGAAGCACAAAAAACCTGATCTCTCATAAAATATTAAGTAGACACTTTATTTCGTATATGAATTATTTTATGTATAGTTTTGATTCAGAAGTAACATGGTTTATGTAATAAAGTAAACTATAAATGAATACCAATAACATTTCCATTACTTGCACCATTATTTGACTATCAGAGAATAATTGAAATTGTAGCTTGTAGAATGGTGCATGCAAGGTACGAGTATCACGGCGTCGTCTGTCAGTTCGTAATAGAGGGTCCGAAGGCTGAAGCGCGGGTCCCACACACGACACACTGAAATGGTCACATTAAACAATATTTGTTTATCGACAAGTTGTGGTGTTGTAAGATATCGACATCATGATGTTATGATTGTCTGCCGTTTCTTTTGGGAATCTGTGATACAAATATTTCTATATACGTTTACCGCAGTGAACTAACGCACGGGTTCATTGCCACCTTTAATTACATTATCATATCACTAAAGGTGCGTACATTAGGTAACATGTTGTATTACTTGTGATTTATAGCACGTGCACATTACTCGACATTACTTTTCGTCTTTGCAACATACAGGGTGGCCCAAACAGTGACGACTAAAATTTTTTTTGGTAGCCTTACATCCAGGACTATCCAAATATACTCTATGTATTTTCACAGAAATTTCGAAGTCATCGAGATATTTTTTTCGCAAACAGAATATTTAATCAAATAATTGCTCAAATAATTTTCACCAACCGCAAACAAAACTTTGTTCTTCATACAAACACTATGAAAAACAAAATTATTTTAGCTATTTGGAAGTAAGTGGATTCCCTAATTCAGTTAAAATTGGCACGGAACCCTCAGTGATTTATAACATGTTATGATATAAAGGTTGTAAAAAAGTACGAACTAAGTTCAAGAGGGTAGTTGTCCATGGAGTCTAGAATTAGAACAGGAAAATATAAGGTTTTTTTTTATTAAAGAAAATAATAATAAAAAAATATATATTCAATATTATTTATTTCTTTCCTGTATACTAGACCCAACTTTTAACCTCCGCCTTGGATTGACTTGTACTTTTTTACACTCTGTATAAGAATGAAAAAGAGTATATTTTAGATAAAATGTGCACGGATCCCTAAAATTCTTTACAAGGTGTCTATAAGGTACCAGCTATATTAAAGAGGGTGGTTATTTTTATTTATTATTTTTAATCTGTACGCAATATTCATTCAATATTACAATTTCATACTGTTTCTTATCACGGCGCGGTCGCCATGTCTACTAAATATAACCTATACTACCTTCTACGTATTCCAACTGTTCTAGACTACATATTAAGTCCATACACTTTCCAAGTTCGACAAATTATATTATCGATACGTGATTGTACAACACTGGTAGGTGAAAGAGTGGGTACTCCAGAGCACTCGTTCGAGCGAAGCGGAGTGAGCGCTGAGCGATGCGAGCGCATTCCGCCGCAGCGTGTCGACTCACAAAGGAGCGCATTCTTCAAATACTAGAGCGGAGGCAGCGGAGGCCACTCATGTTAAAATTAGAAATATTTGCGTTGCATGCATCTTGAAATGTTTCTTCTGACTACCAATTTTTTGCGCGATAACGTGCTGGATAGCAAACCGTTGTGAAGTAGCTATGTTTGCACAAAAGGTACATAATACTAATGCTTTAGAATGTTTTTAACACTCACAGTGTCATATTTTATATTCATAAAGATGAAATAAGAAACCAAAAATTTGCGCACGGGCGGGACTTGAACCAGCAACCTTTTGGCAAACCGGGCCAAACGCTCTTACCAATTGAGCTACCGTGCTGTTAGTCCGACCCTGCGAAATTTGTGGCTTCTTATGAAAACGTCAATTGCGTGACGCTTAGCGCCATCTAGCCGTCTGTCTATGAAACAGATGGCCCAAGCAGTTATTCTTTACAGAATAAATTCAACTTGGAAATTGATGTCGCTTCGCTATCTAATGCTTTAGAATGTTTTTAACACTCACAGTGTCATATTTTATATTCATAAAGATGAAATAAGAAACCAAAAATTTTAACAGCACGGTAGCTCAATTGGTAAGAGCGTTTGGCCCGGTTTGCCAAAAGGTTGCTGGTTCAAGTCCCGCCCGTGCGCAAATTTTTGGTTTCTTATTTCATCTTTATGAATATAAGGTACATAATACTGTTAATGCGCTATTATTAAATTAACAAATCCTGCCTCGCGTATTATGTGGCATGATGTGTCAAACAATGAAACATTAAAACTTCAAAATAGAACATACCTTTTGATATTATTGATAGAAGGCTAAGTTTTTAAATTATATCGTCAATTTTATTGGGCATTGGATCCCATTAACAGTTTTAGTAATTATTGATGGATCTCAGGAGAGGCACCTATTTTAGGCAAACAATTTCTTTTTGGAGTCGGTGCTGTGACAGTTTATGCTTGATGGTCAAAGTGATGGCACCGACTCCAAAAAGAAATTGTTTGCCTAAAATAGGTGCCTCTCCTGAGATAACAGGAGATTGGGGGGGGGGGGGGGGGGAGAAGTTGCACCTTACGACTCTGTTCTATAAGAAGCTACAAACTACTACAAACTACCTATTATAAGTTCTTTCATTATAATAATGGAACTCCTAAGCGTTAAGGAGTTCCACCATCAGCTCAGCCCCACAAGATGTTGACTATCAGACGTAACAACACGTCAACATTAAGATTCTAGTAAAGAAACACTATACGTGCCCTTCAAATTTGAGGTTTTCCCTCGATTACTCCAAGATCCCATCATCAGATCCAAAATTGGCAACAATGAGACCAACTAGAAGGTATACCCTCTTAGTAGGCGAAAAAAAATTTCGAAACGGTCGACAAACAACTGAGATATGAGGTAACATAGATACAAAAAAAAACAGTCGAATTGATAACCTCCTCCTTTTTTTAAAAAAGGGAAATGTTTTATTCTGTCCATAGTGGTGTAGACAATGAAACACCACAAATTTAACAGTGAAACAGAAATATTATATGTTTTGTGTTAAAACAACAGAAGTAAGGTGAACAAAAAAATATGAGGATTAAAAATAAAAAAAACGGTGTCATTTTATTCAATCATTGATTGAAATTTGAAAAATAAACTTTGAGAAACTATTATACAAAATTGATAATTTCATGGCACTCGTCAAAACACTTTGGAGCCTTGGTTCCTATCTATCGTTTCTTCAACACTGTTTTTTTCATTATTATTCTTTATTGCACTGACAAAACTAAAGTACAAATGGTGAACTTAATGCTTAAAGCATTCTCTACCAGTCAACTACTGTTCGTGTAAAAGAATCGATGTCGTGTCGTAGGGACTTCCAAATTCAAAACAGTCTATTAAGCTGCCCGTAGTTTTCAGCATTAACAGAGGTCTGCAGTGCTTTCGATCGACGTTCTGACATAAGGACGAGAGTGTGGACCAAGAGTTTTTGAGGTCTATATTTACGACCAGGCCTAAAAAACTTAGACCCCACAGTTTAGACAGTTTCTACAAACCGGTTGTTGATATCTTCCACTGACAGGCAGGCAATCCAAGCGGCTTTATGAATAGATTTGAAAGCTCTTGGGATTTGGGATATGGGCACGAGTAGGTCGGAGCGTGGACTTCATAAGGCGGTACCTTTCCAATTTTTCATTTTTATTTAATGTGCCTCGAACCAATTTGGTGATCGTTGCCGGTTTTTACCCTGTTAATCGCGGAGACATCACTAAATAACCGTCTCTTGGAAGTCATGATGAAGTCTACCTCATTTCTCGTGGATAGTCTGAGTATAAGGTGTACCCAAAGAATACCTCTTAGATATTCTGAGTATAAGGTCGAGACACTCTTGATGGTTACGATGTTGTTTACAAGAAACCCGACGAAGAAGAACAGGTTGCTGGACTTCAGAGTTGTCGTGTCCTCGCCCTCTCTTCGGACTGCCGAGAAACCCACTTTGTCCCAGTGTAATCTGATCTATTCTTCCTCCAGATCTAGCAACTTCTCATCTGACTTCAGTGTGCACGCGTTATAAGTTACCAGGGCCAGTTGTCGTTGAGGGTGGTAGCGCGATCGCTTCCGGAGATTCGTATCAGCCTTGCCCCGCCATTACCGTGGCCACCACCGGAGTCAGGAATAGCGGGGCTGCCGGAGTCGGTAGCCTGTCGGTCGGCCTGGTTTTCCTGTGTCCTACCATATTTTTTGCGGGGGCGTTGATGCCAATTCTCGCCACGCTTGGCAGGTAGGTTGTTGAGCGTGGAGGCGCAGCTCTTTAAATGTAGAGCTTTGACGCTGCTGCCCGTCTAAGCTCTACATTTAACTTCGCCTTTTATTGGATTGTTGTGCCATTTGTAGGTCGCCAAAGCCTCGATTGTTTAAACAGGACGCATAGCGTGAAGGTGAGGTAGGTTTGAAGAGAGTAGGTCTTGGATAGGTTCCCTTACGTCCCGTTTCGTTGTAAAGTACTGACGTTATATGGTGGTGCACGATAAAACTAGATAGTACATAATGAAACACTGTTTTTTTGTGTCCATAATGCAACTGTTTCATTGTTGACTACCTCGGGTTTCTTTTACTAACCCCATTTTTTTCCCACAACATTAAAATATGAGAACTCACAATCTAGTGCACATTAATCTAAAAGATATGTTTAATGGTAGGTTTTCATAGACAATACGAAATGATTAACTAAAATTTAATGAAAAATGTACAATTATAGCAGAAATTATTTACGGATTCAGATGAAACTTACACTGTACCCTGAGTTGAACTATGCATAGACCTAAAATAGAATCATCTAGATATAACTTCACGTCAAGGGACGTAAGGGAGCCTAACCAAATCCCAAAGCTCCAAGCTAACCTCACCTTCACGCGGTGCGTCCTGTTTCAACAGACGAGGCTCTGGTGACCGACCGATGGCGGGATAACCATCCAACAAAAGGCGCAGTAAAATGTTGAGCTGTAATGGGCAGCAGCGTCACACTTAAAAGATACTGCGCCTCTGCGCTCGCCAACCCGCCTGCCAAGCGTGGCGAGTATTGGCAATATCCCCTCATATGTCAGTACACAAAAAAACCAGGCCCCCAGTCTCCGGCAGCCCCGCTATTCCTGATTCCGGTAGCGGTCACGGTAACGGCGGGGCAGGGGGTGCTAAGAATCCCCGGAGGCGATCTCGCTACCACCCCCATCGACAACTGGCCCTGGTAACTTATAACGCGTGCACACTGAGGACAGACGAGAAGTTGCTCGAGCTGGAGGAAGAATTGAGCAGGTTACACTGGGACATAGTGGGTTTATCAGAAGTCCGCAGAGAGGGCGAGGACACGATAACTCTGAAGTCCGGCAACCTGCTCTTCTACCGGGAGGGTGACCAAAAGTCCCAAGGTGGTGTTGGGTTTCTTGTCCACAGGTCCCTCGTAAACAACATCGTAACCATCGAGAGTGTGTCGAACAGGGTGATATACCTTATACTCAGAATAACCGAAAGGTATTCGCTGAAGGTCATACAGGTATATGCACCGACCTCGAACCACCCGGATGAAGAGGTGGAGGAAATGTATGAGGACGTGAGTAGAGCCATACACACTTCCAAAACCTATTTCACTGTTGTTATGGGGGACTTCAACGCAAAACTCGGCAAGCGAGGCGAGGATGAGTTGAAAGTGGGACCTTTTGGATATGGTCAGAGGAACGCCAGGGGAAATAGGCTGGCCGACTTTCTGGAGAAGGAGGGACTCTTTGCGATGAACTCTTTCTTCCAGAAGCCGCCTCAACGGAAATGGACCTGGCTGAGTCCGGATGGCAAGGCGAGAAATGAGATAGACTTCATCATGACCACCAAGAGACGGCTATTCAATGATGTCTCCGTGATCAACAGGGTAAAAACCGGTAGTGATCACCGTATCGTTCGAGGCATATTGAATATAAATGTCAAATTGGAAAGGTCCCGCTTGATGAAGTCCACGCTCCGACCTACTCGTGCCCATATCCAAAATCCCGAGAGCTTTCAACTCGAGTTGTCAAACCGCTTTGATTGCCTAGAGAATTGCGTATCAGTGGACGAAATAAACAACGGGTTTGTGGAAACTGTCCAAACGGTCGGATCTAAGTTTTTTAGACCTGGCCGTAAAAATGGACCTCAAAAACTCTCGGTCCACACTCTCGACCTTATGGTAGAACGTCGATCTATGGCACTGCAGACCTCCGTTAATGCTCAAACCTACAGGCAGCTTAATAGACGAATATTAAAGTCTCTGCGACATGACATTCGTTCCTTTAACACGAATAGTGTTAAAGAAACAATAGAGCGGAACCAAGGCTCCAAAGTGTTTGCAAGGGACATGTCTGTTGGGCAAAGCCTGTTGACGAAGCTTAAGACGGAGGACGGCAGTGTAGCGTCGACGAAAGCAGAGGTTTTCAGGGAGATCGAAAGGTTCTATGGGCAGTTGTACACCACAGTAGCCAAACCCGTTGATAGCTCGGCCGGAGACCCACGAGCTATCCTGACCCGACACTACACTGAAGACATCCCGGACATCAGCCTCTACGAGATTAGGATGGCCCTGAAACAGCTTAAAAACAATAAGGCACCTGGCGAGGACGGAATCAGAGCTCCTGCAGGCGGGTGGAACACCGGTACTTAAAGTCCTTCAGAGACTCTTTAATTCCGTTCTGCTAGAGGGCATCACGCCTGAGGCATGGAACGGGAGTGTGGTGGTGTTGTTCTTCAAAAAAGGAGACAAAACCTTTCATCTTTTCGAGAGTTCTTCAATAAGAACTATAGACCCATCTCACTCCTAAGTCATGTCTACAAGCTGTTCTCAAGGGTCATCACGAATCGTCTCGCACGTAGGTTTGATGACTTCCAGCCTCACGAACAAGCCGGATTCCGAAAAGGCTATAGTACCATAGACCACATTCATACGCTAAGGCAAATTATACAGAAGTCCGAGGAGTATAATATGCCTCTATGTTTAGCTTTTGTGGACTATGAGAAGGCCTTTGATTCGATCGAAACTTGGGCGGTGCTTCGGTCTCTTCAGTGGTATCATAGTATATATTCACATAGACTATAGGTACATAGAGGTGTTAAAGTGTCTATATAACAACGCCTTCATGTCGGTCCGAGTACAGGAACAGAATACGAGGGCGATTCCATTGCGAAGAGGTGTAAGACAGGGCGATGCAGTTAGAAAAATAAGGTATCTGACTGATGTTGGAACGGCGAGGCTTGTGTATTTTAGTTACTTCCACAGTATTATGTCTTACGGTCTTCTCTTGTGGGGTTCTTCTGCAGACATTGATACCATATTTATTTTGCAGAAAAGAGCCATTCGTGCTATTTATAAACTTAGTCCTCGTGACTCCCTGAGAGAGGTCTTTAAGAAAATCAACATATTAACTGTGGCTTCTCAATACATTTTTGACAATATAATGTACGTCCGTAAAAATTTAGATAATTTCATGAAGAAGAGCGACATTCACTCATATAACACAAGAAATAAACACAAGCTTGTCGTTCCTAACTTCAGATTAGTTAAAACTAGTAATTCGTTCATGGGAAATTGTATAAAATTCTTTAATAATATACCACACAATCTTGTCGAATTGCCGGTTGATAAATTTAAGAAACACGTTAAAAACACGCTTATGTCTAAAGGCTATTATAAGGTTCAAGACTACCTGAACGACACGAATGTGTGGTCCGTCCAGCCTGCACCGACTGATGTACTTACCTTTGATGATTTTGATTTTACGGCAGCTAGTGGTGACTGAGTTTGTTCCGGCGTTTCTTCTCAGCACTTGCCTAATTGTCTGTGTTCTGTCTCGAAGCGCTGGTAGGGCCCAAAAGATAAGGAGACATGATTCGGCCCCTTCAGGGCACATTTATTTTTACTTTATTTTTCACTGTACATTTGACGTTCATAAGTGGCATTTTGTGTCCTAAATTGAATAAACAATATTTGACTTTGACTTCGACTTTGATGTAATATCTCCGAAACTGTTTACAGCGGCATTGGAAGACGCCTTCAAGCTCCTGGAATGGGAAGGATTCGGCATCTCCGTCAATGGCGAATACATAACACACCTTCAGTTTGCCGATGACATAGTCGTTGTGGCAAAGACGCTGGATGATCTAGGCACTATGCTCGAAGACCTCGACCGAGTATCCCAACAAGTGGGTCTTAAAATGAACATGGAGAAGACGAAAATTATGTCGAGTTCCCTTGTTGTACCCACTTCAGTATCCATTGGGAACTCAACTCTCGAAGTTGTCGACGAGTACGTCTACCTGGGACAAGTGATCCAATTGGGTAGGTTGGTGAGAAAGAGGTCAATCGACGAATCCAACTCGGCTGGGCAGCGTTCGGGAAACTGCGCAAGAGCGTCTTCACGTCTCAATTACCTCAGTGTCTGAAGACGAAAGTCTTCAATCAGTGTGTGTTACCAGTGATGACATACGGATCTGAAACGTGGTCTCTAACTATGGGCCTCATAAAGAAGCTCAAAATTACACAACGAGCGATGGAGCGGGCTATGCTCGGTGTTTCTCTACGAGATCGAATCAGAAACGAAGAGATACGTAGAAGAACCAAGGTAACGGACATAGCCTTGAGAATCAGTAAGTTTAAGTGGCAGTGGGCAGGGCACATAGCGCGAAGAACTGATGGCCGTTGGGGCAGGAAAGTTCTAGATTGGAGACCCTTCGACCAAAGACGCAGCGTAGGACGTCCACCAACAAGCTGGACAGACGACCTTAAAAAGATCGCAGGATCAAACGATCAAAAAGATGCAGACCGCTAGTGATCGGTCGCTGTGGAAAGCCGTGGGGGAGGCCTATGTTCAGCAGTGGACGTCCTTTGGCTGATTATGATGATGATGATGATAACTTCACGTTTTCGAAAAATTCGTGAACAAACATGCATACACTTACGAAATTTTGCACACGAGTTTAAAAGCCTTAATGAATCACATACCTAATTTTCATCAACGATATCACATACATATTATGCATAGAATTGATAACCTCCTTTTTTAAAAATCGGTATAAATATTTCCTGCGATCAAGTTTACCTCAGGTTACCTACGTATTCAAACACGTTTTGGTTATGTATTAAATAATATATTAACTAAACAATATCTAATACTATATTGCTTTAACAGTGGGAATTGAATACATCAATATGACGATATGGTTCTACTATATTATGTGTGGCATGAGTCAATTTCTGTTCTATTTTGTCTTTTTGTTAGAGCACACCCTCAGCAAAGCAAGATGGAGAAAAAAATAATCAATTTATGTTGAGTTTAGTGAGTTGCAATGGGTATCAAAATTAAATGCCAAATTAATAAGCTTGCGAATCGTTTTTTTGTTTTTTTTTGCTGTAGGTATACGGGATGTTAAAATAAGGCAGAACCGGCGGGTGTTTGGTGTCTCATAGCCTATCGATTGAACCCCCATGTTTGATCAGCAAAATTTAATAGTGTTCGTTCAAACAACTGTTGTGTACAAGGGAAGCAAGACGTAAACGAAAAAGTCTGGGAAAGGAAATAAATGCCCTAAATAATGGAGACTGGAGATAGGGTTTGGGAGGATTTTGGCGTGCTGTGGGACACACCACAGGCTTATAATAATAATACTAAGTACTTACATGCACACAGGCAATTATAAAAATAAATGAGTCAATCAACTTTTCAATTTCTCCGATCGTAAATGGTTAAGGCATTAGCGTCCAACATCAAACACCCGCCGCTGAGATGTTTTAGGACACCGTGTTTTTGAATATAGGTGTGTTATTGTTCGTCTTCGGATTCTGAGGAGAAGGAGCCCGCGGAGGAGTCGAAGTTGAGCTTGTCGTAGAGCGCGGGCACGTAGTCGTACCGCTCTTCGTACGGATCTTCGTGAAGCTGCTTCTTCATCCGCTCGCCGTCCAGGTCGATGTCCGGCTCGAACAGTCTGCGCAGTGTTCAAAATATTATTATCTGTCGCAGGGTCACGTTCGACGCAGGCCACTCGCAAACGGTCGCTGTGGAAAACCTTGGGGAGATGTGCAGCATAGACGTCCTTTGGGTGATAATGATGATGATTATCTAGCTACAGAATACAATATTAATCAGCCACGACACCAAGTTGGCCACGATAATCATTGCTCAAATCTCAGTGCCTGCCTGCCTCACAGTTGCAAGTTACAAGGCCCTCTTAGATCACAAATGTTTGGGGTCGCCCAGATAAGTGCCCTAAAAATTTTCATTCGCACACTGGGGGATGCCGTTTACATGCATAACTAATTGGTGGAAATCAAATGGAAATGGTGGGTGAATCACATCGACATTAAAATCTATATATGCAAACCCGTTGGTGTAAAGTCATTGCAGACAGCATCGAGCTCGTCCGCCCTTGGGTGACAGTCCGTCCCGGTTCACTAGTGAAGGAATAAAGAATATTCGGACGCCTATCGTGCAGCACCCAGTCAGAACTACTCATACCATAGTAGGTAACCATAGTAGGTAACTAAATATTGACGACTAGCGGTTCCTTTCTATTTCGTCCACGCATTTTGAGTTAGCTCCCATCCTCAAAGCCTTCCTCGATAAATAAACTATCTAACACAAAAAATATTCTTTCAAATCAGTCCAGTTTTTCCTGAAATTAGCGCGGTCAAAAAATAAGCTCTTCAGCTTTATACTCGTAATATTATTATATACGAGTACATGGTACAAATGCCATCTCAAAATTAGCTGTATTGAAAGTGATTTACGGATGGTAAAAGATGATCCTGCCAGGAATCACACTTATAGTTCGTTGTCTTATCATGTTATGTAGTAAATGAATGGAGTTGAATGTGTTTTAGATATAGTTTGATACTTTTATAAACTTTGTTACCTTTTTACGCGGGTCGGTGACACCCTTTCTTAACCAGGATGATTTCCACAGAAAACCTGCGCTTGCCAAACCTGCTGCATGGCAAAGAGCTGAGTGGAGACCAATTTGACTACACATCGTAATTTTATTATTTTGTTTTGTATTATAAGTTAACTTCTTCAAATGTTTTTTTATTTTTGTTTTTAAGTTATGTTTGTAATTTGATGTGTACCAAATAAAACGTTTGTTACATTTATTTTTTGTTTATTTGTCTCTTATAATTAAAAGAAGGTACAACTTTGGTTTATTGGAAAATAAAAAACAAGAGTTTATTATGTTTACATCTTGTGTTTTGTTTTCCTGTTAATAAAATAAGGAAAAATATATTAAGTACATTAACTATTTTTTGTATATTTTGACGAGCGATGTTGTTTCTGATATACAAATCGGGGGAGGGACACTAAAAGTCGGAGTGTTTTCTACTAAACCTAACTCACTGGTCACAATGATAGTATTACTACTTAGTATCTGACGAAAGGGAGTAACATAAGTACGTCCCGCCGCAAGGCATGACCCTCCTTATTTTGATACTAGTGGTCTCCCGCGACTTCTACCGCACGTTTTGAGTTTGCTCTCTCCCTACTCGTCGCAGCGTGATGCTGTTCGCGTAAGAAAGGGAAATTGGATGGAATTTAACAAAAAATATATATTTTCGTGAAATCGTACATTTTATCATGAGACGTAAAACGAAAACTAGTGTGACCGCGTGTGGGGTGCTTGAATAATAAACACGTAGTACAAATCTCCAAGCTCGCTTTTGTACAAATCAAAACCCTGAACCACGGTAGGAAAACAGTAGGGACGACATCCGTTTCCATATATGAACATTTACTATAATATTTACTTGTAGGGATAAACAATGTGCTGATTAAATATATAAATTCATTAATTATTTAGTTATTCATCGTAATTAATTTAGTAAGCCTTTTAGATTATTATTTTAATAGTTACAATATTTAAAATAAATCTAACCTCCACCAACCAATCAGAGTCAACTTCCTTTTGGCGGCAAAATGAACATTTGTTATACGGCAAACATAAGAATCTAATAAGTGTCCCAATAATCTTTAAATAATCAATTTACAATTAATAAAATATTATTACAATAATAAGATAATCTAAAGATTAATCCGAAATATTCTTATATCATAGCTAAGTTACATTTAACATGGTGGACTCTTCCGGCATTTCCATAACAAACGTTAAATAGGTTTGACACCTAGATAGGTGTATAAATTATGATGTATTGAACATAATATGAGGAAGAGAATGTGTAATTAAGTGAATACAGTGGGGTTACATAAGTCACACACAGTGAGTATGTGGTTTAGTGCATAAGTCTACTATTACAGAACTAAGTAAATATGTTGGGCAGACTAGGATCGGGAATCATCGTGTAACACTAGACAAAATATAAACGTGTCAAAAATTGTGTGGCAAACTAATATCTCCTTTTTAGTATTGTTTTTGAAATTTATTATTTATTATTTTTTATTGTTTATATTTTTATAAAGATGAAATAAGGAACCTAAATTCTGCGCACGGCCGGGACTTGAACCAGCGACTTCTTGGGTAACCGGGCCAAACGCTCTACCAATCTGAGCTACCGAAAAGGCTATATTTAAAAACACGATGTCCTTGTGTTGCTGTCGGCCCGACCCTGCGAAATCTCTGGTCTCTTATGGATACGTCATTACGCGTGGCAATTTTTGGTTTAGTTAGTTAGTAGTTCCCAAGATTAGCGCGTTTAAACAAACTCTTCAGCTTTTTAAATATAAGTATAGATTTACACATTACGTCATGCTCTTTTATGTTGACGACCTCCGTGGTGTAGTGGCAAAGCTCGCTGGTTTCAAGGCGTCGCCGCTCCGAGTTCCCGAGTTCAATTCCCGGTCGGGTCAATATAGAAATCATAATTTTCTATATTGTCTCGGGTCTGGGTGTTGTGGTACCACCGTTGTGTCTGATTCCCATAACACAAGCGCATTAATGTATGTGATTGGTGTCCAATATTATCTACTTATTACTTTCTATGTAAGTACCTATGTGATGAAACGAAGTACATCGGCATTGAATCATTTATAAAACCTTTAATGTTGCTGCCGGTGAAGTCACAAGCCATCCTGTGATCAGTGCACTCGCTCCGTTGATGCAACGCCTTTCCTGTATAATAGTCACTAATGAAATGAGGTACGTACGAGCTGACGCATTTCATGAAGCCCTTGATGGGGTGGCCCGTGAAGACGTGTATTATGTTGCTAAAGCCGGTGCAGTTGGTCCACTGAGCGTCTGGCGCCATCATCAGGCCTACCGCCTTGCCCTGGCAGACCAGCGGTGCGCCATACATGCCCTGGCGATAACGATCATTAAGCACCTTCACATATAAACTTGAAAAGAACTGGTTACAAAGGAACGAGTTCTATAAACGTCACCTATACATTTTCAGGTGATAATCGCACCACAAGACTAGTACCAATCGGAGCTATGTACGGACAACAGCACGTCAAGGTAAACACTGCGGTATCTTATTGAGTTGTTATAAGGGCTAGTTTGCAACAAAAATGGGCAACTTGATGTGCTTGCCACTGTACACTCGCCTCGTGTTAGTATGGCCTATATGAGATTTACGAGTTATTCGTTGTAGCTCTGTGTGCGATGGGAACACAACTGAGGGACTGACAAAAGCATTTAGAACGAATAGCTCAACTCATTCTAAACCTTATGGTAATTTTGGTCTATTATATGTTATTTTGGTAGGTATATATATTTTTTAAATGTTTTTATGTTCCTTAAACTTAATAAACGCAAAGGAGCAAAATGTTGTCACTAACAAAAAGAGAACAATATATAGGCATTTCGAGCCCGCAGCCGAGCGTTGGCAGAGAAATTATTTCCTGGCCCGTCTCGTTATCACGTGAAACAAATCCAAACCGTCGATTTTTCCTTTCTTGGAACCACGGCAGAGGATAATTGCAATTGGCAAAAAGAAGAATTTGTAATTTTTTAAGATACATTTCATATCTTTAGGACGTCTATCTCTAGAATCTTCTTTTTATATCTATAAATTGAAAGACTTACGTGGCATGGCTGGGCTTGTGAGCCAGGCTGGAAAGACATAAAAATAGTTAGCGATTTCGCAGAACAAATAAATCTTCTATTTCCAAAAACTATGTTTGCGGAAATAGAGTATGAAGCAAGCCGGTGCACGTTTGAAGTTTTAAATATTTTTTACCGAGTGGCGAGCTAATCGGTGCGGTTTCTGCTATCAAAGACATCGTGCGGTTCGATGTGGCTTTGATGCATTTCACTAACACCATACAAACACGGATGTAAACCTACTTAACGACTCCCAGTATAAATAAAACTTATGTTTGTAGTTCCATCCTTTAGTTAGTGTCCACAAAGAACGAATACACTCATAATGTACGAATTAAACTGTAAAAGTGCTAGTTGGACTCGCCCACAAATGATTCCATATCAACTTGACCATGTTTGTTAGCATTTTTATCCTTAGGTACATATCCTGTAAGACATATTTCACTTGAAATTATATATTGAAATTATGAGACAAATCCGGTTATATTTTGATGGAAACGACGACGAGTTATTTTTACAGTTAAAAAGAGATATGTGTTTGACGTTAGTTTCAGTTTGATGTCTTCATGCGTTGCGCAGTATAACATAAAGAAAAAAATAACATCCACCCCAAAAAAGTAAAGTAAAGTTAACCTATACACATCCCACAGCTAGACAAAGGATCTTACCTCAAGTATGAGGGTAGAATAAGATAAGATAGGTGGTATCGGGCACAGTGGAGATTGGTGGAAGATTGTTAAAAAAAACATTTTACCAAATTTGTGTAGTGATTGAAATACATAATCATGCCAAAATCAGCTTTCTAGTACCAAAGGTCTCCGAGCTGAACCGCGGACAGACAGACGGACATGGCGAAACTATATTGGTCCTATGTTGGACTACAGGGGTCGTTTGCGATCTTGCTTTAATACGTTCAAGTTCCATGCAGTTCAATTGCCACTCAGCTACTTGAGTAACTAAATGTAACTAAATTGGTTTTTTGATCCGACTTAAGAAAAAAATAAAGAAACTCTTTTTCATTTACTCATATGGCAAGCAATTAAGACATCGCAATACGAAATTTGCTAATCCATTCAAAAGCAGAGCAGCTTAACTGTCAAAGCAAGATCGATATACGCACCCTGAGGTGGAATTGTGTACCTAAAGCAATCAACGTACGAAATGTTCTGTCAAACCCTTTGTTCTTCGCCTTTTGGCAGACCATACCCTACGTTTTGAATTGTCAAATTAATACGATTGCTTTACACAATCGCACCCCAGAACTTTTATAAATTAAGCTGTCAACCTAACCTGTGGTTCAGAATGTTTTGAACACTCACAATGTCATATTTATATTCTTAAAGATGAAATAAGAAAATAAAAATTTGCGCACGGGCGGGACTCGAACTAGCAACTTCTTGGCTAAACGGGCCAAACGCTACTCGCTCTACTAATTGGACTACCGTGCTGTCGGTCCGAATAAGAATATAAAATATGATAATGTTGTCTGAGAAAATTAAGCCGAAAATGGACTATCAGCGGAAATAATTCGGGTAGTTTTGAAAATCGCTACAGTTATTTCTTGAGATATCCAGATAAACGTATAAAAGTATCGAAAATATTAAATGGTGTGGGTTAAGCTAGGGGTGTAAGGGGGGGAGGGGGGGTCAAAGCTTATGCTCAAACCTCTAAGGAAGCGAGAAGGTAGTTAAGCCCCTTAACAAAACCATGTACAATAACCAAGCATGGTCTTTCCAACAAGACTCGGCGCCGGGTCATAAAGTTCGGTCCACGCAGTCTTGGTTAGAAGCGAACGTTTCGGACTTCATCAGAGCTGAAGACTAGCCGTCGTCTAGTCCCGATCTTAATCCGCTGGATTATGATTTATGGTCAGTTTTAGAGAGTACGGCTTGCTCTAAACGCTATGATAATTTGGAGTCCCTAAAACAATCCATACGATTGGCAGTGAAGAATTTTCCCATGGAAAGAGTGCGTGCTTCTATTGATAACTGGCCTCAACGTTTAAAGGATTGTATTGCAGCCAATGAAGCCCACTTAGAATAAGCTTTTTATATTTTTAATTGTTTTATAGTTATGTTTAAAACTAGCACACTGTAAAAGTAATAAATATTATTTGCATTAAAAAAATGTTTTTTCTTTGTAACAACGGCAAGACTAGGTATAGGTCAGTACAAACGTTGTATTTTAATAATGGTGTTGTCATTGATGATTGAACATTAAAATGAAGCGTTCTATATCAATGTTCAATTATTTATAATTCGATTTTTTATTTCAACTAATTAAAATAAGAATAAAAAAAGACTACCATTTATACTCGTATTACACCATTCAAGTTAATTGCAAGGATATTTACAAATTCATAAGAACAGTTAAGGTTGTGTTATCGCTAAAGCGTTTTTTTTCTCCCAGACAACCGGCAGAATTGACCGGTAGAGTCTTCGTAAGTATATTGAAAAGGCCTTACGTCTTTGATGCAGATGCTGCCACTCTTGTCGTAAAAGCCGAAGAAGCCGAGGTTACTAAGCGCCTTCTGGAACTTGATGGAGAGCGCCTCGCACCACTCGCTCATCTTCACGATGTTCAGGAACTGCGCCCGAATGGTCCGCTGCAGCAGGAACCGGTGCACCGGGAAGATGCGGTCCTTACGGTTGAAACAATAACAAAATGATACCATACACGAGTCATACTTATTATTATTAATATTATAAATGCGAAAGTAACTCTGTCTGTCTGTCTTTTACTCAATCACGCCTAAACTACTGAACCAATTTGCATGAAATTTGGTATGGAGATATTTTGATTCCCGAGACAAAGGACATAGGCTACTTTTTACCGCGGGAAAGCCGATCGCTTTTACGACTAAACTACTGAACAGATTTAAATAAAATTTACATGAGTTACTTTTGACCGCGGGAAAACAACGCATTCTCCTAGAAAAAATACTTTTCGGGTCCGGGATCGCTTTCACTCCAAAATTACCAAAGATTTGATTATATTTGGATAAAATTGGTATTAAGGGAAAACAACGCTTTCCCAATGACAATCACACTTAGTATGGCCTCATCATATCTCGGCACAATTCAAACATACGTTCAAAAAGTACAGCTCAGGTTTTTTTTCATACTTCTATCCAAAAAAACTACCTAATGCGGACGAAGTCGCGGGTAAAAGCTATTAAGAAATAAAGGCAATTATGTTAATTGCCCGATCAATTTATCTAAATATAAAATGAAGAAACGTAAAGCTATCAACCACAAAACGTTATCGGAGCTGTGTAAAGCTCACTATAACTAGTTCAGCGCCGAGCACCCGGGCCCGAGTGCGCGCGAACAATTCCAGCTGTGCCGCCCACTCGGGCAGCATCGGGCTGAGTGTTTACAGCGACGTCTTTTTCTGACGTCTTTTTATGCATAGCACTCGGATTCGAGTGCTTGGTCACCAGCGAACTGTTTGCCGACCACACGGGCCCGAGTCATAATCATAATCATAATCATAATCATTTATCTATACTAATATTATAAAGCTGAAGAGTTTGTTTGTTTGTTTGTTTGTTTGTTTGTTTGAACGCGCTAATCTCAAAAACTACTGGCCCGATTTGAAAAATTATTTTAACGTTGGATAGTCCATTTATCGAGGAAGGCTTTAGGCTATATAACATAAAGATACGACTCATTAGACCACAGCAGAAATGAAAAATGTTGCGAAAACGGGAGAAAGATATTCCTTTTGAGAGCTTCCGCTGCATACGCTGCGGAAACCGCTTAAGTTACACAAAAATCATATATGACAGGATTGTTCAACATTAAAAGTTCTATAATAAAGTCCGCGGCGGCATATGTCTATCTTTTATGGTTGACTTAGTACAACCTTTTTTACGTTAATAAATTTGTAAAAAAATAATACATTATTTTTAGAGGTGTATTATACACACAGGTATTTATTCTTATCAAAATAAATACATTCATCATCACGAGCATTTCATTTAGAACCAAGTTGCCCTTTATATCATTTGATTTTAATAAATATCTTAGGAGCTATCAGTTTTAACATAACTCCGCACCAAAATAATGTTCGCAGCTTAAGTACAACGTGCGCTTTCACTAATATACTATAAAGCTGAAGAGTTTGTTTGTTTGAACGCGCTTATCTCAGGAACTGCTGGACCGATTTGAAAAAATATTTCTGTGTTGGATAGCTTATTTATCGAGAAAGGCTTTAGGGTATAAAACATGACGCTGCGACGGGAGGGGAGGGAGCAAACTCAAAACGCGCGGACGAAGTCGCGGGGGACCGCTAGTATATTATAAAGCTGAAGAGTTTGTTTGTTTGAACGCGCTTATCTCAGGAACTGCTGGACCGATTTGAAAAAATATTTCTGTGTTGGATAGCTTATTTATCGAGAAAGGCTTTAGGATATAAAACATGACGCTGCGACGGGAGGGGAGGGAGCAAACTCAAAACGCGCGGACGAAGTCGCGGGGGACCGCTAGTACCTTCATAAACATATGTACATACAAAGGTTGTGGGTTGTTTAAATACAAACTCTGCTTCACCTTTTCAAGCATATGAAGTAGGTATTTATATTTTAACTAAAACTTAGTGTAACAATATTTGTCAAAAAATTTAAATTATAAATATTCTATTATTATCATTATTTAATTATATGTATTGAATCTACATATCCATTATACATTTAATTATTGATTTCTAGGTCTAAAAGGTATTCATTATCAGAACGAGCATAATATCATTTTTCAATGTGAAACTCAGTCAACTTAATTTTAAAATGTCTAAAATGTGCTACGAGTATACTTTATTGTTTCTGGTAGTTTATTAAATATTATTGGTGCCATTTCAATGACACTGTTTTTCATGAGTGCAGTTTTACATTAATTAGTGCGAATTAAGGGTCTCCTTGGGCGAAGGGGTCGGATAGGTGCCTCCACTAATGAAAACAAGTCCGGATTACACTTAACAAAAACGCAACATTTCAGTAATTATACAGACATGGCAAGCAAATTTTTAAGATCCAAAATATGGCTCACAATTTTCTATACGTTTTAGATTGCAAATTGAGTGTGCATGATAAAGATAAAGATAAAGATAAAGATATTTATTTACTAAACATGTGTGTACATAAATGATGACAACAAAGTTTTAGCATCAACATGTTCTGCCAACATTCGGCGTGTAAAAATGTCATTAAAAGCGAACAAATTGTATTCAAATATTCAAAATACAGACACAATCCCATCAAGTCATAATTAAATAATAATAATTGAAAAAATAGAAACAATGTCACATTAAATTATATATAAAAATGTCAAAATTTGTCATCTAAAAATTCCTGTACATTATAATAACATTTGTCGACCAAGATTACTTTAAGTTTACTTATTTTTAAAAAGGTCCTTATTCAAAAGCTGCAAGTTATTGGGTAGTTTGTTGTAAATTTTAGGGGCCATGCATACACAACTTTTACTTAACAATGCTGTTTTCGAAGGATGTAAGCATAAACGGTTCCCACCACGGCGATTGCGCACGTATATATCAGCCATGCGCTCAAATAAATGAGGGTTGCATTTCACAAATAGAGCGGTTTCCAAAATGTATAATGACGGAAGCGTCAAAACCTTATGCTTTCTGAACATACCTTTACACGTATCAGTAGTTTGTAATCTAAACATAGAGCGAATGCAACGTTTTTGGCCTTTAAAAACTTGTTTAAAAATGTTTAAAAAAATATATAATAGCGCAAATATTTTTGACGTACGTAGCGTAAGGGACCTTGACCAAAACCTAAAGCTCCAAGCCAACCTCACCTTCACGTAGTGCGTCCTGTTTATACAGACGAGGCTCTGGCGATGGCGGTATAACCATCCAATATAAGGCGCAGTGTAATATTGGACTGTGACGGGCAGCAGCGTCACAGCTGCAAGGCTGCGCCTCTGCGCTCGCGAACCCGCCTGCCAAGCGTGGCGAGTATTGGCAAAATCCCCTCACATGCTAGTACACCAGAAATCCAGGCCCCAGGTAACTTGTGAAGATGAGATGGTGTCAAGTAAGGGTACTTAAAGTTTTTAAGGTACAAAATCATTCAACCAACGACACATTTGCCTCCTTTGAGAATATACTATAACATAGCAGTTTTGTTTGCAGAACCGCTCAGCTGTCCAATGGCACTACAGTGCCATTTTCTTTTTTACGGTAAACTGTCCGTGGTACTACAGTGCCCACCACTTGAAAAGTATGTATTAAGTATAGTATATATGTATATGAAGTATAGTATATATTATAGTATAGTGAGTATATTATATTTTCAACTTTTTATATATTTATAACTATTACCTATCTACCAGTATTTTTGTTTTCGTAATCACAACTATACTTTTCTTTATATAATCGTTTTTATCGCGCGACAGTCGCGCGATTTTTATTATTCAACCGTCGCGCGATGTTGCCGGACAGTTCTCCCACATCATAGTCTGACAGCGCGGACAGTCGAGTGGAGAAAAATCGGTCCGTCGTCGGTTCAATTTCCGGACGCGCTCGTAGCCCCTTGGAGGGGAACTCCGTAGCGGGTTATTCCGATTTTGCAAACTAAAAATCAAAACCAGTGTGAAAAATTTGACATTTATCCACTCTTTTTCTTACGAGCCTACAAATTTATTAATTAATTTTACAACAAAACGAGATTTTATTTAATTTTAAAACTTCGCGAAAAACATCTGTAAACAGTGTGTTGATCAATGTTATATGTAGTATTATCGTAAACTTCCGAATCTACAAAAAACTTTTGTTTACGAAAAACATGTCGTAATTTCACAAAATTACTTATTTATAAGGACATTTCTATAGAAGGGCACTTTTTTTCTCAATTCGGTGGTTGATTTTTAATTTGGATTTTGTAGTAGTTTAAATAATAAATGAAGTTTACTCCATCCTGAAACATAAAATAACGATTTGCCTAAATTTTGTTGATTGATCTATGAGAAAAGTTAGGCTCCGAATTGAGGAAGCACCGAATTGAGAATAGATGCAACATTATCTAATGTATTGTATTGTATTGCATTCTATTGTGTATATATAATGTATTTGAATGATCAAAATAAAAAAAAAAATACCAAAAGCGTTATGTTAACTGACTGCTGGTCTATCGGTTTAATAGTTTATGTGCCTATCTATATCAATAATTCTTTGTAATGTTAATAATAAAAGAAAACTGATCAACATGTTTATTTTTCGATATAACTAATAATCAGTCTTGTTTTTAAAACTCAAACAATTTAAACATTACAATTTTCAAAGAGGATAACACAATACTATTTATTATCGATATATTTATATCTTTATTGTTTTATATATTTATATTGTCTTTTTATCTTTATTGTCTTTATTGTATATATTTATATCTTATTCTCATCGTTATTCTTTATTGCTTTACTTAATTGAAGCGCTAAAGAAATCATTCTGCTAACTGAACGAAAGTTCAAATTCACCAAATGATAGTAGCTAGTTACGTATCGGGAGCCGGGTGGGGAGTTTTTAAAAACTAACAAAATTATTTAAAATTAAAATGCGAGTAATGTCTGCACGGATTTGAAGATGATTTATTACTGGCTAACTAATTCTAAATACAGGCACGGGCCGTTGAGGCTGAAACGGCTAAGTCGATAATAAAATATATGAGCTTGCCCTTAAATATGCTGAGGCAACCCTAATCTAAGACAGAAGGGAGAGGGGGTTCCATAACTCCTCCCTCCCTAAGAGTGAAACTATCAGAACGATCATTTTCAATATCTTTCCGATCATTTCGCAAAATTTTTAATAACCTTTTACGCAACACATATAAAGGGAATACAATTAAACATATTATAACTAAACATAATATGACAAAATAACCTAAATTAACACTGAAGTTAATCTCTTTTTTTATCACTCAAAACACTTTCCACTTCCGCATTGTGCTTAAGAGCATATGACATATATTTTATTTCACCCAGGTTAACTCCAACCATGTTTAGTGCGTGTGTGCTTGATAGATTCATATGACCGTGCACAGGTAAGATTATGATCGGGATCGGTTTCGCGGTATCTAGCGACTCGTAGATATGGTGATTGATTTTTAGTCCAAGGACTTCTAGGTTGCAGGGTTCATCAATAGTAACGAGGTAAGTCCCAAAAATAGGCTGCTTACTGTTCTGGTCGTGGTTATCACACAGACTAGTTATCGTTGTTGGTCTTCGACTATACAAGATCCAATTGTTGGTATTAACCCTCTGGATTCTTACTTCTTTGATTTGAATTTGATGCTGGTGACAATGTGTGAGAGTATTGTCAAACTCCATAAGCTGCTCCGCACAGGTAGGTTCATGGTAGACAGCTTGGTTGTCTGTCGTACATAAGAAGTGGTCGCCAGCAGCGAGCGCGCGGCATGGCTTGGAAATTGGTAAGTAATTTCTCGCCAATAGGTAAGAAAATTCAGGAAAGATTGATATTGTGATGTTTTGTGACTCGTGGAATATTGGTAAGGAATAAATCTTATAATAACTATAAGTATGATTATTAGTTATTGGTATCTCCATTATAAATGTTATCTTGTCTTTCTTAACGTATGATTTGACATACATTGTTTCCTCTAATTTAAAAGAAAAACCTCTAATTCAATACCTCGTTAGGTAAAAACATAAGATTTGCAAATTGAGCTATCGATTTTAAATGATTTAGTAATTCTTTCGAAATAACTATGGATTGATGTAAAACTGACAATTTACTTAAGGCTAGAGCTGTTTCAATTTCCCTTAATTGTGAATTTAGACACACAGAGAAAACGTGGAAACTCCTTGAAAAATCCGATCCGGCTGCGCCAGTTACGTATCGGGAGCCGGGTGGGAAGTTTTTAAAAACTAACTAAATTAATTAAAATTAAAATGCGAGTAATGTCTGCACCGATTCGAAGATGATTTATTACTGGCTAACTAATTCTAAATACAGGTACGGGCCGTTGAGGCTGAAACGGCTAAGTCGATAATAAAATAATACATGAGCTTGCCCTTAAATATGCTGAGGCAACCCTAATCTAAGACAGAAGGGCGAGGGGGTTCCATAACTAGCTACTTGGTGCAGCATGTTGGTTAGTAAATTATGTCTTCATAATATTTTGTTACATTTAATATTTAAATTAAAATAATCACATATACTATTTTATAATAGTTTAATATTTAAATACAATTAATCACAAAAAATAGGAAATTAAATATGTTAGGTCCGTTCGTAATATAATATTGATTAATTGTTAATTTGACAATTTTAAGACACTTGTTAGTATTTTTGTACTACTTACTGATAATTTATAGGGAGATCTGTAATTGGCCATACCCAATGTATTAAAACGTGAGTTATAGCAATGAATGTGCTGTTGATTTTCTCGATAAACAACAATAATCAACAACAACAATTAGCTAAATTAATAATATAAAAGTAAAACCTCAATTCGGTGTAAGTTTTCTCAATTCGGTGCATCATTTTCCATGGAATTGAGATCCATGGAATTGAGAAAATAACACAATTCATCAAATTACCCAAAAATGTTATGAGTTACAGTAATTTCTACTAAACCTAACGATAGAAAGCTGTTAAACACCCAATAGTTTTAGCACAAATCTCATAAAATACTTTAGATACATAGTCGAGGTGGCACACCGATTTGAGAAATTACCCTGTACCAAAAACACCGAACGATTTCGTACCTTTGAAAATTGCTCTTGAGTGCTACAGATCTCCCGTTTACACTGTTCGTCTGCTAGGGCGCAACAGTCAGATGACGGGAACAAGTAATGCGCGTTCCTATTATGCATAGTTAGTGCTACAGGAACAAAAAAGTAAATTTCACCGAATTGAGGCACAAGCCTCGGACAAAATTTAAATTGTGTCACTGTATTCAAATTAATGGATTCACGATATATGTAAGCACGTATATGGCTTCATTATTTATTCCTTGTTATAGGAATGTAGGAATAATAATCAGCAACTTATTATTTTAAAAGTTGGTAATTTGGTAAGTCGGTCAATCAGTCGCTTCTGTAGAAATGCCCATAAACATTTTATCGTTAAGTAGAATAACGTTCCTAGAAAATTGGAACGTTAATTTGTCCATTTTTCGACACCAAGCCGTCAGTGTGGATAAAAGGACAAAAGGTCTAATTTTCCCTACAGTGTGGATTTTGTGTGGAAAATCGGAATCACCCCTAGTAGCGGTCGCTTCGTGAGATCGACCAATAACTGCGCGTTTGCAAATAGATTCCGCGCAAAGGGTCTCCACTGTTTCATTTAAATTTTGTGCTATCTACTGTTCCAATGCAAATAAATTAATCTTTGTTTTACTTAGCACTACTTAGCGCAAGAAATTGATTTCGAAATTCCAATGCTTAAGCTCGATAACAATGTTTTGATTGGTACGTGAAAGACAAATATAACCTGTTGAAAGGCTACAAAACAATGTTATCAATGGCTGATATTTTGTCAACTTTCTTTACCTTGACAAACCTAATAATTTATTATTGACAGCATCAATAGGGTAAACAAGTAGTAGTTAAAAAGATAACATGATCAGTGAGGGCAAGTATTGTTAATTGGAACCAACCAAAACCGACAAAATTTCGGCAACACGAATACAACGAAGGCAACACGAATGAACGAAGCATTGGAGTGTAATCATACGGAGAAATCATTCTATGATGATTATACTAGCTTTGCGAGCACGAAACTTTCTTTAACCGACTTCAAAAATAGGAGGTTCTCATTTCAGTTGGACCTATATGTTTGTCCGCGAATTTCTCGCGTGCTGTTGGACCGTTTTTAAGCAGTTTTCACTAAAGTATTTGTTTTAGTAACTATTTTAGTTCAATCAGCTAATTTGTAACTTAAACAATAACTAAAATCGACAAAAAATGTTTTTTCAAGCTTAACGGACAGCAGGAGTCTACGTGACCGTACGCACATCATGCACCGAATTACAATGAGTTTGTTTTCCGTTAGCGTTAGTTTAGTCCTCTAGTGTTTTTTTAGGCGGTTCAATTTGTGTATTTTTTTTGACTGATATAATCGTGAGTGACGATAGCCGCATATCGGTTGTGCAAAGTCCGTTTTGCTATCCGTCGAATATTGTAAACAATCTTGTTATAACTTTTAATACAATATCTTTCAATAAAAATAATAAGCCGGTATGATATAATAAAAACTCAGTGTTAAACGATGATTGGCCTTTATAGGTTGCGAGTTTTGCGTTTATCCTATTTTAAAATGAATCATTTCATTATAGATGAATGTCAAAATTGTTTACATAATTAGTTTAAATAAAAATACCAAAAAAAGGAATTTAGTAAACTGGCTACGCTTACGTTACGAATACTTTAAAACTTCGTGTTTGGCCTACACATCATACAATCGAAATGGTAACGAATCGCCCGCCTGCTATGGATGAAGATAATCCAATGATATAAATGTGATTGTTTTGTGAAGGTACTAAGACACAAACAGAGTTTATATTTCCGTGGTTAAATGCAACGACAACAACGAGGCTGTAATCACATCGAGGAAGTGCAGGCAGAATATATTTGCAGCAATAGTGGTAGCTTTAGTAGGGCCACTGACTAAAAATGTGAAAACATACTGAACTGACTGACTGATGTAGTCGTACTTAAGCACTGTAGTTTTACCAAACTTTTACAGAAACTCATAATGATATGTATACCTAGTCATGTTGTCAATATCGCATAGTTAGGTAGGTGATCCAAAACGCATTGAGCTGCCAAATACAGCCTTTGTCTGATAATTAGTCAGCATAGAATATTGATGCGGGTCTTCTGGCTCGGTTGCAGGGTTTATTTTAAGCCAGGCCAGCTCTGTCAACAGGATATGAAAGAAAGGGAAAGAAAATGGATTCCCAGCCCTGCCGCATTTCACTCGAGATGTTTTAGGCGCTCGAACGAAGTGGCTTTCACTCCGCTCGGGCGCAAGAAACATCTCGTAAGTGAAATGGGTCGCTCTCTCCCGAGCTAAACATACTTTTTCATTTCTACTGTAAGGAAGAAAATGCTGTTTAATTGTAGAGACGATGAGGAATTATGTGGTTCAGCGAGAGATAAAACCTCAAGTTTTGCACAACATGTCAGTTTATTAACTGTCGTTATACCTACCTACAACACACGATTTCAAGAACTAGGTACCGGTACGAAAGAAAACAGAGTACATAAAACGTGGAAGATATCAAATAATTCAAATCCTCGTTGAAAATATCAAATTCCAAATTCGATTTTGTCTCGTGAGGTAGCTCTATGCGTGACAGCTAAAGGTGAGAGTGAGTAAAGGAGAATGTATAATTGACACCTCCATTTGGCGAGTCGCTTTTGCCTGCATAATAAATTGTGCAATAATCGACAAAACAAAAATGTTACAATGCAAAATGAATAAAAAGAGTCATGTGACACTGTGAGATTTTTGAATTGTTAAAAGTTAAACCAATTGTATAATTTTTAAATCAACGATCTTAGTTTTAATGTTGAGATAGGCAAAAAACGCAGCCAGCATCATAGCCTCCTTGTCGTGGTCAGTCAACATAGTCGTGTTGAAAATTTGTCTTGCAATTTAATCACACTAAGTCAAAAGAGGTAAAACGCTTAAATCCCACGCCTGTTCGCTTGCCGCACAGAATCTAGCGTTAACTTCGGTATTGAGATTCGATGATTTGTGGAAAAGCGAAACAGTTTTTAATACGGCCTCAGTCAATGCATAACCAAAATTATTATAGGAAGTGGGTATCTATTATGTAAACTAGAGTACCCTACCGTTTCGTAGTACCTAAGATGTGTATAATTTTTTTAACAGCTTCACTCTTAACTACTTTGTTTTAATTAGTAGGCAGTTAGGCAACTTCAATAAAATACTTGAGTCTGAAAAACTTGAGACGAAAAGCGATTGCTTGCCAATTTAGAGCGAAACGCTTCAGCATACCGGGCGACTTTATTTTAAATTAACGGCGCGTTATTTTTCGAATTAATCCCCGATTGATCCCGCTATTAAAATAATCGGATTAAACGGTATGCTTCGCAAGTAAAATAAATTAAAATATTTCTGCGAAAATGGAACATCATTTTTCCCAACATTGGTTTTTATTTTATTTTATAACCGTTGGCATGCAATATTGCCTTTGGTCATAAAATTCAATCGGATATGGTAGTACAATGTTTTCCCAGAATTAGGGGTCAAAGATAGGTTCGGTTTAGGGTGTAAAAAAGAGGTATTAAAATAGCACGCGCGGGTAAGTACTGTGATTTGTGCCCTTATTAAATATTTTGTGCAGGGAAATTAACTTCCGTTTCACAGAATTTTAAATGGAAGTTTTTTTGCCGATAATAAGTCATTACCTATACCATGTTTTTACATGTATGTAGGTAGTATAATACATGATTCTTCCGTTAAAATTCAAATTAAAGTTAGGGAAATTTAGCTGGAAGCAATTTATATATTCCTTAGTAATAAGATGTAATTGAAACAATTATAGTTGGTACGTAAGTTGTACAATAGATTTCCGTGTATTTGCCACCGGTTTGACTCGCGATCCAGCAAAAACAAAAGTTTCGCTCCGAACCCTCGAAGTTGCTGAGTACGACCATTGTTCCCATTTTGTCCTGCGCTAAGGACCCCTGACACTATTCGCTCTGTAGCGGTGGCGGCAACAAAACATACCGCGCCTATGTCCCGGATTATGTTTTCAACCATTTATATATAGTCTGAAACGCTTTAATGTAAATTAGTTCGGAAGAGTTTGTTTTTGCACCCTTAAATGGAAACGCGAGACGAGTTGAGAGACGAGAAATTAACTCGATGCAGTGACTTTTTGGTCAGTCATTTGAGTTACAGGTAAAGGAATTATTTTAGCTGCCGTGATTTTCTGTAATAACATTACGTACACGAATATTGCCATTAAGATGGGCACTGATGGTTATGGTGCGGTCCTGCTCGCCTAACCACTCTAAGAGCCAAGTTTTGTTTTTTGTATCCTTTGCGGAAGCGGTTTACCTTATAAAAGTGTGTAGGCGCTGGAGATCTCGACCTTACCTAAGGCATTCATGAGACCCGCACGACATCCCCACTCACCCCTTTATAGAAAAAGTGCCAGCCGGGCATAAAGCACTCCTCCTGCAGCGTGAGGACCACCTTCCCACTCCAGTCGATCTGCAGCGCGCGCATTGGCACCTCCACCATGGCGTCCGGCACCTTCCACTTGAGCAGCAGAACGGCCGGAGACTTCTGCATCAGGTACCCACGGTTGCCCGTCACGTTCGTAACTAAAAGAGGGAAACTGATAACCGAAATGATATAGATAGAGAAACTTTTGGAACAATGTAAGCTATTCCGCTCATAATAACTTAATTTGTACTCAGTCATCAGTTCTACCAGAATTGGTATTGTATTTGTAGCTTCATCTGAAGACAAGATCTAGGTGTTCCACTATGTAAAATTCACGTCTATACTGTAGTGATATTTGACCATATTTTGTTCGTATTGTAGGACCTGCTGCTAACACTATGCTACTTACATCATATAGCCATAGCCATATTTATGTAAAGGCATCAGGTACACTTTCATGTCTAGGCATTGAATCAAGATGAAAAGCACATTTAGGATAAGTATCTTGACGACATAGCGGTCGGTGGAGACAGTGATGAGGGAGACGGGCCATCAGTCGAGAACTTCGCCGGGTATCCTTGCCACTGAGCACTTACATTTGGGGATGAGTATCTTGGTGACCTGCACGCGGATGCCGCGGCGAGGGTGGCGGTAGGTGGTGCCGGCAATGATGGAGAGCGGCCGGCGGTCGTGCACCTCGCTGGTGGGTGACGTCACGCACACCGCCGCCGTCAGCACCGCCATGCGCGACACCAGCGTGCCCACGCACACGCCGCGGTACCGGGATGAGAAATACACCTGAGTAGTCAACCATTATTTTACGTTACTTCACCCTTCACAGGACAAAAAACCGGCTAAATGCCAGTCGGGCTCGCGCACTGAGGGTTCCGTGCCAATTTTACCTGAATTAGGGAATCCACTTATTTCCACTTAGCTAAAATACCACAATATTTTGTTGACAGCAAACATAACTTTGTTTTTTTTTCATAGTGTTTGTATGAAGAACAATATTATGTTTGCGGTTGTTGAAAATGTGCTATATCTCAAAAACTACTAGATTGAACTCATTCAAACTAATTTTCGTTGTAAGTATTTGTTAAGATCTACATAACATTTTATTTTTTCAAAATTTACAGTCACTTAATTTAGAAGTTAGATGGGGATGGGGGGGGGGGGGGGACGCCCATGTATGAGAATCGTAAAGCGGTTAACAGGATACATCTTCTTACTAAATTTCAACAGTGTGATGCTTATAGTTACAGAATAAAGTGGCTGTGACATACGGACGCACAGACAGACAGACAGCCAGACTTGACGAAACTATAAGGATTCCGTTTTTTGCCATTCGGCTACGGAACCCTAAAAAGGTTTCCTTTTCACTCTGAAGTACCTACCTTGACGCATAATAAGGAATAGATTGTCAAAAGGTGGAAAGATAGTTGGCAGGTACGGTTCAGCGCTGTTATGATAAGAAAATCATCATGATTCGGGAGTTTAGATACTGAATTGTAGCGTATCATTTAAAAGCGCATCGTTCAAGATTTTTCCGTAAAAGGTCTCTGCTGAACGTCTCTGCACTTGCACGATATTTGGATGTACTCGTTAGTGATGAAAAACTTCTAAATACTTACGAGATACGGTACAGAGCCTGCGCGGGGCTTAAAGGGGTCCCGTCCTGCACATGACGTCAGCCATGCAACTGCAAGTGAAAATAGAGATGTTAGGTACGAGAATAGAAAATTTTGTATCTACGAAACATTTAAACATGTCATTATCAGCTAAAGGACGTCCACTGGGGATCAATTCCACTTTGAAATACAAGTTTGAACGGTGACAATAATCAACTAAATGTTAGACGACCTCCGTGGTGTAGTGGCTAAGAACGCGGGTTCGATTCCCGGTCGGGTCAATATAGAAATCAAAATTTTCTTATTGTCTCGGGTCTGGGTGTTGTGGTACCACCGTTGTGTCTGATTTCGATAACACAAGTGAATTTAGCTACTTGCTTTGGGATCAGAGTGTATGTGATGGGTGTTCAAAAAATATATCACATTCCAATTCCAATAAGACAAATAGTTAGCGGTTCAGTTGTAGTTCAGCTCTTCTTTTTAGGAAATGAATAATATAAATGGCCTGAGATTCCGAGTTTCTTTAACAACTACGTTAAGGGCTCACTACCCTACAATAACTAAATAACTGCCTCGGTGGCGCAGCGGTAAGAGGGTCGCACTTTAAAGCAACAGCTGCGCCAGAGGTCCCGGGTTCGATCCCCGGGTCGGGCCAAAAATATGTACCTGAGTTTTTCTGTTCAGAAATTCTTAGGGTAGCCCGGAGTTTGGAAGTTGGCGGTGTTTCACCCCCGTGCCTCGGAAAGCACGTAAAGCCGTTGGTCCTGCGCCTGATCTCTCTCCGGTCGTGTCAGATTGCTGTCCCATCGGGCTATGAGAGTGAAAGGAATAGAGAGGGCACCTGTGTTTGCGCACACACTTGTGCACTATAATATGTCCCGCGCAGTCGGTTAGTCGTTGTGACTAGCCACCGTAGTCGAAATCGGCTAGGGGGGCTACTACCCTACAATGGAATGCAACAAACAATTAGGAACCTAATAAGCAGGACTTTCTCCGTTCGACTTCGGAACCAAAGCTTCTCAACCCTAATTAACGCTACCCTGCCGCCCGCCTGCCGCCTGCTTCCTTTGATCGTAAATCAATAATGTTATAATAACTCATCTCGAACTAAAGTACAATGGCGGGCCATTAAAAAAATAGTTATGAAAAATGAGTCTTCGTTTTCACAACTTTTACGATGATAAAGTACAGTGTATCTACGGATATTATGCTTAATAGGTTAGGCAGCAAATATTCCATTTGATCCTACAAATTCTATTCAAGATATAACGAATCCTCGCCTGTATTCTACAAAGTTTGTAAAGTTATCCTTCTGATTTGACCGGACAGGGAATAGAAGACGGACTTGGCAGACGCTGAGCGTATCATGTTCTATTTTGGCGACAAATCAAATTTTCAACTGTACACTTGGTTGACAGTATATACAAAAATATTTTTAATAACACTACCAATGTTTCGCACACTCAAGTAATAACAATAAGAAATGTTTACTCATATAATTAATATTTGCCAGGGAAAAATAACAAAGAGGTCGGAAAATTAAAAATAAAGCATACCCAAGAGCAAAATAATATGTCCTTTGTTCATTTCACTGATTAAAGTTTTCCGCGGCGAGAGAAATAAACTGAATTTAATCTGGGAAATGCAGCAGATCGTGAATATCGAACATCAACAAAGCGCCATACATTCGCACACAAAAGCGCTAAGCAATAGACTGAAATGTATGTTTTATGTCGTTTTTTTGCTAGCTGTTTTATCCAGCTTTTTCTAACTCAATTTTTACCACCTGAACTCTGTGCTCGCACAGCTTTTATTATTAAACATTTTGAATACTACAACAGTCGAGACATCATGGTCTGTTCCTATTTTTCTATGTGTTTAGTTCTAACTTGTACATGGTTGACAAACGGAAAGAACCTATTCAGACCGGTTTCGATTTCAAGTATTTTTACCCAATTTACAAATTATAAAGGATTTGGTGTGATAGGCGTTAAAAGTTTGGTTATGGGTATTATCGGTGATCAGTACCGTTACCATGAGTTTACGACGAGCGAAGACGTAAAAATGACGTAAAAATGTCTATAGAAATTTTCACTGCGCCTCTAGCGGTCACTGACAGAACTTAAATTTTCCATACAAATACAATATTTACGTCGTCGCTAGCGAGAAAAACCGTCGAGTAAACTCATGGTAACGGTTCAGGTACTAAATTTTTCAGTGCGGAAACCTTGCAAGAGCTTCAATCACTAATCGTATTAAGTAATTAGCGATTACCATAATAAACATAAAATAATTAGACGCAATTTCGTGCTTGGCTGTACTTTACGAGTGCATCTAGATGGCGCACTTTATTTCCGAAATCATGAGTACACAGCTAACGCCGTCTGAGAACAGACGCGTATCAATGTGCCTCAATATTATTTAGGTTTTTTTCTTCTTATGGTCTTAAAACTCTAAATATTTTTTTTTGTCCTGTTTGAAAAAAACCTGCTCCACCATTCATTACATCACCTTTTTAACAAATTATGAACCTCTTTCAGGCTACGAACACAAAATATAAGACAGTAATCTTATATTTCGTGCTACCAATCTAGGCGTTCCAATACAGCTAGAACGTCTATGAAACTGATAGTCTTAGTTTGATTAGTGCTTCCACGCTTTCCAAGCAAATATTAGCTCGAAGTATGTCTCAATTAACTCCAGTTGCATAGTTAGTAAACCTAGTTCCTCCCACGCTGGATACAGTGGATCCAGGGAGCTCTACTCTGGAATCAATCGCTCGAGAGTCGAGCCAGTTTTCTGCTCTTTTCGATCACCTTACTTTTTGAGTAAAGGTCAATAGAAATCTAATTTAAGCTGCATTTAAAAAAAAACTTTTACAAAAACGTATAAAACCGACTTCTAAAACAAAATTCACTAAAAGTCTTAAATAAACTTATAGATCTGTAGAATAAAGAGCTGCGTTTTAGGCAACAATTTTATTTTTGAGTCTGTGCCATCGAATTAGCATCTAAAGCATAATCCAACAGTGCACCATCTTCAAAATATATTTTCAGATTTTAATAACCTCCTTATTGCCGTAGGTTAGAAATAAAAAGTACCCTGAGATTTATGCACGTTCTAGTCTAGACGGATACAATCCACCCCCATCAGTTTCCGCCCGCAAAGGGTTGAAACCCATAGAACTGCCAATGCACATTTATTATATCTTTTTCTTTTTCAAATAAATAACCAATATTTTAAATAATGTCCTTAATTATTACAAATCTATCACTTGTAGTAGGGGTCTGAAATAATGTTTAGTATTTATTAAATCTCACCACAGAATAAAGTTATGTGATTGTTTAGAGAAGGCACGCATGGATGGACTAGGAATGGGCTTTTTGAATTGGCAGCCAGCTTTATTATTGGCTGTTACAGTATTTAATTTTGGCGCAAATTTTCTAAACAAGTAATTAGCAGAGGGTCCCCATGGCCCAAATGTTTCAAAGTTAAACGGCGCGAACACATAATCACTTGCAATTAAGAAGTACTTACTTGCGACGCTTAGCCTTGGCCATGGCTTGACGTTTTTAGCCGACTCCGCTGTTGCTCCAGCTTTAAGGGCTGATTATCTGAGATGAGTATCGACACAAGTTGGATCCTAAACTAAGGCCTCTTTTACGGACAAAATAACATCGGACACGGACAGAACGAAGTCTGTTCTCTTAGCTACTGCATTATTAATTACTTATATCTTTGTAAAAAAAAGTTGAAGTCATCCATGTTTAGTCTACGAAGTTTCCCAGCCATCACAATACAATATTTATAAAATATCTACGTACTTGATACATAACAGTGTGATCGGATTCAAATGGGACATACAACAGTGGAATCATATGGACTTTGACTGTTTTAAATCATAATATTATGCTTTTTCATGTTGAAAGACATTCATAATCATAACACATAGGTATACCAACCTGAAAAAAAATATTATGAGTTTGATTTATGAAATTCCTTTTTATATCCTGTTTTCATATTATTTACATACAGTGGTGTGCACTGAATTACAAACAGTCTGTGCTGCTCAGCACTTGTAGAAAACAATTTGTTTATACTTTGTCATAAAGTATGATTGACAACTTTTATGCTATTTTAAGTATAGATGGACATGTGCTTTATTTAAAACCTTATTCACAACAGCTATCGCATTGAACATCTACCTCCTTTTTAAATTCGGTTAAAATAAAGGACACTACTTCCTCTCTGGAATTTGACAACGGATTTAGCCCGATTCAGAAACATTCGGTTACGATTCGATAACTTCACTTATTATTAGAAATGCTTATTGTAATAAAGCCGATTTATCCGATGCAACTATTTTATTTTGACAATTTATTTTATTTGTTATCTAATTGTCGTGTCGAAATCCAATCAAACTACGACATTAATTTATAAATAATAAAAAATATATCCAAAACCCAAGACGATTGGCTTATTGAATGGATCTGAATCGCCCTATTGGTTGTATTCGTAGGCGCTCTGTAAGTTATAAGTTATATTAAAATATTTTTTCAAATAAGTTTATTCTTTTAATAAATTAACAATACTGTTTTTAACTGCCTCGGTAGCGCAGCGGTAAGAGGGTCGCACTATTAAAGCGACGGCTGCGCCAGAGGTCCCGGGTTAGATCCCCGGGTCATGCCAATAATACTAAAAAAGTAAAAACCGACTTCAAAACCAAAATGCACTATAAAGTCTTAAATAAACTCTTCACCATTGAAAGGAAAGGAATCCGTTTTAGGCTAACAATTTCTTTTTGGAGTCGGTGCTGTGATAGTTGATGCTTGATGGTCTTGGTCAAAGTGATGGCACCGACTCCAAAAAGAAATTGTTCGCCTAAAACGGATTTCTTTCCTTTCAATGATGAAGAGTTTATTTAAGACTTTATAGTGCATTTTGGTTTTGAAGTTGGTTTTTACTTTTTTTAAAAGTTTATTTTATTTCTTCATTTTTAGTGATTACATAAGAGGGGGGGGGGAGGTGTACCTTATGATTCTATTTTTTAAGAATCTACAAATTACCTATCATAAGTTCCGTCATTATAATAACTGAACTCCTAAGCGTTAAGGAGTTCCACCATCAGCTCAGCCCCACAAGATGTTGATTATCAGACGTAACAACATGTTAACATTAAGATTCTAGTAAAGAAACACTATACGTGCCTTTAAAATTTGAGGGTTTCCCTCGATTACACCAAGATCCCATCATCAGATCCCAAAATGGAAAAAATTGACCAACTAGAAGGTACACTCTCTAAGTAGGCGAAAAATTTTTTCGATTCGGTCGACAAACGACTGAGATATGAGGTAACATACATACAAAAAAAAAATACAAAAAAAACACGGGACGTAAGGGAGTTTGACCAAGACCATAAGCTCCTCCTTCAACCTCACCTTCACGTGGTGCGTCCTGTTTAAACAGACGAGGCTCTGGCGACCGACCGATGGCGGTATAACCATCTAATGTAAGGCGCAGCTAAATGTTGGACTGTGACGGGCAGCAGCGTCACAGCTGCAAGGGGCTGCGCCTCTGCGCTCGCCAACCCGCCTGCCAAGCGTGGCGAGTATTGGCAAAATCCCCTCACATGATAGTACACCAGAAAACCAGGCCCCCAGTCTCCGGCAGCCCCGCTCTTCCTGACTTTGGTAGCAGTCACGGTAACGGCGGGGCAGGGGGTCTAAGAATCCCCGAAGGCGATCGCGCTGCCACCCCCGACGACAACTGACCCTGGTAACGTACAACACGTGTACACTGAGGACAGATGAGAAGTTGCTCGAGCTGGAGGAAGAAATGAGCAGGTTACACTGGGACATAATGGGTTTATCAGAAGTCCGTAGAGAGGGCGAGGACACGATAAATCTACAGTCCGGAAACCTGTTCTACTACCGGGAAGGCAAGCAACAAAAGTCCCAAGGTGGTGTCGGGTTCCTCGTTCACAAGTCCCTCGTAAACAATATCGAGACCATCGAGAGTGTGTCGAGCAGGGTAATATACCTTATACTCAGAATATCCAAGAGGTATTCGCTGAAGGTCATACAGGTATATGCACCGACCTCGAAACACCCGGATGAAGAGGTGGAGGAAATGTATGAGGACGTAAGTAGAGCCATACATACTTCCAAAATCTATTTTACTGTTGTAATGGGGGACTTCAACGCGAAACTGGGCAAGCGAGGCGAGAATGAGTTGAAGGTGGGACCTTTTGGATACGGGCAAAGGAACGCCAGGGGACAGAGGCTGGCCGACTTTCTGGAGAAGGAGGGACTCTTTGCGATGAACTCTTTCTTCCCGAAGCCGCCTCAAAGGAAGTGGACCTGGTTGAGTTCCGATGGATTCACGAGAAACGAGATAGACTTCATCATGACTTCCAAAAGGCGGTTATTCAATGATGTCTCCGTGATCAACAGGGTGAAAACCGGTAGCGATCACCGAATGGTTCGAGGCATATTGAATATAAATGTCAAATTGGTAAGATCCCGCCTGATGAAGTCCACGCTCCGACCGACTCGTGCTCATATCCAAAATCCCGAGAGCTTTCAACTCGAGTTGTCAAACCGCTTTGACTGCCTAGAAAATTGCGTTACAGTTGACGAAATTAACAACGGGTTTGTGGAAACTGTTTAAACGGTGGGGTCTAAGTGTTTTAGGCCTGGCCGTAAAAATAGACCTCAAAAACTGTCGGTCCACACTCTCGACCTTATGGCAAAACATCGATCTATGGCACTGCAGACCTCTGTTAATGCTGAAAACTACAGGCAGCTCAATAGACAAATATGGAAGTCCCTGCGACACGACATCCGTTGCTTTAACACTAATAGTGTTAAAGAAACGATAGAGCGGAACCAAGGCTCCAAAGTGTTTGCAAGGGACATGTCTATTGGGCAAAGCCTGTTGCCGAAGCTTAAGACGGAGGACGGCAGTGTAGCGTCGACGAAAGCAGAGATTTTGAGGGAGATCGAAATGTTCTATGGGCAGCTGTACACCTCAGTAGCCAAACCCGTTGACAGCTCGGCCAGAGACCCACGAGCTGTCCTGACCCGTCACTACACCAAAGACATCCCGGACATCAGCCTCTACGAGATTAGGATGTCCCTTAAACAGCTCAAAAACAACAAGGCACCTGGCGAGGACGGTATCACAGCAGAGCTTCTGAAGGCGGTATTTAAAGTCCTTCAGAGACTCTTCAATTCCGCGCTGCTAGAGGGCATCACGCCTGAGGCGTGGAACAGAAGTGTGGTGGTGTCGTTCTTCAAAAAGGAGACAAAACCTTATTGAAGAACTACAGACCCATCTCACTCCTGAGCCATATCTACAAGCTGTTTTCAAGGGTCATCACGAATCGTCTCGCACGTAGGTTTGATGACTTCCAGCCTCCTGAACAAGCCGGTTTCCGAAAAGGCTATAGTACCATAGACCACATACATACGCTTAGGCAAATTATACAGAAGTCCGAGGAGTATAATATGCCTCTATGCTTAGCGTTTGTGGACTATGAGAAGGCCTTTGATTCGATCGAAACTTGGGAAGTGCTTCAGTCTCTGCAGCGGTGCCACATAGACTATAGGTATATAGAGGTGTTGAAGTGCCTTTACAATAACGCCACCATGTCGGTCCGAGTACAGAAGCAGAACACGAGGGCGATTCCACTGCGGAGAGGTGTGAGACAGGGAGATGTCATATCTCCGAAACTGTTCACAGCGGCATTGGAAGACGCCTTCAAACTTCTGGAATGGGAAGGAATCGGCATCAATGTTAACGGCGAATACATTACACACCTCCGATTTGCCGATGATATAGTCGTTGTGGCAAAGACGCTGGACGGTCCTTTGGCTGTTAATGATGACGAAAAAAAAACATACAGTCGAATTGATAACCTCCTCCTTTTTTGAAGTCGGCTAAAAATAAGACGTATATCGTGCCGCCAATTAAACTTAATGGCACTCCTTTAAAACAAGTTCAGAGCTTCAAGGACCTGGGACATTGGGTCACAGAGGAACTTAAGGATGATCTTGACATTGAGAGGGAGCGTAGAGCACTGTGTATCAGGGATAATATGCTGTACCGAAGGTTTGTACGTTGCACCAAAAATGTTAAAATAGCGCTTTTTAAAGCTTACAGCCACTCACTTTACACGTGCAGCCTTTGGACGATTTATACCCAAAGAGCATACGGTGTCCTTCGCATCCAATATAATGATGCGTTCAGGGGGCTGATGGGGCTGCCACGTCCCTGCAGCGCATCCCGGATGCTAGCAGCGGCTGAAGTAGATAGCCTGTCGGCCATTATTAGGAAACGCGTCGCGTTCTTGCTGCAGCGAGTGCGGGGCAGCGCCAACAGCCTCTTGAAGGCGATCGCGGCGAGACTGGACGCGGACAGTGCTGTTATGCAGCACTGGAGACGCGTCCATCTCGTCAAAGACACTAAAGTTAGCTATAATAATTTTAATTCTAATAATTTAATCAATTTAAATTTAATTTTACTGTACTAACATACTTTTTAAGCTTTCTTTGTTACTAACACTATATGGACCCTAGTCCGTAATAAACATTTTTTTTTAATACATACCTGGGTTTTTCTGTTCAATTCAGAAATTCTTAGGGTAGCCCGGAGTTTGGAAGTTAGCGGTGCTTCAAGCTGTTGGTCCTGCGCCTGATCTCTCCCTGGTCGTGTCAGATTGCTGTCCCATCGGACTATGAAAGTGCAAGGAATAGAGAGTGCACCTGTATTTGCGCACACACTTGTGCACTAGAATATGTCCCACGCAGTCGGTTTGTCGTTGTGACTGATCACCGTAGACGAAATCGGCTAGGGGGACTATTATCATATTATTGTTATTTAATATCATGCTATAATCCATTTTCTTTAATGCCTCAGGATATATAATGAACCGATACTTAATGCTCATATTATTATAATGAACCGTTATTCTGTTATTATATAGTAATCGTTTGTTCGATTTTTTCCCAAACATGGCCATTAGGATCTCTCCATAGCATAGAGGAATCTTCAAGCTTATTTTTACTTCGTGCTTATTTGCAAGTTAAATGTATCAAAATTGAGCTACCTTTTTTCAATCACTTTTGTGTCCATCGCCACCGCTTTTCATTGAGAAAATGATCACTAATTAACGAAAATCAAACACCATATTGACATTGATTGATTCAAAAATTCCCTGCCTACTAGTTCCACGATACTTGTTGGTTTGTTTACGCAAATAAAACAATTTACTGATATTTTTCGATACTCTACCCGTGACCACGAACGCTGCAAAGTGTTCGAAACTTCGGGATTCAAATTTAATAAATTTCCTGAAGCTGAGACGTTCCTAGCGTCACTTTTTAGGGTTCCGTAGTCGAATAGCAAAAAACTGGCCCCTTATAGTTTCGTCAAGTCTGTCTGTTTTACTGTCCGTCCGTATATCACAGCCACTTTATTCTCTAACTATAAGCATCTAATTGTTGAAATTTGATAGGAAGATGTGTCCTGTTAACCGGTTTACGATTCTTATACAAAAAAAATAAAAAAAAAATTTAATGGGGGGCTTCTACACACAAAACTAAAACCGCGTGTGGGGTGTTTATGTATAGGTCTTTTAATCATAATAATCATAATAATATTCATAATCATCATTTATTTGCAAGAACACAGTACATGTTAAGGTGTTTAAACATAAAATACGTTCAGTGCATTCAGCCAAAAATAATAGCATGCAAATATTAATAAAGCACAGTCAAAAATAAGTTTAAATAATTATTTTACATGTCTCAATTACAATTACAGAATTATGATATAGCATATATTATTTTAAACAATTTATATTAGAGTCAAAAAAATCCTTAATACTATAGAAACAATGTTGTAATAGCCAGTTAGTCAATTTGCGTTTAAACGATTTTTGGTTGTCAATCAATTTAATATCATCTGGAAGACTATTGTACGACACAATGCCCATATTTAATACATTTTCCTCATAAATTTGTTTGTGGCAAGAAGGATGGTATAAGCGGTACATGACTCTCGCACGAGTCGGTCGCGGATTAACGTCAGATCGTTTTTTCCAATATTCAGGATGGGAGAACACAAACACACACAAGTCCCTTGTATACATAGATGGCAAAGGAAGTATCAGAATTTTTTTAAAAGTAACTTCTTACAGCTGGCATCAAACCTTGCATTGCCGATTGCGCGTATGCATTTTTTTTGGATTTTAAATACCTTGTTTACAGAATTCCCCCAAAGTATCAGCCCGTAACTTAGAACTGACATCATTATCATAGGGTTTCCTAAAACCGTTTACTTTCCAAAGTGGTAAATTGGGTGTCCTACTCCTTCTTAACTTCTAAACTAAGCGAGTGTAAATTTCGAAAAAATATGTAATGTAGATCTTAACAAATACTTTCATAGAAAATTGGTTTGGACGGGATCGAACTAGTAGTTTTTGAAATAAAGCACATTTTCAACAACCTCAATCGTAACTTTGTTCTTCATACAAAAACTATAAAAAACAAAGTTATATTTTCTGTCAACAAAATATTGTGGTATTTTAAATAAGTGGAAGTAAGTGAATTCCCTAATTCAGATAAATTTGTCGCGGAACTTCAGTGCGCGAGTGCGACTCGCACTTGGCCGTTTTTTTTTAATTATGAATTTGTTCTCCTATGTGAAAGAAAGATGCTTTAATACATTAAGATGGCACGGAGTACATTAATAGGGAGGGAAAATAAAAGTAAAGCATCAAAAGTGACGTCAGAAACCACTTAGTTTGCTGTTGACCTATCTATGACCGGACACAGTTGACGCACCTTTACACACTGCGAATTTATCAGCGATGCAGAGTCGATGAAGTCGCAAAATGTCACCATTAACCTACTACTACTTTTAGCATTGATACAGACGCGATGCTAGCGCGCGTTAGTATTGATGCAGAAACTGGCAATTAAACTGTAACAATGCTGCATCGCGACTGTATCGATGCTAAAGAAACAAGAAGTTAGCTGAAGAATGACAGGGATGCCTAACGGCCGTTCCCTACATCCATTCTTACTGTGGTTTTGCCCTACTCGAGTTAGAAATGGTTATCTACTTTTAAGTTTCTTTTTGAAGTGAAAACTTCTTTAGCGGCGTTGAGCACTTTTGTGGGATGGGGGAAAAATGTGAAACTCGCGTCAGGACACGTGACCTGATCGAAAAACCGTAAGACGGTTGGCGAAATTATGGATGTAAGTTGATTTTTCTGAGAGATAAACTTTTTAATGTAATTTAATATAATATAAATTGTAATGTTTGTGTACGATAGCGCAATAAATAAATATTGTATTCTATAAAAATATTATATTATTATTATTATTGTATTATTATTATTATTATTATTGTATTCTATCACAAAAATGATAGTACTTTTATATTGATAATAACTATTCCAAAAAATCAAAAATGCACAACGTTGATATTCAAGTTTTCACTTCTGCCGGCACTCCCGGAGTGCTTTCACAGTTTTTTTCTATAAACCAGTAGGATATCCTATCTCTGGATGCTTCTTGTCTATGGGAGTGCGGCTTGCTTACTGGGGATAGGCATTTATATGATATTGACATTTTATACTATTTTTAATCTGAATGTTAGTCAGTTTGACTAGTAACCTCAGTATTAAATCCTAGGATTTTGGAGATATCACTCTGGTACACCCCGGCAAATTACTAGTTTTAAATGTTTCATTGATATATTTATGTGTAAGTACTGTCTGCTCAGAAGGTTAAGATGGAAACTAACTGTCCAGTGGCATAGATGTTCCTTTTCCAAAACACTGCTGGTGCTGCTTTCAGGTCGCCCAGGACAGCAACGTTAAAGCGGGTACGTAGGTAGGTGGCGGATCCCACTTCCAGTCTAGCAGACTCACCAGACTGATCATAGAGACGGATAAAGGTGTCTTGACAGTAGAGGGAATAAAGAACAACACGGACGGATGATATCTGATTTATTAACGTGGTATTTAAACATAGACAGGAGTGCCGCCGGTATGAGTTTGCTATAGACGGTGCTGGAGTCTGCTATATAGGTCACTGACGTGTTCGTGGTTGTAGAATGTACGATGCGCCTCGTACAATTTAAGAGAAACATATAAGTTTCGGGTGGCGAACAATACTAGGTACTAGGCACAGCTGAGTGACTGGGAGGGAACCCGATGCTTTGCATAGCATTCGAAAACCCTGAAATAATTCCAATAGCATCATCATCTCTGCCTTTGTCCATGGAAGGTAGGCTTTTTGCTGTGACTGAAATAATTAAATAAAAGAAATCAGTATGACATGACAACAACCAGTATCGAAGTAAATTTAATAACCGTATTAACTATTTGTTTGTGAAAGTACAATGGAAATACTCACTGCAGTAATTTTATGGAAACAAAATAGGTAATCCTTGAATACATCGTTTATACGCTGGACACATTGTTTTTTATAAGCAATCCGACTGATAGCATTCTGAAGCGTTTGCGAAAATTAACTGAAATGATCACTTTCTCATTTTATTTCTTTTCAATCGGTCGTTTTGAATTTCATAATTTATAAATATTTATTGCGATAAAAATTATTCATCATTCGGATTCGGATTTCATTTCATCTTTATGAATATTAAAAATTCCATCAATTCACAATAGAAAATTAATTAATTAGGTATGTACATAGGTAAAAAAAAATTATTATTTTCAACTTACTATATAAATATTATCATGAGAAATATCTTGAAATCTTTGACGCGACGTAATTGAGAGTGTTTTCTAAAACTGCGTTATTTGAAACGTAAGGGAGAGCTTGGATAATGCGGCCTATCTTCTGCACCACCTATTTGTAATATAGACATTGTTTATTGAGGTCGATAGCTGGTGACAACATTTCGAGGATAGCTGTCTAAACCTGTTCATGCATAGCGCATTTCGAAAAAAGTCGTAGGATGTAAGGGGTCATGTTTTGAATACATTGCTGGTACTATTTATTTTGTAAAAAAAAACAATACATTTATTTTTGATAATAATAAATAACACTATTTAGAATTGATTACTGGATACTTAAATATATAACTAGCGGTCCCCCGCGACTACGTCCGCGTGTTTTAAGTTTGCTCCCCTCCGTTCGTCTCCGTACGTTTTGTAGCCTCAAGCCAAACAAATTTTTTCATGCCGGTCTAGTAGTTCCTAAGATTAGCGCGTTCAAACAAACAAACAAAAACTCCAGCTTTATAATATTAGTATACAATTTTGCTCTAATTACAGGCAACATTATGTATTTAAGTTATAGAACATAAGTTTCAAATCACCCCCTGTTTGGGTCTGAGACTTTTGCAGTCATTATTTTCTCAATTTCCTTATGCCTAATCTTTTCAACTTCAGTTAAGGAATATTCGTCGAATAAAATACAATACGCCTAATATGAAAGCGTCACCTATATGTCAGCAATCATTATAAATGCCATTTTAAATCAGTTGTTTTATACTTATTTCTTCGGATAAGTCTTATCTGGCGTTGGTTGGTTGTTGGTTGGAAAGCCGATATTATTCAAAGAAAACTACGATGAACACTTCTCGTCTTAAACAGACGACAACTTTAATAAAATTATCATAACTGCAGTTCATCCAATTTCTTGCGCGGGCGGTCAGACTTATTGCATTTCGAAGGAGCGCCGCTCATTCCGTTTATTAAAGCGCTAATCTTAAGCAAATAAACTATTGATCCGATTTAAGTCGCGGCTGAAACCGAGCCTTTAAGGCGCGAGCACACAGATAGCGTATAATCTATCAAGTAGGAAATTGTAAAACTTTGTTTAAGAGAGCCGGTAAAAAGACTTGAAAAGGCTTATAGCCTTGGATGAGTGGTTTATTCGTCCAAGCTTATAGCATAGTTTGAGTGGTGCGATAAAAGTGAAACCGGTATCCTGCCTTTTCGCAGACGTTTTTTTTTATTACTTTCCAACCAACGTCTCGCTAATGATTCACTTGCAGTGATTGCTAAATATTTATATGACATAGTAAAATTATAGTTTTATTGGTACAAAACGTTTGGAGCATTTATCATTTGTCAAATCTTTTAGCAGTCCACACCACTATTAAACGAATAACGTTTTTTCAGGGTTACAGTTACCTTTTCATAAAAAATAATAATAGTATAAGTTTTTATTACTTTAAGTAAAAATATTAGGTATAAAAGATTTTACTTACAATTGGTAAAAGTAAAAAATATTTTTTGTCAGTTGAAATAAAATAAAAAACATGCTTGTTCATATGCTGGGTAATTTTTTGCGCCTATTATTTACCTAAACATCTTGTGCTTATCCACCGCCTTCGTTGTGCGGTGAGCCTTAAAACTGTCCGCTTAGGAGCGCCATGAAATTTTCCGGACTTCCGCTAGGAAGCCGGATAAACAAAGTTACCGCCACAACGCTCAGCCCCGCCCGTAGGGCTAGGGGTGTGTTTCTACGGCTCCATTCGAAAAAGGAAATTATACAGGGTTTAACAAAATCAACTGCATTCCTTCTTGGTGGTGATTCTGTTGCTAAAATACAACAACTTTTTGTATGGGACCAATATCGAAATCCCAAATAAATATTTGACTTCTCCATACAAACATAACTCCATCAGCTGATCGGCACTCTAGTAAGGGCAAGTGAAATGTTTTTTTGGGATTACGATGTTGGTCCCATACAAAAGTTGGTGTATTTGAGGGTCAGAATCAGCCCCAAGAAGGAATGCAGTTTATTGTATTAAACCCTATATATTGTGATCTTTCCAATTGCAAAAACTGAGGTTTTGTAGCGCCATCCCAGTTCGGAATGCAATGCGTAATATAATTACTGTGCCAGAAAAATATATATTCGGTTAAAGAAGATGTCTTGGAGAGTTGTACCTATTATTACAATCAGGTAATACATGTTTGAATGTTTAAAAAATACGATATCTACCAATACCATGTTCCAGGTTACCATGACAACCCCGATCTATAATGAGGCCCAATTATTTAATGTGCGATAAGTCACCAATCGAGACAACACTGGATCTTTTGTCGATAACCCCAAAACATGTGTATTTTTTTAAGAGTAAAGTCAATAACCGGATGCGAGTTGTTGTTTATGCCCAAACCAGACATGGTGTTGACAGATTCCTTTGCAATCACAGAGCAACTCGAGCCAGTCATTTTCAGCAGTAGCCTTGACATAAAAGTCATTTCTGCAAATAGGCCCGTGGGGGGCACTTTTACACGTCTCAATTTAAACCCTACCACAGCTTCGGGATAATTGTGGGCTAGTGTAACTCAGTCACTATTGTCCATGCATTTTTTCAAAAGGTTTACAATGTTTGTGGTCATCAGCCTCCCAATATTCACCAGTTTAAACTTAGGCCGTGTCTTGGGCACACGACATATTATTTTAGCGTTTGAAATGTCAAATTTGAATAGGTCATTTATTTTAAAATCAAGTTTGACCCCTAAATGCTACTTATTGCTGTACTTGAAAAACATCGACTTTGGCGGGAAGTTTGGTCACCGAAGTAGAGCTCGTAATAAAAAAATATGCGCCAGTCAACACACTTATTGTCGTGGTTTCGTATTAAGGAATTTTCTTCTTTGTGTTTCGAATACCAGACAACGATTATGACGGGGGCGTCTCCCATAAATACTTAAATACAAATGATGTAAATATCCATGACTTGGGTAAAAATGTGTGCTGACGTGCTCATCACACAAACATTTGCACTAACCACTTCACCAAACGCTTCGTCCTAAGATTCTCATGTTTATCGTAATTTATCTTAAAGATGAACACACATCCCTAGCGGAGAATAAACGTCTTCTGAATGAGTCGTGCTCAGCGCTGTACTTTAAAATAAACTTCGTAGTCGCTCGTGGTCACCGAACTTGTAACTGAGCTCCTACTGTGGTAGATTCCTGATTTTGACCCTTGGTGATCTCACTCAGCTGAGTAAGTTTTGAAAATGGAGTTCTTCCAGAGTAGAGCATCTGATTTAAGTGTGCTTATAAGAAGTGACTTAGCTATATCCAGATGGCTTTAATTAGAAACATTGCTACCATATTATTCATTGGAATGAATTTTTAGGTAAACGAACAGGGTCTCTATTTTTTAATCATCAATCTGTCGAAATGCCTTGTTCATTTCAGCAAAGTGTGGACAACTCAATTTTGTAATTATTCGTCTATATTTAGCGCGATTTTCGTTCTCTTTTAAATTTTTTACGAGTTGATTAAACAATGGGGCTCGTCCAATTCAGACGCGTTATTTAATATTTTATTTCGCAGTTGCAATTACCGTAGTCTCGGTAGACTAAATTCAACGAATTACAAAATCAATTTAAAACATTCCACACATCCGATGGAACATTTTCGACGAATAACCGAATGTTCAAAGCTCCGCTGCACACGTGGGCTCCGCTGCAAAGGCGTGTCTCTGCCCGCACGCCGTGAGGTAGGCACAGTAAGCCCATCATTCACCACATTACAACTAATGTCGGGCTATTTTATATTTTTATTTTTTATTTGTAACAAATTACAGATTGTTAGTTCGTTGTTGAAGCTCTCTTTTAGGTGTGAAGTTGTAATCCGTACAGAAAAATCAGTGTAAAGACTCCACTGATGAATATGAACAACTTTTACTATGGGGGCAGTAGTGAAATCGAAAAAAAACAGCTGTTCCATAAATTTTGACCGTCGCCAATTGAACTTTTGTATGGAACAGATGTTTTTTTTATCGATTTTACTATTGCCCCCATAGTAAAAGTTGTTCATATTCATAAATGGAGTCTTTACCCAAAATTTCGGTACTGATGAAAAGGTAACACTGTATAATATCTGTGCTAGAGTGCTTCGCTACTTCTTGGTATAATCCCTCATGATATTTAATTCTAGTGTTAAAGTTTTGAGATACCTATATGCAATTACATTTAAGTATAGTAATGAGCTGAGTATAAACTGTTTTAAATAATCTGTGCACTGGTATACCCCAGCCCTGCGTTGTTGAAGACTTGGGATCGGAAATTTTATTGGGACGTGTATGAGTGCTAGCAATAGCCTATGTATTTTTTTATTTTATTTTTATTATTTATACAACAATTTATTAAAGTGTGGATCTTATTCCCTGGGAACTGTCTGTTCTCTATCAATCACAACATTTATTTTCAGGTACCTATCGAACACAGAACAGTATACAGACTCATAATTTTGTTAGTAACCAATGAAATAAAATACTTACTTAATAAAAGTTGTCTAATAATGAGTGTAGGTTGTTGGGCCTACCTCACAAACATTTGGACACGAATCCAGTGCTTCAGCATCGGAGAGTCCCACCTGTCCGCAAAAACATTTATTTATGCAATACAAAAAAAAATAATACTTGTAATATAAACGTACAGAATGCATGAAATATTCTTTCCTCTTCTCTCAGACCTCTAACGGGCTCCGGGCCTACCGCTTCTGCTCACCATGTGTGAGTCAAGCGACATCTGGAGATTAAAAAAGTGTCAACATCCTCGTTGTTTGAGGGAAGACAAAAAGGCCGACCGGGAGTCGCGAGCGAAACGACTGACGAAATAAATCGGATGCCTCCGAATTAGGCACAAGTGGTTCTTATACTGCTTGCACAGCATCGCACAGACACAGTCATATTTATTAGTTTTAATATTTTCTTGAACACGCATAGCCAAGAACAGCAGCCTCTTGCTGATGTATTGGAGGAGTATTGTAGATTAAGTATAGTATTTTCTGAAAATAGCGCGTTTAAACAAATTTACGATCCGATGTAGATTGCAGTATTTCCTGAAATTAGCGCGTCTAATTAAATTGCCACATTGACCTAACTTTAACTACCTACTCAGCAATGTTTTATTGCTTGGGATACCAAAAAACCTTCACGCGTTTATATCGTATTTTTAATTATTTTATGTTTTGCTAGTAGTTACGGTACTCTTATTGTTATAAACATTTGTGATTAAAATACATCGGAATTTCTCTTAAAATAACCTCCTCCTTTTTAAGTCGGTTAAAAAGGATTTACAGAATAAGAAAATTGTTACGGCTTGCAACACAGAACAAAAACTCTTAGTGGAAGCTATACGCCTAAAAACGCAACTCAATGTATAGTTTAGCCGTTTGGCACACTCATGAGAGGTCAAAACAAAATTTTCGAACCGAAGTACCGAAAAATCTTCGGGAAGAAAGTAATTTTGAAATAGTTTCATTTAGTATTTTTAGGGATTTTTTCAAAACTTTAAATTGACACAGTTCGAATTCAGTTGCGTAGTTTAAAGATTTTAGCATAATACTTTTTTTTAATTCTTTATTGCACTGACAAAGCTAAAGTACAAAGGGCGGACTTAATGCTTAAAGCATTCTCTACCAGTCAACCATTGGGTGAAACAGAAACGATTGAGGCGGCGTAAAATTACACATAAAAGCAACAAATTAAATTTAAACTACTAATATACTTACATAAATAATAATAAATAAACATACTTGAATACATACAATTATCCACACATAGGCTAACAGAGATTAATAAAGGGGAAACAGAGAAGGACAAACCTTATCAAGCATCACGTGGTATTCTTACTGAGAAAAAGCTCACGAATAGACTTTTTGAACGAATACTTAGACGATAATTATACCGTCTTGCCATAAAAAATGTCACAAAGAAAAAAAAAATGCAAATAATATTTATTACTTTTACAGTGTATTCGTTTTATACATAAAAATAAAACAATTAAAAATATAAAAAAACTTATTCGAAGTGGTCTCCATTGGCTGCAATACAGTCCTTTAAACGTTGAGGCCAGTTATCAATAGAAGGACGCACTCTTTCCATGGGAAAAATCTTCACTGCCAATCGTATGGATTGTTTTAGGGACTCCCAATTATCATAGCGTTCAGAGCAAGCCGTACTCTCTAAAACTGACCATAAATCATAATCCAGCGGATTAAGATCGGGACTAGACGACGGCTAGTCTTCAGCTCTGATGAAGTCCGAAACGTTCGCTTCTAACCAAGACTGCGTGGACCGAGCTTTATGACCCGGCGAGTCTTGTTGGAAAGACCATGCTTGGTTATTGAACATGGTGTTGTTAAGGGGCTTAACTACCTTCCTAAGAATGGTATCTTAATACACTTGTGCCGATGTTTTGATACCTTTTTCATAAAAATATGGCTCAGTCACTCCTTCATAGCTAACACCCCACCAATCCATCACTGAAGTCGGGTATTGCCCACGTTGCACTCTGCCGACTAATTGGGAAGCTTCCTTAGAAGTTTGAGCATAGGTAAATACGGTCATTTTGTTTGTTAAAATGTTGCTCAATTGTAAAGATTTTCTCACCCGTAAACATTTTTTTTCTGTGACCTCCCTTTGCGTACCGCTTCAGTAGTTTTTTTCGATTTGACCACCCTATCTTTTCTAAAATTATCAGTTAAAAAAATACCAGTGCGTCTTATAGGCTGCAAGTCCTAAGTCATCTTTTAAAATACGTGACATGGTTCTGGGTGCTATCTTCATCTCCCGAGATAAAATCTTTTGCTTTCGGACAGGATTTCTGCGAATTCTCTCCCTTACTGCTTTGACTACCTTTTTCGTACGAACGTTACTTGGACGGCCAGATCTTTTTCTGTCACAAACAGAGGATGTCTCATTGCACCTATTGTACCTATTGATATCGGTACACAAACATTTGACTAATACCAAGCGTATGGAGAGTTTTAAAAATTGCAATTGGCTCCATACCAAGTTTGTGTAATGCAATCACAGCGACTCGGTTCTCTTTATCACCCCACTCCATTTTAATATCGCAAAATACTAAAAAATGAATTGGCGCCTATATTCGAGAACACAATGAGCAATCGTATAAAAATGACAGATTCCAAATTCAAATAGATATTAAATCTCTCTTATTTTTAATTGTAACATTATTAATGGCCAGTCTGTGTATATTCCACCGAAATTTTGTTAAAACCGCGAGATTACTGGTAGATAACAATCAGTACATTACGAAGATAGATACAATCTACGGTTTTAAATTCGCAAGATACCAATCTGTCGATTTATTGTGAACAAGCTTGATATGGTTTAGAATTTACTGTTTTATTGGTACTTACATTTAGACCTAACACAAAAATTATCATTTATCCTTCACCTTTATCATTGACCTGACCCACAATGATTTGTCAATACAGTTTACTTTTTAATGGACGAAGTTCGTTACAGTTCACAATAAATCGACAAATTAAAATTGAACGGATTTGAAACCATTAGATTAGATTATCACGTGGTTTTTACAATATGGCGACGGTGACACATCCTTTGGACATCCTTTGGACATTCCTTCGGACATTACCACACATCGCCATCTAGTCCCAAGGTGAGCTACTCAAAGCTTGTGTTATGGGTGCCAGACAACGGATATAATACTTAAATACTTTTTTTTTTGTAAATACATACATGATATACATACAAACATACAGCGTGAAGCGACTTTGTTTTATACTATGTAGTGATCATACTTTTATTATGTTTTTTTACATGACTCGATTAACAGAATCCATTAAAATGCACAACTAATATATTGCCAATAATTCAAAGTACTTCAAAATAAAGTATTCCAGTCATTTGTGGTGTTTTTTAGAAAAACTTGTGTTACTAATTTTCAAGCTCGTCCTGATTTTGAAGTTAATTAGAAATATATTAAAATCCGTCGAACTTTCAAGAGCATTCAAACCCACTTTCATCTCTTGATAAAGAAGAGCTTTTGGCCTCAAAGACGTTATTCAATGAGCATGAAGATACATGAGGGTCTAACGAATCGCTGAAGTACGTGGATGTTCAAGTAACGTACCTGTTTGTTTGGACCTTATACATATTTATGCCACGATATTTTCTTAACGTTTTGAAAGTTTCTTTTCATCCGATTATCGGTGTTTGATGTTTTAAATGCGGGGATTTCTTATTTTTACTTACTCTTAAAAGACTTCCCATATTTGTTTCCATATCAGGCACGAAGTATAGATCACAAGTGACCAAATTCATTTCAAAGTACTTAACTGAACAACGTTCGTTTAAGAGGTATTGATACCCTTATTTTTCTGTGTTTGAATTAAGAATTATCGCCAATGTTAAATGAATTGTTTGCTAAGTCTAAATGCAAAATTTTGGACGTGAATATTGCAGAAAAATTAAACTTTCTGCAAGTTTAGCTTAGTTAAATGAAAATTTGAGTAAGACTACTTCTAAAATATGGCCAATGTCTTCAACCTAAAAACTAAAGCTGCCCTGAATATTAAATCATTGACGTCGAATTAGTTAACAACAATAATCAAATTGCTCGCTAAAAATAAGTTTAATGTTCCCTTGTGCTTTCGGCTTATCTTTAAAATTGGACTCTTTTTTTTTCTTCTGCGATCAACTGAGACTTGACGTCAAAAGCAAACTACAATGTATGCGGTCAGTCGTAACCTAATTAAATGGCCTAATAAAAAACAACAAAGAATCGAAGACACTTCTGAAATGTAAAATGAAAATTAACTTTACACATAAACTGGATTATATGAAGAAGTAATAGGAGCAAAAAATTAAAATAACCAATAATTACTTCTAAATGATTTTAATTTACAATTATTAAAAATAAATTTATTGTTATTTTCTAACAAAATAAATTGAACCAGCAATGTATTACAAACAAATGAATCCTGCCATCTAACTTGACACTGTAATTTATTACAACGGGTTAGAGATTTCGATATACATTGATGTAAGTCATGTCATGTCATTGTCTCTACAATGTATGCGGTCAGTCGTAACCTAATTAAATGGCCTAATAAAAAACAACAAAGAATCGAAGACACTTCTGAAATGTAAAATGAAAATTAACTTTACACATAAACTGGAGTATATGAAGAAGTAATAGGAGCAAAAAATTAAAATAACCAATAATTACTTCTAAATGATTTTAATTTACAATTATTAAAAATAAATTTATTGTTATTTTCTAACAAAATAAATTGAACCAGCAATGTATTACAAACAAATGAATCCTGCCATCTAACTTGACACTGTAATTTATTACAACGGGTTAGAGATTTCGATATACATTGATGTAAGTCATGTGAGATTATAACTTTGGATAATTATTACTCTGAGATGAAGCATTTTGGAGCGCTATGACCGGGTGAATATAACTATGTATAATCTGTAGAATCGTGAATCAAAATGTATGCCTCTATTACAGGCCACTGCACGCTGAGGTTGTAAAGTGAGTTAGGATGTTGGTGTATGTTTACTTTTAAATCCATCAATCCACATAAGGTAGATATAACTATGGAAAATCTTGTAATAATACACATAAGTCTTACGACTACCTATGTATGCATTGCATACATTTTATATCGCTTAATTTCAATTCCAATTTGTAATTACCCCAAACAGTCAAAGCACTGATGTTTTTCGTTTTAAGAGAATCCTAATAATCCTGTCAATACTTAAAACCGAATCCGCTGAGCAACGCGCGCTTGTGTCTCCTAACGACGTGATGTTTTTTTCGTTTTCTGCATGTGACAGTCTGACTACAGACAGACAGACTGGGTCTGCGACCAATAAAGCTAATTGCCGAATCAGCGCGGCTCCCACTCGGCCACTTATTTGATATGTCAGGCGAACAGAAAGAGGGCATTCACCAATAAACGGCAGAGCAGAACTAAGCAAAAATAAACATTATGAAAAGCTTTTCACGGAATTGCTTTTCTATGTTGCCTTCAGGTTTGTTCGCTTTGACTCTGTTTTTAAAGTGCAATACTTTGAAGAGCTTTTATTTTGATTGCCAAAGGATTTTGAACTGGACACATAGAGAGTGTCGTATTGCAGTGTTGCAGCTACCGAACTTAATTACACCTACCTTAAAGGTACTTATTGGAGTTGTGTCTGAAAAATTAAACCTTTAAAGGGGTTGTGTGCGCGGCATAATCGATAGGGATCGTGTCAGCTAGGCCAGGCTCCACGCTGAGTCCCAACGTGTCCCGCTGTGAGGCGAGCTCGAACCTAGAGCATCCGACAAGGTCAGACAGACCAGAAAATTTTGTTGAAAACCGGATAAAAATCGGTATAAATCTGATGCGAATGATCTAAAGATAGACGCGTGTTGTGTATAAGGCGGCTTCAGATTTTTTTTTAAACAGGACCTACTTAGGGTTATAAAGAAATAAAAAAGCGCTGCATTAGATGCAGCGGTGCAGCACCTGCAAATTATAGATTGTCTTTATCTACCCCCACCTCACTTGGAGTGCTATGCTCCAAGTGACGTCAAAACTAGACCCATCTAACAATGAACGTCACAGGCTCAAGCTATCAAAAATTATATGCATTGTTAAGGGTACCCGTAAGTCGTAAGAGAACGTGCGCTTTCCTTTGCATTCATAACTATGAACTGTAATAAACACACGTAAGATTATTTTATAATATATTTAGCTACAAAAACCCGCTGCCGGTCGGCGCTGCTCTTTCAGTGAGGATTGACTCCTAACAACACACAAATATTTTTGATAGCCTGAGCCTGAGACGTAATTCTGGAACTTGGTGTTATTAGTGTGCTGGCTGTTCTCCCTGAAATCGTGTACGGGGTTCAACAAACATGAGAGAAAAAACTGTGTGTAGTGCATTGTGAAACAACGCCCGCTCATTGTGTGCGCCTTAGCGCTTAGCGCTGCGCTGACTCATGGCTGATCGGCTTAGCGCCGAGCGAAGCGAGCGAGCGAGCGCGGTACGCACACACGCGCCAATCAACCCATGAAACAACAGTGCCTTCGCCCGAGCGTCCGCATTATGAACATACACATAAAACACTTTCGCTAAAACATTTACAAAACAATCATTCCGATACCAAATCTGGGACACCGTTTATATTTTTATAGCTCGTTATTCGGCAATTAACAATAGAATATGAATGTGCTCGAACATGGGATTATCATAAATCAGAGGGATCGACCGGGACGTGCTCCAGCCGTTATAGAAAATAGGCCACCCTATGCTCGTGGAGTTTTGTTTTCGCTCGGGCGTTATTAAATTGAGTCGTTTAATGTGGAATTAATGTATGTATTTTCTCAGGGCGCTTTTTCAGGTGCGGGCACATAAGCGCGACGAAGCGTGCGGTGCGTGGCGCTCGATAGCCGCGCACGCGTGTCTGCGAGCTCCAATTCCATCCAAAAACAAATCCTGAAACAATGAACGGCCTGAACTCCACCTCCTTGCAGGCCCTCCCATTATCCTGGCTAAATATCTAGCGACCCGAGAGCTGAAACGCGGAGATACCCTATAAATCATTCGGCACTATTATACGACGTCTTAAGTGCACAATTGTAAGAAGTTAATTGCCATCGCGGCGCAAAAAAGTGACATCGCTAGGAAATCCGGTCATTCCCGGAAAAAGCAATAAATCTTGCCTGGCCGCAGATAGAGAGATCGGGCCGGGGCGGGGGATGCGTACAGGAGAGAGACGGTGGTGCAAGTGGCAGATCGATAGGCGGCGTCCTGCGACCGCATCGCCGGCCCGCCGCCACTCCGCCGCCGAACGCCGCGCCGCACACTCGCGTTCACGTATCGCTGCGCCCCTAGCTCGCACTCTACTCGACTCTACGCTCGCCGCCCGCTCCCGCTGTTTCAGTCGCGATGGAGGTAAGCATTTTTAAAACTTTTTATGCAAATAACAGCGGTATTTCAGCGAACTTAAAAAAATAATTATGCTGCTTTTGAATTTCAATTCTTGTGGCTATTTTTATCTGTTACTGATTATTTCATTGTGGCGTTACTCGCACTTTGTTTTGACTTGTACCTAAATGGAATTTTATTTATTTTTAAAATTCACTATACAATTTTTGACGACGAATCGTTATTGTTCTATTACGGGTTTTCATTAAAACTTATATTTCGAACAATATATAGAAATGTACAATAAAATGGGAATTTCAGTAGGAATATTCAGTTATCTACATGGGGTGTTATGTTTTGGTTACATAATGTAAAATTGTGGTGCGCATCTGTTTAGCGAAGGCGCGGTGTTTGGGTGTGCGCGCCAGTCGGTCGGCAATTTAGGGACCCTCCGCCTTGTACTTTCGTAACTCCTAAGGGCGCGTTCTTTGCGTGTTTTCCCTATGAGGTGTTTAAATAATACAACAAAGGTATCTTTATGTCGAACATACATTGTGAAAATATGTTAATGTTATGTCTCATCCATCTTCATAAAGAACATTGTCTTATCTGAGCCAATTAAAGTTTCCTTTATCAAATGGAATGGGACTCGCGAACGTTTGAGTACATGAATCATTTAATAGAGCAGCTTTATTCGAATTAATTGTGCGTTGAGATATTCGCGTCTGACTGATTATGAAGAACGGCTTAATTAGATGAGTGACAGCGAAGGGCGCGGGCGGGTACTACATAAAGGCGGCTCAAGCCAGACAGAGGGCGAGGGACGATCGTTGCTCCTTGGAGCCCGCTTGTTGCCCTTTGCAACAACAACAACAGCTGTCAACAGTTGTATTTAAAAATATTGTGTTCCAATAAAACGCTAAATGGTTCATGCTACCTACGTTAGCTCGGCTACGTTTAATTACATGTCACGTAATGTTGAATTAACTAACTACCTCGGTGGCGCAGCGGTTGGAGGGTCGCACTTTAAAGCGATGGCTCCGCCAGAGGTTAGATCCCAGAGTCGGGCCAAAAAATGCGTGCCTGGGTATTTCCGTGCGGGAATTCTCGGGGTAGCCCGAAATTTGGAAGTTGGCGGAGTTTCACCCCCGTGTCTCGGAAAGCACGTAAAGCCGTTGGTCCTGCGACTGATCTCTCTCTCTCCGGTCGTGTCAGATTGTAGTCCCAGAGTATGAGAGTTAGAGGAATAGAGAGTGCACCTGTGTTTGCGCACACACTTGTGCACTATAATATGTCCCGCGCAGTCTGGAAGTCGTTGTAACTGGCTATCGTAGTCGAAATCGGCTAGGGGAACTGTAAATGTTGACCTAAAGTAAATCATCTCGGCTCAGGGGCTATAATATTGTATGAAGATCCATTACGGTTCGTAAGTTGTAATGAGATTTTTGGAATACGAGCTCGTATGCAGGCGAGACCAGGCTATAGGTAATGTGGTACCGTGCGCCCATCATTCAGCGAATATTTTAAAATCGAACTAACCACCTTGCGCCGGAAAGAGACAAAGTAGGTATTAATATCTGGGTTACATAGTTTTGCTCGGTATTTTGGTAATAAAAAAACCTACCAAATTGGACGAGGCTTCCGTGCAAATCGAAAAATAAAGCAAAAGTTCTACCAAATTCCCATGAATTATGGGATGTTTTCGCTAGATGGAATCCGAAACTTATAAATCTGGAAAGCTGGAGGAGTAATCCTTATTTTATTGAAAAAAAAATACTCATATAACAAAATTAAACAACAAATCGAATACGCATCACTCGGCTTTGAACCCGGGAGTTTGCGTTCGGTACCCGCCTGCATTACCTACCGAGCTATTATTACGTTATTAGAAATTAACGTAGTACTCGTATAAATATTTTAATCCTTGAAAACAAAGAAAATTAAACTAAGCTCGAACGATTTATTGCTTGGCCAAAACCCGCTTCATACAAAAAAAACATGAAATCGTTGGAACCGTTTTCGTGACCAACAAGAATTGCTCGTTGAAAGTAATAGAATAAAATTAATAGGACACAGGACTTATTTGATGTAACAAAATCTTAAAGGTTTCTTTAAGACAAAATCTTAAACGAATGCTTCCTCCCAAACTTCAAGATTCTTAGGCCACGGGAGTTGCGAGTGTCGTAAATTTTCGAAAAGCGGCATAAACGGCTGTACCTTTTCTCATTACATTGGTTTAGAAGTTTCATTAGACTTGAGAGTATTTGATATCAATTTCAATTAAATACTTTACGCGTTCGTGAAAAATGGGGCAGTGAGTTAAAAAAAATTGAATAAGATTTTTATATGATGTTACAAAAAATGAGTTTTCGGAATTATTCCTGTAGGTATCTCATATACTCTAAGACGTTGCCTTGTACCAAAGTTCCAAATTCAGAATTCACGGAACCCCGTATGTTTGGATTCCCTTGCAAGTGTCGAAATTTGCTGAAATGTGTGGAAATTAGTGATATAAACGGCTGTATCTTTTAATCGAGTTACCCGGGTGCCCGCGTTCGTGGTCGCTTAGTTTAACCACTGAGCTATCGTGACAATGGCGCTGGTGGCGAAATTTACTCTTATTATTCTAATGACAGTTAAGCTCTATTTCAGTGCTTAACAACACAATGATAACATCATTTTCTAAAAATAAAACCTACTTAGATCGAGATTTTTCCTCAAAAACTTTATAGTATAAAATTCCATGAATATCGTTGAAGCCGTTTCCGAGATCCAGAATCTATTTATTTGAGAATTGCTCGTTTATGGTATAGGATTGGTACCTACAATAATATTTGCTGTATTGTACTTGTTCAATTCAAAATGGGGAAATAATTTCAGAAAGATTAAATTGGTGTGTACTTTTGCTTTGTTTAAATGATTTGACAAAGCGTGGCGGGATGGTGGCTGGTGCAAAACTCTAATTTACTAGTGAGCACCATTATATTCACTTCGAGACCACCTAAAGGTGCAAAGGTGTCTTAGCATTTTTCAGACTTAAATCCCTCGCTACACTCAAGATTCTATGTTACCCCAAGCCCATAAAGCAATAGATGCCCTCGCTTCCCTTGTGATTCAAGGTAGCGCCGCGCCGTATGACACCACTTTACGCCCTGAGTGAATAATCTACTTTTATATAGTTTTTTTTTCATATTTCTTAAATATACCAAAAATGATCACTCCATTTGAAACGCTATTGAAAAAAAACATAGGGTAGGGCTTTGAGGTCTTACTGAAACTTTGCTGACATCACTAAGATTATGTTGAAAGAAATAGATATAATGCCATAATTATATTATGGAAAATAATATTTTTTATATCTCATTCAGTTTGTGTAACAGCATTATTATATTTCTTATTATAAATGCTAATTATAGCAGATAATTATGATAACTGCGCTTGTTTATTAAAACGATAGTGTGGACAAATGAACGTAATTAAATATGTACTTAGCAGGCCATTAGCTTTCAGGGCTTGCAAAACACACGCATGGCTGAACAGGACAAACGAGAGATTATAACTGCTGGCCATTACCGGATCATCTGATATAGGTTATCAATAACTGATTTGGAAGTAATTGGTGACAATTTTAATTAAACAAATTGGCATTATGTATGATATTTTTAATGAGGAATATTATTTTTCCGTAAATATTTCTCAGTCCGAAACGGTTGCGTATATTTTTTATCAAATTTCGTTATGATTGAAGAAAAATGTGAGGATGGGAAGAATACATCAGGCGCCTGATTAGATTTGGGTCGGGCGAGATGAGAAGGATTTGCGAAGACATGGCGTCGCAGACACGCGCGGGAATATCTTCGGGCGTCGCGCGCTGTCGATGTTTTCATATTTTCCCCGATATTCAATCTTTGTTTTTACGCGTCAATCTCATTCATTAATAAATGTTTGTTATGTTATTAAAACATTTCTCGTACATGTATCTGAAGTACCTAGCTACCTTTAACTAATCGTTACAACCAAAGACGACGACATACCTCTAGTATGCATGTACAAAACAGTGAAACGCAACGTTTTGCTTTACGAAAATATAAATCGTAATAAAGTAAATGTAAAATAAAATAAGATATATTTATTTACATAATTATGTGCGCAGTTACATAGTATTCACACACACAGTAGCAGTAGACGTTAACTTAGTAAGTTAAATGAAGTTAGTTATTATGAAAACAAAAAGGTTAAAGAAGTCTTATGAACAGTGCGTTCATGTCCATGTCACAGTCTTTCTAGAGCCTACACCTATCTCGACTATTTGAGCGCTTTCACATAGGCGACTTTAGCAGCGCGGCAGCAGCGCAACTTACGCACGACAGTCGCGCTGCCGATGATTTCATACTACACGGCAGCAGCGGCGCGTAAGTCGCGCGGGTCCGTGCCCCTATACCCATTACCCATTGTAGTGGTAATACTATTCCCGTATTAGAACTGAAATGGGAATGGGTGTAGTGGGACCGACCCAGTCGCGCGACCGACACGTGTAAATCCGCTGCTGCCGCGATGCTGTCGCGCTGATGACGCTCCAATGTGATGGCACACTTACTGACTACCCGGTTATCATAAGAAGGGACCTGTCAAATATGTCACATTATAATAATAAATATTCTTTATTGCACAAGTAAGGACACAAGAAACAATAACATACAGACAAATCATTTGTACAATATTGGCGGTCTCTTCCAAACAACCATTGGGTAGAGGAAACAAGGTTTCTTAGTGAGGTAGAAAGCGGCGTGCAAAAATAAAGCTAATGTTTTAATATTACGCTTTAACAAAATATAGGTACAAAATAAAAATAAAAAAAAAACACATTCCTCCAAACAAATCTCGCAGTTGTCAAGGGTTGCCGCTGGGGGCGGGGGTGTAGCTGCATGTCTTCGGCGGCATATTAATAGCTCATCATTCCATAATGACGAGACCCTCTCGAAAGTGTTTATAGGCCATAAATTACTGGATACTATTTACCGCCTGAGGGGTTATTGATTTTCAATCGGTCAACGGACAAAACATCGAATAAGATGGCTGATTTTTAAAAAAAGTAACTATTCTTATTAGGAAATTAGATAAATCACTTTATGAAAAGGTACATAAAACGTAGCGTAACGGAGTATTTATTATTAAAGGACTTTTACTACTTGTCATATATATACTCAGTAAACTCGGATAAGTAGTTGTCACAAGATATTGCGGCGGAGTATCACACACACATTATAGTACCAACACCTTATGAAAGACACTTTTGTGATAAGTACGAGTTTTCAGTGATTAAAGTTTAGTCGCTCAGAGAATGCTTTATTGACGTTTTAACTTTGATGGAAAAAATCAGTTTGATATTCTTTCCATTAATCTTGAGTCCAAGTTTAAAACCAAAATATTACAAAAACAAGTTTATTCCTTTTCTTATTTTTATAGTGTCCGATCATGATATTGTATACTAAATGAAAGGATAGTTTCGAACTTGCAAATATAAGTAAACATCACTTTGGGTTGTTAAGTGCGCGAAAAAAATACGTGCACACTTTTGAAGAAACTTAAAACAATGTTCGAGTTCTTACTCCTAGTAATTACTACTAAGTCCTATTAAAGAACAACCTAATACCAGTTTATTACGAAACAAACTTACCGATTGAATGTCTTTGTCTTCGAAAAAATATATATTGATTCCTCAGGGTCACTATTTAGTCCATTGAATGAGTCCCTCCAAAGGGGGTCTAGAGTGCGTGAGTTAGTAACGTAAGATATTTCTTCGGAAACATGTCAAGAGTCCCTAGGTAATAAACATACTAAAACCCCGGGACACTAGGAGGAGCCCCGGAGTGGGGGGAGGGGGGGAAAGGGTCCATTTTTTCATTTTTCGCTTAAATCTCCAAAACGGTACATGTTAGAGAAAAACTTTCAAGGTGAAGTTGAAAGGCCATAAAATTATCTACAAGTTGTACCTCAATCATTTTTTTTCTATTCGCCGCCGTTTTCGAGCTACATCCCATGAAACGTGAAAAATTCGAACTCCTAAACTCTCCTAAAGGCTTCCATGGAGGAATGTGTTTTTTTTACCAATTATAGACCTAATTAAGAGCAATCTATCAGTACCGGTCACAAGTTGCACTTTTGAGCTTTTTGGAAGAAAAAAAATTAAAAAGTCAAGTTGCGTAACTACCCTAATATAATATTTTGACAATCAATTCCTCCTAAAGGCTTCCATGGAGGAATGTGTTTTTTTTACCAATGAAAGACTTAATTAAGAGCAATCAGTGAGTACCGGTCACAAGTTGCACATTTGAGCTTTTTGGAAGAAAAAAATAAAAAGTTCAAGTATCGTAACTACCCTAATAAAATTCAATTCCCCGTAAAGGCCTCCGTGGTGGAATCTGGTATTTTTATCAATGATAGACCTAATTATGAGCAATCTATCTGTACCGGTCACAAGTTGCACTTTTAAGTTTTTTGGAAGAAAAAAATAAGAAGATCAAGTTCGGTAACTCAAACTACCCTAATATAATATTTTGACAATCGATTCCTCCTAAAGGCTTCCATGGAGGAATGTGTTTATTTTACCAGTTATAGACCTAATTAAGAGCAATCTATCAGTACCGGTCACAAGTTGCACATTTGAGTTTTTTGGAAGAAAGAAATATTTTTTGATCGATTGATGTGATAAACATGGGTATGTAGTATGGGGAAATTGTTTGAGCCAAAATCATTTTTTACTGCGTGTAACTCAGAAACGGTAGGATATAGGAAAAAAATATTAAGGTACAACTTGTAGATAATTTTATGGCCTTTCAACTTTTCCTAGAAAGTTTTTCTCTAACATGTACCGTTTTTGAGATTTAAGCGAAAAATGAAAAAATGGTCCCTTTCCCCCCCTCCCCCCACTCCGGGGCACCTCCTAGTGTCCCGGGGTTTTAGTATGTTTAATACCTAGGGACTCTTGACATGTTTCCGAAGAAAAATCTTACGTTACTAACTCACGCACTCTAGAACTTTTTATTCAATGGACTAATTTCTATGCATTTGATTTCGTTCGAGCGATATTTACGCGTTGATGTTTTACTTGAATTTAAGGTATTAAACTCGAAATCGAATTACCACACAAATAAGTTCGATTGCCTTAAGAATTGCTGCCCTGATTCTCGCGCCAACCGAATTTATTTAGTACTAGCGGTCCCCCGCGACTTCGTCCGCGCGTTTTGAGTTTGCTCCCTCCCCTCCCGTCGCAGCGTGATGTTTTATATCCTCAAGCCTTTCTCAATGAATAAGCTATCTAACACAGAAATATTTTTTTCAAATCGATCCAGCAGTTCCTGAGATAAGCGCGTTCAAACCAACAAACTCTTCAGCTTTATAATATAATTAGAATAGAATAGAATAGAATAGAAATTATTTTATTTGACACATAAGTTACAATCATATACAAAACAAAACAACAAAAAAAAAACACGGTTATTATAAATATTATTACATATAGACATCAGTTTTAATAGATATATAAAATATATAAATAATAGGTACCTATGTGTCAAAAAGGTCCCCGCTCAGCATAATTCGTGACAGCGCGAGGCATGTCACGATACTGATATTCTGCGGGAACCCCTTTGATATTATACTATATACTATTAGCGCAAGCGCACGTTGTACTTAAGCTGCGAACATTATTTTGGTGCGGAGTTATGTTAAAACTGTGATAGCTCCTAAGATATTTATTGGAATCAAATGATATAAAGGTCAACTTTGTTCCAAATGAAATGCTCATGATGATGAATGTATTTATTTTGATAAGAATAAATACCTGTGTGTATAATACACCTCTAAAAATGATGCATAAAATTTTTACAAATTTATTAACATAAAAAAGTTTGTAGTAAGTCAACCATAAAAGATAGACTTATGCTGTCGCGGACTTTATTATAGAACTTCTAATGCTGAACAATCTTGTCATACATGATTTTTGTGTAACTTTAGCGGTTTCCGCAGCGTACGCAGCGGAAGCTCTCAAAAGGAATATCTTTCTCCCGTTTTCGCAACATTTTTCATTGCTGCTGTGGTCTTGTGAGTCGTATCTTTATGTTATATAGCTTAAAGCCTTCCTCGATAAATGGACTATCTAACATAAAAACAATTTTTCAAATCAGGCCAGTAGTTTCTGAGATTAGCGCGTTCAAACAAACAAACAAACAAACAAACTCTTCAGCTTTATAATATTAGTATAGATGGTATTTCGATTGCGAGTTTTTAGTAATGTATCCACTCCACACGAGAAACTACTATATGCATTGAAATCATGAATCTGAGAAATCATAGAGTATTTTTTCTTAGGCTATGGAAATTCGATCGCTGAACTTTTTTCGTATACGAATTGCGCAAGAATCTGCCCCATTGTGCCCAAATTCTCGTTTCAATCAAACTTATTTCATGTGGTAATTCGATTACGATTCACTGTTTTACCGATCGGAAAACTATTGACGAGAATTGGCCTTAGACCTTAGTCATGATGCCCTACAAGTAATGACCGTTATTTGAGCTTTAATACATATGTACATAAAAACGTGTAAGCCAGCTGGATAAGAAAGAAGTGAACCCGATTCTTGTACTTATTATATGTTTTTTTAAATGCTTGCGCTTAGTTTTTGAAGAAATAAAATACATATAAATATTAAATAAATATTGGACACCAATCACTCGCGTTGCCTTGATCCTAAAGTAAGAAGATAATGCACTTGACACACCCAGACCCGGAGACAGTATAGAAAAATATGATTTCCACATTGTCCCGACCGGGATTAATTAAAACCCGGGACGGCACCTCTGTGTGGCGACTCCTAAAAACCTAGCGTGCTTAGCGACTACACCACGAAGGTCGTCAATTTGTATAAATTTTATAACCTTTTTAACTACCGTTGTTCTCTCTACCCAATGGTTGCTTGCAAAATACATTAATATTATTATTTAGATATCTAGTTCGTTTGTAAAACTTACAGTTAAGTAGCCATAATTCCTTGGCCGAGTGTATCTGCGCGCGCACTGACCCCGCGAGTTAAATTTAGTCCCGCGTCCATCAGAGTCATTGACTGCTGCGCGCGCGTCGACGCGATAGCGCGATATATAGATTAACGGCCTGGAAAAACGGACAGCCGTTTTGCTCGATACCACTATTACACGGTAATATTATCTATACAGTATTACAACTTCATGCAAACGGACGAAACGCGAACTTGGCTTACGCGTCTCGACCTCGGAACACAGCACAGTCGCGAACTCGCGACTTGCTTTTCACACTGCAGTTTAAGACGGGGGCTTCCGGCCGGTTAAGACTCAGTCAAAAGCATTTCCTAATAAATATCCTTTGGACATTCCCACACATCGCCATCTAGTCCCAAAGTAAGCTACTCAAAACTTGTGTTATGGGTGCCAGACAACGGATATAATACTTAAATACTTTTTGTTTGTAAATACATACATGATATACATAGAAAACACCCAGACCAATACAAACGGACATGTTCATGCACACAAATGTTTGTATTGTGCGGGGATTGAAGCCGCAACCCGCTGCGTAGTAGGCGATTTCTCGACCACTACACCAGACGGATCGTCAAATACTATCTTCAGTAATATACTATCTTCAGGATTCTGCAAGTAGGTACTGATTTTGCTGCTACCCAATACTAGGGGAACGCATATTTGAAGGCAGTGTTTACTCGCCACGCCACAGGATCGTCACTAAATATTGTTGCTTTTAATAGAGAAAACCACCCCACTAGACTCTCTACCACATTCTGGTAATCCTGCCGCAGTCATATCTGGTGACCGTTCTCTATCCGCTACCGTGACCCCGCTTCCAGAGCAAAATCTATACTAATATTATAAATCCGAAGAGTTTGTTCGTTTGTTTGTTTGAACACGCTAATCTCAGGAACTACTGGAACGATTCTTTTGCATTGGATAGTTTATTTATCGAGGAAGGCTGTAACTATAAACATAACGCTGTGACGGGAAGGGAGGTCAGGGAAGCCAACTCAAAACGTGCGGTCCCTAGTTTGTTTTAGTATCGATTGAATACAGAGATTTAACGAGATTCCAGTTGTAGTTTTGAATTCAAAGACAGAAAATCGGTCACCCCGATCAACTAACCCAACCTTATTTTAAGTATAACAAGCGGTCCTCCTCCGCAACTCATAAATAAGCTATCCCAATTCCCACGTAAAAATATTTTTTTCGAATCGGCTAGGGTAGTTGCTGAATTTAGCGCGTTCAAACAAACAAACATACTCTTCAGCTTTATAATATTAGTATAATTTAGGTATTACTTAAAAAGATTTGTCCCATATCACTGAAAATCTTAAATATTGAAAGCTAGAAAAGTAATTTATTCTTTGCAAGTCGTTTAATTTATTATCAGTACCACATCCGTGATTATACCTTATATAATAACCTTCTGTAGGCACATTAAATAAGGCTCAGCTAGGTTCCTAATTTATGTTTACAACATCAATGAATTAGGTCTCGTCATGGTACGAGACAAGAGTCATATCTCGAGCACGAACCGCCCGTTAAGTTGCGTTAATATCAGCGCACACGCTTCCCAGAATATTATATTAATAATGCCAAAGCTATCGGGGGCGTTATCACTATTTAGGACATGTACTCACTCGTCTGACCCAATTAAGCCAAGGGAATTTGCATAATTATTCGCTTTGGTAGGTACTTCCAAGGACAGTGGTAAAATTCAATAATGTGCTAGGAAACCGCGTAGGATCAGATAACTGTTAGCCTTTGACATTTAAAACCATTTTGGATAAAGGTCCTTTGTATTTATTTGATTTGATGCCGGTCACTTATACTCGTATAAATCGAAATGTTTTAAAAGATACAAGTTTTAAAAAGCTCAGCGCGCGTAGTCTGAAGCAAAGTTTTGACATTGCGTGTAGACAACTTTCTGATTTTCTGCTGCATCAAATATATTTTTAACATGCCTAGCCATATATTTAATAAATATTTTTAAAAATAAGCTTCATTTAAAAATTATTCTCTAATAAAAATACCAATTTTGTCTCAGCATTGTCTACACGAAATGTCAATTTCTTGCCTCTGACTACGCCCGCAGATTAAGGTATTGTATTAGTGATGTAGAAGATTGCACTTAGTTCTAACCCATAACCATTTGGTTCGATTTCACTGGTTTTATACTGTTTTAAACAAAATCATCAATAGGAGTGAGAAACAGAAATTTACGAGCTTGCTTATTTAAGAATATTCAACACAGCAGAGTTTGTAATTGAAGACTCTTCGTTGTGCAAACAATTGGCGTTAGCGCTTACCAGCGAGGTGCCTGATGGAAACTACTTTCTTCGGAGACGTTTTAAGCCGTCGAACGTGACCCTTTAATGATTTCAACATAGAAATTTAAAAGATGGCATCCTGGGTGCGTATTGCGATTTTGCTCAGACAGTTGAGCAGCTATTGAACGGATTAGCAATTCGTATTGCGGTTTCGCATTATATTGATAATATAATTATACATTATTATTTTATTGATAAAATTCGTTTTCAATGAGTGTGAATTGAATTGCCTGGAAGTTGAACAGATTAAGCAAGATTGCAAAACGCCTTAGAAATAAATTGTGTTAATATAAGGGATTATAAATCTTTTTGTTTACTTTTTTTGATAATGTTTTTGTCCGTCTTATCCTGAGCTGAGTTATTTATTACCACTAAAGCCACTATCTCAATAGTTGCATTTTTATTTATTTATTCGAAACGGGTTAGCTCTTGACTCTAGCCTACACCTAATTGGGCTTAGACAGAGTCGACGATGGAGCGAGCTCACCCAGAAGAACCCTGTTCACTCTGTTTTTGAAAGTTATCGGGTTATATTCCCTTGGTAATATTATACCTGCTTCTATTTAACAATGGGATCCATCTGTTTCATGTAGACAGTATCACTTGGCGTCAACACTCACAGCTTATCTTGCATTCATAAATAAAATAAAATATGTAAAGTTCGGTTACACCATATCACTTTATTTAGCCGAATTAAAATCACATATCACTTAAGCCTAACTTAAACCTTAATTTTCATTTTGGTATAGAGATTGACAGCAATTGACGCTTGTTATAAAGTGAAACGGTGTAACATAGCCTTAAGTGTAAAGCTTTAGCGAATTCAGCCTAGCGAGGTGTTAAGCGAATGTTTTTCTTGGTTTATTTTATAGAGCTTGTGTGTAGTTTTAATTTTTCATAGTCTGCTGAGCGCGCAAAAATTCAAATTGGCAACTATATAAAGTAACACCCTTTTCTTGCTCACTATTGCTAAACATTTACATCTAAAGCTTAATTTCTTCATCGATAGTTATGGTAAAATATCATTACCAGCGGTTGAACAATTACGCATTTTGAAGAAAAAATACCTTTACCAAATGTCAGAATGTCTATTTTATTGACTATTGTATAAGGTATGTATCTTCAGAGCACACACAATCGTAAATATTCAACAGTAGGTAACGACAGTTACTATCGTAAAATAAATTGGGCCTTAGTTCGTCTAACTAACGGTTTGTTAAATGTTCCTAATAGCTATGCTAAATTCTAATCTGAAAATCAAAGTAGGAACCGAGTTCTTTCCATGACTCGAATTCGTGGTAAATTTCATTGTTTAAGAATCTTGAATAGAACGATTCTTGAAACCCCTTTGTTTGTGATCGGCATTGTGATACTCTGTTACCCACACAATTCGTATTTTTTAAATAAAAGTAAACTAAATACGCGAAGATACATAGAGCTCGCGCTCTACAATTTCATGATTGTCACTATCAACCGCTATAAAACTGTGGTATTTTTGAAATTGACAAATAACAATTCAGATTACCTACACATGTAGAGCTAAAGAGTAGTGTTGCCAGGTATCCCAATTTGCGTGGGACGTTCCGATTTTCAAGGGTCTGGGGACGCTTCCCGATTCGTACCTGATCGGGACGCTAAATATCCTGATAAATCAAAAAAAATACGAGGGTCAAACTGAAAGTTCTTAGAACTGGCCACTTATAAACAATATAATAAAAAAAATATTCTTAAATTTGAAAATAGAACTCTTTGCCAATATTACTGAGTATATATTTCATTCATTTGTCATTTGTTTTACGATTTGGCGGCAAATTGAAAATTGTCTGTGTCACGTCAACATGAATTTAACACGAGAAAATTTTCATGCAATGATTTTTTATGATTTTCGATGTCATTTAAGTCAACAAGAAAGTTATGATAGACTACGATTGGCCTTTCACGATGAAGGCCCATCTCGTGCGACTGTTTACAACTGGTTTAATGAGTTTAAACGTGGTCGCACTAATCTCACTGATGATGTACGTGAGGGACGGCCTTCTACGGCGACGACTGAAAATAACATCTGTGTTGTGCGGCGTATGATAGAGACTGACAAAAGAGTGACCTATCAGCAGATTCGGACAAGCTTAGGCATCGGTATGAGTCAAGTGCACAAAATCCTCCACGAACATTTAGCGGTCAGGAAGTTTTGCGCCCGGTGGATACCTCATAATTTGACTAAGGCTCAAAAACTCCATCGTGTGGATTGGTGCCGTAAAATGATTAAAAGATTTAACGGAGGTGACTCAAATGCTGTGTTCGACATACTAACAGGTGACGAAAGCTGGATTTACTGTTATGATCCTGAAACCAAAAGACAATCTGCTCAGTGGGTGTTTCCTTTCGAGGAGTTGCCAACTAAAGTGAAGAGAGATCGAAGTGCGGGAAAAAAATGGTGGCCTCGTTCTTTGGAAGGATAGGTCATTTCGCAACAATTGTGTTAGAGGATCAAAAAACAGTTTCTGCAGAATGGTACACTACCAATTGTTTGCCACTTGTCTTGGAAAAAGTTCGAGAGAAACGACCTCGCAGTAGGATCCTCCTTCACCACGACAACGCCTCGTCGCACACCGCCAAGCGAACGATCGACTATTTGGCGACATCAAACGTTGAATTACTGGGTCACCCGCCGTATAGCCCCGACCTCGCGCCTTGTGATTTTTATTTATTTCCAAAAATTAAAGAAAAACTTAAAGGAAAGCGGTTTATGAATGCTGAAGAAGCGGTGGCTGCGTATCGCGATGCCATTGAAGAGACCCCTAAGGACGAGTGGGCAAAGTGCTTTTCCCAGTGGTTCCATCGCATGCAGCGGTGTATTGACGTCAATGGACAATATTTTGAAAAGATATAATAAAACTAATAACTGGCTAATGTAATCAGTTTTTGATTTTCTAAGAACTTTCAGTTTGACCCTCGTATATATTTACGCTACGTGATTTTTAGTCATAACATCTCTATGTTAAATTTAAAATTAGGTAATATGATACTAGACTTGCACTAGTTATAATTAAACCCTGATTAAAAACACCATAAATTTGGTTTACTGTCCAGATCTGTAACCCTAAATCCCGTTTTTGACCTCATGTACCAATTTAAAATTAATCAGACCAGGCAACACTACTAGCGAGTTTCATACTCTTCACTATCAAGCCATTAATTGTAATTTTTGAAGCTATAAAATCAGCTGGTATTTCATTTGTTGATATTATCGTTTTGTCGGCAGAGCAAACGTCTGTGGTGGATGGCCGCCGGGCTGTTCCTGGTGTCGCTGGCTGCAGCTGCCGCTGAAGGGGAGGTCTGGGAGGAGACCGACCATGAGATTCTCATCCGCAACGAGAGGGGTGCCAAGAACAAAGGTAACAAACAAAATAATATCGCGGCAGACCACATGCGGTCAATCTCAAGGTCAATCTGAGATTGGTTATTGACGTGGGACATTGTTTACAGCAGTGGTTTTCAATCTTTTTAGGGTTCCGTAGCCGAATGGCAAAAATGGAACCCTTATAGTTTCGTCAAGTCTGTCTGCCTGTCCGTCTGTCTGTCCGTCCGTATGTCACAGCAACTTTATTCTGTAACTATAAGCATCACACTGTTGAAATTTGGTAGGAAGATGTATCCTGTTAAGCGCTATACGATTCTCATACAAAATTAAAAAATAATGACGTTTAAGGGGGGCTCCCATACATGAAACTAAAACGGTTTTTTTTTGTGCGTGTCGGGTACCATTTTCTTTTAAAGTCTATGCCCCCCCCTTCCCCCCCCCCCCCCCCTTTCCTAATGGAGATCTTAACAAATACTTTCAACGAAAACTAGTTTGGACGAGATCGAACGAGAGATTTTTGATATTTAGCACATTTTCATCAACCACAAACATAACTTTGTTATACATACAAACACTATGAAAAACAAAGTTATATTTACTGTCTACAAAATATTGTGGTATTTTATTAAGTGGAATTAAGTGGATTCCCCAATTCAGTAAAAGTTGGCACGGAAACCTCTGTGCGCGAGTCCGACTCACACTTGGCCAGGTTTTTTGGTGACGATTGGGAAGCGATGTTTTTGATGGAACCGTACAGTAAAACAATAATAAATATAAATATGCGCCAGACAATACAACAATTGTAGTCGTTTCGAAGTAAGGAATTTTCTTCCTTGTGTTACGAATACCAGACAACGATTATGACGGGGGCGTCTCCCATAAATACTTAAATACATATTAAACATCCATGACTCAGGTACAAATGTTCGTGCTCATCACACAAACATTTGCCCCTTGCGGGATTCGAACCCGCGACGGCCGGCGTAATATTCAGGAGCTCTAACAATACACCCAACGCGTCGTCAATCAATCGATTTGAAAAGTGTAATATTCTTTATTAATAAGCATAAGAGGTGTTTTTTTTTGTAGTAATACTTGCGGTACCCTTACCGATACCGGGTATAATCCTTATAGTTGAGGACGACACTTTAAGTATCGCTATACTATAGTGCTCAAGTCTTTGTGCAATACCGCTTTCTGTTCCTTCACTCTCATATTTCGGTGAGACGGCAGAACATGACATGGACATGACCGGTGAGTGGTGCAGTACCACCGGCTGAAAGTGCTTTGTTATGACTCCGAGCTGTTTCCGAATATTTCCAAGATAAACCCAAGAAACAAATTTCGGCCCAACGCGGGATTTGAACCTGCCTTTTGGGTTGCAATCAGCGTTACTAACCACTACACCAACGCGACCACCGGTTTTTAACCGACTTCAAAAAAGGAGGAGGTTATCAATTCGACTGTTTATTTTTTTTTGTATCTATGTTACCTCATATCTCAGTCATTTGTCGAAGATTTGAAAAAAAAAATCGCCTACCTAGTTACTCTCGCTGATCACAGCTACGACCTGCAACAAAGTCTGTGGTGGATGTAAGATGGGCTGTGCTTGGTATCGAGCGGGGCGCCGAATGCAAAGGTACTTCCACATTATTCAGAACAGCTGTGGTATGGATATCGCCGGACTGGTCTTGGCATTGAGACAGGCGCGAAAGGTAGTAATAAATAATACTTAAGTCCTGCTGGTGTATTCGACCGGATATTTGCATCGGTGTGACATCGTTTATAGTGCTCTATTCTCTAATCTGTGGCTCTAGTATGCGCTATAAAGGCCCCACTATCCCATTAGTCTCACTCTCATCATTTGTTGAGAATAAAGGTTTACTTACACACGTCAAATAAATTTGTGATCACTAGCATAGCTGATTTAATTGATAAAACTGTATTACGAAAACATATTTGTTGTACGAGTATGTTTATTAAAATTACAATAAATGGTATGATGTTGTGTACCATACGAAAAAAGATTTTAATTTTTATCTCGAACTTTTTTTATGTGTGTATGACTAGGTTCAGGCGACAGCACATCAGGTTACCCACTTTTGTTGCAAACTAGCCCTTATTACAACGGCATAAGACACCACACTGTTTTCTTTGACGTGCGTGACGGTTTGTCGGTAACTTTCCTTGTCGTTATCAATTATCATCGTTTGACGCCTTTCAGCAGCTTTGATTACCTTTTACCTAGAGAGGTTAAATGTTAAGCCGTCGATTAGTAAGATAGCTGTTTGAATGTGGCCTCACACAAGTTGATAGTACCTACCAAAGTACTTCTCATTTATATATCGAAAACGTAGTTATTTTGATGTTGTTTATTTCCGCTTAAACTGTTTACTAAAAACTGTTTTTTATCAGGTGCGTACTTTACTTAAATAATCGTAAACAAGCTGACATTCAACCCAGAGCGACCCGTGTAAACATAATATACACAGTCAATCCTCTGTTCTTCGTTATTCCCATATAATGGAATGAGACGGCACGAATGCTGGTTCATGTGCTGGCAATAAACAAGCCTTATCGCTAGTGCACAGAATTTGAGCTCTAGCAAATGTAGCCATAGCCCAAATGAAACAGCTACTTACCGAATTTTATTAGATTGAAAAAAACTTGAGTTTGACTGTATAGTGACACCAACTTATCTGAAGAATGACAGCATGGCGCCACGATCCAAAAAGAATGCCGCTTTTTTATAATAATATCACATCTGGCTTGTTAAATATTTGCCATAACTGCACGATTAAATATGAAAACGTATTTAAACAAAAAACATGGAACTTTTCTTTACTTAAATGTATTACACAACCAATATAAAAATTAACGCCAAATGGCATTCTCTACCACTCATACCTTAGGGTTAAATATATCTAAAATGTGGGTAATTTTACTGCTCTTCTTACTCACTATCACCAATCAAAGATATTTGTATGTATTACATAAAATAGACTGCCACATATAATAATTTACTTATCAAATAAAAATAGCCCGTGGTTGGAAATACACCTATATGTATACAATTGCTTACAAGAACTTTTTATGTCAATAATAGTAATACTGACTTGACCGGCAGCAATGCCGATTTCCAAGTGACAACTTTAATTAAATTGTTGGCCATTCTTCATATAAGTTAGTAGCTCTGTACGAAAAGCACAACACTTGCGACAAACTATGTAAATTGTTTTCGTGAGTAACAGTTTTTTATAACATTAATGTATTCTGTTCTCACTTTGAACTTTGAGAGAGGATTAGATATACAACGGAGTGCCCCATCTTCTCGAGCTACATTGGAGCTTTTAACGTTACGTCACCAATTTTCGGTGTCCCTGACCCAGTGCGGCCCTGGCGCCGGCCCTGAGCTGCGGCCTTTTGCTCTCTGGCCAGCTTACAATAGTATTGTTAGCATTCCGTACCTCCAGGGGAACTGAATTCTTGAAGATTAGATTGTACACTGGCCATCAACGCTCTTTTGTTCAGAAACGCGTATGAAGGTTGAGTCATGAAACTGAAACGTATCTATACGGATATTATTAAGCTGAAGAGGTTTTTTGTTTGTTTATTTGAACGCGCTCATCTCAGAAACTATTGGACCGATTTGAAAAAATATTTTTGTGTTGGATGGCTTATTTATTGAAAGAGGTTTGAGACTGTAAAACATGACGATACGAATTATAAGAGCAGAGCAACAATTAAAAATGTCGCAAAACGGGGGGAAAATATTCTTGTTGCGTACGTAGCTTAAACCGTTTATGATACATCAAAATCCTGTATGATGGGATTGATCCTCCATAAAAGTTCGACACTAAAATTCGCGACAGCATATTATGTCTATCTGATATGGTTTACTAACTACAAACTTTTTTATGTTAATAATTTTGATACAAGTACTATTTTCAAAGGTGTTTTGATTTGTTTTTTTTTTTTAAAAAAAAAAACATGCTTGTTAAATACTTGTCTTCCGCCTAATCATGCCCTTGAAAGTAACACGTCCCTCGAGATATGATCAATAAAATACAACATATTTATTATGTATGGTTATTTTTTTTCAATTTTCTACGGGATTTTGATAAAAAACAGTATGCCTTTAATCTACAAAATGAAATTGTATTTGTCTCACAGCATAATCGCACCTCGCGCTTGGCAAGCTTTTTTGATCCTAGTACTCGCAGCGTACAGTTTGTAAATCCAGTTAAATTTAACGTTAACGTTAAGTACTAGACAAGTTCACCTTCGAATGCAATCGCGTTTAGTTGGGTAAACGCGGGTATCCTATAACCAAAATGCAATTCGAACAGCCGAACTCCGTCCGCCCAAGTTTGAGCGAACTAACACTGAATGCAATGTTACAACTTGACTAGAGATTAAATTCTCACAGAAATTCATTAGATTCAGATTTAATGAGTGAAATAATTTAGTTTTCAATTACCACTTGGTAAGCTTTGGGTAAGGTAAGCCGTACTTCCGCAACTCTTCGAAGTGAATAGTCAATAGTAGTATTTTGTAGTGTGCACTAAGCGTTTTAAATCTATTATTGTCTACATTAAAACAGAAAAGGTCATTCAAATTATATCTGTGTCGAGGGCGCCGGTGTATGGAGCATCATGCGTGAAACCCCCTTTCGCTGTGTCGGGTAAAAATAGCCCCCGAACCGAAATGACTTATGCACGGCTAATAATAACTCTCCCTCGCATTTTGCTCTTTGATTGATGCCAGGCGCTCGATGTTCGACGCTTTGCACGCTAGTCAAAAATATACGTTGGGTACAAAGTTTCTTGTAATATTAAGAGATAAAATCAAAACTATTATTTGATTTTCATAAGTTTTGAAACCCTAAAAGTCATAAAAAAGAAAGTCGTAAAAGAAGTTGTAAAGACTTAATTACGATAGTAGATAGTTACGATTTAGTAAATGGTAAATAGTTAATCTGAAACCGACTTCAAACCCAAAATTTACTAAAAAGTCTTAAATAAACTATTGACGCTTAAAAAGACTCCATCCAAACTTTTTGTTTTTGGAGTCGGTGCCCTATACATGATGCTTGAGATGGTCAAAGTGATCGCATCGTCTTACCGAGTGATTTGTTTTTTTTTTATTAAACACTATCCGGGCCTTTAAGTTTGAGGGTTTCCATGGATTGTATCAAGATCCCAGGGATAAAAACCGGTCAAGTGCTAGTCGGACTCGCGCACTGAGGGATCCGTGCCAACTTTAACTGAATAAGGGAATCCACTAACTCCTACTTAGTAAAATACCACAATATTTTGTTATCTGCAAATAAAAATTTGTTTTTCTTAGTGTTTGTATGAAGTACAAAGTTATGTTTGCGGTTGTTGATAATGTGCTATATCTCAAAAACTACTAGCTCGATCCCGTCCGAACCAAATTTCGTTGAAGGCATTTGTTAAGATCTACATTCCATATTTTTTTCAAAATTTACACTTGCTTGGTTTAGAAGTTAGATGGGGGGGGACGCCCATTTTACCACTTTGGAAGCGTCTAGCTATGAAACGTTAGACTTTAAAAGAAAATGGTTTAAGAAATCTTATTTTAAAAGACCTATCCATAGACACCCCAAACGCATAGGTCCATTTTTTTTTGGTTTTAGTTTTGTGTATGGGAGCCCCCCTTAAATGTCATTATTTTTTATTTTTTGTATGAGAATCGGTAAGCGGTTAACAGGATACATCTTCTTACCATATGGTAATTGAAATATTTCAATAGTGTTATGCTTGTAGTTACAGAATTAAATGGCTGTGACATACGGACGGACAGACAGACAGACAGACTTGACGGAACTATAAGGGTTCAGTATTTTGCCATTCGGCTACGGAACCCTAAAAAAGGTTTAACTTTGGGGCACCTAGACAAAAAAAAATGGTCCACAAATGTCTATGTTGTGGGATAACATATATTGTATGCAGAACATACAGTCGGATTGATAACCTCATCCTTTTTTAAAGTCGGTAAAAAGAACTAATAAGCACTGGAACAGCATTCTACTTACGTAGCAGTATAAATATAATTCAATGCACTAGAATCTTTTGAAAGGAACGCGTAAATGAGAGGGTATCTTTTTAAATTGCATTTATTCATACTTCGATGAGGTAAGTAAAAAAACCGGCCAAGTGCGAGTCGGACTCGCGGTTATTTAAAATACTAAATAATACCACAGTATTTTGTTGACAGAAAATATAACTTTGTTTTTCATAGTGTTTGTATGAAGAACAAAGTTATGATTGCGGTTGTTGAAAATGTGCTTTATTTCAAAAACTACTAGTTCGATCCCATCCAAATCAATTTTCGTTTGAAGTATTTGTTAAGATCTACATTTGCTTAGTTTAGAATTAAGATGGGGAGGGGGCCCATTTTACCACTTTGGAAGCGTCTACCTATGAAACTTTGGACTTTAAAAGAAAATGGTTTTAAAAGACTTCCATTCCATCCATAGTCACCCCACGCGCTTGGTTTGACAAAAATAAAACGATTTTCGTTTCATGTATGGGAGCCCCTTAAATATCATTATTTTTTATTTTGTGTATAAGAAACGTAGAGCGATTAACAGGATACATCTTTCTACCAAATTTCAACAGTGTGATGCTTATAGTTACAGAATAAAGTGGCTGTGACAAACCGTCGGACTTACAGACAGACTTGACGAAACTATAAGGGTTCCGTTTTTTGCCATTCGGCTACGGAACCCTAAAAAGAGCGACAAAAATCCGGTTATAAACATTCTAAAAATGAATATCTGTCCTCAGAGCCGTGCCGGTACGTGCGCGGCGCGTGGTCGGAGTGCGACGCGAAGACCAACATCAGGTCCCGGGTGCTCACACTCAAGAAGGGCGACCCCGCCGCCTGCGAGCGAACCAAGACCATCCAGAAGAAGTGCAAGAAGCGTAAGTAAACTGGCAAAGTGTGCAAAATAATCTATGACTTTGGCTGATTTGATATTTACGTTATGATAACTTTGTGTGTTACACATAATAACTAAACTCGGCTCCGAAACAGCTAGACGGCGTTGATAGCCTATTCTATGCAACATCCGAATCTTCATATAATACCTGACCCGCGATATGTGAGTTTTAGATCGGACTAAATACAGGGTGATGTTTTGATCAGCGACGAGTGACTCAGGGTGGTAGTATAAACGATACCTCTACTGAAGCCAAAAAATAAATAAATAAATGGAAAATACCCACAAAATCAATTTATTAATACGTTAGAGCGATCGAGACAAAACTACCAACACCAGGTAGACCCTTCGTAGCTTACTAGCTACGGCGTTGTATTTCGTAGATACGCGCTAGCCACGCGCGGTGGTGCGAGTTTCCCCATTCGTTTTGTATTTAAAATTAAAAATTTTGTGAAGAGGTTTTCTTTTTTAAAACTTTCATAAAATACAAAGAAAATATTTTTTTTAGAATAAGTATAACTCATATTATCATCCCTGAGTTGGATGTCACTGACTAAAACAACACCCTGTATAATAGAACACCCAGACGATGATCTATCCGACTAAAGTCCCCGGCCATGAAAGTCATAAAGATCGTCAGGAAGCGCTGCCCTTTGTCTCCTTAATAAGATATTATTTACAATTGATTTGGATGATTGTAGTTGATGAATTTAGTTAAACTGTAGTTGGTAAATTTATGTGCATAAAAGTGAATACGAGTTATATCTACGGAACCGTTTTTACATACTTTTTGTCACATCGTTGACGCGGAGAGTAACAAAGCATACACCAAATCGGAGTGCCGGCAGAAGTGAAAACTTGAATATCAACGTTGTGCATTTTTGATTTTTTGGAATAGTTAGGGAATAATTTTGAATGAATTGCTCTTATTATCAATATAAAAGTACTATAATTTTTGTGATAGAATACAATAATAATAATAATAATAATACAATAATAATAATACAATAATAATAATAATATAGTATTTTTATAGAATACAATATTTATTTATTGCGCTATCGTACACAAACATTACAATTTTAAATTACATTAAAAAGTTTATCTCTCAGAAAAATCCACTTACATCCATAATTTCGCCAACCGTCTTACGGTTTTTCGATCAGCCCACGTGTCCTGACGCGAGTTTCACATTTTTCCCCCATCCCACAAAAGTGCTCAACGCCGCTAAAGAAGTTTTCACTTCAAAAAAAACTTCTGAATTAATTAAAGCTTGGAAACACGAAATTTGTCTTCGCCTTTTCGAGCGCCATCTGTCAAGATCGAGACTTCCAACACAGGTTTGTCAGTACCTACCCGAAATAGTAGAATCTAATTGATTCTAACATGATACCGGAATTCCGCCGCTTTAGTTAAGACAAAGACATTTTTTCCGTCTTCGTCCATTCGATTGGACCGGCAATAGATTAGGTAAAAGTTTTTAAAATTATTATTTGGTATAGGTAGGTATCTTATTTTTATTTGGCTTACTAAAAAACCGCCCAAGTGCAAGTTGGACTCGCGCACTGAGGGTTCCGCGCCAACTTTAACTGAATAAGGCGTCCACATACCTACCTTCAATTAGCCTAAATACCACAATATAATTTTGTTGACTTATGAAATAACTGACTGTGTTTGTATGAGGCATAAAGTAAATTTTTGGTTCTTGAAAATGTGCTATTTCGCAATCAATCCAATTTAAGTTAACGAATTTGTTAAGATCTATATCTTGTATTTTTTCTAATTTTTCACTTGCTTAGTTTAAAAGTTACAGGGGGCTGGTGCGGAAAACCATTTTAATTACTTTGGAAGGCTCTAAATACTACACTTTAAATTCTAAGAGATCTATATTTATAGACATCCCACACGAATAGGTTTGATTAAAAAAAACGGTTTTAGTTCCAGCCAGCCTCCATTTTTTGGATTAGAATCGTAAAGCGGATAATAGTTTACATCTACGTACCAAGTTTAAACCATATTGTTTTTTAGTATAAAGTGGTTATGACATACGGACGGATAGACAGTTAGATTAGACATAACTAATGGTACAATTTTTTGCCATTCGGCTACGGCTATGGAACCTTTTATGTATCTATGGTAAAGGTTAACGCGAGGGTTGTCAAGTTACAAGAGTTGAAGCAAAAAGTAACGTTATTCGTTATTACCGTATCGTTCCCTACTATTTGATATAAGGCAAATTACACATGAAAGGAGAGCTCCATAAATATTTTACTGAACTGAATGTTCAATCTATATGTATACTAATATTATAAAGCTGAAGAGTTTATTTATTTGTTTGTTTGAACGCACTAATCTCAGAAACTACTGGTCCGATTGAAATTTGTTTGTGTTTCATAGCTTATTTATCGAGGAAAGCTTTAAGCTATAAAACATTACGATACGACTTATAAAAACAGAGCTATAATGAAAAATGTTGCAAATCGGGGGGAAAATATTCCTTTTGAGAGCTTCCTTTGCGTACGTAGCGTATACCGTTTAAGATACATCATAATCATGTATAACTGGATTGATTCGCTATAAAAGTTCTATAATAAAATCTGCGACAGCCTTAGCGCTTAGCGTAAGTGCGTGTTTTTCTTGAACTGCGAGCATTATTATGATGCGGAGTTATTTTAAAACTGTGATATTTTTCAAGATTAATTATTGTAATCAAATGCTGCAAAGTGCAATTTTGTTTACAGTGAAATGCTTGTGATGATGAATATGTTTCATTTTGATAAAAATAAATAACAGTCCGCATCAAAACACCTTGGAAAATAGTATAATTTTATATCATACCAAACTTATGAACATAAAAAAGTATGTAGTGGGGAAACCATATCAGATAGACATATGCTGTTGCGAATTTTACTTGGGAACTTTTATAGCGGATCAATCCCGTCATGCATGATTTAAATGTATCTTAAACGGTTTACGCTATGTACGAACAGTTACGCTGTATTGTAGTTCATTTGCGCAATATTTTTAATTTGACTATTGGAAAAGCTGACCTAAATCAACTTTAAACATAAGATTATAATAATAATTTACTATTTTTTTTTATTAGCTTGCCGTTACGAGAAGTCATCATGGAGCGAATGTAACTCAAACGGAGAGATGTCCCGCACTGACATGCTAAAGGCGAACAGTGACCCCAGCTGCGACCAGAGCCGGCGCATTACCAAAAAATGCAACAAGAACAAGCAAGTCAAGTCCACCAAAGACAAGGGTAAGAAAATCACTTCAGCGTTATCAAAATATTCCATTAAACATTTTAAATTTGCTCGATATGATACTTGTTAATAATTAATCTAAAAGGAAAAACCAACTTCAAAAACGAAATGCACTTAAAAGTCTTTATAAACCTCTCAAATATTTAAAAGAAAAGCTCCATTATAGATAAACACTTTCTTTTTTCGGTTTTTACTTTTTTTGTAAAATGTTGAACCTTTAAGATAGGTACTAGTACAAAAACACTAAACGTACCTTTAACATTTGAAGTTTTCGCACGATTTCACCAAAATTCCATCATTTCATCATTAAATCCCAACTTAGCAACAATGGAACTTACTACTATAACGTCAAGTTGAAAAAAATCAAATCGGTCCACAAATGACTGAATGAGATACGAGGTAACATAAATAAAAAAAAAACAACAAAATACAGTCGAATTAATAACCTCCATTTTTATCGGTTAATCAGGAACATCATTGAACTGTTATCTTTTGCCCAGTATTGTTGATTAATTTTTGTTTTTTTTCGTTTGCAGGTCGCCGAAATCGTCAATAAATTACTAAAGAAATAAGATTCAGTTTACATTAACGTTTTGATTGTAAACGATGTTCGGTCGTCGGTTCTTATTACTACGTAAATAGTGCCAAAATTAGTGTCGACACTAACTTGAAATAAATATTATTTCAAATTTTAATTATACTCATAAGTCATGGATTAGCTACAATATAACAGTACAATTTGTCTCTTGAATTGTATTTAATGTCAAAGTTACGTAGGTACACATTCATTTTATTATGACTGATGAATCAATCTTTGATATTAAAATAAATAAGTACTTAAATAAATGGTATTTCATTTAATTCCAGACCCTTTTATCTTAAAAAACAAATGTATGTACCTAATTCGTTTCTAAATTTTTAGTTAAGGTCGAAGCGAATCAACCCGTCACAGGGAGAGCGTCGTATCAACTCGAGGCGTTCAGTATTCTTTCTTCTTTTTATGAAACTCCATACTTCAACGCACATCTATCAACTTCGTAACGTCACCACCTCGGATCGAGACCAACACGGGACCCACTCTCCACCAGCGGCGCATGCGTTGTAACGCCCTTACGGCGCGTCGCCCGATGGTTGACGACTATCCGTCCACCATGTAAAACGGGCTGACATTTGTCAATAGGAGAACTGTCATAAGTTGTAGCAAACACGATCCGAGGTGAGGCGTTCGATATCCGGTGCCGATCCCATCCGGGGCGTTGCTGTTCCCTTTACGTAACGTGCTTAGTATGGTAGGCGCCGGGTTTGTGTTCCCGTGCCGGGTGGGTAGATTTGCTTTAACCTTAAGAGTTGTAACGCAATCATGATGTTTCTGTTTAGCCCAAGTCTGGGAAATAAAGTTCGAATAAAACTTCATAATCATTGTTAACAAATATCAAAATGTATTATTTAAATCTCATATTTACTGATTAATTCTGATAATATATTCGAACCTCATTCAATTTATCGAATATATGCACCTATATTTAAAAACGTCTCCCGTTATTTATTGAATGAGATTCAAACCTATGTACCAGAATTAGCGTTACTATTACAATAAATTAAATAAATAAATAATTTAAATCTTATCTAGAATAAATATATGATGTAGCATAGTATGTATAAAAATCGCTTTTAGAAAATTACAAAATAATAAACTCGACGTTGGACGCACTGTCTGACATACGTGTTTTTACGTCCTAACACTGCAATCCGCCAACTATTAACAATTTGTCGTTAAATATCACAGGTAATCGATTTTGCGACCGCGTCGCGTTATTTAAACAGCTGTTTAGCGTAATGCCATATTCTAAAGAAGTACTCGTCACGCCGCAGAAGTGAGCCGCGAGCATACGAGCGAATATCAGCGTCCATGTTGTGTTCACGCAGCCACGAAGTCGTGGTCTGAGTGCTGAACGATGTTGGCTCCGTGGCTTCTGTATGCTCACCAGCCTCCTCATCAGCATGGGAATCTGAAATATTTTTAAGTGAATTTCTCAAACATTACACCAATCAATAATTGCAAGCCACTAACTAAATAACAGTAACAGTGGTATTATCATCAGTAACAAGCAGATTAACTTCCATGTAGAAAAAATAGTATTGTTTGGTTTTAGTCCTGCTTATCGATTGGTGTACATACATACATCAATTGGAGGCAGTATACTCGTATTACGGTTCAACATTTATCGACAGTTTACAATATCACGAGTGACATTATAGTCTAACGGTATTTACAATTTGACGGTTACTTAAGTACCACCGATACCGATTATTTTTAAAATTATTAATGACTGTCTATGAATCCTCGGCACAGATCTCAGGTTCTTTCAGCAGAAAACGGGTACCTATCTCTAAGTATACCTATAAAATGCCGAGTAAACAAAATGTCAGATTACTAAGCACTAAGCGCTTAGTTAATATCTGCACTTACCATCAGAACACGCAAAAATATAACTAGATAAGTAAGAATGAAGATAACCTTGGTTTTGTTCTTTTAATATTAATCTAAGTAAATGTCCTGCAATTATATTTCCAGTTAAATGAACAGCAACAAACATGTTTTTGGTAGAAACGGCGCTGAAATAAGGTAAGCGCTTCGAAGCGCTACACAAAGCTTTTTTCTGCTGAAAACGGCAATGAGTTGAAAAAAAATGTCAGATTTTAACCTTCCGTCTGTCACTGTCAGTTGTTGAGAAAATTTTAGCGCGGGAATTGCATCTTTTGATTTTAACTGGTAAAAAGTTTTAATTTCTACGTTTAGGTACATTTTTGGGTTAATATTTTGTAATAATAGAGTCTACTGGCCGAGTTATTGATTTTTTGTGAAATGTGAAGTGTCGACTAGTGCTGTGTTTGTGAGATTACGCCAAAGACTAGGTTTATCTGGATTCGGATAGATATTATCAAAAAAACATTAATTGAGGTAAGATTACGTATAGTTAGATATTTAATAAACGCTCACCTTCACCCGGCTCGACCTTGAAAGGCTCATCCGACTCTAGCGGCTCGCTGACGCCAATTTCGTTCCGAGCGTAGATTCTGATCATGTAGGTGTGATTCTCGTTAAGGTCTCTGATGCTAAACTTGAGGGTGTGTGCGTCGACCTTGCCGACCTCCATCCACATTGTCTTGGTGACGTCCCTGATGGCAATGTTGTATCCAAGCAACGGGGCTCCACCATCCCACTCAGGGGTGCCCCAAGAAGTCATCACGATGTTGCTACCAACTGTTCTGATCTCCAGCGGCGCAGTAGGCGGTGATGGGACAGCTGTAATGTTTGAATTTTTAATTTGGCTATCTTGTTGGTATTCAGAGAGACATCAACAATGATAGGGATCTTTTGATTTTTTATTCCAACATTGAATTAACCGTTTAAGACTATACAAGCAATTATGGTGACCTTAGGTTGTAGGTAATAGCATAGTGTCTATTATATATTATTCAGCTTATAGATAGCTGCAGCCCGCCTTATAATAGTAAGTATGCTATCAATCAGTTTAAGTATGTACCCAAAGTAAAATGGGAGCAATTAATTAAAATAATTTAACATCAGTGGACTAAACCCGGAGAAAAAAATACCAATGAATGATTTTTTTTCTCCAACCTTTTCACCATTGATAGGTACATTTTCATTATTTTTATTTATAGTTTAAGCTAGTTGTTTGAAATTTGAGTAAATATGTGTTTTATAATTTATCATAAATATCTTTCTTTATAATCTGATGAATTGAATATTAGACTATACTTACTTGCATGCTTCTCCAAGCGCACTGTCTCTGACTCAGTAGGCAAGCTGACTCCGATAGCATTCTCTGCTGAGATCCTGAATATTAGTTCCTCCTTCTCCTTGATATTCTCAATGCAGTGCTCAAAAACTGACCCACTGACGGTCACCACTTTACTCCATGACTTGCCCTTTAGTATCTTGTACTCAATTATGTAATCTAAAATAAAATTCAAATACATATAATATATGATATGATCCCATCAGCCTGTTGTAAATAAATTCTATTCAAAACAAATGTTGGGAATGCTAAGATCTCAATATGTATTATCAGTATTATCACAGAAGATAAACATTGTAGACTATACTCTACTGGTAACCAAGAAGTGAGTTTTAATATAATGCTATAAAATATCTGCTGTATATTTTATAAAAGTGTATATTATTTATTAATATTGTTCTTTATTTGTATTTATTTTTTATATAATTATTTTTACTATAATTTTATTATACAGATACATTTCCATTTCTCTTATTCAGCTCTTAATATTCTTGTATGCACAAAATACCCTTTTCTATAAAACTCATAATTTCTTTACCCAAAGGTTGTCTGAGGGAGTCGCTTATAGCGATAAGACTGCCTAAATTGTAGATTTCCTTAAAACGAATTTGTAAATTAATGTATACATATTATGTGTAATAATGAGATTTCTCTATCTATATATTGGACACCAATCACATACATTGCTCTGATCCAAAAGTAAGTAGCTAATGCAGTTTTGCTATGGAAATCAGAAACAGCGATAGTACCACAACACCTAGACCCAATACAATGTAGAATATTCCGATTTCTACCTTGAACCAACCGGGTATCGAACCCGGGACCTCGGAGCGGCAACGCGTGGCGTGCTTAGTCACTACACCACAGAGGTCGTCCTAGAGAGCTATGCTTAGGCATAGTAATTTTCTTGGTTTAACTTTGTTACAAATTATCGTTAGAAACTTGGTAAGATCAGAGGTGCGATTTTGTTATGAAATCGTATTCATTTGACAATTCAAAACGTACCATTAGTCAGATCATACCGATACGATTGCTTTACACAATCGCACCTCTGGTACTAATCTTTAATGAAGAAGGATTTGGAAGGTTCTTATCTTACTTGTGATCACGCTGCCGCCGTCGCTCTCGGGTGCCGCCCACTGCAATGTCACCGTCCTTGACGTTGTCTTGCGCACCACGAAGTTGAGCGGTTGCGATGGCGGCGCTGTGTTAGAAAAACATTTGGCTGTCGGGTTACATGTTATTAATACTAAGTGCACCTTCACATTAGAGCGTCAGCAGCGCGACAGCAGCGGATGCCTTTACATTAGCAGCGCGACGGTCGCGCGACTGGGTCGGTCCCACTACACCCATTACCCATTTCAGTGCTAAGACGGGGATAGTATTACCACTGGAATGGGTAATGGGTATAGTGGGACGGACCCGCGCGACTAACTGCTGCGCTGCCGTGTATAGTATGAAATCATCGACAGCGCGACAGTCGCGCGTAAGTCGCGCTGCTACCGCGCTGCTAAATTCGCCTAAATGTGAAAGCGCTCTAAGGCTTGACAGTTTTGGGCACTTGAAACATAATATGACGTCGTAGATTATCATAAAATAATTCATGAGAAACCTCATTGTTTTTTTAATTTTTTATTGTTTTCATTTGTGTTAATATGTTTAATGTGAAATGGGTTCGCTCTTGTCTCCCGACTAGACCAGACGTGGCTAGACAGAGACAAAGATGGAGCTAGCTCACCCAGAGGAAAATTTTAGGCTTATTATAATCCATTGGGGAACACTGATGGGGGTAAAGAGTTCTACACTTTTGCAGTGCGCATAATAAAAGTCGTAAAGAGTCAACATTTGCTAAGGATTAACAAAGTTTTGCGCACCCCTTTTCTACATTCCAACGATATATCTGTCTGAACAAAATAATACTTACATAAAGTTTTACCAATGGTGATTTGTTCATCAGAAACGTAAGGTGAACTGGTTCCTATTTCATTTCTTGCGCATATCCTAAATTGGTATGTAATGTTAGCTGTGAGCTTTTGAATCTTGGCCTGTGTTTCTGTGACCGTGGCGACGTGCTTCCACTTCTTGCCCTCCTGTTTTATCTCAACGCTGTAGTCTATGATGGGCGAGCCGCCGTTTCTCTCCGACGGATACCAGACCACGGTCAGGGAACTACTGTCGATGCCGTACAGCCCAAGGGGACCCAGCGGAGGTGAGGGCACGTCTGAAATAAATTCATGCGAGGTAAGTTAAGATGAAATAGCTGGGTGTAGGTCTCATTGCTAGAAGCGATCTCTTTTATGAAATACAACCTAGTATTAGGATTTTCACAATTCTATGACCACGCCCGTGATACGTCGGGATATAAAATTGTATAAATCTCCGCATAAAATATCTGCAATAAGTATGCAGGTACAAGTCAATCATAAAACGCGCGCCGCATACTATCCTAAAATGTTATAACGAAACATTAGATTCTGTGCCAAATTGTGTTATGTCCACAACGTATTGATACTAAAGCATTTAACAGTAAGCGTAAGCGTCGTGTACCGAAATACAGGATACACCGATCCTAGTTCGGTAGCAGATGCCATATAATACCTTAATAAGATAATTTTCTTAGTTTTTAGTTGTATTGTAGAAACAATCACAACTGATTTTTTTATTGGAAATCAACAATCTTTTTAAAATCTTCTGAAGTTCTTTTTCTTAAGTGTGTACAATATATAAACTGTTGGTTCACATTTTCTATAAAATAAAATAGTTTAATCGAGCGCCGTTTTAGTCATAGATTTTATTTTGTATTTCTTTAACCTTCAACATCCTGGACAAAGGTCTCCGCCGAACTCTTACCTATTTTTATCCATGGCCAAGACATTGGCAATTTGGTCAGTTATGAGAGTAAGTAAGTAAAAATTATAAACATATTTAGCGAGTTATTAATCTGTAATAGGTGAAAGAGAATTAGATAGTTACCTAGAGCGGTCTTGATCACTATAGGCTCGCTCTCCAGCGCCTCCGAGAAGCCGATGGGGTTCTGCGCCATGATGCGGAACATGTACTCGCAGTTCTCGTTAAGCCGTTGGATGCAGTAGGTCTCCACGCTCCTGTCCACGTCCGCCACCTTCACCCACTGGTCGGTCTCGGGCTCGTGCTTTTCGATGGCGTACTTGGTCAGCTCCAGCCCGCCGTCGTCCAGAGGCGGCTTCCACTCAATCGTCACCGACTCCCGGCTGATCTCGCGCATTACGACCGGACCTTCCGGTTTACTTGGCTTATCTAAAACATGCATTGTTATCCAGTATTACAGATCGCCCGCTGTAAATTAATGTGATGAGCATCAAATAAGTCATGTATAATTATTATTGTAAACCTCTTGGGTAAAAATTAAAAATGTTGATTATTTGATTTGTGTAAGGCGTTCTGCCCATAAGGCTAGGTTGCTTGGTTGGATGCATTATATTTCGTAATCAGATTACTTGTAGAATAAAAATTGAAATACAACGTGAGTTAAGTTTCCTTCACCACATCTATGTGCTTAATTATAGTTATTAATTTGATTTGTTCCGTGTTCTTTTCTTTTTGTTCTATAGTTATGTGATAGGTTCTTAAAAAAATGATGGATCTAATGATAAATATAATATTTTGGTCGTTAACATAAGCTCCGTGAACGGAAATGCCTGAATCTGACGCTGTCACAAAGTTACCGATGATAACTGAATTTTTGTAACATGCAAACAGTGTTGTGTTTGTGATGAAATTTATTAAAAAGTTTATTTTTAATAATATTGTACAAACAGTCTTAATCGGGTAATTAAATTGGGGCAATATGAACATTTTGTTATTTATAATATTAATTAATAGGTATTTTTATGGCATAAAATAAATTGATTTATAAAAAGGTATTTTGTTAAATAGGATTTACCCTGTAAGTAAAATTAAATAGTCAATGCTATTAGATAAGGTACTGAAGGACCATCTGTATTTTGAAATTGTTACCCAGATATTCCTCCTCTGGTGATTTAGATTTGCTACGGCGCTCACTGTCATCTAGAATTATTATCATTGATTTAAACAGATCGTGCTGGTAAATCTTAGGACACTAAAACCACCTTTTACCAAGATTTTAGGCAAGAGAATACTATCTGCACAACTCGTACGTCTGATGATTCTCGTAACGGTATTTAATTCTAGACAAAAAGTAAGTACTACGATTTTTTCTCTTCAATTTCTAGGCGATAAAATAAAATAGCCTTTTAAGAACTTGTAATTGACTTTCCTTTTTAATTAAAGCTTTAGATGTTAATAATTTGTTTTGACTTACCATAGACCCTTAGTGAAAGTTCGACCGTACTTGTCCCAGCTTTATTTTGGGCTTCAATGGTGTACTTGCCGGTATGAGTTCGTTCTAAATCAGAAATTGTTATTGTGCTGGATTCTTCCAACGACTCTATCTGAATCTCCTTAGATTTTTCAAGTTTCGCTCCATTTCTATACCAAGTAATAGATGGCGTCGGTATACCCTTAATATTTGCTGTTACAGACCATTTTTCGCCTACACGACGTTTCTGGTTTAATTCTTTCTCAGGTATCGAAATAATAGGCTTCAGTTGTATTTCTAAATTACAAGACGTTTCGGCTTCACCGTGTTCATTCGTTGCAATACATTGGTAAAGTCCTTCTGATGTCGCGGAAGACGTTACCAGCAGAGTTGCTACACGATTTTCATATGTGGTCTTAGCCGTTGTAAGTTTCGTTCCGTCTTTTACCCATGTCACTTTAGGCTGTGGAATGCCGCCAAAGATACAAATTAGCTCTACATCTTCTTCGGGTGCGCTGACTACATCCTTCAACGCCTTCTCCACAGTAGGCGGTTGTGATTTGACCACCTTTTCAACTTTCACATATTCTGTTATTTCTGAACATTCGCTAACCCCTACTTCATTAATTGCATAGACACGGAATCGGTACGAAGATTTGTTTTTCAAATTAATTACTGAATGTTGTGTTTTAGTTACGTTTTCAATTGAAATCCATCTGAAAAAAAAAACACGCTTATGAATTATTAGCATCATTGGAAACCGGTTTAACAGGAGTAAGATTCGCCCACTGGCTTACTCACTCACTCAGTACATGACTTTTATAGGGAACAGCCCGCTGAAAGACAGGCAGACAGGCAAAACGGCTTTGTGATGGAGAACGTTAGTGGCCAAATGTCAGTCAGTTTCTTTAAAAAATCTTGCAATACTTACTCAGTTGTATTTATTTCCTGATATTCCACCACGTAGAAGGTAATATCAGATCCACCTTTGTCGTGCGGCTCGTCCCAGCAGATGTTAATAAATGTTTCGCCTGTCTCCAATATATTAGGTTTTCCAGGAGGAGATGGTATATCTAGAAAATATATAGTATGTACACCATATTAACCGCTACACATTCTAAACAAGTCGAACGAATTAACTATGGAATTTTAGTTACATGCCAACAACAACTTACCTAAAACAACAACGGATATGTCGACGTCCACTTCGCCGCAGTTATTTTCCAGCTTAAGCTTGTAAATTCCAGCATCAGTATGCTCAACTTTCTTAATAGTCAAACTAGCGCTCTTAGAATCAATTTGAGGTCTGGTGTGTTTAGATTTCTTAATAATTTTGGAATTGACTACCCATTCGTCATTCGGTTGAGGTATAGCCTCATATAGCACGGTGAGGACAATGTCATTGCCTCGTTTTACTCGGTATTCCTTGTCATAATCTATAATGCGTGGTGGTGACTCTAAGACTGAAATATAATATATGTATATAGAGTTGTGACTATTTGCGAGAATTTTATAGTGAAAAATGCTCTTGTACTTGTAAGAAACAGAACCAATGATGCTACAATGGCCTATAGCAAACTAATTTAATATACTAAGTTATTTTACTAAATTTGAGGTAACCAGTTTGGATTTTGCCCTTATGTACAGATTTTTTTAAAATTATACAGATGCAACCTATTTCAGGCAAAATGCAGGGATGGAAAGAAAATTTACCTAGTTAATTTTTTTAGTTCTGTGATTTAGCTTATCACTGCACGAATGAAATTTAATTTATTTTAAATTAAGTTCAATATTTAATTAATGACTTGATAACGAGTACATACCTTCAACTTTCAGTTTTGTTGAACATTTGGCATCTACGAGCGTGCACGAATATTCATGTTGGTCTTCTTCGGTACACTTCCTTATTATCAAAGTACGTTTCGTTACATCAGAAATTAATGTGAACTTTTCTGTATCTTCTATCACAGATTTTTTCTTATACCATGTAACTTCTTGGGTCTCATCAGGTATTTCTACTGTCAAATAAGCATCACTATTTGCCGGAACTACTATCACTTCTGGGAGACGTAGTGTGAAATCTACCGACGGTTCTTCAACGGTAAGTTTAGCTGCGCATCGGTCACTGCCTACTTCGCAGGAATATTCTCCAGCATCACTGTTTTCACAATCATATATTTTTAGTTTTTGCTTTTTCCCATCGATTGTGAGCTGCATGTGGTTGGAAAACTGAATCTCAGATCCGTCCTTAAACCACCGAACCAATGCATCACCTTTAGTCAGCTCTATTTCAAAAATAGCTTTGCTTCCTTTACTAACTTTTTGATCTTGAAGTCTTGATATTATTTCTGGTGGTAATTCAACTACTGTCACCTCAGCTGTACAAGCGTCATCACGTAGAATGCACGTGTATTCTCCTTCGTCGTGTACTGAGGTATTTCTTATAAACAGCTTGCGTACATTACCTCGTTTTTCTATGTCGTATTTATTTTTCTTAGGTTTTATTCTTTCTCCATCCTTTTCCCAGAACACATCGGCTGTTTCTGAATTAATTTCGACTTCTAATATGGCTATATCCCGTTCTTTAACTTCAAAGTCTTGAAGCTTACGCACGAACTCTGGCACTGTTTCGTGAACTATTAATTTTGCGCTTGTTTCTTGTCCCTTTACCACACATTTGACGATACCTAGATCAGTCAACTTAGTTTTCTTGATTCGAAGTTTATGGATTCGGCCTTCTTGTATAATTTCTCTATGATCCATACCGCTTAGTTCTTGGTCATTATGGTACCATTTTGTAGAAACAGTATGAGATGTCTGGCATTCCAGCACCACTGTCTTCCCTTCTTCGATTTCGTATACTTTTTGCAAGTTTTTGATGAATGTCACTTTATCAACATCGATGGTGACACGAGCTCCGTGTGACGCTTTTCCTGCACTATTTGAGGCTACACATTTATAGTCACCAGAATCGATCTCAGAATCAACGTTTGAAATTGTCAATTCAATGTTCTCTCCGTCAAAGGTTTGCGTGATGGTGTTTGATGGAGTAATTATTTGGTTATTTCTGTACCATGTAATGATAGGGACAGGATTTCCTGTGACTCTCGCCATAAGTTTAATTGTTTCTTTTTCTTTGACTGTGATTTCTTGGAACCTATTGATGAAAAGTGGTGGCTCCGCATTTTCTTCGGTGGGCTCTGAAATAATTTAATGGCATTGTTAAACATTGTATTATGTGAAGTATATTAGCGTAGATGTATTACGAAAGGTTCCATTAATTAACAAAATCTATACTAATATTATAAAGCTGAAGAGTTTGTTTGTTTGAACTTGCTAATGTCTGGAACAATTGGACAGATTTGAAAAAATATGTTTGTGTTGAATAGTTTTTTCATCAAGGAAAGCTTTGGGCTATAAAACATCACGCGACGACGGCAGGGGACGAGGAAGAGCAAACTTAAAACGCACGGACGCAGTTGCGGGGACCGCTAATAAAATACTATTATCTAATGGTTTGAATATCTTTAACACTAGGTATGAGTGCAACGCGTAATAACGTATTCTTAAGAGATCTGACATTTCGCGCAAGAGAATAGACTGTACGGTGGCTCGGTTGGTAAGAGCGTTGATTCTATTCGCCAAATGTCGTCCAGGCTCAGGTTCGTGGGTTCTAATTCTATATTAATATCCCGTATTATTCATATGTTAATAAATGAATAGATTCCTAACAAACTACATTTTGTGAAGTATGTAAGTACTTACCTTCTATAGTAATGACAGCGTTGGTTTCCGTAGAACCTTCCGAATTTACTGCTTTTAAGCTGTAAACACCGTCATCTTTACCTTTTTTGGGTTTTATTATTGTTATCGTATGCGTATCACCGTCTGATTTAGTAGTTTGTGATTTAATTGGTTCATTATTTCTGTACCAGGAAACTTTTGGCTGTGGATTTCCAACTACTTGCGCTGTCAAAAGAACACTTTCACCTTCTCTAATAGTCATACTCTTTAATGGCTCTATTACCTGTGGCTTCTCTTTTTGCCCAGTTTTTATTTTAAGTACAATAGGTAAACTAGCTTCCCCTTCCCTGTTAACAGCTAGTACTGTATACGTCCCCTCTTGGAACTTTTTGACATTAGAAATTTTTAGTACACTACAGTACATATGCATGTCAGATTCAGTAGCCACGGATACATTTTCATCGGGAATAATTTCTTCTCCTTTAAAGAACCAGGCAATATCAGGTTCTGGAATGGCTACTAATCTGCATTCTAAAAATATTTGTGAGCCTTCATCAACATATTGTGCTTTTGGTCTTTTCGAAAATGTGGGTGGAATGCCTTCAAGTATATCTGCTAAAGACGATTCTCGAGAAAGACTTTTTCTTGACAAAATGGTCATTTCAGAGCCGTGATCGGAAAGCGGTGCTTCCACAATGAGCTCAGTGGTACTTGACGCAAAACCCGCAGCGTTTTTAGCTACACAAGTGAAAGTACCAGCATCTTCGGGAAATACTTCTCTTATAACGAGAGTAGCAACATTATCATCATCGTAATACATTTGGAAATCCTGTGAAGGCTTGATGATGGCTGTTTGCCTAAACCACGTAATTTGAGGCCTTGGGTACCCTTCGACTTGACATTCGAATTGCACAGTTGATCCATCTGGGGTGTGTTTTGGTCGCAGTTTTTCTACAAAAATAGGAGCTTTGGCTTGTTCTTCCGAAGTTGGCTCTGCAATAGAAAAATAATGATAATAACATTTTATTTACTGTTTTAAATAAATAAATAAAATGCGTTTATTGCTTCACATACAAAAAAGAACTTATCTCTATCTTCTCTCTATTTTATTCATCACCTTATTTTTTTTTTACCAACATACGTAGTCATCATGGTAACTTCATACGAGTTTTGACACCCAGTGCGAAATCATTTTAACGATTTTATACTCACTCTCAAATACGGGAAGTTTATCAATTTTTTCATTAAGTTTCTTCTGCAAATACAGGGTGTAGTTTGCTTCGTCCATTAAATATTGGGCAGGAACCCAGCCTTTCTCTTCGGTTAGATGCTTTCTAACGAACCACCAATCTTGATTAGTTGTTTCTGAAATCAAAATTTATTTTAATTTTATATGAGAATAAATATAAATTATATTTTACTTGTATACTTTTTGGGAGATAATAAACTCAATTGTCTTGATTTTATATGATTCAGTAAGAACTCGCCGTATATAATAATAACAAATAAAGCTGACCACCTGCTAGCACCCGCTTATCGCCTGAAAACTTTAATAAATTAAATCAAAGTCTTAATTTCATATATAGTGTAATGAATTGCTTAGGCATGCAAACACAGACACCGAGCTTTCTGTTATTATATTATCTTTAAATGTGAAAAGATGTCGTGTTAGTTACACTATTTATAACCGATTTGCTGAACCGATTTGTTTGCCTTAATATTTCAGATACCTGGCAGCTGGCTCCAGCCGCGATAACAATTGATTGTTGGTATAAATGACGTGAGTAATGTGAGATAGTACGAAATAGACTTATTCCGCCATTGATAGCACAGGTGCATGATTGAGACTTACCCAGAATGTAAAGTCTTTCACCCTCCACGAGATTAATCGCTTCGTCGGTCTCGGCGACGTACGAGTATACAGCAAACACGGTGTCTCCGCTGCGTACGTCGAGCGGTGTTTCTACAAATCATCATTTCGGATTACATTTAAATTGTACATACTTAAAGTACATTATTTTGCGCACTACACTGTCTACGCGAGGTCTATTGCTTTCAGCAATTCCTTCTAAAAAACGTTCTGATACAGGACAAATGGGACAGAGATGAAAACTTGTAGACACTTAAATAGAGCCTATGGACAATATCAAAGCTATTACCGTTATTGTACAACATTTTCCTATGATTTGCTATACAGGACACACTAAAAGTATGATTTTACTAGTAATACAATCTGTAAAATACAAGCTCAGTAAATTAAAACACGCCACATTTATTACACAATAAAATTAAAACAGACTGTAATCTTTTAAGTATTTTTGTTCAAAATACAAAAGATAAAGTGAATTAATAGGAAATAAGTTGATAATTATAACAATTATTGGAATAGAATCTATACCTACTCTTATCTACTTTCTCTTAATTGAAAACAGTTTTGGTGGAACGCATAAATACAGCTTGTGGCTTGTCATAGAAGTAACAATTTAAATCAATGATTCTGCAGAGTATACGAAATTATCTTGAGATGGAGCCCGATTCTCGCGGCAATCGAACTTTTTTCGTGAGGTAATTCTATTGCGAGTTTAAACGTTTTACCTCCAAAATCAAGTAAAATATCTAAACGTAAAATACTACTGCACGGTAAAAATCTAAATATGACCCTAAGAAATCAAGAACTATAACAATAAATATTCTTTATTGCACACCATATACAATACAACAAATAATTACAGAAATCATCTTAAGTATAATTATTTTTCTTCGACAAAGAATACGAATTGCACGAGAATTGGCCCCCTTGTCACAGTGCTCTAAAATTGCTTTGCTGGCTTTGACTCAGAGATATATTAATCCAAAGTTAAAATCCCTAATCAATGACTGTCAAAATCTCACTCATAGAAAATATCCATTTCAAGTACTATGACTGGATACATTTGTTTGTAATTCATTGCTCGATTTATTTTGTTAGTTAATATCAATAAAATGTTTCATTAGAATAAATTAAATCAATTTAGAATTGATTACTGGTTGCTTAAAAGGCCTATATTTTAATATTTTTTTTCCTATTACAGGTTACACCCTGTAGAGGTCTTGAATACATTGGGATTATAGCGCATAGTGGTGGTAATACATAATAATAATTTGTAAGTTCCAATAATGATCTTCTTGCAATAAACGCCTAATGAAAGCTTGTCTATGTATACTAATATTATACAGGGTGTAAAAAAGTACGAGTAAAATTCAAGGGGATGATTAAGAGTCGAGTATAGAATACAGGATAAATGTAAACATTTTTTTTATTTCATACAATTTTTAGGGTTCCGTGGCCAAATGGCAAAAAACGGGACCCTTATAGTATCGATAAGTCTGTCTGTCTGTCCGTCCGTATATAACAGCCACTTTATTCTGTAACTGACACTGTTGAAATTTGGTAGGGTAGTCTGTTAACCGCTTTACGATTCTTATACAAAAAATAAAAAAAAACAAGATATTTATCTCCGATACATGAAACTACAAGCGAAAAAAGAATATTTTGTCAAACCTATGCGTGTGGTGTGTCTATAGATAAGATAGGTCTTTTTTAAAGTCTAACGTTTAATAGATAGACGCTTCCAAAGTGGTAAAATGGGCATCCTCCTCCTCTAACTTAAAATAAGCGTTTTTTTTTAACCCTGTATAAAGACGAAAGATTTGATTGTTTGCATCAAATGGGCTCCTAAACTACTGGACTAATTCAAAACAAAAAACATCACTTTTAGAATCCTGCATTATGTATGAACATAGGCTATATAGCATTCTCAAATATGTTAAAAAATAACGGAGCCGGGGCAGGTCTAGGGTTAAAACGAAGGTCGCTAGGACCGCTAATATTGTAATAAATGTGTGTGTTTTTTACGGAAGAATGCTCAAAATATTAAACTTATCTTAACACTTACCTGGAAATTCTTGTTCTCTCGAGATACTCATTGACACATCTGCCTCTGTTAATAATAATAAATAAAATATAAACAGTTCTTTGTTTAATAAATTATATTAACAGTTATTGTACCTATCAATGCTTCTGTATTATTTTCATTTGAGGTCGGTAAATTATTTTAGCGTACGGAGTATTTCATTAGACGCTTTTTTCACAAATCTATTCTTACTCATGCTTTGAATAACAGTAAACTATTAGCCAGTCAACGTAAGTGATGGTCTGTTTTAAAATATTTTTAAATTGGTAGTATAATGCACTTATACTGTTTAGTTTAAACGTTCACAACACTAAAATCAGTGCGTCAAAAATACTAAATGTAATATGATATGTAAAGTACCATATGTGTGTAAAGACAATAATGTAAAAAACACTTTATCAAAATGTAAATATATATGTTTGCTGTATTATTTACTTACCCTGTAGTTGTGATGGCTTTCTGGGTTTTCTTTTGGCTAAAATCGTAAGTTGTTCCTCTTCATAGGCGTCACTCTTCTTTCTCGAAGGCTTCAACTCGACACTCAGCTCTTCAATTTCACTAACCTCGTATGTTGGTTTTTTCGGCTTACGTTTAATTATCATTTCTACATTTTCTTCCGACTCCGCTTCGCTCAAAATGATTTCTTCTTGCTGGCTCTCATCTTCAATTTCTTGCGTTAATCGAATTAACGTCTCATCTGCTGCTTCGGAAAGAGTAACCTTTTTCTTTGCTTTAAGTTTTATCTTGCTAGAAAGTGATACTTCTTCCTCTGTATATTGTTCTTTTTGTGGCTTTACTTCAAAAATTACTTCTTCTTGATTTTCAGTTGCATATTTGGGTTTCCTTTCTAAAGTAATTTGTACGTCTTGTGCAGGTTCAAATTTGTGTTCTTGTTTTGGTTTCTGCATTGTGATACTAGAGCTCATTTCTTCTAATGGTTCCTTCTTTTTCTGCGTTTTCTTTAATGTCATCATAACTTCTGCCATTTCGTCTTCATTTTCATCGTCACTTTCATTAATTTCCACGATTTCTGGTCCATCTTCTTCTTCGCCCTCTTCATAAAATTTAATTGATGCTTCATTTGCCTCCTCGTTGAATGTAGGGTGTCTCAGAGGTTTTAGTTTTACTTTGCTGGTCATAGAAATTTCTTCTTCAGCGTAGGAATCCAAATGAATGTTGAATTCTTGTTCGACGTCTTCCTTTGTCTTTGTAGTCTTAGGCCTGAAGGTGACAGTTTCAGGTTCTGTTATCTCTGGTAGTGTGACTGATGACTTTCGCAAAGGTTTTAATTTCTTTTTTATTGTAAATTCATCTACTATTTCTTCACTCTTTTTAACACTTGGTCGCCTTGGTTTAAAAATTACTTGTTCTGGTTCATCTTCTGCAACTTCCCCGGCCGCTTCGATCTCTTCCGCATTGGAATCACTTAGTTTTCTTGTTTCAATAATATCCTCGTGTCCGAACATTGGTTTTTCAAGTTCAGTTTTTTCTATTTCAGGTAGTTGTGGTTGCTTGTAAGTTTTTTTCTTTATTTTGGCAGCTTCTTTTACATTCCTTGATAAAATGCCATTTTGACGTACACTTCCCAAGAAACTTACAAGTGGATTAATAATATTAGGTGGCCAATCGCGTATATATGTAATGCGACTTTTAAGTTGAAACTTAGGCAATGAGGTCGTGACAGCTTCCGTTTTAGGTTTTGTAACAGTTTTCTTTAATTTCAGCTTCGTAAATTGTTGAGGTTCCACATTTTCAGCATGTTGAGGTTGACTTACTTTCAGTATCTTTCTTTCAATTTTAATAGGTGTTAATTTAGGCTTGGGTTTCTTTTCTTCAAGTGGCTCTGACGGCTTGTCCTCCACTGAATCAATAGCAATTTTCTCATCAAGCCTATCAAAGTTCTCGCTTTTACTTTTAATAGTTTTAGATTTTCGTTTGGATACTTCCTCATTCAATGTAACAATTTTAGGTAGGTCAGTTTCTTCTTGTTCTGAAATTGGCTCCTCAACGTACTGTTTTTCATCATCTGTGTTTTTATCTGGCAACAGTTCTTTTGGCTCATCTTGAAAATGTTCTTTTTTCTTTAGTTTTTTAATTTTCTTTTCAGAAGTTTTTTTCTGAGTATGAACTTCTTCAGCTACTTCCGATGCTTTCTCAGGTTGCACCTCGTCTTCTTTTAAATCTGATCTCCTATCCTCATCAGATAAAGGCTCTTCAACAGTCTGCTTTACAACTGGTTCGGGAACTTTATCTTGTAGCGGTTGTCTACTCTCGCTCTTATCAACAGGCGATATCAGATCTGATGATGTGTCTGGCATGATATCAACTTGTTTTGGGGTTTTCTTCGGCTTCAAATGACTTTTTTTAGGTTTTTGTACTTGTTGCTCTTCTAACGGTGATTGTTCTGGAGATTGTTGATCTTCAATAGGTGCGGTAACGTCCTTTACGGCACAAGTTTCGTCTAAATATTCTACAAACGTTTCCGCAGGTTTTTCTTTAACTACAACATCTGTACTGTCGTCTTTGGCTGCTTCTGATAATTCATGGGGTTTTGATTCAAGTATTTCTGTTTTTGGTTTTTCAGATTTGGATATAACAGGTTTAACGACATGAGAATCAACATCATCAAATTTCATTGGTTTTTCAGTCGTTGACATTTGAACCACACTAGTGTCAAATTCAAATTTTTCAGGCTCTTCTAGTTGTACCTTTTCCAAATCGGGTATTTCCGGTAACTTTAAAGGTTTCTTCTTATTTTTTGCAGCTTCTTTCATATTTCTAGATAGCTCACCATTTTGTCGAACACTTCCTAAAAACGTTACTACTGGCTTAATATCTTGCGGAGGCCAATCCTTGACGTAACGTATTCGACTTTTCAACTGGAATTTAGGTAGAGTAACTGTTGCAACATCTTGCTTCGGTTTGATTGAAGGCTTTTTCAACTTAAGTTTTGTAAATTGTGGACCTTCTACGTTTTCGGGGTGCTGAGCTTCGCTTATTTCTATATCCATTCGTTCTATTTTAATTGGAGTCAGTTTTACTCTTTTTACATCCTTCTCTTCAGGAAGTGAATCGTTCCGAGTCACGTGGTCAAATTTTTCTTCCTGTGCCTTTTCGTATAGTGGGGAATCAGTCTCGTCTTTTTTAATCTCCTTTTGCTTCCTGGATGGCTTGGCATGTTTTTCTTTGACGTCCAATGCTAAAGCTTCTGTATCTGCAAAGGTATTTTTTTTTTACTAAGATAATATATTTTTTTGATTTAAGTTTGAAAACTAAAGCTTGAATGAATATCTTATAATAAAGTTTTAAGAGTAACACTTAATCATACGATACCCTTTCAAGGAAAAGTTTAAACAAGTAGGTACTGAGGTGTCCGTGTCTAAAATAAGCTGTCTATTGTGCTTACTGCCGCAATAAGAGACGACTTTTACCTTAATGTTAATAAAAAAATGTGTCATTGTGTCTTAGTTGTTTTATACAGTTTTTCTTATGGAATCCAGGCACCCCACTAACAGGTTAATAATGTCTATGAATACGGCTGTAAATTGTGTAACCTGGATTTAAGACCTGACCAAAAAAAGAGGAAGCAGTGTAAATCTGTCGTTGTTGCTTGCTGTATAATGAAAATAACGAGAGATAAAAACCTAAACCGACAACAGTGGATATAAACCAATTTTGACCTTAAAGTTCCATTGAACCACTATTAAAATCGATTCTTAATCAAACTAACTAAATTATACAATGATATCCCGACATCGTTAATGCCTTAAAATTATTTTATTGCAAATAATAAATAATAACAATGGCACACTTCCACGCAAACATGTTTTAAATGCGACATGTATCCATCCGGGTACTTTTTTCTGCTAACTGTAAAAATAAAAACACAAATACGATAGTTACCTCCTTTGTTTTGAAGTTGACATAACGACGCATGATCTTAGCTGAAAATCTTATTTCCATAGCTACTTACGAGTATGTAGGTATTCCATAAATGTGCACTGACGTATTGTCGATCAATTCACCATCAAAGGAAAATTAAATGAATTACATATAAACCTTAAAATCTTATCTTCTAACTTAGTTTAACATTGTTTCTTCCGAAGACAAAGGTAGTTGTTTTTATCATAAGATGCAAGAATCTTGTACTTTTTTCTTGTGATCTTCATGATACGTATAATATGTAAAGTGTGTAGTGAAGATAGTGTCGTGTTGTAGTTTAATAAAATTACAAATATGGTGCTGGTTTTTAATATGAATAATAGTTTTTGAAGAATGCTTTTGTATGTTGTCTTACCTTCAGGTGTTTTAACTTCCTCTAAGGTGGTTTCTATAGGTAGCTCGACTATTACGACGGGTTTGTTTCCGGTCACCGTTTCGTCAACAAAGTTGGCCGAAGTGACCGGTGCCTTGTCATCCTCCTGTGTTGTTGTGATTTCGACGGTCTCTTGTTTCGGTCCCTTCTTTCTGACGACGCGCTTGGTGGATTTCTTCACCACTTTCTTGCCCTCGGGTGTTTGTATTTCTTCGACCGCGGTTTCCTCCGGTAGCTCGACTGTTTCGAGGGGAGTGGCTTCCAGTTCGGGCACCGATTCTTCTGTAACGCTGACAGTTGTGACCGGCGCTTCGTCGTCCTGTTGCGTCGTAGTGATTTCGGTGACTTGTTGCTTGGGGCCTTGTTTTTTCCTGATGACACGTTTTGACACCTTGACCGTTTTGACATCCCCAGTATCGGTACGCACCTGAGTAACCTGTGTCTTTTCCGGTTCTTCGTCTAAGAATGTTGCTGTGTCTTGTGTGTGTAGTGTGTCAAATGGCGTGAGTGTTTCGTCTGTGATGTGTTCTGTTGTGTGTACGGAGACGACGGGTGCTTTGTCGTCTTCATGTTCGGTTGTGATTTCAGTGGTTTGTGTTTTTGGACCTACTTTCTTTTTGATGATGCGTTTAGTGACTTTCTTGTGTGTAGTCTTACCTGCGGGTGTTTTAATTTCCTCTACGGTGGTTTCTTCAGGTAGCTCGACTATTTCGACTGGTTTGTCTTCGGTCGGCGTTTCGTCGACGAAGTTGACAGAGGTGACCGGTGCCTTGTCGTCCTCCTGTGTTGTTGTGATTTCGACGGTCTCTTGTTTCGGTCCCTTCTTTCTGACGATGCGCTTGGTAGTTTTCTTTACCACTTTCTTGCCCTCGGGTGTTTGTATTTCTTCGACCGCGGTTTCCTCCGGTAGCTCGAATGTTTCGAGGGGAGTGGCTTCCAGTTCGGGCACCGATTCTTCTGTAATGCTGACAGTTGTGACCGGCGCTTCGTCGTCCTGTTGCGTCGTAGTGATTTCGGTGACTTGTTGCTTGGGGCCTTGTTTTTTCCTGATGACACGTTTTGACACCTTGACCGTTTTGACATCCCCAGTATCGGTACGCACCTGAGTAACCTGTGTCTTTTCCGGTTCTTTGTCTAAGAATGTTGCTGTGTCTTGTGTGTGTAGTGTGTCAAATGGCGTGAGTGTTTCGTCTGCGATGTGTTCTGTTGTGTGTACGGAGACGACGGGTGCTTTGTCGTCTTCATGTTCGGTTGTGATTTCAGTGGTTTGTGTTTTAGGACCTACTTTCTTTTTGATGATGCGTTTGATGACTTTCTTGTGTGTAGTCTTACCTTCGGGTGTTTTAACTTCCTCTACGGTGGTTTCTTCAGGTAGCTCGACTATTTCGACTGGTTTGTCTTCGGTCGGCGTATCGTCGACGAAGTTGACAGAGGTGACCGGTGCCTTGTCGTCCTCCTGTGTTGTTGTGATTTCGACGGTCTCTTGTGTCGGTCCCTTCTTTCTGACGACGCGCTTGGTGGTTTTCTTCACCACTTTCTTGCCCTCGGGTGTTTGTATTTCTTCGACCGCGGTTTCCTCCGGTAGCTCGAATGTTTCGAGTGGAGTGGCTTCCAGTTCGGGCACCGATTCTTCTGTAACGCTGACAGTTGTGACCGGCGCTTCGTCGTCCTGTTGCGTCGTAGTGATTTCGGTGACTTGTTGCTTGGGGCCTTGTTTTTTCCTGATGACACGTTTTGACACCTTGACCGTTTTGACATCCCCAGTATCGGTACGCACCTGAGTAACCTGTGTCTTTTCCGGTTCTTCGTCTAAGACTGTAGCTGTGTCTTGTGTGTGTAGTGTGTCAAATGGCGTGAGTGTTTCGTCTGCGATGTGTTCTGTTGTGTGTACGGAGACGACGGGTGCTTTGTCGTCTTCATGTTCGGTTATGATTTCAGTGGTTTGTGTTTTTGGACCTACTTTCTTTTTGATGATGCGTTTGGTGACTGTCTTGTGTGTAGTCTTACCTTCGGGTGTTTTAACTTCCTCTTCGGTGGTTTCTTCAGGTAGCTCGACTATTTCGACTGGTTTGTCTTCGGTCGGCGTTTCGTCGACGAAGTTGACAGAGGTGACCGGTGCCTTGTCGTCCTCCTGTGTTGTTGTGATTTCGACGGTCTCTTGTTTCGGTCCCTTCTTTCTGACGATGCGCTTGGTAGTTTTCTTTACCACTTTCTTGCCCTCGGGTGTTTGTATTTCTTCGACCGCGGTTTCCTCCGGTAGCTCGAATGTTTCGAGGGGAGTGGCTTCCAGTTCGGGCACCGATTCTTCTGTAATGCTGACAGTTGTGACCGGCGCTTCGTCGTCCTGTTGCGTCGTAGTGATTTCGGTGACTTGTTGCTTGGGGCCTTGTTTCTTCTTGATGACACGTTTTGACACCTTGACCGTTTTGACATCTCCAGTGTCGGTACGCACCTGAGTAACCTGTGTCTTTTCCGGTTCTTCGTCTAAGACTGTAGCTGTGTCTTGTGTGTGTAGTGTGTCAAATGGCGTGAGTGTTTCGTCTGCGATGTGTTCTGTTGTGTGTACGGAGACGACGGGTGCTTTGTCGTCTTCATGTTCGGTTATGATTTCAGTGGTTTGTGTTTTTGGACCTACTTTCTTTTTGATGATGCGTTTGGTGACTGTCTTGTGTGTAGTCTTACCTTCGGGTGTTTTAACTTCCTCTTCGGTGGTTTCTTCAGGTAGCTCGACTATTTCGACTGGTTTGTCTTCGGTCGGCGTTTCGTCGACGAAGTTGACAGAGGTGACCGGTGCCTTGTCGTCCTCCTGTGTTGTTGTGATTTCGACGGTCTCTTGTTTCGGTCCCTTCTTTCTGACGATGCGCTTGGTAGTTTTCTTTACCACTTTCTTGCCCTCGGGTGTTTGTATTTCTTCGACCGCGGTTTCCTCCGGTAGCTCGAATGTTTCGAGGGGAGTGGCTTCCAGTTCGGGCACCGATTCTTCTGTAATGCTGACAGTTGTGACCGGCGCTTCGTCGTCCTGTTGCGTCGTAGTGATTTCGGTGACTTGTTGCTTGGGGCCTTGTTTCTTCTTGATGACACGTTTTGACACCTTGACCGTTTTGACATCTCCAGTGTCGGTACGCACCTGAGTAACCTGTGTCTTTTCCGGTTCTTCGTCTAAGACTGTAGCTGTGTCTTGTGTGTGTAGTGTGTCAAATGGCGTGAGTGTTTCGTCTGCGATGTGTTCTGTTGTGTGTACGGAGACGACGGGTGCTTTGTCGTCTTCATGTTCGGTTATGATTTCAGTGGTTTGTGTTTTTGGACCTACTTTCTTTTTGATGATGCGTTTGGTGACTGTCTTGTGTGTAGTCTTACCTTCGGGTGTTTTAACTTCCTCTTCGGTGGTTTCTTCAGGTAGCTGGACTATTTCGACTGGTTTGTCTTCGGTCGGCGTATTGTCGACAAAGTTGACAGAGGTGACCGGTGCCTTGTCGTCCTCCTGTGTTGTTGTGATTTCGACGGTCTCTTGTTTCGGTCCCTTCTTTCTGACGACGCGCTTGGTGGTTTTCTTCACCACTTTCTTGCCCTCGGGTGTTTGTATTTCTTCGACCGCGGTTTCCTCCGGTAGCTCGAATGTTTCGAGTGGAGTGGCTTCCAGTTCGGGCACCGATCCTTCTGTAACGCTGACAGTTGTGACCGGCGCTTCGTCGTCCTGTTGCGTCGTAGTGATTTCGGTGACTTGTTGCTTGGGGCCTTGTTTTTTCCTGATGACACGTTTTGACACCTTGACCGTTTTGACATCTCCAGTGTCGGTACGCACCTGAGTAACCTGTGTCTTTTCCGGTTCTTCGTCTAAGACTTTAGCTGTGTCTTGTGTGTGTAGTGTGTCAAATGGCGTGAGTGTTTCGTCTGCGATGTGTTCTGTTGTGTGTACGGAGACGACGGGTGCTTTGTCGTCTTCTTGTTCGGTTGTGATTTCAGTGGTTTGTGTTTTAGGACCGTCTTTCTTTTTGATGATGCGTTTGGTGACTTTCTTGTTTGTAGTCTTACCTGCGGGTGTTTTAATTTCCTCTACGGTGGTTTCTTCAGGTAGCTCGACTATTTCGACTGGTTTGTCTTCGGTCGGCGTTTCGTCGACGAAGTTGACAGAGGTGACCGGTGCCTTGTCGTCCTCCTGTGTTGTTGTGATTTCGACGGTCTCTTGTTTCGGTCCCTTCTTTCTGACGACGCGCTTGGTGGTTTTCTTCACCACTTTCTTGCCCTCGGGTGTTTGTATTTCTTCGACCGCGGTTTCCTCCGGTAGCTCGAATGTTTCGAGGGGAGTGGCTTCCAGTTCGGGCACCGATTCTTCTGTCACGCTGACAGTTGTGACCGGCGCTTCGTCGTCCTGTTGCGTCGTAGTGATTTCGGTGACTTGTTGCTTGGGGCCTTGTTTTTTCCTGATGACACGTTTTGACACCTTGACCGTTGTGATATCTCCAGTATCGGTACGCACCTGAGTAACCTGTGTCTTTTCCGGTTCTTCGTCTAAGAATGTTGCTGTGTCTTGTGTGTGTAGTGTGTCAAATGGCGTGAGTGTTTCGTCTGCGATGTGTTCTGTTGTGTGTACGGAGACGATGGGTGCTTTGTCGTCTTCATGTTCGGTTATGATTTCAGTGGTTTGTGTTTTTGGACCTACTTTCTTTTTGATGATGCGTTTGGTGACTGTCTTGTGTGTAGTCTTACCTTCGGGTGTTTTAACTTCCTCTTCGGTGGTTTCTTCAGGTAGCTCGACTATTTCGACTGGTTTGTCTTCGGTCGGCGTTTCGTCGACGAAGTTGACAGAGGTGACCGGTGCCTTGTCGTCCTGTGTTGTTGTGATTTCGACGGTCTCTTGTTTCGGTCCCTTCTTTCTGACGACGCGCTTGGTGGTTTTCTTCACCACTTTCTTGCCCTCGGGTGTTTGTATTTCTTCGACCGCGGTTTCCTCCGGTAGCTCGACTGTTTCGAGGGGAGTGGCTTCCAGTTCGGGCACCGATTCTTCTGTCACGCTGACAGTTGTGACCGGCGCTTCGTCGTCCTGTTGCGTCGTAGTGATTTCGGTGACTTGTTGCTTGGGGCCTTGTTTTTTCCTGATGACACGTTTTGACACCTTGACCGTTTTGACATCTCCAGTGTCGGTACGCACCTGAGTAACCTGTGTCTTTTCCGGTTCTTCGTCTAAGACTGTAGCTGTGTCTTGTGTGTGTAGTGTGTCAAATGGCGTGAGTGTTTCGTCTGCGATGTGTTCTGTTGTGTGTACGGAGACGACGGGTGCTTTGTCGTCTTCATGTTCGGTTGTGATTTCAGTGGTTTGTGTTTTTGGACCTACTTTCTTTTTGATGATGCGTTTAGTGACTTTCTTGTGTGTAGTCTTACCTGCGGGTGTTTTAACTTCCTCTACGGTGGTTTCTTCAGGTAGCTCGACTATTTCGACTGGTTTGTCTTCGGTCGGCGTTTCGTCGACGAAGTTGACAGAGGTGACCGGTGCCTTGTCGTCCTCCTGTGTTGTTGTGATTTCGACGGTCTCTTGTTTCGGTCCCTTCTTTCTGACGACGCGCTTGGTGGTTTTCTTCACCTCTTTCTTGCCCTCGGGTGTTTGTATTTCTTCGACCGCGGTTTCCTCCGGTAGCTCGAATGTTTCGAGGGGAGTGGCTTCCAGTTCGGGCACCGATTCTTCTATCACGCTGACAGTTGTGACCGGCGCTTCGTCGTCCTGTTGCGTCGTAGTGATTTCGGTGTCTTGTTGCTTGGGGCCTTGTTTTTTCCTGATGACACGTTTTGACACCTTGACCGTTTTGATATCTCCAGTATCGGTACGCACCTGAGTTACCTGTGTCTTTTCCGGTTCTTCGTCTAAGACTTTAGCTGTGTCTTGTGTGTGTAGTGTGTCAAATGGCGTGAGTGTTTCGTCTGCGATGTGTTCTGTTGTGTGTACGGAGACGACGGGTGCTTTGTCGTCTTCATGTTCGGTTATGATTTCAGTGGTTTGTGTTTTTGGACCTACTTTCTTTTTGATGATGCGTTTGGTGACTGTCTTGTGTGTAGTCTTACCTTCGGGTGTTTTAACTTCCTCTTCGGTGGTTTCTTCAGGTAGCTCGACTATTTCGACTGGTTTGTCTTCGGTCGGCGTTTCGTCGACGAAGTTGACAGAGGTGACCGGTGCCTTGTCGTCCTCCTGTGTTGTTGTGATTTCGACGGTCTCTTGTTTCGGTCCCTTCTTTCTGATGACGCGCTTGGTGGTTTTCTTCACCACTTTCTTGCCATCGGGTGTTTGTATTTCTTCGACCGCGGTTTCCTCCGGTAGCTCGACTGTTTCGAGGGGAGTGGCTTCCAGTTCGGGCACCGATTCTTCTGTCACGCTGACAGTTGTGACCGGCGCTTCGTCGTCCTGTTGCGTCGTAGTGATTTCGGTGACTTGTTGCTTGGGGCCTTGTTTTTTCCTGATGACACGTTTTGACACCTTGACCGTTTTGACATCTCCAGTGTCGGTACGCACCTGAGTAACCTGTGTCTTTTCCGGTTCTTCGTCTAAGACTGTAGCTGTGTCTTGTGTGTGTAGTGTGTCAAATGGCGTGAGTGTTTCGTCTGCGATGTGTTCTGTTGTGTGTACGGAGACGACGGGTGCTTTGTCGTCTTCATGTTCGGTTATGATTTCAGTGGTTTGTGTTTTTGGACCTACTTTCTTTTTGATGATGCGTTTGGTGACTGTCTTGTGTGTAGTCTTACCTTCGGGTGTTTTAACTTCCTCTTCGGTGGTTTCTTCAGGTAGCTCGACTATTTCGACTGGTTTGTCTTCGGTCGGCGTTTCGTCGACGAAGTTGACAGAGGTGACCGGTGCCTTGTCGTCCTCCTGTGTTGTTGTGATTTCGACGGTCTCTTGTTTCGGTCCCTTCTTTCTGACGACGCGCTTGGTGGTTTTCTTCACCACTTTCTTGCCCTCGGGTGTTTGTATTTCTTCGACCGCGGTTTCCTCCGGTAGCTCGACTGTTTCGAGGGGAGTGGCTTCCAGTTCGGGCACCGATTCTTCTGTCACGCTGACAGTTGTGACCGGCGCTTCGTCGTCCTGTTGCGTCGTAGTGATTTCGGTGACTTGTTGCTTGGGGCCTTGTTTTTTCCTGATGACACGTTTTGACACCTTGACCGTTTTGACATCTCCAGTATCGGTACGCACCTGAGTAATCTGTGTCTTTTCCGGTTCTTCGTCCAAGACTGTAGCTGTGTCTTGTGTGTGTAGTGTGTCAAATGGCGTGAGTGTTTCGTCTGCGATGTGTTCTGTTGTGTGTACGGAGACGACGGGTGCTTTGTCGTCTTCATGTTCGGTTATGATTTCAGTGGTTTGTGTTTTAGGACCTACTTTCTTTTTGATGATGCGTTTGGTGACTGTCTTGTGTGTAGTCTTACCTTCGGGTGTTTTAACTTCCTCTTCGGTGGTTTCTTCAGGTAGCTCGACTATTTCGACTGGTTTGTCTTCGGTCGGCGTTTCGTCGACGAAGTTGACAGAGGTGACCGGTGCCTTGTCGTCCTCCTGTGTTGTTGTGATTTCGACGGTCTCTTGTTTCGGTCCCTTCTTTCTGACGACGCGCTTGGTGGTTTTCTTCACCACTTTCTTGCCCTCGGGTGTTTGTATTTCTTCGACTGCGGTTTCCTCCGGTAGCTCGACTGTTTCGAGGGGAGTGGCTTCCAGTTCGGGCACCGATTCTTCTGTAACGCTGACAGTTGTGACCGGCGCTTCGTCGTCCTGTTGCGTCGTAGTGATTTCGGTGACTTGTTGCTTGGGGCCTTGTTTTTTCCTGATGACACGTTTTGACACCTTGACCGTTTTGACATCCCCAGTATCGGTACGCACCTGAGTAACCTGTGTCTTTTCCGGTTCTTCGTCTAAGAATGTTGCTGTGTCTTGTGTGTGTAGTGTGTCAAATGGCGTGAGTGTTTCGTCTGCGATGTGTTCTGTTGTGTATACGGAGACGACGGGTGCTTTGTCGTCTTCTTGTTCAGATGTGATTTCAGTGGTTTGTGTTTTCGGACCTACTTTCTTTTTGATGATGCGTTTGGTGACTTTCTTGTGTGTAGTCTTACCTTCGGGTGTTTGAACTTCCTCTACGGTGGTTTCTTCAGGTAGCTCGACTATTTCGACTGGTTTGTCTTCGGTCGGCGTTTCGTCGACGAAGTTGACAGAGGTGACCGGTGCCTTGTCGTCCTCCTGTGTTGTTGTGATTTCGACGGTCTCTTGTTTCGGTCCCTTCTTTCTGACAACGCGCTTGGTGGTTTTCTTCACCACTTTCTTGCCCTCGGGTGTTTGTATTTCTTCGACTGCGGTTTCCTCCGGTAGCTCGACTGTTTCGAGGGGAGTGGCTTCCAGTTCGGGCACCGATTCTTCTGTAACGCTGACAGTTGTGACCGGCGCTTCGTCGTCCTGTTGCGTCGTAGTGATTTCGGTGACTTGTTGCTTGGGGCCTTGTTTTTTCCTGATGACACGTTTTGACACCTTGACCGTTTTGACATCCCCAGTATCGGTACGCACCTGAGTAACCTGTGTCTTTTCCGGTTCTTCGTCTAAGAATGTTGCTGTATCTTGTGTGTGTAGTGTGTCAAATGGCGTGAGTGTTTCGTCTGCGATGTGTTCTGTTGTGTGTACGGAGACTAGGGGTGCTTTGTCGTCTTCATGTTCGGTTGTGATTTCAGTGGTTTGTGTTTTTGGACCTACTTTCTTTTTGATGATGCGTTTGGTGACTTTCTTGTGTGTAGTCTTACCTTCGGGTGTTTGAACTTCCTCTACGGTGGTTTCTTCAGGTAGCTTGACTATTTCGACTGGTTTGTCTTCGGTCGGCGTTTCGTCGACGAAGTTGACAGAGGTGACCGGTGCCTTGTCGTCCTCCTGTGTTGTTGTGATTTCGACGGTCTCTTGTTTCGGTCCCTTCTTTCTGACGATGCGCTTGGTGGTTTTCTTTACCACTTTCTTGCCCTCGGGTGTTTGTATTTCTTCGACCGTGGTTTCCTCCGGTAGCTCGAATGTTTCGAGGGGAGTGGCTTCCAGTTCGGGCACCGATTCTTCTGTAATGCTGACAGTTGTGACCGGCGCTTCGTCGTCCTGTTGCGTCGTAGTGATTTCGGTGACTTGTTGCTTGGGGCCTTGTTTTTTCCTGATGACACGTTTTGACACCTTGACCGTTTTGACATCCCCAGTATCGGTACGCACCTGAGTAACCTGTGTCTTTTCCGGTTCTTCGTCTATGACTGTTGCTGTGTCTTGTGTGTGTAGTGTGTCAAATGGCGTGAGTGTTTCGTCTGCGATGTGTTCTGTTGTGTGTACGGAGACGACGGGTGCTTTGTTGTCTTCTTGTTCAGTTGTGATTTTGGTGGTTTGTGTTTTAGGACCTACTTTCTTTTTGATGATGCGTTTGGTGACTATCTTGTGTGTAGTCTTACCTTCGGGTGTTTGAACTTCCTCTACGGTGGTTTCTTCAGGTAGCTCGACTATTTCGACTGGTTTGTCTTCGGTCGGCGTTTCGTCGACGAAGTTGACAGAGGTGACCGGTGCCTTGTCGTCCTCCTGTGTTGTTGTGATTTCGACGGTCTCTTGTTTCGGTCCCTTCTTTCTGACGACGCGCTTGGTGGTTTTCGTCACCACTTTCTTGCCATCGGCTGTTTGTATTTCTTCGACCGCGGTTTCCTCCGGTAGCTCGACTCTTTCGAGGGGAGTGGCTTCTAGTTCGGGCACCGATTCTTCTGTCACACTGACAATTGTGACCGGTGCTTCGTCGTTCTGTTGCGTCGTAGTGATTTCGGTGACTTGTTGCTTGGGTCCTTGTTTCTTCTTGATGACGCGTTTCGACACCTTGACCGTTTTGACATCTCCAGTGTCGGTACGCACCTGAGTAACCTGTGTAGTTTCTGGTTCTTCGTCTACGACTGTTGCTGTGTCTTGTGTGCGTAAAGTGTCAAATGGCGTGAGTGTTTCGTCTGCGATGTGTTCAGTCGTGTGTACAGAGACTAGGGGTGCTTTGTCGTCTTCTTGTTCAGTTGTGATTTCGGTGGTTTGTGTTTTAGGACCTACTTTCTTTTTGATGATGCGTTTGGTGACTTTCTTGTGTGTAGTCTTACCTTCGGGTGTTTGAACTTCCTCTACGGTGGTTTCTTCAGGTAGCTCGACTATTTCGACTGGTTTGTCTTCGGTCGGCGTTTCGTCGACGAAGTTGACAGAGGTGACCGGTGCCTTGTCGTCCTCCTGTGTTGTTGTGATTTCGACGGTCTCTTGTTTCGGTCCCTTCTTTCTGACGACGCGCTTGGTGGTTTTCTTCACCACTTTCTTGCCCTCGGGTGTTTGTATTTCTTCGACCGCGGTTTCCTCCGGTAGCTCGACTGTTTCGAGGGGAGTGGCTTCCAGTTCGGGCACCGATTCTTCTGTCACGCTGACAGTTGTGACCGGCGCTTCGTCGTCCTGTTGCGTCGTAGTGATTTCGGTGACTTGTTGCTTGGGGCCTTGTTTCTTCTTGATGACGCGTTTCGACACCTTGACCGTTTTGACATCTCCAGTGTCGGTACGCACCTGAGTAACCTGTGTCGTTTCTGGTTCTTCGTCTACGACTGTTGCTGTGTCTTGTGTGCGTAAAGTGTCAAATGACGTGAGTGTTTCGTCTGCGATGTGTTCAATCGTGTGTACAGAGACTAGGGGTGCTTTGTCGTCTTCTTGTTCAGTTGTGATTTCGGTGGTTTGTGTTTTAGGACCTACTTTCTTTTTGATGATGCGTTTGGTGACTTTCTTGTGTGTAGTCTTACCTGCGGGTGTTTTAACTTCCTCTATTGTGGTTTCTTCAGGTAGCTCGACTATTTCGACTGGTTTGTCTTCGGTCGGCGTTTCGTCGACGAAGTTGACAGAGGTGACCGGTGCCTTGTCGTCCTCCTGTGTTGTTGTGATTTCGACGGTCTCTTGTTTCGGTCCCTTCTTTCTGACGACGCGCTTGGTGGTTTTCTTCACCACTTTCTTGCCCTCGGGTGTTTGTATTTCTTCGACCGCGGTTTCCTCCGGTAGCTCAAATGTTTCGAGGGGAGTGGCTTCCAGTTCGGGCACCGATTCTTCTGTAACGCTGACAGTTGTGACCGGCGCTTCGTCGTCCTGTTGCGTCGTAGTGATTTCGGTGACTTGTTGCTTGGGGCCTTGTTTCTTCTTGATGACGCGTTTCGACACCTTGACCGTTTTGACGTTTCCAGTGTCGGTACGCACCTGAGTAACCTGTGTCGTTTCTGGTTCTTCGTCTACGACTGTTGCTGTGTCTTGTGTGCGTAAAGTGTCAAATGGCGTGAGTGTTTCGTCTGCGATGTGTTCAGTCGTGTGTACAGAGACGACGGGTGCTTTGTCGTCTTCTTGTTCAGTTGTGATTTCGGTGGTTTGTGTTTTAGGACCTACTTTCTTTTTGATGATGCGTTTGGTGACTTTCTTGTGTGTAGTCTTACCTGCAGGTGTTTTAACTTCCTCTATAGTGGTTTCTTCAGGTAGCTCGACTATTTCGACTGGTTTGTCTTCGGTCGGCGTTTCGTCGACGAAGTTGACAGAGGTGACCGGTGCCTTGTCGTCCTCCTGTGTTGTTGTGATTTCGACGGTCTCTTGTTTCGGTCCCTTCTTTCTGACGACGCGCTTGGTGGTTTTCGTCACCACTTTCTTGCCCTCGGGTGTTTGTATTTCTTCGACTGCGGTTTCCTCCGGTAGCTCGACTGTTTCGAGGGGAGTGGCTTCCAGTTCGGGCACCGATTCTTCTGTAACGCTGACAGTTGTGACCGGCGCTTCGTCGTCCTGTTGCGTCGTAGTGATTTCGGTGACTTGTTGCTTGGGGCCTTGTTTCTTCTTGATGACGCGTTTCGACACCTTGACCCTTTTGACGTTTCCAGTGTCGGTACGCACCTGAGTAACCTGTGTCGTTTCTAATTCTTCGTCTACGACTGTTGCTGTGTCTTGTGTGCGTAAAGTGTCAAATGGCGTGAGTGTTTCGTCTGCGATGTGTTCAGTCGTGTGTACAGAGACTAGGGGTGCTTTGTCGTCTTCTTGTTCAGTTGTGATTTCGGTGGTTTGTGTTTTAGGACCTACTTTCTTTTTGATGATGCGTTTGGTGACTTTCTTGTGTGTAGTCTTACCTTCGGGTGTTTGAACTTCCTCTACGGTGGTTTCTTCAGGTAGCTCGACTATTTCGACTGGTTTGTCTTCGGTCGGCGTTTCGTCGACGAAGTTGACAGAGGTGACCGGTGCCTTGTCGTCCTCCTGTGTTGTTGTGATTTCGACGGTCTCTTGTTTCGGTCCCTTCTTTCTGACGACGCGCTTGGTGGTTTTCTTCACCACTTTCTTGCCCTCGGGTGTTTGTATTTCTTCGACCGCGGTTTCCTCCGGTAGCTCGAATGTTTCGAGGGGAGTGGCTTCCAGTTCGGGCACCGATTCTTCTGTCACGCTGACAGTTGTGACCGGCGCTTCGTCGTCCTGTTGCGTCGTAGTGATTTCGGTGACATGTTGCTTGGGGCCTTGTTTCTTCTTGATGACGCGTTTCGACACCTTGACCGTTTTGACATCTCCAGTGTCGGTACGCACCTGAGTAACCTGTGTCGTTTCTGGTTCTTCGTCTACGACTGTTGCTGTGTCTTGTGTGCGTAAAGTGTCAAATGGCGTGAGTGTTTCGTCTGCGATGTGTTCAGTCGTGTGTACAGAGACTAGGGGTGCTTTGTCGTCTTCTTGTTCAGTTGTGATTTCGGTGGTTTGCGTTTTAGGACCTACTTTCTTTTTGATGATGCGTTTGGTGACTTTCTTGTGTGTAGTCTTACCTTCGGGTGTTTTAACTTCCTCTTCGGTGGTTTCTTCAGGTAGCTCGACTATTTCGACTGGTTTGTCTTCGGTCGGCGTTTCGTCGACGAAGTTGACAGAGGTGACCGGTGCCTTGTCGTCCTCCTGTGTTGTTGTGATTTCGACGGTCTCTTGTTTCGGTCCCTTCTTTCTGACGACGCGCTTGGTGGTTTTCTTCACCACTTTCTTGCCCTCGGGTGTTTGTATTTCTTCGACCGCGGTTTCCTCCGGTAGCTCGAATGTTTCGAGGGGAGTGGCTTCCAGTTCGGGCACCGATTCTTCTGTAACGCTGACAGTTGTGACCGGCGCTTCGTCGTCTTGTTGCGTCGTAGTGATTTCGGTGACTTGTTGCTTGGGGCCTTGTTTCTTCTTGATGACGCGTTTCGACACCTTGACCGTTTTGACGTTTCCAGTGTCGGTACGCACCTGAGTAACCTGTGTCGTTTCTGGTTCTTCGTCTACGACTGTTGCTGTGTCTTGTGTGCGTAAAGTGTCAAATGGCGTGAGTGTTTCGTCTGCGATGTGTTCAGTCGTGTGTACAGAGACTAGGGGTGCTTTGTCGTCTTCTTGTTCAGTTGTGATTTCGGTGGTTTGTGTTTTAGGACCTACTTTCTTTTTGATGATGCGTTTGGTGACTTTCTTGTGTGTAGTCTTACCTTCGGGTGTTTGAACTTCCTCTACGGTGGTTTCTTCAGGTAGCTCGACTATTTCGACTGGTCTGTCTTCGGTAGGCGTATCGTCGACGATGTTGACAGAGGTGACCGGTGCCTTGTCGTCCTCCTGAGTTGTCGTGATTTCGACGGTCTCTTGGATAGGTCCCCTTTTCTTCACAATTCGTTTAGTGGTCTTTTTTCTGATTGTTTTGCCTTCGGGTGTTTCTATTTCTTCGACGGCAGTTTCCTCTGGCAGCTCGACGGTCTCAACGGGGGCGGCCTCGTGCTCGGGGATCTGTTCTTCTGTGACGTTGACTGTGGTGACGGGGGCCTCGTCGTCTTGCTGCGTTGTCGTGATTTCGGTGACTTCTTGCTGCTTGCCCCTCTTTTTCTTAATGACGCGTTTGGTAACCTTAACAGACTTGACGTCTCCGTTTTCTGTGCGTACCTGAGTGACTTGCACCTGGTCGGGCTCCTCTTCGATGACTTCCGCTTTATCTGTGATTTGTGAAGTCTCGAATGGTGTTGTGGTATCGTCTGATGTTTGTTCTGAGGTGTGTACGGAGATGATGGGTGTTTTGTCGTCTTCTTGTTCTGTAGTGATTTCAGTGGTTTGTATTTTTGGGCCTATTTTCTTTTTGATGATACGTTTTGTGACTTTCTTGTGTGTTTTCTTACCTTCCGGCGTTTCGATCTCTTCCACAGCTATTTCCTCGGGTAGCTCGACTATTTCCAGCGGCTTGAGGTCTTCGATTGGCTTGTCTTCTACGAAGTGAACCGTAGTGACCGGCGCCTGATCATCCTCCTGGGTAGTGGTGATTTCTACCGTCTCTTGTTTAGGTCCCCTCTTCTTCACAACTCGTTTAGTGGTCTCTTTTCTGATTGTTTTGCCTTCGGGTGTTTCTATTTCTTCGACGGCAGTTTCCTCTGGCAGCTCGACGGTCTCAACGGGGGCGGCCTCGTGCTCGGGGATCTGTTCCTCTGTGACGTTGACTGTGGTGACGGGGGCCTCGTCGTCTTGCTGCGTTGTCGTGATTTCGGTGACTTCTTGCTGCTTGCCCCTCTTTTTCTTAATGACGCGTTTGGTAACCTTGACAGACTTGACGTCTCCGGTTTCTGTGCGTACCTGAGTGACTTGCACCTGGTCGGGCTCCTCTTCGATGACTTCCGCTTTATCTGTGATTTGTGAAGTCTCGAATGGTGTTGTGGTATCGTCTGATGTTTGTTCTGAGGTGTGTACGGAGATGATGGGTGTTTTGTCGTCTTCTTGTTCTGTAGTGATTTCAGTGGTTTGTATTTTTGGGCCTATTTTCTTTTTGATGATACGTTTTGTGACTTTCTTGTGTGTTTTCTTACCTTCCGGCGTTTCGATCTCTTCCACAGCTATTTCCTCGGGTAGCTCGACTATTTCCAGCGGCTTGAGGTCTTCGATTGGCTTGTCTTCTACGAAGTGAACCGTACTGACCGGCGCCTGATCATCCTCCTGGGTAGTGGTGATTTCTACCGTCTCTTGTTTAGGTCCCCTCTTCTTCACAACTCGTTTAGTGGTCTTTTTTCTGATTGTTTTGCCTTCGGGTGTTTCTATTTCTTCGACGGCAGTTTCCTCTGGCAGCTCGACGGTCTCAACGGGGGCGGCCTCGTGCTCGGGGATCTGTTCCTCTGTGACGTTGACTGTGGTGACGGGGGCCTCGTCGTCTTGCTGCGTTGTCGTGATTTCGGTGACTTCTTGCTGCTTGCCCCTCTTTTTCTTAATGACGCGTTTGGTAACCTTGACAGACTTGACGTCTCCGGTTTCTGTGCGTACCTGAGTGACTTGCACCTGGTCGGGCTCCTCTTCGATGACTTCCGCTTTATCTGTGATTTGTGAAGTCTCGAATGGTGTTGTGGTATCGTCTGATGTTTGTTCTGAGGTGTGTACGGAGATGATGGGTGTTTTGTCGTCTTCTTGTTCTGTAGTGATTTCAGTGGTTTGTATTTTTGGGCCTATTTTCTTTTTGATGATACGTTTTGTGACTTTCTTGTGTGTTTTCTTACCTTCCGGCGTTTCGATCTCTTCCACAGCTATTTCCTCGGGTAGCTCGACTATTTCCAGCGGCTTGAGGTCTTCGATTGGCTTGTCTTCTACGAAGTGAACCGTAGTGACCGGCGCCTGATCATCCTCCTGGGTAGTGGTGATTTCTACCGTCTCTTGTTTAGGTCCCCTCTTCTTCACAACTCGTTTAGTGGTCTTTTTTCTGATTGTTTTGCCTTCGGGTGTTTCTATTTCTTCGACGGCAGTTTCCTCTGGCAGCTCGACGGTCTCAACGGGGGCGGCCTCGTGCTCGGGGATCTGTTCCTCTGTGACGTTGACTGTGGTGACGGGGGCCTCGTCGTCTTGCTGCGTTGTCGTGATTTCGGTGACTTCTTGCTGCTTGCCCCTCTTTTTCTTAATGACGCGTTTGGTAACCTTGACAGACTTGACGTCTCCGGTTTCTGTGCGTACCTGAGTGACTTGCACCTGGTCGGGCTCCTCTTCGATGACTTCCGCTCTATCTGTGATTTGTGAAGTCTCGAATGGTGTTGTGGTTTCATCTGATGTTTGTTCTGAGGTGTGTACAGAGATGATGGGTGTTTTGTCGTCTTCTTGTTCTGTAGTGATTTCAGTGGTTTGTATTTTTGGGCCTATTTTCTTTTTGATGATACGTTTTGTGACTTTCTTGTGTGTTTTCTTACCTTCCGGCGTTTCGATCTCTTCCACAGCTATTTCCTCGGGTAGCTCGACTATTTCCAGCGGCTTGAGGTCTTCGATTGGCTTGTCTTCTACGAAGTGAACCGTAGTGACCGGCGCCTGATCATCCTCCTGGGTAGTGGTGATTTCTACCGTCTCTTGTTTAGGTCCCCTCTTCTTCACAACTCGTTTAGTGGTCTTTTTTCTGATTGTTTTGCCTTCGGGTGTTTCTATTTCTTCGACGGCAGTTTCCTCTGGCAGCTCGACGGTCTCAACGGGGGCGGCCTCGTGCTCGGGGATCTGTTCCTCTGTGACGTTGACTGTGGTGACGGGGGCCTCGTCGTCTTGCTGCGTTGTCGTGATTTCGGTGACTTCTTGCTGCTTGCCCCTCTTTTTCTTAATGACGCGTTTGGTAACCTTGACAGACTTGACGTCTCCGGTTTCTGTGCGTACCTGAGTGACTTGCACCTGGTCGGGCTCCTCTTCGATGACTTCCGCTTTATCTGTGATTTGTGAAGTCTCGAATGGTGTTGTGGTTTCGTCTGATGTTTGTTCTGAGGTGTGTACGGAGATGATAGGTGTTTTGTCGTCTTCTTGTTCTGTAGTGATTTCAGTGGTTTGTATTTTTGGGCCTATTTTCTTTTTGATGATACGTTTGGTGACTTTCTTGTGTATTTTCTTACCTTCCGGCGTTTCGATCTCTTCCACAGCTATTTCCTCGGGTAGCTCGACTATTTCCAGAGGCTTGAGGTCTTCGATTGGCTTGTCTTCTACGAAGTGAACCGTAGTGACCGGCGCCTTATCATCCTCCTGGGTAGTGGTGATTTCTACCGTCTCTTGTTTAGGTCCCCTCTTCTTCACAACTCGTTTAGTGGTTTTTTTTCTGATTGTTTTGCCTTCGGGTGTTTCTATTTCTTCGACGGCAGTTTCCTCTGGCAGCTCGACGGTCTCAACGGGGGCGGCCTCGTGCTCGGGGATCTGTTCTTCTGTGACGTTGACTGTGGTGACGGGGGCCTCGTCGTCTTGCTGCGTTGTCGTGATTTCGGTGACTTCTTGCTGCTTGCCCCTCTTTTTCTTAATGACGCGTTTGGTAACCTTGACAGACTTGACGTCTCCGGTTTCTGTGCGTACCTGAGTGACTTGCACCTGGTCGGGCTCCTCTTCGATGAGTTCCGCTTTATCTGTGATTTGTGAAGTCTCGAATGGTGTTGTGGTTTCGTCTGATGTTTGTACTGAGGTGTGTACGGAGATGATGGGTGTTTTGTCGTCTTCTTGTTCTGTAGTGATTTCAGTGGTTTGTATTTTTGGGCCTATTTTCTTTTTGATGATACGTTTTGTGACTTTCTTGTGTGTTTTCTTACCTTCCGGCGTTTCGATCTCTTCCACAGCTATTTCCTCGGGTAGCTCGACTATTTCCAGCGGCTTGAGGTCTTCGATTGGCTTGTCTTCTACGAAGTGAACAGTAGTGACCGGCGCCTGATCATCCTCCTGGGTAGTGGTGATTTCTACCGTCTCTTGTTTAGGTCCCCTCTTCTTCACAACTCGTTTAGTGGTCTTTTTTCTGATTGTTTTGCCTTCGGGTGTTTCTATTTCTTCGACGGCAGTTTCCTCTGGCAGCTCGACGGTCTCAACGGGGGCGGCCTCGTGCTCGGGGATCTGTTCTTCTGTGACGTTGACTGTGGTGACGGGGGCCTCGTCGTCTTGCTGCGTTGTCGTGATTTCGGTGACTTCTTGCTGCTTGCCCCTCTTTTTCTTAATGACGCGTTTGGTAACCTTGACAGACTTGACGTCTCCGGTTTCTGTGCGTACCTGAGTGACTTGCACCTGGTCGGGCTCCTCTTCGATGACTTCCGCTTTATCTGTGATTTGTGAAGTCTCGAATGGTGTTATGGTTTCGTCTGATGTTTGTTCTGAGGTGTGTACGGAGATGATGGGTGTTTTGTCGTCTTCTTGTTCTGTAGTGATTTCAGTGGTTTGTATTTTTGGTCCTATTTTCTTTTTGATGATACGTTTGGTGACTTTCTTGTGTATTTTCTTACCTTCCGGCGTTTCGATCTCTTCCACAGCTATTTCCTCGGGTAGGTCGACTATTTCCAGAGGCTTGAGGTCTTCGATTGGCTTGTCTTTTACGAAGTGAACCGTAGTGACCGGCGCCTGATCATCCTCCTGGGTAGTGGTGATTTCTACCGTCTCTTGTTTAGGTCCCCTCTTCTTCACAACTCGTTTAGTGGTCTTTTTTCTGATTGTTTTGCCTTCGGGTGTTTCTATTTCTTCGACGGCAGTTTCCTCTGGCAGCTCGACGGTCTCAACGGGGGCGGCCTCGTGCTCGGGGATCTGTTCTTCTGTGATGTTGACTGTGGTGACGGGGGCCTCGTCGTCTTGCTGCGTTGTCGTGATTTCGGTGACTTCTTGCTGCTTGCCCCTCTTTTTCTTAATGACGCGTTTGGTAACCTTGACAGACTTGACGTCTCCGGTTTCTGTGCGTACCTGAGTGACTTGCACCTGGTCGGGCTCCTCTTCGATGACTTCCGCTTTATCTGTGATTTGTGAAGTCTCGAATGGTGTTGTGGTTTCGTCTGATGTTTGTTCTGAGGTGTGTACGGAGATGATGGGTGTTTTGTCGTCTTCTTGTTCTGTAGTAATTTCAGTGGTTTGTATTTTTGGGCCTATTTTCTTTTTGATGATACGTTTTGTGACTTTCTTGTGTGTTTTCTTACCTTCCGGCGTTTCGATCTCTTCCACAGCTATTTCCTCGGGTAGCTCGACTATTTCCAGTGGCTTGAGGTCTTCGATTGGCTTGTCTTCTACGAAGTGAACCGTAGTGACCGGCGCTTGATCATCCTCCTGGGTAGTGGTGATTTCTACCGTCTCTTGTTTAGGTCCCCTCTTCTTCACAACTCGTTTAGTGGTCTTTTTTCTGATTGTTTTGCCTTCGGGTGTTTCTATTTCTTCGACGGCAGTTTCCTCTGGCAGCTCGACGGTCTCAACGGGGGCTGCCTCGTGCTCGGGGATCTGTTCCTCTGTGACGTTGACTGTGGTGACGGGGGCCTCGTCATCTTGCTGCGTTGTCGTGATTTCGGTGACTTCTTGCTGCTTGCCCCTCTTTTTCTTAATGACGCGTTTGGTAACCTTGACAGACTTGACGTCTCCGGTTTCTGTGCGTACCTGAGTGACTTGCACCTGGTCGGGCTCCTCTTCGATGAGTTCCGCTCTATCTGTGATTTGTGAAGTCTCGAATGGTGTTGTGGTTTCATCTGATGTTTGTTCTGAGGTGTGTACAGAGATGATGGGTGTTTTGTCGTCTTCTTGTTCTGTAGTGATTTCAGTGGTTTGTATTTTTGGGCCTATTTTCTTTTTGATGATACGTTTTGTGACTTTCTTGTGTGTTTTCTTACCTTCCGGCGTTTCGATCTCTTCCACAGCTATTTCCTCGGGTAGCTCGACTATTTCTAGCGGCTTGAGGTCTTCGATTGGCTTGTCTTCTACGAAGTGAACCGTAGTGACCGGCGCCTGATCATCCTCCTGGGTAGTGGTGATTTCTACCGTCTCTTGTTTAGGTCCCCTCTTCTTCACAACTCGTTTAGTGGTCTTTTTTCTGATTGTTTTGCCTTCGGGTGTTTCTATTTCTTCGACGGCAGTTTCCTCTGGCAGCTCGACGGTCTCAACGGGGGCGGCCTCGTGCTCGGGGATCTGTTCTTCTGTGATGTTGACTGTGGTGACGGGAGCCTCGTCGTCTTGCTGCGTTGTCGTGATTTCGGTGACTTCTTGCTGCTTGCCCCTCTTTTTCTTAATGACGCGTTTGGTAACCTTGACAGACTTGACGTCTCCGGTTTCTGTGCGTACCTGAGTGACTTGCACCTGGTCGGGCTCCTCTTCGATGACTTCCGCTTTATCTGTGATTTGTGAAGTCTCGAATGGTGTTGTGGTTTCGTCTGATGTTTGTTCTGAGGTGTGTACGGAGATGATGGGTGTTTTGTCGTCTTCTTGTTCTGTAGTAATTTCAGTGGTTTGTATTTTTGGGCCTATTTTCTTTTTGATGATACGTTTTGTGACTTTCTTGTGTGTTTTCTTACCTTCCGGCGTTTCGATCTCTTCCACAGCTATTTCCTCGGGTAGCTCGACTATTTCCAGCGGCTTGAGGTCTTCGATTGGCTTGTCTTCTACGAAGTGAACCGTAGTGACCGGCGCCTGATCATCCTCCTGGGTAGTGGTGATTTCTACCGTCTCTTGTTTAGGTCCCCTCTTCTTCACAACTCGTTTAGTGGTCTTTTTTCTGATTATTTTGCCTTCGGGTGTTTCTATTTCTTCGACGGCAGTTTCCTCTGGCAGCTCGATGGTCTCAACGGGGGCGGCCTCGTGCTCGGGGATCTGTTCCTCTGTGACGTTGACTGTGGTGACGGGGGCCTCGTCGTCTTGCTGCGTTGTCGTGATTTCGGTGACTTCTTGCTGCTTGCCCCTCTTTTTCTTAATGACGCGTTTGGTAATCTTGACAGACTTGACGTTTCCGGTTTCTGTGCGTACCTGAGTGACTTGCACCTGGTCAGGCTCCTCTTCGATGACTTCCGCTTTATCTGTGATTTGTGAAGTCTCGAAGGGTGTTATGGTTTCGTCTGATGTTTGTTCTGAGGTGTGTACGGAGATGATGGGTGTTTTGTCGTCTTCTTGTTCTGTAGTGATTTCAGTGGTTTGTATTTTTGGGCCTATTTTCTTTTTGATGACACGTTTTGTGACTTTCTTGTGTGACTTCTTACCTTCCGGCGTTTCGATCTCTTCCACAGCTATTTCCTCGGGTAGCTCGACTATTTCCAGAGGCTGTATTTCTTCGATATCTTTTGTGACTTTTATAACTTGATCTTGAATAAGGTCTTCTTCCTGTTTAATTGTCATTTGGATAGTTTCTTGCCCAGCCCCCATTTTTGTGACAATGCGTTTAGTTGCCTTTTGTCTTTTGGTTTGTGTTTTGAAGGTTTCAATCTTTTTATCTACAACTTCTGTTTCTTCCGGTATTTCTGAGATTTTCGTTTCTTTTGTAGCGTCATCCGTCACTTCTTCAATTTCCACTTGATTCGGGATTTTGGGTATATTATAGTGATCTTCAGGCATTTCAATTGTGCTTTTTTCTGTATCTTCAATAAGCACACCATCCTCAATGTATTCTTCTATATCAATATTGCTGTGGAATTCCTGCTTTTGCGATTCGGGAACAAATTCATCAAGAGTTTCTTCTATTACAACGTTTCCTTCATTTTCATCCCTGTCTGTTGTTCTTTTCTTTTTGCGTAGAATAGTTCTTTTGGTTTTTGTTTGAATTGGTTCGCGACCACCTGGAGCTTGCGAAAACTTTGTTATGATCTCTTCAGTTTCTTCGAAATCTGATGATTTTGGAGATGTGATGTCATCTGATATTTCTGAAAAATGAGGCTTAGTTTTGAACGTGTTCTGTGTTATTTTACTTTTTCAAATTTAGTTTGATTGTGTTTATTATTTTTGTTCTTTTTGTATTGTTTGTGTATAAAGTGCTTGAGTAGAAAAGTGTTTGTTGAGCTGCTTACTCATATTTTGTTATTTGAATTGATATGAATATAAAATTTTTATTACTCTTATACTACACTCTTTGAGTTTTCTCAAAATATTTTTTGTAAACTTAACTTGTGACTCTTAATACTGCGTCTTTTTCAATTTGTTATTTTATAATCTCTTTCAGGTTACAAAACGTCTTTTACCACATTTACTTCTTTGTTGATTTTATAAAAATTAACCACCTTTTTGTTCTTAACACATCACTGAGGTCTTCTTATAGCCTCTCTACCTTACCCTTCTATAAAATTGCTCGTTTGTATTTGTAAATAAATTACCCTTTTTCTTTCTAGTCTAATAGTCAGTCAATACTGCAATAAGCCTAATATTATGGCTCTTTTACGACTCAGAATTTGATTGCAGTTATATAATTTGATCTCTATTATAAATCAAGTCCAGAATAATGCTTTCAATGGACGGTTAGTTAGTGTAGTGTGCCATTATAACTAAAAAAATCTTGAATAATTATATTTGTATGTGTACCATCAACTAGACAACATCTTAAATACAATCATCATCATCGTCATCATAACCATGTTATCAACAACAATTTTGAGACGAAATTTTCATTTATAGAAACGCTAGAGATAGGACGTTTCGTTTGTCAATGCTGACACCCCTGTGCTTCGGTAAGCCTGTTTAGCCGTGTAAGTGTTAAGACTCCATGTCGAAACGTATTACGTATTAGATGCCTTATCAAATCAAAAGCATTTGACAAGTACTGGAATGAACTTTGACAATAATTAAATTATATGTAACTTCAATATTTATATACTTATCCTTGAGGACTGCAATGTTTACCTATTAATTATAAAAATTACAAATTAGGAACAGAAACTTGGGTAAAGTAAACCTTTGACTGTTCTGTGTGTCAAGTGGGATGATAGTTTAAGGAGTAGTTAACGGTTGCTCAGGTCCATAGGGTCGAATTTGCTACATGGTTATTATTCTCATGTCGCAAAATGACAATTTTAGGACCGTTTACTACACCTTAATTTGTTTTGTCTGGTTATGTGTAACTTGCACCCGTGTTAAAAATAACCCTGTTAAAACCACACCATACAAAATATTGTAATCAAACGTCAAACGGTCCCGTGATTTACGTGATAGTACTCGAAAACTCAGTATACCCTACCTATATGTTATCTTAAAATAAAAAGAGAGCTAGGAATATTCATCTCTTAACTAGTATTCTAGATATATATTTATTATACATAAAAAAAATATCCTGACTTACCTTTGGCGTAAACTTCTTGTTTTGATATGACGACATCTTGAACGTCTTCAGAGGTTGTAATTATACCAGCAGTCATGTGTTCTGTGTGTTTCCCAGTTAGTGGAGTTGTTTGTTCATCTACGAATTCAGTGGTGACTTTGATTTCATTTGCGAGTGTGAAACCTTTACGCAGTGTTTGTTTGTTTGTTTCTTGAACTTGTAAGTCGGCTTCTTTTTGTAAAATAGTATTGTCTGTGATAATCAAAGGTGCTATACTTTTAGATGTTATATTTGACATTTTAGATTGTACTTCTGGTGTTATAAGTTCACTTGCATGGGTTTCCAGTGTATGTTCTGTGCATTGCAGATGTGATAATAAAGTAATAGACTTTTCTGCCATTACTTCTTTACCTTGTTCTGAGATGAGGTGGTCTTCAGTATCCTCTTGAGTTACTTCAAATACTGATATTCCTTCGTTCGTATTTACTGAAGTTTCAGCTTTTCCGCTAGTCAAAGGTTTTTCAAATGATGTGTCCTTTTCTTTTTCATGAATCATAATATTGAATTGACTTAGTGCAACGTTTTCTATGGGCACAGTAGCGACTATTTTTTCTTCAACAGAAGGCACTTCTTTCACTATCTCCACGTTTTCGCTTAGTACAACTTCTGTTTGTTCAATAGATTTCATTTCAGACACCTGTTCAGTGACTTTATTTAGCTTAAGTGGCTCACTTGTAAAACCTTGAGGAGTTTCCTGCGTTATGCTTTCGGTAACGACATAACTCTTTACAGTTTCAAAACCAAGAGAAGGCTCTCTCCTCTCTGGCTCGAATTTATCTGTTTCTAATGTAGACGTAGTTTCCACTACTTGTGGTTGCTCAAAAACTAGTTCCTTTTCTAAAGCGCGACAAGAAGTTGCCCTTTCCTCTTTTTTATCATCTTTTGTTAAGAAGGCAGAATTTTCTTGTAGAATTACTTCAACTTGCTCAAATGTTTTAAAATCTATTATGTTCCGTGAAGCTTGTGAGAATTCTTGTTTTTGAATTGAGGGAAAATTATATGCCTGTTCTATAACTTGTTGTTGTTCATTGTTTATTGCTTCTGTAACGAGTTGCGAAAATTTCGCTTTTTCTACATTTGTTACTTTGTCTAATATATCCACGCTATCTTCCAAAGAAACTGTTTCTGTGGTCATTATATGTCGGGAAAGCATCAGGTCTTGGTTTTCATTCATTGCTGATGGTATAACTAAAGGTTCCAAATTGTCTTCTTTTTCACTTATTAAATTATCAGTTACTGTTATATGATGTTGTGGTTCCACCGTGAGTCCGGCCTGTTGTGTTCTAAGTGCACTTTCTGGTGTAAACGACACTTCTGTTTCATTTATAATGCTTTCATTTACTCCTATACTTGAGTGCGGAGTTAAACTTGTAACTGGTTGTATTATTTTAACATCTTGCAATTTTTTGGAGACTTCAAGCTGTTCTTCCTTTTCTGATGCCATGGTTTCAAATATTTGAATATAATTACTTCTTTCGAAGTCAGGTTTTAAAGTTTCTAGTCTAGATGTTGAGTCTTTGACTAAAATATTTTCTGATTCTGTTGCTATAACTTCGGTTACATCTAATGGTTTTTGCTCATCGTGACTGCTTGTAGGCAAATTTTCTTTTACTTCTTCAATTTCAAAACTGTTTTCTTTTTCCCCAATAAATGGTTCGGACTGTTGTAAAGCTTCCTGCGACTCTTGTGTAAGAAAAGCTTTTGACAAAGACTGAGACAATACGTGTAAAATTTCACTTTCCATTGTAGCAATTACCTCTGTATTTAGTAAGGATTGTTTTTCGTTTATTGACGCTTTAGCCACCGTTTTCGTTACGTCGGCTCTGCCTGGTAACGTCTCTTCTTTTTCGTCAGTATTAACTTCAGTTATTTCCATCGCCGAAATCTCATTAATATTCGGAGATGCAGTTTGTAAAACTGTTTTAGATTCAGAAATAATGGATTCCTTTTCTCCATAAAACACTTCTATATTTTGCAGATGTTTTCGTAGTTCAATTGGTACTTTCGTAGCGACTGAGGTTTTCGTATGTTTTTCAATAAAGTCTTCAGCTTTGTTAGACACCAGTACCTCTGAATTTATAGCACTGCTTAGAGGTATTATTCCCACTGTTATATGACGACCGGGTGTCGGAGTTTTTCCTTCAAATTCCTGTTCTTTTTCAATCGTTTCTATACTGCTTGTTATTATTGCTTGTGTTTCGGAATACTGAGGTTGTATACTAGATTCTTTTGGTGTATCCTTTGACAGTGAAATTTCTTTTTCACCTGTAACTATTTCTGTTTGTTCTACTGTATAAGTAACAACTGGTGATAAGTCTGGCGTCTGTGTCAATAAGTTTTCCTTGGTGATCTCTTCTGCAAATTGATTAATAATGAGCTCTTCACTAAGGGCAGCTTTGCCATATATGTCGTCTATTTTTTGTAATGCCGTTTTGTACGAAATTGCAGTCTGTGGCGTGCTCTCAAGGTTTTCAGATTGGGATAAAATCTCTGTTGTCCTCAATTCGTGTTTCAATATCATTGAAGTTTGTGCTTTTTGTTGGTCTGGTGCTGTATGTGCTGATAACATGTTTTCTTTCTCAACCGTGACATTTTCGTTATATTCTGGTGCCTGCAAAGCCGTGTAAGTAACGTTTGGACTGGATTTTAACTCGTTTTCTTTAATTATCAAATCACTTTCCGATAAATGTGACACAATTTCTTGTTGTATTATAGCTTCGTTATTAATAGTGTTTTCCCTAGCGTTAACAGTAAGCGTTTGATGTTGTGCTACCGGTGCTGGCAGAGTTTCTGCTTCTTTTTCTTCTATCATAATGGCTTGGCTGGAGTCTATACTTACCGCTGCGGCTGCCATGTTCGGTTTTTCTGTTTCATATAGTGGCATTTCTTTGTCATTCAAACTAGCTATGCTGATTATTATTTCTTTGTGCGCAATGTTTTCTACGTGCGCTTTTCTGCATCTTTGAGATATGTTGTCTTCTTTAGAAATTCCTACCGAAGAATCTAATACTAGTTCTGACGATATAGCTACTTGGCGGCCAACTAAATCTGTAGATGATGAACAAGTTTCGGGAGTGATATTTATTTCATAGTCAATTTCATTTTCATGTGACATGACTTCTGTTACATTTACTATTTCTGATAATGGCACAAATTCCGGCTCTAAGTGTTTTTGTTCGGGTTTTGTTTCAGCTGCTAAATAAGATTGACTATCTAATGCCTTCGTTTCTGTAATTTGAAGTGATGACAGAGCATTTGATGTTATATTAGCTGCTTCTTCCTTCGGAACAATAAAACCCAGGGGTTTTGTACCATCACTCACGGTCACTTCAGAAGTCATTGCTATCTTATGATCTGTATCTATGTCCATGTTAGCAAAAACATTTTGCTTCATCGCTGATATTTCAAGCGAATTCTCACTCATACTAGTAATTATTTCAGTGACGTTAATACCTTCATTGCCTATAAACGCAGTGTTTGCATTGCTATGTAAGATTTCGCTTTGATCCAGTTTTTGAAGTTGTTCTTCTACAGTCGTTTGAAGGATCGTAATTTCTTTTTGTAAATCCCTTTGTTCTGTTGCTTTTTCTGCAAAATTTTCGGGCAGTTTCATGCAATCGTATTGATCTGCAGTCATAACTTCCTCAGATAATGGCGTTTTAAGGTGGTGTGTTGGCATCACTTTTGCACATACCTTGTCTGGCACAAGTTTCATGTTAAGTTTACTTTCAAATTCATTAGATTCTGTTTCGGAAACGGTAATTGGAATATTTGGTACCATAGAAGCAGTCACGGTTTCAGGCTTTCTTGTTTTATATTCTTCAGTTTTCTCTTGATCATGAACCAATGGCGATGTTACTATTTGAGCACACTGTGTTATTATAGTTTCGGTTGCAGACTCATCTGAAATGTGTTCAACATTTCTAAGTTCACTTGTTGATGACATTTCTAGAATTTGAGATGTCACAATGGGCTGCGCAGCTTTTATGTCAGTTTCGGCCACAGCAGATTGCATTTCGTCCTTAATTACAAATTCTTTTTCTCTTTCATTTACGTACACTTCTTCTATTATCGGTTTATCTATTTGAGTGACCGTTATATCGGCTTTGGTAGTAGCAGTAGATTTGAATTCTTCAATAATCGTTTCAGAGTCGTGTACATTTGTTTCAATGTTGAATTTATGTTGATATTCTGTAACACCTATAATTGCAGTTTTAGGAGAAATAGATTTAGGTACAAAATCTGTTTCATTCAACTGTGACGTTACTATTGTATTGTCTAAGCTAGTATGTAATATCACATCTTCGTCCACAATAACTTCAGATGGAAATTCATGAATAGGTAAGTACCCTTCCTTTTCATGTAATTCTTCAATTTTTACGACTAAACCGTCTTTTGAGGTCACGTCAACATTAGCCTCTTGTGATTGTGGTATTTTAAGAGTCTCCAATGACCCTTCTTTTTCTTGTAAATTATGTATTTCGGTCACTAATTGATTTGAAACAAGGACTTCTTTTTTAGCACACTCCGTGGGTACAATTAGTTCCGGGTAATATTTTCCAGATTTATCTTCAACAAATACTTCACCAACTTCAACACTTTCTAATAAAGTGAAATTGAGTTTTGGAGTAGCCGTTTTATCCTTTGCAATACTTATATCCTCTTCCTTTAGTTCATCATTAACTTCCGTTACATTAATCCCCGATAAAGTGGTAAACCCAACTGCTGCTTTTGATTCCTTCACGGCTAAGTTATCAAATACGTCTTCTTTGTCAGAGGTAATGTTTTCAGAAATATAAACGGCATCTCTAGGTATTACGTTAGGCTTTGCTTTTTCTAAAGAATGATCAATTTTCATTAAATCCGAAACCTCAATATTAGTTAAGACTTCTGAGGTTATAAATCCTTCTAATGGTACAATGCCTTTATTTGCATTACCTTCTGTTCTGCTTTTTATTGCATTGTATTCGTCTAATGAACTATTTACTTCAGTTTCTGTGATTTGTATTGGCTCTAGTTCTGTTATTGCAGGTTTACCAAAAGCCTTGATGCTATCTTTGCATGCGAGTGGCAGTTCGTCTTCTTGAGTTTGATGCATTTCGTTAATTAATGGGTAGTTTGTGTCAACTTTCATATGAGCAGTTATGTCGTCACCTTTCGTAGAAACCAGATGTGTAACCTGACTCGCAGATACAATTTCAATTCTACTTTCAGGAATCTCGGCCGCAAGTGCGGTCGAATATTGATACGGTTCTTCTTCTAAGATTTCCAAATTGTCTTCTTCGTTGCTTTCTAGTTTTTCTTTTGGGCGTATTACATTTAACTTTTTCTCCTTCTGCAACACTTCCTCGATTTGGATTGTTTCCTGCTCTTTAGATATAACTTTTCTTATATTCTTGTCTTTCTCTTTGGTATCTGTGAAATTATAGTAAAGTGTGAAAGTTGCAAATTTAAGGTAATTTGTTTCAATTTGTCAGTCTAAATCTAACCTTTCGCTACATAAGTTTCTAAAAAGCTCCTTTATGTTATTGTTATTTTAAAAGGTGTAGTTTGAGTTAAATTTGCTAGTGTTAAGTCTCTGTTAATTTATAAGTGCAGTGGTTGTAATGAAAGTCAATACTTACAACTCTTTTTTTTTCTTCTTACTGTTAAGTAAAGATATGTGGCACACACTGATGAAGCCAAATGTAGTATGTCAAAGCTGCGTAAAATAGAAGCAAAAGATTGAAAAACGAAAGCAAAGCAAAGTTTTGACTGCTGAATTCATACGAAGTTAAGTTTTAATTGCGATACTATATACGTTTAAACCAAAAGATATCGTGGCGTTATTGTAACTATGTTTGTTTTATCTGTTAAAAGGGTTCGTTCGCAAATCTATATCAACGTACCTAAAACTGTGGACGACAATCACCCACAGTAAAGTAGGCTTTATTTATGGTTACTACAGATATTAATAACTATTATTATTTTTTCTTTACGTTGAAAGAAACCTGAAGAAGTTACATCACTTAACGTCTACACACCGTTATTACTAAAAAAAGCTCTACAAGTTTTCATCAAATAGCTGCTTATAAGCATTAATCATAGGATTCAGAAAAGGCGTCAAGTTGTTATTCAAAGCATGAGTTAGCAAGCTATGAATATATTATTATTTTTTGATAAATTGGTATTGTTTTTCGATATAGTCAAAACACTTACCTCGACGTTCCTTCGCGTTTTGCTTATCATCTGTAAGTAATGGTTAATACTGTTATAATGTGATTATTAATTTTTAAAATCGTTTTAGTTTTATATGGTTTCATTCAATTTTAACAAATACATATTTTTTAGTATTATTAATAATATAAAATAATGGTTCTAATTACAATTAAATCAGAAGGACTTAGATATTAGAAGGTCTCCTATACATATTTAAATTGTACATTTTTTTCTTTCGCGAACTTGTGGACCAAGTAACATTCGTGTAGTATTTTCCGTATTATAGTTTATGATTTACGCAGCCATTTCGGTAAATGTCTGCCTAAACTCGTAAACGATATTACACACATAAACATGGAAAACAATTATAGGTATATTCCAAACTAAATCCATGTCTTTCCAAAAAACCTTACTAAAATCTATATAAGTTCGGCAGTTAGCGACACTGACAAAAGAAGGGATGCGCGGCAAATGCCGGATAATATACCAAACCGGTGGGTACAGGCAATGGGCTGCATGCGAACAGCTAGCCTTCGTTGCTCAATTTAGCGGTCTGAGGGACTACGCAGAGGTTTTAGTCGGGGGTGTACTTGGCTACTCACCAAGAAGTCCCACATAACGTGTGAAGGTATGCATAAAACTTTTCCTCTGGAAAAGGTTTTTGTGTTTTCCCGACACCTATATTCTACTCTACAAACCTCTAATAAGATCACATCTAGAGTACGCAGTATCCATCTGGGATCCCTATAACACTAAATACACTGAACTAATTGAAAAAGTTCAACGTAATTTTTTAAGAACTACTTTATAACTACACTACTACACTAAATCTGTGGATAACGTAGTGGGTTATACATAACTGCTTCGGTGGCGCAGCGGTAGAAGATTCGCACTTTAAAGCGACGGCTGCGCCAGAGGTCCCGGGTTCGATCCCCGGGTCGGACCAAAAATATATACCTGAGTTTTTCTGATCAGAAATTCTTAGGGTAGCCCGGAGTTTGGAAGTTGGCAGTGTTTCACCCCCGTGCTTCGGAAAAGCACGTAAAGCCGTTGGTCCTGCGCCTGAACTCTCTCCGGTCGTGTCAGATAGCTGTCCCATCGGGCTATGAGAGGGAAGGAATAGAGAGTGCACCTGTGTTTGCACACAAACTTGTGCACTATAATATGTCCCACGCAGTCGGTTAGTCGTTGTGACTATTATTATTACTAGTTTCTTTTTACCTTTTATGATTGTAGGTACGTGTGCTTTTGCAGAATGATCAGCAGCAGATTCTACGATGACCTGAAATTAAAAAATAATATATTAAAACTAAGAATGTATCTTCACAATTCTATTGTGATGTCCTCGGCAGCTGTCACAATGCCCGACTTGAATGCTTTCGAAATAACCGTAGGTATCACTACCTACGGTAACGTCGCTTGATACGACGTCATCGATGATCAAAACAATATATTGCTGATTTGTATTTTTTTCCCTATAAGTCATGCTGTAGCAGCTGGCTACTCCACTACTATGACAGCATCTATGTAGCTAGCCACCTAAGCTCAAGCCGCCGCGCGTGCAGCGCTTGGAGTGCTAGCATTTGGAACGGCACTATTATTAGTGTAATAAGTTTTCTGGTCGGAAAAAAGAACTTCCCTGTGTAGATGCCGGGTGGAAAATAGCTTTTACGTCCCTAGGGTAGAAAGTAATTTAGTTTTGATTGCTACGTCAGACATGGAGTCAAGATAATTAAGTCACGTAATATGATTCGAATAAAAAAGGTTTCCATAACTTTATGCTTTTAGACTAACATTACAAAACATGTTTATAGATCGTTGATACAATTTTTAACAATATAAAAAAAACTGTGAAAGCACTCCGGGAGTGCCGGCAGAAGTGAAAACTTGAATATCAACGTTGTGCATTTTTTATTTTTTGGAATAGTTATTATCAATATAAAAGTACTATCATTTTTGTGATAGAATACAATAATAATAATAATAATAATACAATAATAATAATAATAATATAATATTTTTATAGAATACAATATTTATTTATTGCGCTATCGTACACAAACATTACAATTTATATTATATTAAATTACATTAAAAAGTTTATCTCTCAGAAAAATCAACTTACATCCATAATTTCGCCAACCGTCTTACGGTTTTTCGATCAGGTCACGTGTCCTGACGCGAGTTTCACATTTTTCCCCCATCCCACAAAAGTGCTCAACGCCGCTAAAGAAGTTTTCACTTCAAAAATCAAAAATTAACATATTCAGGTGCTCACCATACCCAATGACCCTTTTTTTCATTTTACATTGTAACTTTATTTTTCTTTGTCTTTCTCATTTTTTTTCCAGTTTTGTCTATGGTGGCACAGACCATTAAATAAACAGAGGCGACTCGCCGGGATGGTGGTATTCATAATGAAAACTACTTACTCCGACCATAAGGCAAAATCGAATTTGAAATTTGATAGGAAAATTGAAAATAACCTGTTATAGGTTTTTTGTCAAGTTTAAGGTTACGTTCTCCCACTATTATAATTATCTGTAAGAAAAATTCGATCGATATTTTCAACAAGGAATTGAATTATTTGATATTTATTGTCCGCTTTTTTATGTACTGTGTTTTTTTCCGTGCCGTTACTAGTCCTTCTAATCGTGTGTTGTGTATCGACTTGAAAAATCTTGAGGTTTCATCTGTTGCCGAACTACATGAAACCTCATTATCATCTACAATCACATAGCTACAACGATATTGTATTAAGAACTAGATTACCGGTGAGACGCTAAAAGATAGTCAAGCAAACACCACCTCACGTCAAAGTGAGGTCTTAGCTTTGACTTAGTCTGTTTTTGATGGCGTCAGCGTACATACGTGTCTCAATGCCTCAGTGTGCCTTTAAAAACTGCAGAAACAACAAAGTTAGTAAAAATGTTTTAGTCCGAATATCATATTTTTGTTAAGTTAATTGTATTTAATGATGCCTATCATTCATGATTGAAGTATTTTCAATAAAATAAGCGAGTTTTAGTTTTAGTAGATATTTTGTCGTCAAAAGTAGATTTTCTAAGACAGTACCGTATATGGAGTAGTTTGGTACTATTATTTTTTTAACAATACTTTAACGACCGTCATAGTGTGGTGGTTTACGTTACGAACTACATAGATAAGCAGCCGCGGGTTCGAATCCCGCCCGCTCGACCCTAACACATAATATGTCTATGGACATGTATGTTAATATCCGTGTCTGTGATATAAATATAAAGAACTCCTTTAATTTCTTTAAAGTAACAGCGTAGACGCTCACTGATCAAAAGGTCGCCGACGCTCGCGTAATCAAAAGTATAACAAAAGTCTGTAGATAAACACATCCGTGTGGGATGATACTCACCATTGTAGAAAAAATATGTACACTAACTATTAGCATGTTATTTGAAGGAATCATCCCGTTTACATGATGCCAGATTACTATGGTGTATCAATAAATATTTTTATAATAAGGACTGTAAATATTTTCATTAATTTAATTTGTAAAAAAATATACATGTGTTCACGTGATCGTGGATGCCTCGCAGTGAGCGTGACTCTAATATTGACGCCATGACATTTCAAGCATTCACGTGACACATTCGAATTGCATTTATTAGATCACTATTCATTATTGTAAATGCTAATTTATTTAAAAATAAAATGTTTTTGTTTATTGATTGATATACTACGAGCAGCTAAAGTGTGAACTAGTTTTTAAAATTAGGTCAACGAGTCTATTGTAATGTACTTACATACTTTAAAAAATATATTAAGAAAGCTTCTCTATTATGACACTGTTCCGAAACTGATATCTAATGTCTAATGTGATGGATATCAATCCATTGACATCCATTAATCAGACGGTGCCGTATTTGTGTACTCTTTTAGTTTGCGAGGAGTCATCTATTTCTAAATACAATATCATTGCATAGCTATATTTATTTATTTTCCTCACAGTCGAAACGAAAAAAAGTATATTTAAGTCGGACGAAAGTACCCATTTCACTCTCGAATAATTGGCCTGAAACACCTCGAGTGAAATGGGTCACTTTCTCCCCTTGTTTAACAATTTACTATTAATTTTTCGGTTTAATTATTAATAACTGTTTGGATACCAGTGTTCATTTACATTGTAGAAACCTACCTCATGTGCTTCTCTTTGTTCCCAGGACCGGGGTTTGAAGTCTTCTGGATAGAAATGTGCAATGACTTCTTCTACCGAAGAATGTTTCATTTCTACCATTTTCAAGAAAGCACGGAACCCAACCTTCGCCGCGATGACGTCTTCGTCGTGGGTGGTTTCTTCGGTAAGTACTTCAGTGATCAGAGCTCCATGTCCCTGTCTTTCCACAAGCTGCACTAGAGCGGATTGTGATTGAGGTATCCTTAATGCTGGGAAATACTCGGAATCATAAAGTCCCTCTATTTCGTTTGTTGTGATTCCACGTCTCAGCATGTAACCGATTTTAGCTAATTCACGCAAAGGTGATTCGCCAGGGCCAAATTCTTTAGCATTTATTACTTCAAGTAGCTCATTTATTTCTGCAACCACTCTTGAATCGGTGTCCACCATTCTGATTATACCTTTTTGTTTTTCGTAAGGACTGGTCTCAAGAGGTTCAGCGGTTTCTTCCTTCAATTGTTGTGATGATACCAGATAGTCTTGCGGGGTTACGATGGGTTCTATTTTTTGAGGGGTTGGTTTTGGTTTTTCTTTCTTGTCCACTTTTTTATATGATGCTGTATCAGTTACCTCAACATGTTCCGCTTCGCTAACTATTACTTTAGCAGTCTTTTTATCCACAAGCTCGACGATAGGTGCTGGCTCATCTATTGGCTGTACTTCGGTGACACTTGCAGATTCCAGAAACTGTTCTGTTTTTTCTACAGCTTTTTCCACTTTAGCGATTTCCTGATCTCTTTTTGTAACCTTCTCTCTCTTCACCTTTTCTTTAACTTCTTTAGCTGTAACCTTCTTTATCTTCGCACCCTTATCGAATATTTGTAGTTTAGCTTTAGTTATAGCCATACCTATATCGCTGACAGCTTTACACATGTACGTTCCCTCCAAATCCTTTATAGCTTTGCGTATAGTACATGTTGTACGATTTTCCTTGTTTTCTATGATAAAACGATCGTCAGTTCTTATTACTTTGTCGTCTTTGTACCAAAGTATTTCTAAAAAAATAAAAATGATAAGTAAACGATAAGTTAATTAGTTTATGTTTTTTTTTGCGAAATGTTGCGTCTTTTAATGCTTAGATACCTGGTGAAGGATTTCCGCTGTAGACTGCTTCGAAAACAACAGTTTCATCTTCATGAACACGTTCGCCCAAGATGTCCTTTACAAACGTTGGTACTGATTGTGATGCTGGAATATGACCGAGGATTAAAATCTTTTGTATCCAACGAGAGAAATACGGCGTTAGCAAAGTGGCTCACGACTAGATTTGATTAGATAAAAAGGTGGCTCGGAAGTGGCCCACGACTTACAGAGTCTACTTTCATAGTAGCTGATTCCCATGGACGAATATTTACACCATTTTTTCACATTTTATTTTAAAATAGTCTTAAGATACGTTTAATTTCTGTAGGACGTGGGGTATTTTTCTATGGGATGCGTGCCATCTTCTTTGCATCGAAAAAACAATTATTATTGGAAACGACACAAGTTACAACTGAAATGTCATGTGGCATACAACTTCCGAACGTTAGCGAATGAAACTGGAGGCTTTGGCTGATGCCTTGTTATTGTACGTACCTTTAAGGGCAGCTTGCAATTCTTCCATATGGGTTACCCACTCTGGTTTTCTGTACTCTTTTGTGCCAATTATACCTAAAGCAAGAGTACAAAAAACGTTACTTTGAAAGAAATACTATTATTTTAAAGATTCATTTAAAAATGCCAGTCAAACTATGATTGAAAAAATACATGTGTTTACTACATTCATTAACATTAATTTCCTGTTGCAGTTTTCTTATGTATGGTACAATATTTGCAGTTCGACGTGTCGCATTGCTGTGTTTATTGATAGTAATATAAAGTTATGACATGGTATAGTAATGTACGTCTAGGAAAGGATTAGGATACGGAATTGAAGAGGTAAAAGTGGAAGATTCCATCGGCGAAACCTGTTAACATTGTGCAAAGTTACTGGCAAAAAATATTTAGTAGTGACAAAGTTTTGTAGTCCAGTTTCAACCATACAGTTGAACGATGTTCAATACTATTTTTGTTGAAAGCTTCAGTTACTTTTTTTTAAGTTGAAAAATTACGAATTGTAATAATCTAGCAAATCCCCGCAGCTGAAACTGCACCATCAAAAAATCCCATACAAACTTTAACTCTCTTGGTGAATGATCTCTGAAAAAAAACTATCCCGTTTATTTCCGGGAGTCTAACTAGATCTTAACCGAAATTTATCCAAATTGGTTCAGTGATTTAGCTTGAAAAGGTTCGCATTTTTATTTATTATAGGAATGTCATCCACGGCAATATAATCAATAGTTGTGATAATATTCACTCGAATTACAGAGCAGTTATCTTAGAAGTTCTAAATGATGCGTTTGCACTACTCGGACGGGCACTCACTCTGCACGGACAGCGCCGCGATGGTCGCGGTGACGCCGAGCGGGTTGTACGCCTCGAATTTTATTTCGCCTGTATCATCTTTGTAAACCTCTGGAATTATCAGAATCGACGTCCCATCTTCCATTTCTTCTATTTGGTACTCTTGAGATTGTTTTATTTCTACGCCCTGTTTCATCCACCGCACTTGTGGTTTAGGTACACCTATAGCTTTGGCCTCCAATCTGAAAAGTTTTTTGGTATTACCTTATTTATATTTATTTATTTTCCAAATTATTTTCTATCATTACAGGATAATCATAACACCCAATGCTATAGAATAAGTAGCTTAACTTGAATCAGTGAAAAAAGTGGCTCACTGTATTATTTTACTTGTAACTTTATTCAAAATAAAAATGATTTAAGTGAACTCCTTTAAAAATGCAGTTATTACTAATCACATACCGAGTCAGTTCTCCTTCACTGGGTGCCACAACGGTAGGCAAAGCTTTCACTATTCGAGGTGCGAACTCTTCTATATCACTGGTCCTCTGCAAAAAGCATCATATGACATTAATGTTTTGGACACTACAAAAAATAATGTAAGGCATGTAACAGGAAAAGCAACAACTGGTAGAATATTATATTTAGGAATTATTATTAGAACTAGGCGTCAATAAAACAACTGATTTACCTCATCACTAAGTATATCTTCTTCCGAAGCACTAGGCACGTATTCGTACGCTAGAAAATAAATAAAATATTCATTAATTGGTGTAAATGAACCTACTGACTAAATGTTTTCCACAATATCGGTTTCCTTTTTTGAAACAGTTTGTTGAAATTCATTTTATTAAACTACTTATGAAGTATGACATATGAACTTATCATTTACTGTTGCATTTTATATAATTTCTTCGACAAATACGTTCAATAAGCAAGCATATGCAACGTGTTATGTTTAATGCGCAAAACCCCAGGCACCCCAAATGATATTAAATTGAATTGACGTAATTCTAAAAGAAAAAGATAATTAAAACATAGATTAGGGTTTTATGTGGTGTATTAGTTCTACTGGCACTACTGATTCCTTCTTGCGACGCTCTGTCAAGAGAGGTGTTGTTAGGTATTCACCGGGCCAATGCACGCCGCTGACATTTGTATTACTATCGACGCTCATAAAGGGCTAACCATTACATGTTTACGTATTTTGGCGGGTTTGCGCACGTGATGGCTTGTCTCAATTATAAATAGACAGGGCAACATTGTGGCCCGTATTAAAAAGTTGTTCAATTGATTTTTCACGTTATTCCAATCAACCTATTTTCAGGTTTTGCGCATTTAACCGTACACGTTGTATAGTTATGAAAGTTTATGAAAACGACAAACCAGGACTCGAAAATATTCATTATTATAAATTATAGCATTATCAGTGCTCCTGCCAATCCTGTTGTGTAAAAGCAGGAAAATAAAAAAGTATGTTCTCCTTGTAGGATATTATTATTATTATATCTCATATTCAAATTGACAGATTGCTGGTACTTTTGTTAAATAATTAAAGCTTTATCTGACTGCAAAGAAATGTATGTCATAAACTTTTTTATTCAGATACATAGCAAGGTTAATAACATGTTCAGTGAAGTGTGAAAGTCAAAGTGCGGTATTGAATGAGTACATGCAGTCCATGCTTTCGTGAATTAAATTGAAGCTAGAACTTTTCTGCTACCTTCTACGTTCACTATGCATTCGGTGCTAATACTTCCGAATGAGTTTGTCGCCAAACATTTGTATTGTCCTGACATTTCTGGGAAAGCTTCTTTTATACATAATCCACACAATCCCGATTCTTGTCGAGCAAATGTTATGTCTCTGGCTTTTTGAATACATTGTTCACCATGGTACCACTCAATTTTAGGCCAAGGAATACCTGACACTTGACACATCAGGTTTATTGGCTCGCCATCCATTATTGTTGTTGATTCAAGAGGAGTTATAATTTCAGGAGGAATACCTAAAAGTTCAGCGGAGTGTTCTTCGAAAGGAATTAATGAAGCAGAACAAGACACAGAACCAGCAAAATTTTCTGCTCTGCATGTTATAACTCCTGTTAAATCTTCAGTAATATTTTCGATGCAGAGGCATGACACATTATCTCTATTAGTGACATAAATATTGTCAAGTTTATTTTCTTTAGCATGTGATGTAACTTCTTTCGTGTTAATAAACCATTGGAAAGAGGCACATGGACTTGACATTACTTCTACTTCCATGAGTAAAATTTCACCCAAACGAATTTCTTTAGGGTAAACAGGCCTGATGAACTCTGGTGGTTGAACTTGTCTTTCATCCAAAGATTTTAATAATTTGACTGAACAGGCTGCTTTGATTGTTTTATCTTTACTTTCAATAACGACTTCATATTTTCCAACTTTCGATTTATTTGTATCCAAAACTTTAATAATTGATTTTCCGTTGTCTGTGTTAATTACGCAATCTTCCCTTGGCTCAATAAGTTGATTATTACGGTACCATGACACCGTGTGTTCATCCTCCACTTCGAATAAAACGACGAGCTCAAAGTCTTTGCCTTCCAAAACATTCTTTGCCAATATGGGTTTTATTAAAATTGGTCCAACTTCTGCAAAACACGTATAATAATAAAAAACTGAAAATTTGCATTTGAATGACAATTTTTTTATGGTTCCTCTTTGTATAATATAAGATTTAGCCACTGAGAGCCAAGAGAACGTACCATGTGTCATGAGGCAAATATAAATTGAAAAGTATTTTTGTAGATTTTCTGCGTCCTCGTATATATACTATAGTATAATGTGAAAAAACATTTTATATGGTTACTGATGAAGGGTAAAATATGATTAGAATTCTGTAGTCACGGAGATAATGAACGAACAATATTAATCAGTTAATGTTACTTGCAAGGAGTAAAGTTATTTAGTTTTAAGATGTAGTAATAAAAGTATTTTAAATGTCAACGGCTAATAAACAATGATTGTTAATACAAAAAGCGGACCTTATTGTATTTATACATTTTTGTCCACTACGATTTCCTTATAAGTTTTAGTTTAGTAGGAAAAGGTATATATATATATATACGAGTATGTAATACGAATATATTATGTAACATAGAGGTTGTGGATTTGCAGAAGTATTGATTGTGATTTCGCCATGCTTCTGCCTACATTACTTTTCACATTTTTTTTAATAGAATGGACATTACCTTTAAAATATAAAGACATACCTTTTTTATCTAGATGCGACTTTTTCTTCGTAACCTTAGTTCGTTTCGTCACCACTGTCTCTTCTTCTTGTTGCTCGACGACGACTGGTTTATCTTCTTCTATAACAGTTTCCTCAAGTTCTGTTTCCTTAGACCTTTCCTTTTTCAATCTTTTTTGCTTCTTCTGAGTTGATACTTCTTCATCGGCTTCTTTTTCTTTAATATGAACTTCTCCCACCTTGATTTCTTCTACTGACGTTTCTTTCCTTACTTTCTTTTGTTTTTTCAATGAAACTGGTTCTTCTACGGGACTTTCTGTATGTTTTTGAACAGGTTCCAGTGACATTTCTTCCGGTTTTTGCTCCTCTGGCTCTTTTTGCTTCGGCACAGGTTTGAGTACAACTTGCTCTTTCGGTTCTTCTTCTTTGGGTCGCCTTTTGCCTGTGGGCCATTTGACCTCTTCCGGCATGGCCTCTTCAACAGGCTTTTGTTTCTTTACAGGTTTTAGTTGTACCTCCTCAGGCTTTTGCTCGTCAGGCTCTTTCTGTTTCGGCACAGGTTTGAGTACAACTTCCTCTTTCGGTTCTTCTTCTTTGGGTCGCCTCTTGCCAGTGGGCCATTTGACCTCTTCTGGAGTGGCCTCTTCAACGGTCTTCTGTTTCTTTACAGGTTTAAGTTGTACCTCCTCAGGCTTTTGCTCCTCAGGCTCATTTTGTTTGGGCACAGGTTTGAGTACAACTTCCTCTTTCGGTTCTTCTTCTTTGGGTCGCCTCTTGCCTGTTGGCCATTTGACCTCTTCTAGAGTGGCCTCTTCAATGGGCTTCTGTTTCTTTACAGGTTTAAGTTGTACCTCCTCAGGCTTTTGCTCCTCAGGCTCTTTTTGTTTTGGCACAGGTTTGAGTACAACTTCTTCTTTCGGTTCTTCTTCTTTGGGTCGCCTCTTGCCTGTGGGCCATTTGACCTCTTCTGGCGTGGCCTCTTCGACGGGCTTCTGTTTCTTTACAGGTTTAAGTTGTACCTCCTCAGGCTTTTGCTCCTCAGGCTCTTTTTGTTTGGGCACAGGTTTGAGTACAACTTCCTCTTTCGGTTCTTCTTCTTTGGGTCGCCTCTTGCCTGTGGGCCATTTGACCTCTTCTGGAGTGGCCTCTTCAACGGTCTTCTGTTTCTTTACAGGTTTAAGTTGTATCTCCTCAGGCTTTTGCTCCTCAGGCTCTTTCTGTTTCGGCACAGGTTTTAGTACAACTTCCTCTTTCGGTTCTTCTTCTTTGGGTCGCCTCTTGCCTGTGGGCCATTTGACCTCTTCTGGAGTGGCCTCTTCAACGGTCTTCTGTTTCTTTATAGGTTTAAGTTGTATCTCCTCAGGCTTTTGCTCCTCAGGCTCTTTCTGTTTCGGCACAGGTTTTAGTACAACTTCCTCTTTCGGTTCTTCTTCTTTGGGTCGCCTCTTGCCTGTGGGCCATTTGACCTCTTCTGGAGTGGCTTCTTCAACGGTCTTCTGTTTCTTTACAGGTTTAAGTTGTATCTCCTCAGGCTTTTGCTCCTCAGGTTCTTTTTGTTTGGGCACAGGTTTGAGTACAACTTCCTCTTTCGGTTCTTCTTCTTTGGGTCGCCTCTTGCCTGTGGGCCATTTGACCTCTTCTTGCGTGGCCTCTTCAACGGGCTTCTGTTTCTTTACAGGTTTAAGTTGTACCTCCTCAGGCTTTTGCTCCTCAGGCTGTTTCTGTTTCGGCACAGGTTTGAGTACAACTTCCTCTTTCGGTTCTTCTTCTTTGGGTCGCCTCTTGCCTGTGGGCCATTTGACCTCTTCTTGCGTGGCCTCTTCAACGGGCTTCTGTTTCTTTACAGGTTTAAGTTGTATCTCCTCAGGCTTTAGCTCCTCAGGCTCTTTTTGTTTGGGCGCAGGTTTGAGTACAACTTCCTCTTTCGGTTCTTCTTCCTTGGGTCGCCTCTTGCCTGTGGGCCATTTGACCTCTTCTGGAGTGGCCTCTCCAACGGGCTTCTGTTTCTTTACAGGTTTAAGTTGTACCTCCTCAGGCTTTAGCTCCTCAGGCTCTTTTTGTTTGGGCACAGGTTTGAGTACAACTTCCTCTTTCGGTTCTTCTTCTTTGGGTCGCCTCTTGCCTGTGGGCCATTTGACCTCTTCTGGAGTGGCCTCTTCAACGGGCTTTTGTTTCTTTACAGGTTTAAGTTGTATCTCCTCAGGCTTTTGCTCCTCAGGCTCTTGTTGTTTGGGCACAGGTTTAAGTACAACTTCCTCTTTCGGTTCTTCTTCCTTGGGTCGCCTTTTGCCTGTGAGCCATTTGACCTCTTCCGGTGTGGAATCTTCAAAGGGCTTCGGTTTCTTAACAGGTTTTAGTTGTATCTCCTCAGGCTTTTGCTCCTCAGGCTCTTTCTGCTTCGGCACAGGTTTGAGTACAACTTCCTCTTTCGGTTTTTCTTCCTTGGGTCGCCTTTTGCCTGTGGGCCATTTGACCTCTTCTGTCGTGGCCTCTTCAACGGGCTTCTGCTGACACGCTGTTTCTAATACGTCTGCGTGTGTATTTATTACCATTTCGTCAATTTCTGTTTTTAGCTCTTGTGATTTTGGCTTTTTCTTTATCGCTTTCCTCCATGACGGAACTTTTTCTTCGCATGGCTCAGTCAATTCTAAAGGTGTTTCTGTCATTTTCTCATCATCTTCTATTTTTAGCACTATTGTGTCCTCTTCATATGTCAACGATTCTTCGACTACAAAGGTACTCGTTTTCTGCACCGACTCTCTGCGCACCGGTTTTAAACTGACATCTTCAAGTTTTTCTTTCACAATTTCCTTTTTCTCTACTTTCGTTGGCCGCAGACGAATGCTTTCTTCCGTCCAAGGAATACTTTCTCTTCGTTCTTGCACTAGTCGTTTCTCCTCAGTTTGAGGTTTTCTCCAGTGTTGCTTTGGAGTGGTCTCATCTTCCGTAATTTTTTCAACTAAATCTGATTCTAATTCCTGAGTAACGTTTTCATTTGCTGCCAGCGTCCTCGGTGTTCGCCAGTGCTTGGACTCTTCTTTGTCATCAGCTTTTATAGAATCGGTTTCTGTTACTTGAGGACGAGGTTTTCTCCAGCTTTTAGGCTCCAATTTTTCCTGCGCATCTGGTGTTATTTCTTTTGTAGATATATCCATCAAAGCAATGTCTTCAACATGTGAAGTCTTATCCAGGAATTTCGGCTTTTCATCTGTGCGTGGCTTTCTCCAAGTCTTAGTTTCAAGAGTGGATTCCTTCCTTTTTTGATCAATTATTTCTTCATTTTCTTTTGTGAGTGTCTGCGTATCTTCTGTGTGTAAAATTTTTTCGACATATTCTTGTTTTTCTTCTGCACGAGACTGTCTCCAGTGTTTTGGTTGCAATTCTCCTTTCCCTTTTGATTTTTTTTCAATTTCGGTTGTTTCATTTTTATCTAGTAACAAAATATTTGAATCCTCTGATGTTGATATTTGTTGAAATATTTTACTGTCTTCTTGGCGTGCTTTACGCCAATGCCTTACTTCTAACTTTTCATCTTTAGTTGATTGGACGACCTTGACTTGATCTTTTCTACGCCAGGGTGCACTACTTGATACCTTTTTAGAATCGATTTCTTGCAAATTTTGTACTTTTAGAATATTTGACTCTTCTGTAGACTGATATAAGGCTCTACTTGACGTAATATGATTTCCCTCTGTTGTGGATGATCGTATGTCTGTTTTCTCTAAATAGGACTTTCGCGTCTCCGATTTTTGAGACTCTGAAATAACAAAAAATTTACCATTAAAATAAAAAAATACAGATTTACATCAAATCGTATTCACAGCTACACGAAAAGATCTTTATACCATTATAGCTTCATTTGGAAGAGCATAAAGTGCATTTTTTTAATGTTGTTGTACCTATATGTTCAAATACTGAAAAAGTTTAAAAACAGTTCGATCCCTTCCACATACACAAAGTTATGAATAAATGTCAGTGAGTTATTACTACTACTTATAGAGAGGCTATGAGAAGCAAAAATATGTCGCAAATACGACGACAAGATTGTGAGGTTTCCTTAAAATTTTAATTTCGAATTATGAATCTGTACTATAAGTTGATGTCTGTGTCGTCAATTAATGGAAAACGAAATCGTTTCGTGTTGTCAGTTCCATACGTCAATAATAGTAGTTCAATTAATAATATGAACTTTTTTAGCCAAGCGTGTGTCTTGTCAACACAATTTATTCTGTATACTTTATACAGTGTGTCCCTGCATGCAATAATAAAACTTTGAGAACAATAACTACAATGAATTTCATCGAGGAAAATACCCCAGCTGGGCCATTTTACGTTAATATGAGTAAAGGGGTATTTTTAAACGTTAATAGCTCTTTAAGTAATATATTGAAAGCAGTAATTTCTACATCAATTTGTTAAGTAACTCAAATACTTTAAAGTGATTAAAATTTATGTCAATGGTCTCGTTTTAGTACCTACTATTTCTTTCGAATGAGCAAAAGAACTGAAAATATAATACTTTTTCCTTGCGGTAATAAGACATTGAAGCTATTTGATAGCGTCTATTCAATTTATTAATTACACCACACCTTTTTCTTTAATAACATCTAAAATGACACCAGTTACGAGCCCCTACACGACGTGAGACTCAAAAGGTAATTTGGTAAGGTAATTTTTGTTCAAATAAAAACAAAAATCACTGCCATAAATGGTGGATATTTTCCTCGATGAAATTCATTGAAGATAATGCCCTTAAAGTTGTATAATAACATGCCTGGACACACTGTATAAAGCCCATAACCAGCATAGTACTCGTATAAGGAAAGACGTTTTAGACGTATTACATTTATAATGTGATAACACAAAACATACTGGGAGTATGTTTTGCGCTCAATCAAGTGCCTACAAATAACATAGATGGATTTTTATTACGTGTGGGTCATAAGGACACGTGACATGAGCATCTTCCGAGCAGTCTCAAACAGTTTGTTTGTTGTTGTTTGTTTCAGTCAAAATGGCAATCAACAATGAATTGGCATCGGCAGAAATATATTTTGGGTAACCGTACAATTCTTCCTTATCTATAGATGAGGTTTTAACCCGTCTACGTATATCGTATCTATCATAACACAGAATTTTTCTCGTCGTTACATAACATCGAATAACAGTTCACCAAAAGAATGATTCGCAACTGTTTTGTTAAGCAGAATATCGATATATCAAACTAATGATTCATAGAATTATTAAGTTATCTATATAACCTTTCATAAAACTTGTTTCAATGTGTAACGGTTCCCTTATATTTTTGCATACGAATGCAAGTAAAAAGGCATGTGCATGCATACGCATGCAAGTAAGAAGGCATACATGCATGCATTATGCATGCAAGTGAGCAAGCAGGCATGCATTAATGCATGCATGCAAGCATACAGGCATGCAAACAAGCAGCATGCATTAGGATTTCCTCGTCGCCCTTGCGTAACAAGGTGTAGGCACCCGCGCGAGCCGGAGCAACTGAGGCAGGTCCAGCAAACCGAAACTGCGTAGGTGAGCGATGGAGGCTGCTCTCCCTCCGCGCCTTCGGCTTTTGAATTACACTCTAGTATCGGACAGACTAGTACCACGGCGAGGAGACTATGGCGAGTCGGGATTAACGCAGTTTATTTATGAGATCAATATTTATTACATAATTATATCAGTTATGCTTTAAATTGTCTATTAATAAAGTATACAATATAATATTAGTAACAAATTCGTTTGGAAATCCGGAATTTAGTGAAGTAAAATTCGATGTTTGAAGAATTCTGCATATTGAAACTCACGTGGAAATAAAATTATGGGAAACAAAATAGAAAGCTAACGTTACTTCGATAAAATACATAATTTATGAAAAGAAGTAACGATGAAGTAAGTTTGTAGATAATAAGCATTCGACCAAATGAAATTGTGATGTAACAAGATTTTAGAATTTGTTGAATATTACACACACCGGCACAATTAGGGGAACACAAAAAAAAATAGGTTTTCTTCAATACCTTCGGATATCCTGACAAGTTGTTATTATTTATATATTACACTCTCTCTAGAAATACCCTTGAGCACAGATTCATCTTTCACAAGTGTGAGAATAATTGTTTTTATGGCACTTTAAGAATTTGCTGACACTTAGCGTTAGAATTGCTTCTGATAAGAACTTTATTGGGTCCTGTGCATAGTGACTGTGGTTGATTCAACTGTTTATTTTTGAATTGTGTAAACATTCCCGATACGAAATGAGTGATTTGCCAGCAACTACAGTGGCTAGGGCTGTAACCATGATCGAAGAGGGGCATACCTACCGCTCAGTAAGTCGAGCTTTGGGTGTATCGATTTCGGTGGTTCATCGCGTTGTTCAACGCTACAGGGTGACAGGATCTTACGTGCGGAGGCGAGGACAAGGCAGAAATCGGGCTACAAGCGCCGTTGATGACCGTTTTATCACCTTGCAAACTTTGAGGAATCGTCGACAGACCGCGGTTCAGACCCGAAATCAACTGGCTGAGGTCCGTAACGTTAATGTTAGTGAACGAACAATTAGGAGGCGTCTTAATGAAGGTGGCTTATGATCTTATGTGCCAGCAAAAGCTCCTAAACTCGAGGCAGCTCATCGTGTGGCAAGGTTAGCGTTTGCCCGTGCGCACCGAGATTGGACAAGTGAGTGGAGTCGCGTTTTATTTACCGATGAGAGCTGTTTTTGTGTTAATTCCGTGGATGGACGAGAGAGGATGTGGAGATATCGTGGAGAACGATATAACCAAACAAACTTCACAGAAACAGTGGCATATGGTGGAGGATCGGTAATGGTATAGGGTGGCATATGTTTGGGAGCTCGCACAAACTTAGTGCTTATTGAAACCCCCCCCCCCCCCCCTAACTTTTAAACTAAGCGAGTGTAAATGTTGAAAACTCGCACTTGGCCGGTTTTTCTAAAGACTAAATTCGTATGATGTTTATTCAGTTGGGATATAATTAGTACTTGCTACATCTACGAGCCAACAAGCGAGACGAAATAATCAGTTAAATCAGAATATTAACCTAAGTTATTCTTTGCCAATCCTAATGAGTGTGTTTTTACATTAGATTATTCAAAAAGAAATAAAGAAGTGTCTTAACGGCAAGGGCGCCATCTTGAAGCACGAGCGAAACGAAAGGATTATAATTTTGACTCCCAAACGAAGCGAAGGAGGTACCAGTTTAACTCTAGAGCGAAGGACGTAATATAAAATCCTGAGTGTAGCGAGGGAGGTCGCCCAAGCCAAAGACATTGTTATTGGAGAGATTTTATTGCATTTCATAAATACTGCGAAGCAATACAAAGAAATATCTTAGTAGTATCTCTTGAACGCATGCAATACTGTATTAAGGCGTTTGTTATGTTACCTAGATATAAATTTCGGTTTAATTAATAGATAGACCCGTTTTTTTTCCGGATGAGTACCAATTAATCAAGATAATATTTGTACCTCAAACAAAATGTTATACAAGCCTTTTTCTTAATATAATATTTTGGTATTTTAGCTAAGTGGAAGTAAGTTGATTTCCTAATTTAGTTAAAATTGGCATGGACGTCGACATTAGTCGGACTCGCGCACTAAGGGTTCAGTGCGCGAATCCGACTTGCACTTGGCCGGTTTTTAATGGATAGCGTGATTCAAGCGGAAGGTTTATATATACGTACACTCAGAAAGTTATGCGACACTGAAAAAAATAGTTCTACAGGTACATAATATTTTTATTACATCTTTTCAAAGTACTCTACCAGCCTTTTGGATTAAACCTTTTACGGCTAGAAGCCGTAGCCGTCAAAGGGCGACCGCTTCGTTCTTCATCCCCCAGTGTTGGTCGACGCGCTTGAATTCGTTATACCAACATTACACGGTTGCCATGGATGAGACATCATCCATAAATGCTATTTGAAGTCTATCGAACGATTCTTCCGGTTTCAGAAACTTGAAATCGTAAAAAATCATAGCTCTAAAATGTTCCCGACGCAGATTCATCATTTCATTTTGCAGTCACACACGATACTTTGAATTTGCTCGCAAGAAATGTGGAGGAAAATTTTGGGACACACCTATTTTTACATATAAATAATCATATTTTCGAAAAAGATTCTAACCGGCCAGTCGCAACATTACTTGAATACTAACAATTGTGACTCTTACGCAAACAGTTTTTAACCGACTTCAAAAAAGGAGGAGGTTATCAATTCGACTGTATGTTTTTTTTTTATCATTTTTTTTTTTGTATGTATGTTACCTCATATCTCAGTCGTTTGTCGACCGAATCGAAAATTTTTTTCGCCTACTTAGAGGGTGTACCTTCTAGTTGGTCCCATTTTTTCCACTTTGGGATCTGATGATGGGATCTTGGTGTAATTGAGGGAAACCCTCAAATTTTAAAGGCACGTATAGTGTTTCTTTACTAGAATCTTAATGTTGACGTGTTGTTACGTCTGATAGTCAACATCTTGTGGGGCTGAGCTGATGGTGGAACTCCTTAACGCTTAGGAGTTCAGTAATTATAATGACGGAACTTATGATAGGTTATTTGTAGCTTCTTAAAAAATAGAATCATAAGGTGCAACTCCCCCTCTTATGTAATCACTAAAAATGAAGAAAAAAAATAAACTTTAAAAAAAAGTAAAAACCGACTTCAAAACCAAAATGCACTAAAAAGTATTAAATAAACTCTTCACCATTAAAAGGAAAGGAATCCGTTTTAGGCAAACAATTTCTTTTTGGAGTCGGTGCCATCACTTTGACCATCAAGCATCAACTATCACAGCACCGACTCCAAAAAGAAATTGTTTGCCTAAAACGGATTCCTTTCCTTTTAATGGTGAAGAGTTTATTTAATACTTTTTAGTGCATTTTGGTTTTGAAGTCGGTTTTTACTTTTTTTTTGTAGTATTAGTTTACACTTATTTTTAACCGACTTCAAGAAAGGAGGAGGTTATCAATTCGACTGCATGTTTTTAGGGTTCCGTGGCCGAATGGCAAAAAACGGAACCCTTATAGTTTCGTTTATCGCTAAGTCTGTCTATTAGTATTACACAGTTGAAACTTAGTAGGTAGATGTATCCTGTTAACTGTTTTACGGGAGTTTGTTTTATTATGGGAGGCATACGTGAAACTAAAACCTAAAATACGAGTATTTTTTCTAACCTTTGCGTGTCTATGGATAGGTCTGTAAAATGACATCGAGGTTTCAAAAACCATTTTCTCTAAAAGTTGAACGTTTACGTGGTAAAATGGGCGCCCCCCCCATCTAACTTTTAAACTAAGCTAGAGTAAATTAAAAAAAAATACAAGATGTAGATCTTGACAAAGACTTTCAACGTTTTTTTTTGAACGGGATGGGAAATAGTAGTATTTGAGAAAGAGCTCATTTTCAATAACCGCAAACATAACTTTGTTATTTATATGGAAAACAGTTATATTAGCTGTCAATAAAATATAGTGGTATTTTGGCTCAGAGGAAGTAAGTGGATCTTTAATTCAGTTAAAGTTGGCACGGAAGCCTTAGTATGCGAATCCGACTTTCACTTAGCTGGTTTTTTTTGGTGTTGTTGCCTCATATCTCAGTCATTAATCGACTGATTTTATTTTTATTTTCGCTTGCCTAGAGATAATAGCTTCTAGTTGGTCCCATTTTTGCCAAGTCGGGATTTTATAATGGGAACTTGGTGCAATCGAGGGAAACCATCAAGTTTCAAAGGTACGTATAGTGTTTTTGTACTAGTCTGATAGTTAACATCGTGTGGAGCTGAGATGATGGTAGAATTCCTCAACGCTTAGGAGTTCAGTGATTATAATGACAGAACTTATGATAGGTAACTTGTAGCTTCTTAAAGAACAGGGAGCCACTTACTTTCACTCAGCCATAAAATAAACTCCGATATTTTGCTGATAGCAAAAATACCTTTGCTTTTCATTGTTTATATGAAGGTAAAAGTTATATTTGCGGCTGCTCAAAATGTGCGTTATCTTAAAAACTACTATCACGTTTTTTTTTCAAATTAATTTTATTTGAAAGTATTTGTTGAGATCTATATTATGCATATATTTTTTTATTTTCACTTGCTTTTTTTTCAAAGTTTTCACTTGCTTAACTTAAAAGTTAGATCGGGGGACGTGATTTAAGACGGGGTTTCTCAAAGTTTCGGCTACACAAACCCCTGTTAAAGTTTCCAGGTCACAGCGGACCCATTAACTGATTTCATCCTCCTTCCCCTTCCCCCTATTTAATAAAATTAACAGTTGAATAACAGAAGGTTTTTAATTATCAATTAAGATAACAAGTACAGTTTCAAAATATATTTTCAAAATCAATATATTGGGTGTGCTTGTTTCTTGTCGCAAATGAAGTCAATTTTAGGAGTGGATGCTAAAATTTTGGTCAATTGTAACATTACTGACTCGGTATCAAGTCGATTTGACGATCATCAAACCACCATTACGCAAATCTTGAGGTAGCACGGGGAGCGCGCTGTTTTAAGACAACTATATTTGAAGTTTCGTCTTAATTAAAGGTATAAACGATAACTATAAGTGCCTCAATAAAACAGGAGTTTTACATTTCACTTGTTTTGATTCGACTCACGGAATAGTCAAAAACATATTTTCAATAATCTTTCAGTGCGTTTCTTATAGTTTATTTTTTTAGGTATATTTCCTCTCAGAAAAAAAAACTTTACACTATATTATTATTAAGGTACTTTCGCTTTAGGAAGCCTAATCAGTTTCCATCCTGTGCACAGGGGCTGGGCCTGAGGGGCTGTATTTGCTGAGATTAGCGAGTTTAAAAAAAACTTTATAAAAGTGTAAATACGTGATGGTACTGATCCTATGAAAAGGCGCAGTTTGTTTGGACTTTCGTGTACCTATGCTTCAAACTGTTTGTTCTGCTTATGTCTGTTTCTTGAATTTATAATGGTATCATAGGTTTTTTTCTGGTTCAACAACCATTTTGTTGTAACTCGAAGCCAACCTACTCCCAATTTGAATTTGTTTGAGTGATTCTCATTTGGAAACATTGGTGCTGGGATTAATTTTGCTGTTCCAAATTTTTATTGGAAGCGGGTACTGCTGACCTTAATGTTTTTTGTTGTTGTAAATATTGCGAGTTGTAATAATTTAATTTATTTTGTTACAGGTCATTACTGCAAGACACGGTCTACTATACAATGCCTATGTACTCTATCCTCTGACATACTACTTTATTATTTAATTATAAAATAGGTTGTGTTTTTTGTTAATATTATGAGAAAAAATTAAAATGGTCAATATTTTACATTTCACTTTTCTTTCTTTTGATTCACTTAACAAAATGAGCGTTTCTACTGTTTCTCGAAGGAAAATTCTCTACGTAATACCAAATCCTTTATGGCAAATCACATTCATCCAAAGAAGCTTGCGATCACTTTGAATGATCAAAATATTTTTGTTACAGTAAATGATATCATTACATATTATTGTTTTGTTATTATAATATTATGAGAGGTTTATAATATTAAAAGCACTCGTACATCAATAGGGTTTTGATACAGTTTCCATTTAAAAAAAACCGCTTATATTAGTGTTCACAAACTTTTTTTGTTGTCTGTATGTACGGACAACAGCACGTTAAGAGAAAGACTGCGGTATCTTACACAGTTGTAGTAAGGGTTACTTTTTAACAAAAATGTATAGTATGATGTGCTGTCGACTGTACCTTAACCCTACCTGTGGATCTCTTTTCTATATGTGAAAACCACATGCGGTATAATTTTAATTTATCGCGAACAGACGGACACCCCAGATGACTTCATTGTATTATAATAACAAATTTATCATAAGTAGAGTAATCAAGTGAAGAAGAAGTCCTTGAAAGATTCAAGCACTTCTGGTACTAGTAATACGGGTTGGAGTTAATCAATACGCGCGAATAGAATAACATATTGAATGGTGTTTAGATTTTATGTTCTGTTGATATTTCTTAATCACGCTTGTTATAAATGTTCAAAGGTCCTTGCATCTCTTTTAGAGCCAAACCAAGCCAAGTTGTGTTTCTACCCTACACTACAAACATAATATTACTTTCACAAACCTTATCATAGTGTAAATAAGTGGTTTTAGCTACAGTTTTGCTACCATTACCTGACTCAAAAGGTAAGGTGAAGATTATTTTGCTCTTTTAACCTAACTTTTTTAAGCTATAGCATAACTTCTATCGCGGGTCTTGAGCGTGGAGACCGAATCTATAAATTCCGTAACGAAAATAACCTAACACCCCCCAGTCTAACCGGCACAGCGGTGATACTTTTTAGTTTTTCCATATATCGATGAATAGCAGATCGTTTAATGACTTTTTGAAATATCACACACTCTCCGAGTGCCACACGTCTTTTTTTGTGAAGTGTAAAAAAATCAACGCCTTCATTATTCAGAGAAAACCTCTCATCAGAGCTTCAGGCTGTCGATACCGAAGTTCATCAAAAGTCAATCAGTTCGGCAACCCTCTTCCTGTTGCCCATGCTTGGTGATTTTGGGTATGCAGGCGATAGCACAGTCGTCTGTAGGTATAGTTTTAGTGCAGTAGGGATTATGTAATTAAGAAATATCGGATAACATCAGATCAGGTACTCGACTGAATGTGAGTTAACACTAAAATATTTATTGTGTAATGGAAAATCTTAAAATGATTATACAGAATGTTGTTTTGTTTAGTGACATGCAACTCAAGAAAATAATATGTGTTGTACTTATTCAAAAAAAAAATATATTTGAATTTAAAATTTGAAAGAATAGGTACCTCTTTACAAAATTAAAAAAATATATAACGAATAGGGAAACTCGCACTCTCTTGCTGCTAGCGCGTATCTACGAAATACTACGCCGTAGCTAGTAAGCTACGAAGAGGCGACCTGGTGTTGGTAGTTTTGACTCGCTAACCAGTCTGCAATAATAAAATGTTTTTTGGGTTTCCATTTAAAAACAAATATTTTTTTGGCATCAATATCGTCTTTACAACCACCCCTGAACTGCTCGTCGCTGACCAAAACAACATTCTGTATTTTGACCCGACCGGCAATGGCCTGAGAGATGGCGAGAAATTGGAAACAGACATGCTTTCGACGCCAACACCAAAATCACGATACGAGTCCAAAGTGGAACGTTTAGTTGATACCACCGGCTTAAAAATATATAACGAATGGGGAAACTCGCACTCTCTTGCTGCTAGCGCGTATCTACGAAATACTACGCCGTAGCTAGTAAGCTACGAAGAGGCGACCTGGTGTTGGTAGTTTTGACTCGCTAACCAGTCTGCAATAATAAAATGTTTTTTGGGTTTCCATTTTAAAAAAAATAATTTTTTGGCATCAATATCGTCTTTACAACCACCCCTGAACTGCTCCTCGCTGACCAAAACAACATTCTGTATTTTGACCCGACCGGCAATGGCCTGAGAGATGGCGAGAAATTGGAAACAGACATGCTTTCGACTCCAACACCAAAATCACGATACGAGTCCAAAGTGGAACGTTTAGTTGATACCACCGGCTGGAGTGGAGAGTGGAGTGATACCAACACAGTGACTTTTAACACCATAAAACACAGCTGTCCTTATATTCTACAAAATAAAGTTCATTTAATCTGACTCCGACTTTGCGGATTTTGTCTGTCTCTGTACTGAAAACCTGTAACTTTTTGGAATCAAGCTGCCATCCAATATAGAAATCACTACGTGTAACTCAAAAGCTATAGAAAACTTGGTGTTATCTCTAAGGTGAAGCCATTGGTCAATTCGGAGCAGCTTTTACAACTCAGCTTGAGTCCGATCTTGCATGGAGAAACCTTTGGGATGCCAAATATCACAAAGCTGCTTTGGAATCGATAGGAAACAAAAAATCGTCTTTTACTTACAGCAGAGGCCACAATGTGAAGCAGTTAATTTTAAAATTTACCCCTTTAAGCTCCTTAAAACGTAATATTCTGATTTTCTACTGTATCAAACACTCTTGTAATTTGTTAGATAATTAATATTATGTAAAAAAAGTATAAAAATAATATTCGGAATTATTTAAATTTTATTCAAAAAATAACTTAAAAATGAGTAAAAGCCGACTTCTTAACCAAATGCACTAAAAGTCTTAAATAAACTCTTGTCCCTTTAAAGGAAAGGATCCATTTTAGGCGAAAAAATATTTTTGAAGTCGTTGCTCTGATAGTTGATACTTGAGATGGTCGCGAAGAAATTGTTTGCCTAAAACGGATTATTTTCTTTAAAGGGTCAAGAGTTTATTTAAGACTTTTAAGAGCATTTCGGTTTGAAGTCAGTTTTCACTTTTTTTCTAAATAATTTTTATTTGCAATTTTTTCATGATTTTTAGGAGGGGGTTTCACCTTCTGACTGTGTTCTTTATGAAGCTACAAATTACCTATCATAAGTTCTGTCATTATAATCAGACATAACATGTCAAAATTAAGATTCCGAGAGAAGTACAAAACCGCTATCGTTCCTTTAAAATTTGAGGGCTTTTCAAGATTCCATCATCAGATCCCGAGCAACAATGGGACCAACTAAAAGGTATAACCTCTAGGCAGGCGAAAAAAATTCAAATGAGTCCATAAATAACTGCAATATAGAGTAACAACGCCACAAAAAAAAAGAGTCGAATTGCTAAAAAAAGAGTCGAATTCTCCTCTTCTGAAGTCGGTGAAAATAAAATAATTCCAAATTTCTTAAATTCTTCTCAATCAATAAAAACACGAATTTATTCACACGATTTTTCTTCGTCCGGTATTTGACAGTTAAAACTAAGTTCTTTCATAATCCCTTTAAATGACAGGTCTTGTACTGTAACGCATTTCGTTCTTCCATTGATTAAAACAATATTACACATATGTTTAGTTTTGCGTGGTTTCTATAAAGTTTGACGGTATTTGAATTAAAAATAAAAGATTATTAGGTATGCATTGCATCATATTGACCGAGTATTTTCCTAAGATTTAAAATGCTAATTAGGACCGATCTTATGTCTTTCAATGTTAAGCTAACATCTGTCCAATAGTTTTTTTTTTGTTTAAACCGAGTTTTTTTTTTCGTTCCGTTTTAGTTGTGTATGTTCGGTTATTGTCAGTGACTGCTTGGATGAGAAGACATTATCTTTATTGTCAGGGTTAATACCGAAAGGATAAACCGGAACCCAGTTACTAGAATGCCGCTGCCCGTCCGTCCGTCTGTCTGTCCATAGAACCGTTTCACCAGGCTGTATCTGTGTCCGTATGAACGGTGATCAAAATCATAGATTTATTATTTATTTTTTATAGATGCTTCTCTGTTGCCGCTATAACGACAAATACTTGAAAATGAGAAAACAAATATCAGACAATATTTTTTCCATTTTGTAGATAATGGTACGAAACTCTTGATGCGCGAATTGGACTCGCACTTGACCGGTTTTTATGTAAAAGGAAATTGGGACTTTGTCGAACACTCGATTCGACACTGCTTTTGTCAATTTGATGCCAGGTAACAAGAATTTTCATCAAATCAATTTCATTATTTATTTCATTTCATTGATGTGTGTTTTCTGAGCTCTGGTGTATTTAGTTGGATGTGGAATGAATTAGTTATTAGTTGTATCTGTTTGAATATCCATGTGTGAACAAGTACTGTAAGTAGGATTTCTGATTAATTAAAGTATGATTTTCAAACAGAATATTACTTGATCATTATTTTTACGTTCAATATTTTGTTAATTGATGCAGGCTTTATGGGACCGAACCAAGTTTTTAAACGCTGTCCTAATAGAATATTACCTAAACACTTAAGTGTGTAATCTTTTGTTTTCTTACCATATTGAATACTTACTACTTTGATTTCACTTTATCCATTTTCGTCGGGTCCTTTGGTTCACGTTTGTTGATTGAAAATAGTTTCTGCTGCACTTAGTTATGTGGAATAAACTGCTATTCATTTTTGAAATTATTTCATTCAGAAACTAAATCAGAAACTATTTTCAATAGGATCCACGTTAAATAATAGGAAGAGGCACGTCGATTCGCATTCTCCCGCGTACTTTGCAGGCAGTAACAATCGTACTATCATTTTAGTGTGTGTGTGTGTGTATGCAAGTAAGTATGAATTTCAAGTATTTGAAAAAAATAAATTTTGTGTGTTCTAGTTATTATTATCTAATATTTCTAACCAAAACTCAAAACCATTGGAAATCAAACTGCCCCGATTAAAAAATATTGCTAATCTGTAGGTTATTTTATAAATACCAATATTTTTACTTGTAATCGAAATGCAATCGAGTCAGTTAGACGGCCAGAGAAACTGATTCATTCACGTTATTAGTTAACATTCATTCTTCGATTTGATTATAATATTAGAAAGAAGCTAATCAACTGTTTAGTTACAACAGTAGCAAAGAAAATGTGATAATATTATCACGGTTCAAATTCATATATGGCATGAAAGAAATAGAAGTAAGGAAAGAGTGTGTGTGTCAGCCAATGAATCAAAGCAAACGGGAGCTCGCTTTCCATCATGAGTCGGAGGAACGCGAGGCTCGCGGTCGGTACGCGGTCGGTGCGCGCGTGCCAATGTTGCGTTTGCGAATACATGTTCCACGTGGTTCCATCCCAATAAGATTGCTGAACCTACTCGGGAGACCTTCCTTGCTGTCTTTTGTGTATACAATAATGCGAATCCTCATTAATTTCATAGCGTTTATTAAACAGTTTTCACATAAAGGTAACATACAATTTATTTTTTCATAAATATATTATTAAATATGGATAGGCACTAAAAATATTTAGTGATCAAATATTGCCACGCCTAATAACTTAATACAATTAGGTGAAACATACAACACAATTTATTTTAACAATATCGTGCACTTAAAAACAAACTAAGTTAAAAAATCACTGTAACGTTAAACTATAAAATCTCATTCAATTCGGATTTGTACTTGCAGAAAACATTAGGTCATAAACATCGGCAGTGTTTTCAAAACATAGAAACTGGCAAGGCAAGTAGTGCGTGCGTACTTTGAAAGTAGTGGTCAGTTTTATGTTTCTTTGTCACCGAACAGTTGACAGCGGCGCGGGCCGACGGACGCGGGACGAGGGGGGGAGGCGGGCGCTACCGGCGCGGGCGCGGACACGGCGCGGCGTGACAAGATGGCGGTTAGTCGGAGATGTTAGGTGACATAAGACGACGGCCTGCGTGCAGCGGGTTAGGTCAACGGGACTCGACGCAACTCCAATCTAAACTGGACAATACAAACATTACTCATGCTCGAGGATAAAGCTGAAGCAGACTTTTTCGAGATCGACAGTTTAAGGGCTACATAATATGTACACAGAAAGCAAACTACACGAGTACCGACCGATCGCAGACCGCTGAAGCCAACGCAAGTCCCAGTTTCGGCGATCACTTGACGGAGTTCGTACAGTAAAACAGAAACGTTTTTTTCAAGAAGATTAACTGAGATCGTTTGCATAAGTTTCACAGGTCAGATCTCAACACAAAAAGCATTGTGACTCAACCACTCACGGGTTAATAAGGCCAAATAAAACATTAACTAGCGCAGGCTTATAAATATTTTAATAGAGTATTGGGTGAAAAATACATTTTACAGTTCGTCAAAAGACGCATCTCGTATTTGCTATGTGTCTCTATTTCATGATTTAAACGATCATAATTACAGAATTTAGTAAACATCGTAGCGGTAAAGCAAAACAAAACAGTCGTAGGATGTTTTGTGTCGTGTTAATCACATGTTACGTGTCCATGTCCATACGGCGGCTGCAGCTCTGCGCTCGTGGTCTGCGCCTGCCGTGCTCGTGGTTTGACTAGGACTATTTACACAAAAAGCTTAAATGTACAGCGTTGTTAGATGCGGAAATTCGCTCAAATAATGCTACTGAGTTAACTATCGTTCTCGGTTGCGAACTGGCGAGTAGGTAATGTTAGAGAGTGCGCGACGCGACGCGGTGCGGCCGAAGTCCGGTGTCGCGCGGGAGAACGCGTGCGGCCGCGGCCGTGCGCCATATCACCACGACCGGGCCGGGTGTGTGGAAGCGGGCGTCTTTGCTGCGGTAACCGCTACGATTGTGTGAAGCCATCTAAAGTGTATTCGCTTGTCAACTTTCGAATTTCATAAATAGTAGTTTTCACCCGATCTCATAGAGGTATAGTGATGAAACAAAGAAACACTACATTAATGGATTAAAGTGCGCGACGCGAGCTCGCTGCCTGTATCTATGTCTTACTTTTGACGACTAGCTTTGCCGAAGTCTCGGACTGGCCGGCGGCGGTTGTGGCGCGGCACGTGAAGGTGCCGGTGTCCTCCTCGTACGTGTTGCCGATCAGCAATACCACGTTGTTGCCCTCGTGGATCATCTACGAAATGGAGACGCTTTGTAAGATCTATTACAACCATTACTACCTGATCGATGTTTATGGACATTATCGATTAAGAGGTGAGTTAAGTTGCTGATTTAAAAGTGAATTATAAAAAAAATATATAGCTTTAGTCAAAAAGTGAGATCTGGAGTACTTTGTTTACGTATGAATCTCGTTTTTGTAGAACAAGAAAAATAATGGACTAACGCTCATGAATACTTATGATAGAGAAAACGAAAAAGTGAGTCTCAAATGGTGAACTTTTGACTAAGACTATTGTAAATGATTATAATTACCTGGAAATCAGGAGTTTCAGGAATCAAGGCTCCTTCACGTAGCCATTGAATGGTCGGCTTCACTTTGCTGGTAACGTGCGTCTTGAACTGAGCTGGTTGTCCTTCGAACACGACAATATCGCGCAGAGGAGTAAGGGTCGGAAGGCTATCAGCCTGGTCCGGTTGGGTAACTTTAAGCTTGGCGGCGACGGTCACTCTGCCAGCAGAGTTGTAAGCCACACATTTGTAGTCACCCTCGTCCTCAGGGAATGCCTCCGATATGCGCAAACTGTATTCATCGGCGGCCCTCGACATTTGGAAGTATTTCGAAGGCTTTATCAATTTATCACCTTTGTACCACTGAACCGTCGGTGTAGGCTTACCTACAATCTTACAACTGAACTCGATGGCTTGTCCCTCAGCTACAACTTTATCTTTTAGAGGTTCGATTATTTCTGGGGGCGCATTTGCAGCCTTAGTTTGAGGTTTAGGCTTTTCTTTGGTAGCAGGGGCGCTGACTAAGCACTCGGCGTCACATCTCGCTTCTCCGGCGCTGTTGATGGCTACACACTCATATTTACCGGAGTCTTGAGGATACGCCTCTAAAATAAGCAAGGTAAATGTTCCGTCTTCTTCCAAGATCTTATTTCTGATATCAGGTTGAACTTTTTTACCGTTCTTCAACCAATACACGTCAATAGGTTTAGTTCCAGTAACCTTAGTGTCAAATCTCACAAGTTGGCCAGCAGCCACATTGATATTTTGTGCTGTCAATGTAAAACTTGGCGGTGTGACGCCTCCTCTGCCTTGACGTCTGCGCTCTTCCACAACTAAGTTAGCGCTACACTTAGCAGTTCCACCTCTGTTCTCAGCAACGGCAGCAAATACTGCAGAATCTTCGACAAAAACTTGTCTTATAATAAGAACTGATTTTGTGCTGAATGTGTGAATTTGGAAGTCTGGAGAGTTCTTGATTGGGAAGTTTTCACGATACCATTTAATTGTGGGTAGTGGCTCGCCATCGAATTCTACTTCAAATCTGGCTTGTTCATGTTCGAATGCGCGACACGGTTGCATTTTCTTAGTAAATACTGGAGGTTTGCTTGGTTTGACCGGTCCTTCAACAACCCTTTCGTGTGTTTGAGCTTTGTGTTCCACCTCTGTCGTTTCGGTGGATGTGATTTTTCTTGTGATCTCGGTGTCACCTACGACCTCTTTTTGAATTTGTTTCTGCTTTGCTACATGCACTTCCTTTCCATGAACGGTAGATTCGAGTGGATCAGGAATTCTTGGTTTTTGGACGACTTTCTTCTGTACTTGCTGCTCGACCACTTCTTCAGTTTGTTCTCTGAAATTAAACGTCAAATATTATAATATCTATTTTTTATTAAACATGGTTTGTTTTAGCTACAACGACAATTTTAACAAAATAACTTACAAATTGTTCTCATATTTCTGAGCCATCCCCTTAGCGAGAGAACTGCTTGCAATTTTTTCTCCAGGAATGGCATACTGGCGAGATTGTTCCCTCATCCTGCTTTCTTTGATAACTTGTTCGTTTTCTAACTCTTGGAGTTTGTTGTAGTATTCTTCGCTCTTCTTCTTCTTGACAGTTTGCTGCCATTCTGTTTCTGGCTCCTTTATAACTTTAGGTTTCAATTCAGGCCTATGGTCAATGACTCCCTGGCGCTGTAGGGTTTGCCTTTCTTCGAATGTTTTTTCTAGTTCTGTTTCAGTTCGTTGATGCTGTGTAGTCTCATCATACCATGCTGTGCATAATCAAAATTAAAGTTAGATAATTGTACATCACCTTATCCTAGTTATTACCTGAAGACATACCTCCTCAAGTTCCGATGCTAAGCTGGTAGAAGCAGGTGATTTAGCCGCAGATATCTTTGGGGTTTAAGGGGAGGGGCAATAGGAAAGCAAAAGTTTATTTGTGCTTAAGCGGTCTGTTGGTGTGTGCGTAAAATTGCTGAAGTGTGTTAGAGTAGCAGTGTCGAAAAGCCAACTTATAACTGTTTTAAAGTTTTAATAATATATAAAACTGTGCATGTCATGTTGCGTGATAACGTGATAATTTACTTTGAAATCAATTGATTTTTTGTACAGTAATGTATAATACTCACGTCTTGGTGCATTTTTCAAGACACCTCTATAATCGTCGTGTCTCGGTATCACTTTCAGTTCGGTCGATGCCATAGCCTCACCGACGGAACTCCTTGCGATAACCTCTATCTTGCCAGTATCATATTGCCTTGTCTTGGGTATATCGAAATGGTACATGCCGTCGTAAGTCAATTTGTATCTAGAACCCTAAAAAATGGTCCGCTTTAGAAAATTGTTTTTACAGATCTCACGGTTTGCCTACATATAAATATTATAAAGTAGTAACGTACATTGACAATGGTGTTTCCGTTCAGCAACCACATAACACGTGGCTTGGGGTGGCCTGTGACGCGGCACTGGAACCGGGCCCATTCGCCCTCTTCAACCGTCACTGGATCTGGCCGGCTCACGAACACAGGCGCTGACCGAGCCTTAATTTCATCTGGTAATGGCTCCGGCGCTCTGAAATACACAAATATTTACATAATGCAATTTCCGCCCAGATGAAACTCGACTTGTTGAAATGTACGTCATAATGTCTGCTTACATTTGCCAAGCTGCTTCCATCTCACGAATCTTCTCAATGCTCTTCATGTGCTTGGGTAGTTGAGAATCATAAACAATGCCAGGCTTGCCGGCCGTCTTGATGATGGCCCTTGTCTCGTCCATGCCGTATAGATTTGTGGCTCGGCAAACGTATTCACCGCTGTCCTCTGGATATACCCATCCGAAGTTCATCGCAACGTAACCAAAATCGTAAATCGGAGTGAAACGATTTTCTGCAAAAAAAAAATGTAAAGAATAAATGTTGTAAGACGTCTAAGTAAATGAATGGTGGAGGTCAACGAAACGTGAACCCGATTGGTACGATAAGTTCGAAACCGACTTGAAATTCTACTCACTGTGCAACAATGGTTTGCCGTTAAAGAACCATTCCACTTTCATATTAGGATCGCCGACGGGTGCTAATTGGCACTCAAACTTAGTTGTTTCCATCTCCACAAGCGTAGTTTGGCTTTGGATTTGGGTTACAAATCTAGGAGGCTGCTTTTTATCAGCGTCGTACAAATCTTCTTCAGTCAAGTAGATCTCTGAAGTATATTTCTTGATAGTCGCCTCCATTTGAGTCAACGCTTCAGATCTCTTCATACCGCGAGGAACTTGGTTTTGTAAGATAATATCCGGTAATTCTGAAAATATTTTTTCAACATTATGCAAATTGAAGGAATGATGAGTGTAACTTTGTATTTAATAACAAATTATTAAAAATATAACTACTTACGTTTGCAGGAAATGGTGCCCTTGGTAAAGTCTTCTCCAAAATCATTGTACGCTCTGCACACGTATTCGCCGGAGTCCTCAGCGTACACGTACAATATGTCTAAAGACACGAAGCCCATGTCATACACAGTGCGGTATCTGTGGCCCGACGGCAAGAGTTTCCCGTTGCGGTACCATTCAACTCGAAGTTTTGGATCTTCTTTGGGTTCCACACGGCATTCGAAACGAACTCCTTCCGACTCTTCGACAGTATGTGACTGAATCTGTGTGATGAATTTAGGTGGTGTGCTCACAACTGGTTCTTCTTTAGGTGCATCGGTGACACGGCCCCTTTCGAGTTCTTTGATTTTTTCACCGCTCATGCCTTGCGGGAGCTGGGATTCCAGTACAATATCGCGTTTGGCACTGCAAGTAATTTTAGCGGTTGTTGTCGCCGAGCCCCACTTGTTTGTAGCACGGCAAGTATATTCGCCAGCATCGCGGGCGTAAATGTAATCGATATCTAGGGCGATAAAGCCAAAGTCATTAAGCATGTGCACACGAGATCCTGTGGCGAACGCCTTTCCATTATAGAACCAATCAATTCTCATCGTTGGATCGCCGACTGGTTCAACGCGACAGTCGAAGTGGATCGGACCTCCTTCTGGAACGTCAAGATTGTCTTTGATTTCTACTGTGAATCTAGGAGGATTGGGTTTTTCATCCTCAATTTGAATTTCCTCTCGTTTGTGTAATGTTTCCTCCAACTTCTGAATGCTTTCAGTTCCTGATTTGAAATGAGATGGTAACTGAGGCTCCAAGATGATACCTTGTCTGCCCTTCACTTGTAGTTTACAGGAAACCGTGGCTTCACCATGGCGGTTAGTGGCTTTACAAGTATAAAGACCAGCGTCACGTTGATATACTCCACCTACTTCGAGTATTACAAAACCAAAGTCATTAATAGTCTTGACTCGAGATCCCGTAAGAAGAGGCTTGCCGTTGTGATACCACTCGACACGCATGCTTGAGTCGTTAACAGGAACCAAGCGGCATTCGAAGTGTGCTGATGAATTCTCGGATAGTACTAAATCAGAAGGAGTCGTTACGAATTCCGGTGGGCTGCCACTCTCGGCTTCAGGTGTCATAGAATCGACTGTACCGGTATAGCCTTCCAGAGCAGCAATTTTATCTATGGTGCCCTCCATGCCTTTAGGTAGTTGAGATTCCAGTATGATATTCCTCTTTCCCTGTACCTTCATGGTGGCTGTGGTCACAGCTTCACCATAATTATTGTACGCCCTGCACAAATATTCTCCCGAATCCTCGGGGTAGGTTGGAGAAATTTCTAAAATAACGAATCCGAAATCGCAGAATGTCCTGAACCTGGATCCAGCTTTAAGGGATTTTCCGTTCCAGTACCACTCGACCTAAAACAAGATTATGTGCGTATATTATATTATTGTTTAATTAGGCAAATAAAGAAAACATAAAGTCATTCATTCTTGTACAGACTATGTTCTGTATAGAGTTTTTTTCTTATCTATACTAATATTATACAGCTTAAGGGTTTGTTTGTTTCTTTGTTTGAACTCACTAATCTCACGAACTTCTAGACAGATTTGAACAAATCTTTATCGAGGGAGGCTTGAGGCTATGAAACATCATGCCGCGACGGGAGGGCGAACACAACGAAGGCGAACGAAGTCGCGGGGGTCGCTAGTATCATCATAAAGGTCAGTTACAAATATTTTTGCGAAAATGTACAGCTTATGCGGACCATATCACTACAACCGATTGCATCTGGACAACTTTTCTAGACAACCATAATATACTTACTTTAAGATTAGGATCGTCCGTTGGTGTAAGACGTGCCTCAAAGTGAGCATTTTCACCTTCTCTAAGGTTGTCAATGTTTGACAGAGGAACTGTGAAGACAGGAGCTTTACCCCTTTCTTCCTCGACGGTGGTATCTTTTCTGCGAATCATTGAGTCTTCCAAGGTTTGGAGTTTCTCCAAACCTCCTTCCATGCCCTATAAAAATAAGTTAATGCTTATTATGTTCGTTATGTTTAAAATTTAACTTCATTAACACTGTGAACTAATGACTTACCCGCGGGAGTTGCGAGTCCAAGATCAAATTTTCCTTCGATGTACATTTAAGCGTTGCCTTTGTTGAATCTCTACCAAGTTTATTTGTTGCAACACATTCATAGACGCCTGAGTTTTCTTCGTAACAGTATAATATATCTAAAATTACTATTCCAAAATCATGGAAAGTACGGTAACGATGACCGTGCGGCAGTTTTTTACCATTGTAGAACCATTCTACTTTAAGATCAGGGTCATCGACAGGTACCAATCTAGCTTCAAAGTGGGCGCTCTGGCCTTCTACAAGCTTTGTCACATCCTGTATCTGAGTTAGGAATTTCGGTGGTTCTGCTGACGCAGCTGCCGGTGCCTGTTGTTGCGCGCCCTGCAAGCTTTCTAATTCCCTAATCTTTGCCAAAGAGTCGGGTTGCAAGCTGTCCAAGTAAACACCACTTCTGCCATAGCAGTTAATAGTAGCCTTTGTGAAATCTTCTCCGTATTTGTTGTAAGCTCTGCATACATATTCTCCGGTGTCATGATTCTGTGTATACGCAATATCCATCACAACAAAACCAAAATCGGATACAGTTTTTATTCTTGTTGAGTGACGAAGTGGTTTACCGTTGTGGTACCATTCAATCTTCATGTCTGGATCATCTACAGGTATAACTGTGCATTCAAAGTGAGCAGATTGACCATCTTTAAGTCCGTCGATACTTTGTATGTGAGTGGTGAATTTTGGTTTCTGTCCCTTGCTCTTGTCAACACATTCGAGTTTGACGCTTATTTCAGCTTGACCCCACCTATTTGTGGCCCTGCATGAGTATATTCCTGAATCAGTAGTCTTTGTTCCTAGTATTTCAAGAACACACATACCGAACGCATATACTGTACGTATGCGATGACTGGCCTCGATTGTCTTACCGTTGTAGAACCATTCAATTACCATGCTTTGGTCGCCAGTTGGTATAAGTGATGCTTCGTAGTGAGCGATTTGTCCCTCACTAATATCTACAATATCTTGGAACACAGTTGTGAATTCAGGTGCTCGTCCAGTGTCATCGTCAGGTTTCTGTCCCGGTTCACGACGCAGGGACTCTTCAAGATTTTGAATCTTCTCCAAACCTTCAGTTCCCTTAGGATGTTGAGTCCTTTCAATAAGATTTTCCTTGCTAGTGCAATATACTGTTGAGGAAGTGAAAGCTTCACCTCTCTTGTTGTAAGCTTTGCACGTGTATATTCCACTGTCTCTTTCGTAAACGTCTGTCAAATCTAATGTCACGAAGCCAAAGTCACTAGTAAGTTTGAATCTTGATCCTTGTTCAAGAACTTTGCCATTGAAATACCATTTGATTGTCAAGTCAGGATCATTCTTTGGCTCTACTTGACCCTCAAGATGTAAAGGTTGACCTTCGATCAATTGATGTTCAGCTGCAATCGGCACAATCCATTCTGGTTTGGGATATTCAGTATCAGGGATAGAAGCTCTCCTGCCTTTAGAAAGTCTAGCTTCTTCAGCTTGTTCAACGGCTTCTAAACCGGCTTTTCCTTGTGGATGTTGTGTATCAAAGTAAATGTGTTTGTCCCCAGTGCATCTAAGGGAACCAGAAGTAGTAGCCGAACCCTTGCTATTGGTAGCTTTGCAGGTGTAAATACCTGAGTCTTCCTCATAAGTGTGAGTGATGTCCAAAGATACGTAACTGAAATCATGGGTGCTCTTGTACCTTGTTCCAGAAGGCAGCGGCTTATTATTGAAGAACCATTCGATCTTAAGTGTTGGATCTCTAGATGGTTCGACGTTGCACTCGAAGTGAATGTTTTCGCCTTCTTTGCACAAAATGTTATTCAAGTGAGATATAAACACAGGCAATTCATATACTGGGTCAGGTGAATCTAGTTTAGAGGGCTTAGGCTGCTCTAGGGCACCAATTCTATCTAAAGACTCAGGGTGAAGAGATTCACCAAGAAGCCAATGACGATCTTCAATCTTTATTGAAGCTGTAGATACGGCCTCTCCCATCAAATTAGTTGCTTTGCAGGTGTAGATGCCAGAATCATCAATCCTCAAACCATTGATCGATAGCGTAACGAGCCCAAAATCAAAGGTACTCTTCAACCTCGATCCTGTTGTAAGCGACACACCGTTTTTGAACCATTCAATTCTAAGGTTTGGATCGGTTCTTGGTTCTACTTGAGCTTCAAGGTATACATGTTGACCTTCAACTAGTTTATCGAAGCTCTTCAGGTGAGTAGTGAAAATAGGAGCTTGTTGTACTCCCGTATCCACGAACATTTCTGGTACTCTATTCATAGCAGCTTCCTTAAGCTGTATCTGTTCCCATGACTCAGGTCGCATAGCTTGATCCACTATAGTCGATTTTGTTTTAACCTTCAGAGCAGCAGAAGATACAGTGCTTCCTGCTCTGTTGATCGCCTTGCACATGTACAATCCTGCATCGTTTGCGACCACAGAGTTAATGTCCAAAGTTACAAACCCGAAATCATGAGTTGTTCGGAACCTCGATCCTAAAACAGAAAATAAAATTATTAATTTCCTTAGAAGCCTGTCTTACCATAGAAAAATAAGCACTAACTAACGGAAATTTTAAACATGTAACGTTTTAAGTTAAGTTTTGGATAAGTAACGCTAGCCAGAACTTATTAAGCATAGTGAAACTCGATACTTAAAAATAATTATATTGTGACAAAACATACCCATCTTCAGTTCTACACCATTGATGTACCACTCGAATCGTAGACTTGGGTCTCCAACGGGTACAACGCGCGCTTCGTAGTGTGCATGTTGTCCCTCCCATAATTCTGAGGGACCAGTCAAAACTTGTGTGAAGATAGGCTTCTCGAACTCTCGGTCTGGCTCATCAGCTCTTCTGGGATGAGGCTGTTCTAGCTGTTGGATTTTTTTCATGCCTTCTGGATGCTGTGTGTCCAATTGTATAGCTGCTTTTGCTGTAAATTTAACACGTGTAAATAAGGATTAAGGAATAGTTTTCTTTATAATAAAACAAGATATCCAAAATGTGGTTGACTGGTAGAGAATGACATAAGGCATTAAGTCCGCCAATTGTACATTTTACAGTGCAATAAAGTTCAAATATATAAATAAATAAAAATAAAAATGTGAACATTTTAAAATAGATGCATAATATTAATTTGACTTACTTCTGATTTTCATAGCAGCTGTTGTAACTGCTTCACCTAGTAAATTCGATGCTCGGCACATGTAGACGCCTTCGTCTTCATCACGTACGTGTGTAATAGTCATAGACACGTAACCAAAGTCGTGAGTCTTCGTTATTCTAGAACTGTCTTCAATTAGTTTCTCATTCCTGAACCATTCCACCTTGAGCGTGGGGTCGCCAACTGGAATAAGTCTGCAGTCAAAGTGTGCTGTTTGTCCCTCTTGAATGTTATCAATATTTTGAAGAGGCTGTGTAAAGACCGGCCTCTGTCGGGTAACAGGTTCTGGTATTTCAGGGCGTTTGAATGGTTCCGCCGATTCTAGCTCTCGGATCTTCTCCAAACCTTCAGGACGTTGAGATTCCGATATAATACTGCCTTTTGCGGTTACTGTCATGGATATCGAGGAAGTACACTGTCCGAGGGCATTGATTGCCTTCACTGAGTATTCACCAGCGTCTTCAGGTACGCAGTGCTGAATATCCAATGACACGTAACCAAAATCAAAAGTGATATGGAACCGTGCGGCAGATTGCAGGGCTTTACCATTGTGGTAAAATTCGATGCGCAAGTTAGGATCATGTACAGGTTCTACCTGACATTCGAAATGCGCCGTTTTTCCCTCGAAAACATGTGTTGTGCCTCTCAGTTCAGTAACAAATCGTGGTGGGCAAATTGTTGGCTCTTCAACTTCCAACCTTGTGTGATGACCTTGCGCTTCTAGTTGCCTAATTTTCTCAAGACCATTTGGATGTTGCGTATCCAAAATAATACTTCTGTGCCCTTAAAAGAAAAGAAAAACAATTGGTTACAATTTGTTAGAATTATTAATTTTCTATATGCACAAAGTATAGCTAAAATTATTTTATTACCTGCAACCTTCAACGTGCAAGTATTAACTGCTTCACCGAGTTTGTTTGTTGCTTTACACATATACGTTCCAGAATCTTCAGAATAAGCGTACAAAATATCTAAAGCGACATAACCGAAATCGTGTGTCGTTCTGTATCTGTGACCTGCTCTTATCTTCTTTCCATTAAGGAACCATTCAAGTTTTAAATCAGGATCATTAATAGGTTCGACTCGACACTCAAAGTGGGCATGATCACCTTCTTTCAGATTCTCGAGGCTTGTAAGAGCCGTTAAGAACACAGGCTTCTGTCCTGGCTTCTCTTCTTCAACAGCTTTAGGCCTTTCGAATCTTTCTAATTCTTGAATCTTCTTTAATCGTTGTTCATCAAGAGTGTCGAGGTAAAGTCCCGATTTGGCTAAAAAGAAAACAAAAAAGAAAAGTTACTCTATTAAGTATTTTAGTTTCAAGAAAATAACAAACTTATTAATGCATGATGTAGTCTCTGAACTTACCGTCTACTTTCACAGAGCTAGTGGTGACAGCTTCACCAACGGCATTAGTAGCCTTGCACATGTAAGTACCGGTGTCTTCGCCATAAGCGTACAAGATGTCTAGAGCGACGTAACCGAAGTCATAGGTAGTTTTGAATCGGTGACCTTGTTGCACAGGTCTGCCGTTGCAGTACCATTCAACGCGCATGGTTGGGTCGTTGACGGGGGTCAGTGTGGCTTCCAGGTGTACTGGCTGACCCTCGGCTACCTGCGCGTTCTTGAGGGGCTTGCCGAACTGTGGCTTTTCGGCGATAAAGCTCTCATCGCGGACCACTCGTTTGAATCTGCTATCATCCTCGAGATACTGTATTTTCTCAAGAGCGCTTTCATGTTGAGTGTCTCTAATAATCGATTCTTTGGCTGAAAATAAAAATGATATGAACTATTTGACTGTATTTTAGAAGATTAATATATGTTCAAATTACTGTTATACTATCATACACTTACATTCATAACGATGAAATAAAAAACCAAAAATTTGCGCATTGTCAGGACTCCAACCAGCAACTCCTTGGCAAACCGAGCCAAACGCTCTACCAATTGAGCTACCGTGCTGTCGGTCCGACCTTGCAATATTTGTAGTCCCTTATGGTTACGTCATTATGAGTGACGGTTAGCCAAGAAGTTGCTGGTTCGAGTCCCGCCCGTGCGCAAATTTTAGGTTTCTTATTTCATATTTATGAACATAAAGTATGACACTGTGAGTGTGAAAACGTTTTGAAACACTTACATTGCACTGCCAATTTAATAGACGACGTTGCCTGGCCCAAGTTGTTAATAACCTTGCATGTGTATTCACCCGAGTCTTCGCCGTACACCGTGAGAATATCAAGGGCAGCGAAACCGAAATCATAAGCGGTACGGTAACGATGGCCACTTTGCAGTACCTTTCCATTAAAGTACCACTCAACGCGCATGTTCGGGTCGGGGTAAGGCTCGATGCGGCACTCGTAATGAGCACTCTGGCCTTCAATAAGTCTAGAAGGACCGTTTAGTTGGGTTATGAATCTAGGAGCCTGGTTGACAGCTATCTCAACGTCTTCTCTGCGCTGATAACGCGATGAATCTTCAAGCTGTTGTATTTTCTCGAGGGCGCTCTCGTGCTGCGACTCCAACTGCAGCGATGCTTTAGCTGTGTACGAATAAAAAACTCTTATTATTACTGTAATTATATCGCATTGGTCTCTCATTATTACTCATTTAACTTTACTTACATTGCACAAAGAGTGTAGACGAAGTTACAGCTTCTCCAAGTTCGTTAATAGCACGGCATGTGTAGGTGCCGGAATCCTCAGGGTTTACGTACTTCATGTTTAGCGCGACATATCCGAAATCGTGCATTGTAGTCAATCGGTTTGCTAAAAGTAAAGAAATCAATAATTATACCAGTCAATACATTTATTTTTAAACTAGTATATTTTTGCATGATACAATACTTACATGCTTCAATTGGAACTCCATTACGCAGCCATTCGACTCTTAGTTTCGGATCTCCAACTGGGATTAGTCTAGCTTCAAAGTGAGCTGCCTGGTTTTCGGCTACCCTTATATCCTTCATGGGCATGGTGAAAACTGGAGCTTGAGTGGTGAATTCGTCTTGAGCGCTGTGGCGCTGATATCTAGTAGTGTCTTCGAGCTGGTTCAGTCTAGGTAGTGCTCCTTCGTGGTGCGATTCCAAGTAAATGGACTTCTTAGAATGAACAATTGCAATTCCTGAAGTAACCGCTTCACCAAGAGCATTGATAGCTCTGCAAGTGTACGTGCCCGAATCTTCAGGCAGACAAGACATAATATCAAGGGCTACGAAACCAAAGTTATTAGTTTCAGTAAATCGCGACCCACTCTTGAGTGGCTTATTATTGTGATACCATTCTACTTTCATCGTAGGGTCTGATACAGGTATTAGTCTGCACTCAAAGTGGGCACGTTGCCCTTCTTTAATTTCAATGTTTTTCAATGAAGTTGTGAAAATCGGCGCTTGTGTCGTGATTTCATCGATTACATCTGATCTGTGGTATCTAGACCTGTCTTCGAGAACCTGAATTTGTTCTAGGCCGGCCTCATTTTGGGTAGCTCTAATAATGTCTGCAGTTCCACGGCAACTTAACCTGCAGCTGACTTCATCACTGCCAACAAGATTAACAGCTCTGCACGTGTAAATACCAGAATCTTCTGCAATCAGGTCAATGATGTCTAACGCGACATAACCAAAATCGTGTATGGGCCTAAACCTGTGCCCTATTGTTACTGGTTGACCATTTTTAAACCACTCCACTTTAAGGTTTGAGTCTGTTACTGGTTCAAGTTTGCACTCAAAGTGTACATGGTGTCCTTCCACGACATTCTCGATAGATTTTGGTTTAGTTACGAAGTGCGGCTTGATATTTATGGATTCATCAACAACATCTGTTTTCTTGTAACGAGAAGTGTCTTCCAGGTACTGAATCTTCTCAAGCCCTGATGGGTGTTGTGACTCAAATATTAGATCCTTTTTGGCAATGACTCGCAGAGCACATGATGTGACAGCCTCGCCTAGTTGGTTCGTAGCTTGGCACGTGTAAACTCCTGAATCCTCCGGATATACACTTAAGAGATCAAGTGCAACATAATCAAACTCATAGGCCGGCCTAAACCTATGTCCGGTCTTTATTGGTCTGCCGTTGCAAAACCATTCAACACGCATAGTTTGATCACCCACTGGCTGCAATCTGCATTCTAAATGGACATTAGTCCCTTCAACTGTTTCAATATTATGCAAAGCTCGAGAAAATTGAGGAGCTTGCATCACTGTAATATCCTCTTGTACTTGCCTCCTTCTATGAGCGGCATCTTCTAACATTTGAATTTGTTCAACAGCTTGTTCATTTTGCGTATCGGTGACGATATCAGATTTTTCAATGACTCGTACCATAGCTGAAGTGTGAGCTGAACCGAGATGGTTGACAGCCCTCACTGTGTATTCTCCAGTGTCTACCGATGTAGCGTGGATGATGTCCAATGCGACAAATCCAAAATCATAGTATGTCCTAAATCTGGAGCCGACAGTTACGGCCCGGCCGTTGTGGAACCATTCCACACGCATTGTTGGGTCGCCCATCGGCTCGAGTCTGCATTCGAGATGTATATTTTTACCTTCGGATACTGGTTTGGGGTCTGATAATGGTTGCACAAACACTGGTTTAGATTTTGAAATTTCTTCGATAACATACATTGGTTCTACGAATTTAGATTCTTCAATCTGTCTTGTTTTTTCATACAAACCTCTGTGAATACTGGAAGTGTCGATGCTTGAGCGGGCTGAAATGAGAAAAAATAAAAAAATAGTCTCGTGAGTGAGAATTAATAAAATAAAGATCTTAGATTCAAATGACAAAATACATACTTTCAACCGTCATAGAAGCACTGAGTTGTGCTTCTCCAGAAGCGTTACGAGCGACGACAGTGTAAACGCCAGAGTCTTCAGCACGAACGCTGGAGATATCCAACGCTACATACCCAAAATCGTGGTATGTTTGGATGCGGTTAGCAGTCTTGATTTGCTTGCCATTGAAATACCATTCAACAGTCATTGTTAAGTCACTCTGTGGCTCTACTCTGGCTTCAAAGTGTGCACCCTGGCCTTCGACAATTTTGTTTGTTCCTTTCAGTGGCCCCAAGAAACGAGGCTTTTGGGTTACTCTCACTTCTTCTTCAGATCGCTTCATGTATCTGCTCGAGTCTTCTAGGTGTTGAATCTTCTCAAGACCGCCAGGGTGCTGCGACTCGGCAATTATATCTTTTTTGGTAACAATTGTTAGCTTAGCGCTAGTAGTCGCTTGGCCGAGAGCGTTATAAGCGCGGCAAGTATAGTGCCCAACGTCGTGTACGGTCACTGACTTAATGGTTAATGCCACATATCCGAAATTGAAAAATGTGGTTATTCTAGAACTAGCCTCTACAGGACGTCCGTCCTTTAACCATTCTACTTTCAGAGTAGAATCTCCTACTGGTTCAAGACGAGCTTCGAAGTGCGCGAAGCCTCCTTCTTTGATGTTTATTTGATCCCTAATAGGCGTCTTGAACTCTGGCTTCTGAGTACTTTCAGGAATTTCCTGATAGTATTTTTGATGTTGTTGTTGTTGGTATGCTTCTAACTGCTCAGTCTTTTCGATATATCGACGCTGTTCTGGTATTCCGAGGTCAGCGGTAACAGTACTTCTAGCTGCTACTCTGATCGAGGCGGAACTGACGGCATCACCCAATTTGTTTACAGCCCTCACAGTGTACGAACCTGCATCTTCAGCCCGTAGGTGCATGATGTTAAGGGAGACGTAACCGAAGTTGAAGATTGACGTGATTCGCGAGCTGGCTGTAATTGGCCTGCCGTCCTTATACCACTCGACTCTCATTGTTGGGTCACTCACTGGAGTGAGTTGTCCTTCGAAATGGGCATTCCTTCCTTCTTGAAGTTCGCCAAGATCTTGTAAAGGCCTGATGAACTGTGGCCTCTGTGAACTTTCTTCCTCAATCGATTCTTGATGTTGATACCTTGAGTAGTCTTCGAGCTGTTGAATGTACTGCAAGCTCTCTGGGTGTTGGCTCGTCCTTTCAATTGTAGCGCGTGGTGTCACTTGTAGGAAAGCTTTGGTCTCGGCGACACCGGTCGCGCTGATAGCACGGCATGTGTACTCGCCGCTATCTTGAATGTTTAGACTGAGCATGTCGAGAGAAATGTAACCAAATCGGAATATTGAAGTAAACCTTGAACCTAAAACAAAAAGTGCATTTTAATTCTATTCTTCAGGATCAGAAAACTGTGATAAAATTGATAAAAATATAGAAAAGAGAATCTTAATTTCAAGCTTTTTTAACACTTACTGGCTTCGATACTCTGCCCATTCTTCAGCCATTCTATCTTCATCGTTGGATCGCCGACGGGCTCTATCCTCGTCTCAAAGTGAATTTTGCCACCCTCCATCTGTGTGACGCTCTTGAGTGGCACAATAAACTGTGGCGGAGGATAGACGCGATCCTCCTCGCCTGGAGGAATATAAGGTCTTGCTCTTTCCACGTGCCTTAAGTATATGACTTCTGGTCCAGGAGCAGGCCTGCAACATAAATATTAAACGCATAAATTACTTGATTCTTACACATTTGCCAATGCATGTGTGCATACACATTATTTATTAATATTATTATTTATTTCATATAATCATTTTTATAGATATTACTTTGTATTATTGTATAATTACTTGTACAGATATATTGCTATTTCACTTATTCAGCTCTTCATTTTCTTTTATGCACTACCCCTTCCTATAAAACTAATAATTTCTTTGCCCAAAGGTTGTCTGGAAGAGATCGCTTATAGCGATAAGGCCGCCTAAATTGTACATTTCCTTTAAACGAATTTGCAAATCAATGTATGTTATGTGCAATAAATAGTTATCTATCTATCTATTATTCATTTTCGATATGCCGTTAAGTTCACCTATTTCAAGTTTAGATTGTGCAATAAAGTGTAAATAATATTGAGACTAAATGTTTTAATATATTTATTTGAACAAATAGTTGAAAAGAAAACTCTTTATTTTTTATCGACATGCTAAACACAAAATAGAGAAAAAAGGAACTTACTCTGGCTCGATAATTTTCGTAGGCCGCGGTAAGTGAAGACGCTTCTGTTCAGGCGGAGGCTCTTTCAGCACTTCGACGTAGAGCCTCGCCCGAGTGGCGGTGGAGCCTGCGACGTTCTGGGCGGTGCACTGGTACCATGCCGCGTCCGACGCCTTGGCTCGAGGGATGTCCAGCGTCGAGGCCCCACCCTCGGTGTTGATTCGTAACTCTGGATTGGGTATAATCGGAACGCCGTCCTTCTGCCATGTGATTCGTGGCGTAGGGGTGCCGACTGCGCGCGCCCGCAGCACGACCGACTCGCCCTCTCGGACGTTCAGCGTGCTGAAGCGCTCCACGAACTTCGGAGCCACAACTTGCTCCTTCTCGATCACGTTCAGTCTGCATTGGAAAGACGTTTCCCCACTCTTGTTACGCGCTATGCACGTTACTACGCCACTGTCACTGAGATCGACGTTTGTAATCATAAGCGCATGATTACCAGATTCGTTTACTAATATCTTATGATTATAATCGTCTCGAATTTGTCTATCGTTAATGAACCACGTGACTTCTGGGTAAGGTCTGCCAGTGACGCGGCAATCGAATCGCGTCATCTTGCCTTCTGTGACATCACGATCTTGGCAGACTCTTACGAATTGCGGAGCGAGAGCTTTTTCACTAATTTCTACTCTTTCTTCGATTCCTGTCTGCTGGCTATCTGTAATGTACTGTGATTTGTGATCCTGTACGTATGTTTCTTGAGGAGATTCTACAGCTAGATACGCAGAGGTGACAACGCATCCGTTAGGGTTTTCGGCTAATAATGTGTAGTGACCAGTGTCAGACTTTTGTGTGTTTCTTACCCTAAGTGTCGTATGATTCTGTGTCGTTACGATTTCGTGCTTGTTCGAGTTGACTATCCTCTGCCCGTTTTTGAACCACGATACCCGTGGCCTCGGGTTGCCCGATAACTGCACTTGGAATTGAGCATCTGTACCCTCCTGCAATTTGGAATTTCTAGGCTTCTGTGCAATCTTCGGTGGAGACACACCGCCGAGAGATTTATCGATTTCTGTATTAATTTGAATATCGGTTTCACCTACGTATCTCTTCGTTATCGTTTCTCTGAAGGAAACCTCCCTCAAGAGTCTGTATTCAAATGTGTCTACTTTGAAGTCCTCGTTGGAGGAGTAGTCGGATCCGTTGGTGTAGGCTACTTTCTGTGTCTGGCGGGTCTGCTCGGAAGTGTAGCCCTGGGTGCCGTAGGACTTGTGCTCGACGCTCTCGCTGACATGGCGATAGCTCTGGTGCTGCTGGGAGGCCTGGTGCGCCGGCACGGGCACGCCCTCGGGCTGAATGTACACGGAACAGATGGCCTCGCCGTACTGGTTGCGCGCCGTGCACGTGTACTCGCCCTCGTCTCCGGGCCCGATCTGCTTGATAAGCAGTGACACGTCGCCAGTCTGCTCGTTGTAGCTCATGCTGTACTTGTTGCACTCCACCAGCGGAGCCTTCTTCCTAGTCCAGGACACGACGGGCGTGGGGTTACCGCGCAGTTTCCCCTCGAACTTAGCGTTGCCGCCTTGCGCAAACCTCGCATTCTTGAAGATTTGCTCGAATATCGGCGGCGAAGGGTCGCCGGGCCGGCCCGACGCAATGGCCAGGCGCTCGGTGCCGGTGCTCTCCACTGTAACAAAACAAACCGACATATTCATGACTGTAATTTAGGTAAGTAAAAATTTAAATAATAGCGATGTTATATCAACGAGTTATTCAATAAATTACAACAAAATTTACAATCGCGTGCAAAGTTAAATAATATTTCGCTCGGTCCTCGACTACGCCTAAGATACGCACACATTATGTCAATGATGAATAAATCAATATGTTAATCTTCGTATCGTAATGCTCTCGCAGTAAATAGCTTAGTAGAAATGACACCAGTGAAGGAATCCGGCTGAAATATATGCAGGCCAGTTCTAATAATAACAGTTTTGTAATACACGCGATGGTCGAAATGCATCAGTGAATCATGCGTGGAGCGTGCGACTACGCTGTTCTATTATAAATAATGTCAGTTGACTTAGTCGGCTTTTAATTTCGCTCACTTCTACGTATACGGAGTGTAGTCACTTTAGCTGAACTCAACTGCCAATCATACTTGGTACTTTTACTTCGATATTTACAACGCAACTAATCTCCGATTTCTTGCCTGTATAAGAAATTGCAGTAAAAGCATACTATTTAAGGTTGATCAGTTTTGGTCTGCTAATAAAAAGACATAACCGAAGTGGGCCCAATAAGCCGTTACATTGCTACTGTAACCGAGACACAACTTGTACTAATTCATCATTAAATTCAAATAGAGGACTCAAATTGACCTACATACAAGAAATTAAGTCCCTAACTAACACAACCGTCTGAAAATTAGCTCAATCCTGGTCTCGTTCCCGACTGTCCTTATATCAAGTTTCGATTCGATTTAATTTCTGTTAAAGCATAATCTAAGCTATTTGAATGATTCAAACGTAACGTTCTAGCCATATCTATATTAAGCTAGCCATAATTTCCGTTATTACGAAACTGAGAAACTTACAAGACAAAATTAACAACATGCCACGGAATATCCATATTAATGGGGCAATTCATCAATCCATCCCTAATACTAGCTCAAAATCGCAAATGCTTTTAATAATGCTCTTAAAATTGCATGCATGAAATGATTTTTAAATAGTCCGAGAATTCCGGTGTGTTTACGCACTGGGAGCCTGCGCGGGAGTCACGCAGCTATTCTGGGCGCGCTCGCGAGATCTTGTTACGATCGCCTTTTTCGTAAGCCGGCCTCGCCCGGTAAACAACACTCAATACTCATTGTGTTACCTGAGGTCGGGGAAAATAATCAGAATTTTCGGCTGAAGGTAAGTCAATACTAAAGCAGGTTAAAAACAAATTTGCATTGAATCTAAAAATATTTTTTTTTAAACTCCGTACGAGAAGGACAGTTTTGATACGTCTTACTGATCTGTATCTTGCTCGCCAGACAGAAGTGGGGTAGACCAAATGGAAACGTTAAAAGAAATTTCGGTTTTTTGAAAACAATCAGCACTAATAAATAAATCAGAAATAATATTTTATTTGTATTCTATTTCAAATGTTTTTCTCTAGACTAGATTATCATTATTTATACAGATGAAATCATAAATTATATTTCTATAGTATGGTACATATTATTCAAAAGGAGCATCCGACTCTGCCAGGGTAGCATCGCGGAGACCGGTCCACCTCGCGCCTCGCGCTATTCAGACTAGTTCTGTGACTACAAGCTACCCTTTAAGGGCAACCGCGGGTAAACACCTGGTTGTTACTTGAGTGCACTTCGCTCCACTGCAATGATAATCCCTAAATGTCATGTGGTCCCATTCAATAGATCCCTCAATGTAAATGAACACAATTCAAGAGCGAAATCAATGTCACCCACTGACTCGTCAACAATCCCAAGGTTTCTAGTTTTTTGGGTCAAGGTCATTGTAAAAGATCAAAAAATTTACAATGATGCTTTTGCTTATTAGCAGCAAAATATTCGGAGCATCATTTTTTGATTTTTTGGGTCAACCCTTAATGCATTCTCCAGCAAAGCACGCATTTTTGAACCTTAAAACATCAGCACAGTGTACATTCTTTTTGTTTTTTAAATCAAAATCAAACGATAAACAATGGCAATTTTTATTGGATCAAATTACTTAACCAGTGCCTCATGCCGAGTATGTTAATATTACACTGGAATGTAGTTACATTCAGAGCCGCGCACACTCATTCTTTGACTGTAAAATGTAACACTTGGCGCCGTACCAACGCGCACACATCTTACAATTGTATCGAACAATACACAGACTAAGAGGGCTTTGATTAGTAGCTCGCGAACCCAAAATTACATAAATAACTACAGTTTGCGCGCAGTTCCTTGGGGTATGATCAACGAAGAAAAAAAATACCACTTGCATACCGTACCCGTATACTCATATTCATAAACTGAACGCTTCAGCATGATTATTTTAATTATCCTACTAAGCGAAATGCTCAGATTTTTTAGACCTAAAGCACTTCAAAATATGAAATGAAAAAATGTTTTTTTTTATTTTTTATTTAATTAGGTGAAACAATTGGCTCCGATTCTATAACTAATTTATATTTCGGCAGCGCAAATTGATTAACATACCGTGCGCTAAAACCAAAGTAAGCAAAGTATGTTAGTTTGTACAACGACAAATTGATTAATTAAACTATATTTTTTAGTTTGTCGTGACTACTCTACTCTACTTCACTACATATTCTGCAAATGGCATAATAATTGTACTGGGTATGCATAGTATTTTGTAAGAAACCTATTAATCCAATTGGCAATATGTATGAGTATGAGGAATATAGGCAGGAAGTGATATTAAAACTAAATTCACTACAATAGCACCTTGATTTAGCTGTTAGATTTATAATTATCAATTGTGTATAGTAAGCTAAAAAGTTTCTTCAGATATTGGTTGGCCGACGGACCCTTCCTGTTTGGGAGAAACACAACACTTCATTGTCAAGTAGGGGTTTCGCTAAATGATTTATAAGCGCACGCGCACCACAAATGGACGGCGTACGAGTCCAATTTTAAAGAAAAACACACACGTATACCTGACGTCAAAACAATTTTCTTAACGCAAAGTACTTAAAAAAGTCTTCAGTAGGCCTCTCCTACCTACATAAGATTATTTTGCTTGTGATCGGTCGCTGTGGAAGTGGACGTCCTTGATGATGAAGTACCATGGTTTTTTATTTTGCGTAAAGCTCAGCTTCAACACTAATATATCGCTATATTAATGAAGGTTGAAATGTGACAGTTGATTACATTACGACAATTCAGTTAACTACTGACAGAGCCCAGTAATTGTGGCAGTAAAATTAAATACATCATTTGAAAGCTTAGGCGATTTTTTTATTGATTTATTGATTAGGCTTGATCGATAGTTAACTTAACTAATGGTTAATGTCGTTACCAGCGCTTAAATATTAACAACTGTGCGTGTCATTTAGATAAAATATCTCAATCGAATGTTGCAAATTGTTTATTTTTATTGACCACAGGGTATTTTTTTTTCTTCAATACACGTACAATCGCAAATATTCAACTTCTGGTAATGACTTTTAACCATTAGTTAACTATCGATCACAAAAGCGGGCCTTTGTAAAATAATTTGTATTTCACTTTGTGAACGGATGAGCTTTGTTGCTATTATATTAAATTTTGTCAGACGTCTCCGAGTAACTATTATTTATAAGAATGAGCCAATTAAGGAGATTGCTTTCTGGAATTGAGCGAAGTCGAAATCAAAGGGCGTTTCATTACGTTCAATCTTATTACAGTGACGGCGACGCAATTGCCATTTAAAAGATGAATCTTTTCATCGCGGATAAACCGAAATTTTATCCCCACGAACGAAATAATATGTATATTTTTTTTATTTTAGTCTTATTTTTATCTGATTGTTGGTACTTTCTTGTTGTTGGTAATCACCGAAATAATTGAAAATTGGTTGGTGATGATCGATCATCTGCGTAATAATTGTGTACCCTGTGGCGTGGACGCGGCGAATCATTTAAGACCCCTTACACACTGCAACTTTAAGCAGCGATGTAGCATAAATGCAGTGTAAAGGTTGAACACCTTTACACACGGCGACTTTTAACAGCGAAATCTGTTCGTAGTGAGTCACGAAACAAGTAGATTTAATTTTTCTTCAATTTTGACGCGCATCAGTATCGATGCAGAAGAGCGACTCCATCGATGCTAACGCGCGTTATAATCGATGCAGTCGTCAATATACAGTACATAATTTATCAATGGCAAGCATCGAGATGCTAAAAGTAGTGCAAGTGTGTAAAGGCAGACAATTTGCGACTACATCGAAGTCGCAGTGTGTAAAGGTTCTTGTCTGGCGCTTCCGACGGTACCAGTGAGGTGTCTCGAAATCGCAGGTAATACGAGCAGACGACAAAACCACTGTTATGCAAAGTGACTATTAACTTATCACCTTCTATATTTTGCAATCGCGGTCGATTCGTATTACTTTTGGCCTAAATCCAACTATTTATACGATATTTTATTTTGGCACGTATTTTTTATTTGATAAGATGAATAATTGAGTGATATGATAGGAGATACAAAAAGAATAAGCTTACAGGATCATAGTTCAATATTGTAATGCGTGGCCAAAAAAATATTGAAATTATTTGTTAGGCACTCCGGCTTTGTGGATTTCTGTTTTGAATAAATATATTTTTATGCTGCGCCACAAATAGATTATTGTTTAAATCTAAATAGTCTACAACTCTGTATAGAATGTTTATTTATTTATTTTACACTGTAAGTATTGCAACTGGGATTAGTTTTAGTACGCATGGTGTAGGTCACCGATAAAATTGAAACCGATTTTCTCATGCTTTTCTGCGGCAAAAATGCATTGACCTAGGCAATAATACTGCTTTTATGACTGCAATTATCGGTCGAGCTGCATTTTCATGCGTTCGTGTTAATCGGCTATATAAACATTGCAAAGCTACCTCAGACATGCAAGACTCAGGGATACTAAATAATTGAAAAACCAGCATTTTAAAGTACTTCATAAAACGGGAGCTTTTGTTTTTACCTATAACAATCAATCGTGCCGAACTTAATTTGTCAGGTTATAAAAGTATTTAAATATTATAACGGAATTCACACCTCGTCTCATGACGCTATTATAATGTCTTGGATTATTCCCCATTTTTTCATTTGCGTTTTCCCGAGCCAATGGTATGATCTATATAGTATTTTTTATTATTACAAATGCACAGCTCTTTTGGACGATTCTTTAAACATTATTTCATACATATTTGACTTTTTGTAAGGTAGGTACCCCTCTTAACATCCAAAAACTATTACTTAATAAGTTTCAGCACCAGGACAACTGATGTTTTTGATAAGTTTTGTATACATAATATGAAATGGATTCGCTCTTATCTCTCTACGTAAAGACTAGACCAAACGCGGAATAGATAAAGACTATGGAGCCTTTCTACTTCCAGTCGCGATGAAATCCTCATTGTTAAATTCTCCTCCATTTCCTTTAAATAACGTTAGTATATCTATCTTCATTAAGAAATTAACAAATTTGTCTTACTTTTTTGTTTGATATTAATTGAGTATTAACAAATTAAGTATCAATTTGTGGTGTGAACCCTATTAGTGACGTGACCCCAGCGCCATATGGCCGGCGACCTCCCTGATCACACCTTTTGTGGAGTATCGCTCGGCCAAACGCGTGTGACGCGTCTCCGAGCAACGCAACACTCACTGCTACCGAGCTTATCTGAGCAATGACATGTGACCTGACTACTTTGTGAGCTTTGGTGTGCCTATCGCCTCTTTCTTATTTTAGAGGACATCTGGACTCACGCCTTGGTATGGCTACCGATCGTTTTACATTTGTAGTATTAAATATTTTTATTTTTTTGTTTGAAGCTAAGACAGTTAGATATTTAACCTCACCTGATGTCAGGTGTGGATGATGATTGATGGTGTATATTTCCACCAAAATTGAGTTACAAAACGCCTTTTTCAATCACTACCAACAATCTTCTACTAATATGACAAAGAATTCATAGATGTGTGAAAGTTATTATATCCTATTCCGGGAAAACAGGAATCCAATAAAGCAGAATCAGTCCACCCGTTTTCGGGTCAATGAAGTCGTATAAGTTTCACCACTTATAACTATATTACGACTTTCTTTGATGTATTGTATTGTATGTATAAGATTTACATTAATATCGATTGTAAATTGTGTACAAGGCTTGTATATATCAGAATTATCGATACTAAAATTATTGCACAAAGTTATGCCATCGATATATTGTGAAATACGCATGATTAGAATCTTACGGTTTCAAATCCGTTAAATTCAAATGTCGCGGTTATTTAGAATATTACGGTGACATATACATTCCACAGTATTGAGAACCTTTCATATTATGGCTATATTTATCTATATTCTGAATAGTTTCGACATCATCTGTCGACTCGATAATGAAACTATCAATAGTTTTGCAACACTATCTTCAGTTGTTTTACTTCAGAACAGAAGTCTTATGTGTTTGATTACCATCAAGGCACACAAAAAAACATACTCTTTGCTATCCAAGTGGCCATCAGATAAAAAAGATACAAAACAAACAGACTTGTGATTTGATTAAAAAACTCAATAAACCAATAATGTTTTTAAGATTATATGAACGATGGACGTCTTGCATTTTTTTACTCCAAGGCCGATGAAAAATGCGAGACACTGAATTAAAATCATATTTTATATTTTGGGAACCTATAAACTAGATTGTTGAATTTAAATCTTTTATTTTGATAGCCCATTTATCTCTGATGAAACAAAAAAAACTGAACTGAATAAAAGTTTAAGGGCATTTTACCTACGATGAATTTCATCAAGAAAATATACCATTAAAGAGTGTTAATTCTAAAAACCCACAATACTGCAGTGACTTTTGTTTTTACTTTATATGTTTATCAGTAGTGACTCGGTTTTGGTGTTATTTTAAATAAAAGTTAAGGTGTAACCGATACATAAAAAGCGGTATCAAATGACTCCATTTTTAATCGCGATAAGAGTAAGTATATTTTTAAGTTTTTGTGTCGCAATCGGGCAATTCATTCTAAAATAAATAAATTAAATAGTAATAAATTTTTATTAGTATGATTATTTATTGAATTTGGCGCATAAAGGACGAAACGTAATATTCTGTGTATGTCAATATAAACAAAGGATTTTCCAAACAGAAAATAAAATAGGTATGTCTGCCTACGTGACCATATGAGACCAATTTATTAATGTTCAAAGCTGAGACCCTGCAGCCAAAAGCCGCATAAGGTTGTTCGTGCAAATCGTTTTGTGGTGGCATAGAAATGTACTGCACAAATTGGAATGCGCGAACTAATCCGATCCGACCAAACGCGTAAGGAAGTTATTAATCCCCAAGGGTATCCGGACGGAAAACAATCAGCTTAATTGCTGCCGCCACCGCGCTGACATCAGTCGGATTGCGACCGTCCATTTGTTTTAATTGTTCACATTCTAACCTGGAACTGATGCTTTGATAACGATAAATCAACTCAGTGGTCTTTAATGTTTTATGATCGATTTGAATTTGACGTGCTTGGTGTTGAAAGCTAAATTATCTTCCTGATGTTTTTTAGCAAAAAATGATAACTATTATCGATTACTTATTTCCGATCCGATTTTAATGAATTAATTACAACGTCGAGCTCTACATAAGTTAACGATGGCGTGATCCGAAGAACCGGTCGCGCTGTCGAGTACAAAGTTTTTTCAGTACTTAAATAACCTTTTTAAATTGCATATCTTTCGCGCTATCCGAGGAACGATCGATGTTATTAGTACCGATATAATTGGCAGTCGTTAGGGCTGTCAGATTTATAGTGCCTCCTTAACTGCATTGTGATCAGCACCAATTAATAAAAAGCCTGTTGAAGCTTCATTATTTGTACGAAATCAAGTGAAAATATATATCTGAGCTTGGTGCGTTTTTATCAGATAATATGAAGTTGTGTTCCTTTTATTACGTCACTTAGTAAAATATTCAATTTGTATACCTGGTTTAAATACATATTTAAATTTTCCAGTGTCAACCCTATGCAATCGCCGGCCAACCGAAGCGCGCGCAGAAGAAATGGGAGCCGTTCTATGATTGCAATTAATTTAGTTATTTGCGTTAGATAAAGATAGACCGCCATGCCCGCTCGGCAATAGCAAACTATCCAGCGAGGCTGGTACACGCCCCACAGCGGAGTTAATCACCAAAAATCACATGCAACTTAATAATCTGTTTACAAATTATACGTTGCGCTACAGTTTCGGAAAGCCAACAGTAAATGTAAATACAAGTAACGGTGCGACCATTAAATAAGTTTTACTCAAAACGCTAACGTCACGCTTCGCTCCCTCCGATGGAACACCATAAAGTGTTCTGTAAACCTCTGTGTTAATCAAATACGACGTGATAACCGTTGCTTAATTATTCAACTATCAGCATTTATTTTATTTATAAAGTACACAAACAGACTACAGACTTAACTTGCTTACAACTAAAAGTACTAAATTACAGACGATACTAGTTCAACAATAGTAGATAACATGATTTTAAATATCGAAGCGATGCGTGTGAAAGTTTGAGTTTAAATATTATACGTATTAAAAATGTTTGCTTGTATAGAGAAAACCCGAAAAACACGTCTACAGTATTGTTGTTTTTTAATTCGTTGAAAGCCCACATCACACATTCTGACCACGGGATTATAATATGAGGTATTGTTAAAAACACTTGCATTGCAAAGGTGCTAGAGCCGCATGTCCTATGAGCGGTGTTGATGTTAACTGTCGACAACAGATCCGGGGCATCAATAGAATGATGCAATAAAGTCATATCTTTCTTGAGCAGTTAATGGGAGCTTACCAAATTTAGTCTGTCCTTTATAATATTGGTTTTTTATAGTAGAGTTAATATTAAAGTAACGTCGTACGATGAAAAAAAAACTTAAATATGATGCGGAAAATGAAATCACAATATAAAGAAACAAAAGCCATTTCAGGCGATAATTTTAAATCGTATACAAATTTGAGGTATCGACCGCCGAGTTCCAATAAAAATTGCTGAAAGTTTTCAAAGTTGGTTCAATCATTTGATACTATCAGAGATTTTAATTACCATAATCAAACCGCCAAACAAGTAAGTATGTGATAAATATATCGTAATCAAAATTCAAGTTCTCATCGTAATATGAGTACACGGATATTTAAATATGCTATCAGCAATTTATCTTGACAACTTTCTAATTTTCCCATTGTCTTACATATTTACATGCACACATACGAAGCTTGTTAGTTTGCGAATCCTTACTAAAACCAGTCCGAAAACATGTATTTATTCATTTTCTTTCTTTTCAGCTTTTTCAATTATATTCCTTTGTTATTATTTCTTCGCCATTAATTATGACTTTCTTCGCCATTGTTTTCAAATCCAAAGTAATAAGTAAATTGATATGCAACAGCAAATTCTAATTTTAGTGTCATTCGTTAATGGTGCCACAAAAACGGATGGGTCTACTACCCCTTATACACTGCGACTTTTAGCATAGATGCTGCAATGCATGAAGCTGGAAATTGACAATTTTTTTACTAATTTTGGCAGATGCAGTCGAGCTTTTGCAACGATGCTAACGCGCGACTGCAGTCGTCACCTGCCGTGCCTGCTCAGCCGAGGCGACATCTCCTGAGGAAGCCAAGTGTAGTGGCGAAACGCTTTGAGGTTTTTTGCACGTTGGTCTTGGGTATTAAAAATTGAATTAGCTGTGCCGCATGCGTATTGAGGGAGGGCGGGCGGTGCACCCTGCATTTGCCTGAACTGATACTCAACGCGGTGACGATTCGTGTTGTTAGTTGCCTGCGCCGGCGTCGCTTAGCGGAAATATTAAACAAAATATTTTTACAAAATTCAACTTAATAATAATACGGAAAATACGGATTTGAACTTCCCAGTAAAATTCGAACTTTGAAAAGGTTTGTTTTAGTAAAAATGGACTTGAAATCAGCAAATTCGCCATATCGTTAAAAAGTTCAATATAATGTCTTAAATATGTTCCACCAAGTGTGGTGGGAAAGGCCATTATAATTATTCGTCGCTCTCTGTTAAGCAATGCAAGTTAAGAGCAACAAGCACTTTCGACCGGAGCCCGAAAGCGAGGCGGTCGATTCGGTCGTGTAATTTCGCACACGCGAGTTGCGCATACGCACGAACTATGCGTGAGATCGCCGCGCATCATCTTGCCCGTTCGCAAGTTATCACATTTAAGGTCTGGGCACACAGCCGGCGGGGCGGGACGGCGACGAGACGCCGGCGGGACGCCAGCGCTATGAGGCAGTCACACTGCCGGCGTGACCGTCCCGCTGGCGTCGCGCCGGCCGTTCCGCTCGCGGTGTGACGTGATGGCAAGATTGCAGGCAAGAAATGGCAGATTTCAGAGAATCTTTTTTATATTATTTGTGGCTAAGGTCGTTTATCAATGTGTAACCTCTGACTCATTCTATCAGACGTTCAATTGTTGCAACATCTTTTCTTTGGTACTAAAAGTTGTATAAAAATACAAAACTCCGTCCCGCCGAGCGCGACGCGTCCACGCTCCGCCGTCTGTGTGGCTACTAAATACGAACATCATATAACACAACGCTTGCCGTTCCGCTCACGCCACGCTCGGCGCGACGGTGGCCCGTCCCGCCGCGCTGTGTTTTGTATTCGCGCTCGGCGCGACGCCGACGTGGCGCGCCAGTTACCGCCCCGCCGAGCGTGGCGGTAACTGGCGGTATTATACAACTCGTCCAACCCGCTGGCGTTCCGCCGGCGTCGCGTCGCCGTCCCGCCTCGCCGGCTGTGTGCCCAGACCTTTAAGGTGAACGCGAGAAGCTTAGAATAACTACGAATAATGGGATCAAATTTCCGTTGGCGCTCCCTTGGATTCAAATGAGAAGTCTTGTAGAGAATTTGTAGACTCAAGATTAAGCCATTTTAAAAATATAACGATCTCGTATTATATACCACTTTCAGGCTTTTGAGCTAGGCCTGATTTTACCAACTTGTAACGTGTATTCGTGAAATATAATACAAAACGCCCAATTTAAAAACGTTACCCATATGTCAGCAATCAATTATGTAAATGACATTTTTAAAACAGTCGTTTTATACTCATTATAATTAATTTAGGCGTATTGTGTTGTATTTGACGAATATTCCTTATATGACGTTGGTAAAATCGATATTTAGGACTAAACATCTATTCCTTTGAAAAGACAACAACCCGATATTGGCTCTTTCTAAACTTTTCGTGACGATTTGACATGATTCACTGAACAATTAGAAAACCGCGATTCGGTATTACGTCTATTGTATTTTAATTTTACTCTCGTATTTGTGCGCACGACAGCACGACAAGACAAACACTGCGGTGTCTTAAGTGGTTGTAATAAGGACTATTTTTTAACAAAAATGTATACTCTGATTTGCTGGCGACTGAACATGGAGGGTTTACGTCAATGGCATTACGAATGACAAAATTTCAATATCAAAACTAATAGCGAGAGTTAGATGTTAAGTATTAAAAAAGAAGCACGAGAGTCCGATGAAAAATAGTTAAATCCTAAAACAAGTAAATATAAGAAAAAAATGCCTTACGACGTGTGTAAAAAATTATAACAAGATCCCGAATGAACTAGGTAAAAGTTTTAGATCGCTTCTTATTTAAAAAAACGATTTACTAGATGGCTTAATATTAATTTATAGTTTCATGGAACTTATTGACGATTTCTAGATTTAACTGATTTATTTTATTGACGTTTTTAATTCAGATATTCATGAATTATTCACTGAAATTTCGCTTCCATTAAACCATTGCTCTGTAAATAAAATGTTTTAATAAAATGTTTTTTCAGGCTATATTATTAGCGAAGCATGCGCACCTTTTATTGTTTATTATATCAATTTATATCATGTTTTGAGCAAATAAACGACTTATGATTATGATAATGGTCATTAGACAGACAGAGTGCTTTAAGCTCAAGCCTATATGTTTTTACGGTATTTGCTGACAAACACTTATTCGCACAACAGAAGGCTTAGGATTTAAAGTTTCCTCTGCCGTACCTTACTGCTGTCCCATCGGGCTATGAGTGAGAGGAATAGAGTGTGAAGAGTAGAGAGTGCACCTGTGTTTGCGCAAACACCAGTTCACTATATACAAGTAATATGTCCCGCGCAGTCGGTTAGTCGTTGTGACTGGCCGCCGTAGAGGAAATCGGCTAGGGGACTATTACTACTACTATTTACACAGTGAAACGCTTATGTTAAAAATCGACACTGAATCTTATTGATTGTGATTTTGGGACAGACCTTGCTCGACAATCCATTTCATACTAAATGTTGTACCAAACGTTAATAGTGTGATTGAATAATCTTGATACCGTTTATTTACAAAAATATACAAGGGTTTCTATTTCTACAGTGTCTCAATGCGGAAGTGATTCTCAGAAACAATTGAAGCACCCCTCATCTGGTACCTTTAAAGAATGTGAGTGGGTAAGGACATGGTTGAAAATGGCCTAAGAATCAACCAAGATTCGACGACTACTAAAGTCCTAGTCTTAATTATTTTAATAAACATGCTTTATAATGCGACGGACACTTTTGAATTGTCAAATAAAAAAAAGGGTTTTTCAAGATTTCTTTGTACAACATTACCCAACTTTTAAACTAAATTTCGTATGGAGTTCAGTAATGTGGCCAATGTTAAAAACCATTTTACTGACCGATTTATTTTACACATAAACATTATGAAGAAAGATATGAAGAAACCGTTTATAGCAAAGACATGCATACATTATTTTAATCCTCAGGAAAACAAAATAATGTAATGTGTGTGTATTTTTCAATATTTTATAATATCATCATCTATACTAATATTAAAAAGCTGAAGAGTTTATTTATCGAGGAAGGCTTTTGGCTCGCGCTGCAACGGGAGGGGATAGAGCAAATTCAAAACACGCAGACGAAGTCGCGGGGAACTTGATTTAGTTTTTGATATAATGAACCTGTGCCATAATAATCCATAGGTACCAGTTTTTACGTCGTCCGTAAAGCCAAATTCAATAATAAATGAATGTACCGAAAAAGTATAATAAATGTATGGTTTAGAATGTTCTAAACACTCAATGTAATTTGTGTATTCTTATAAGATGAAAAAAGAAAAGAAAAAATGCACACGGACGGGACACGAACCCGCAACCTTTGTCAAACTGGGCCAACGCTCTTTCCAATCGAGTGCAGTCGGTTCGACCGCGCGAAATTTGTGGTCTCGGATACCTCATAAACGCGTGACGTCAGCGCTATCTACCCAACTGTTTTACAACAGCAGTGGGTCAAGTAGAATTTGATAATTGCACGTGCGCCATCTTTGGTTTCTTTTTTCATGTAATAAGAGAGATTATAAAAAACATATCATGCATCTGTTACACATTAAAAAAAATACAAAACAAGTGACTATTCTCTGCGTGTGGTGTCCGTTTAATTTACCACCAGTTGCGTCTGCGCATGTTTTATTTTTAAATGCATGTTTGTGAATACAACATTTTAATCAGAATAAAACTAACTTGTGCAGGTTAAGCTTCTTTCCCAATATTTATAGTAAGCAACAATCACAAATAGGTAATTGGCATAGGCGTCTATTGAGAGAAGCACTATGAAGTTCGCGAATATAAATACGGACTATGCTATGACATTCGCGTACCCTTTAAAACTATTAAATCAGAAATAAAGGCGCCTCATCAGTCCTCTATTCATGAGAAACAAGCTTATTTAGAGCGTAGACTGTTGGTTTACTTACGTAAACTTGACAGCATGCACCTACTCCAAAAGATTTTTTTTTCCTAAATAAAGACGAATGCGCTATTTTGAGCTTTGGAGTAAGTTTTTGATGGCGGTTAAATTTATGACATAATTTCTTGGTTATACCCAAGTCTCAAAAAGTACCTACTCGGTTTTAATGAAATGTGCACTATTTCCTTAGTCGTCTTCCTAATATCTGTATGACCTTGATATAGGTACATACAAACAAACATAGTACATCTATGAAATTTCGCAATCTGCGTATAGAAACCTGAACAGATCATCATGCTCCAATATTATCCAATTCCAAAAACATCACAGAAGGGTGGAATTAATTAACCTCCTTTTTGAAGTTGGTAATAAAAATGCAAGATATTTTAAATTGTTAATAAAACATGTAGGTCCTAAAACTAAACTAGAAGATCTGTCTGTGATCAAAAGTCAGCGCAATCATCATTTTTTACGGGATCCTTACAATTTTTATTCTGAGAGAGCCCAATATGGCATGATAACTTATGATTGAATCGAAATTCTACGTAGCATCTTTTTGTCACTGACTGACTAAGAGCCGATTTCACCAACGACAGATAGGACTTATCCGACCGGAAAAGTATAAAGCGACCGATTTTAAAATAGCATTTTCATAAATGATTGCTGCCAAGTAATATTAATGCCCATAACATTTTATTCTGTGCATTGCAATACCTACTCGCATTTGCATATTCATTAAATGACAGTAACTGTCAAATACCCCAACACATGATCAGTGTTGCAGGGCTGCTGTGGGAAAGGCGAAAGTGGTCCGAGTTGATCGTCACATCGCAAATAACGGGCAAAAGTGAACTCCGCCGGTTGTCACGGGACACGGCATGCTTTCTACAAGAATCCTTCGCACTCTTGGTTTGCTTTCATTATGTGTCTTTAATCGTGGTATCGCCTGACAGCGAAGCCAAAATGCGACTGTTAATAAGAATCATTTTAACGCAATTGTACTCATCGGGAGAAAGCTTGCGGTCACAGATTACGGGCTCATATCTTTTTATTTCCCACTTGAACTTTCGTGGTCTCGTCGTGACATGCCCCGTTTCGTTGAAATCGATACATTAATTGTGCAAGGTGAATAAATTGAAACACGAGCTGTTTTCCTACGAATCGAGAATTCATTTTTACCATTGCTTGTAATATCAGTTGTTTTCTTATATTATCCACGAAGTGAAATTGTAGAACATAGGCCCCAAAATGCTTGAGGTGTTATCAGATATTATGTTAAATGCTAGAGCTATGAGATTGTATTATAGGTTTTCCTGAGCACTCGTGAAAGTTATACATAAATTAAAATAAGTTCTCATGACTATGATGATCATTTCAATTGTGACACGTGTTACTATATTCCAGTTACTTAGATTAGCCATAAAAAAGCAATGAATTAACAGATAACTCCTTACAGTATTGGTATAAAAAAGTTGGATGTTTGCGCAATGAACTGTCCGCTTGCGATTTCGATCGGGTCGAGCAGAACTCATCGGTCACACCGGTCGGGTGCCGGGTCAATTCCCAGCCATTGTTATTTGTTACTCGTGCGTACGTACATGTGCCGAACGCTTTCGGTTTTCATGTTTTGGACACTCAACAAGATGACCGATATCCTAACAATTGTTTTGTACGAACAATTCTCGATACGAGGGCTATTCTGGGTGTTTCTCTACGGGATCGAATCAGAAATGAGGAGATACGTAGAAGAACAAAGGTAACGGAAATAGCCTTGAGAATCAGTAAGCTCAAGTGGCAGTGGGTAGGGCACATACCGCGAAGAACTGATGGCCGTTGGGGCAGGAAAGTTTTAGATTGGAGACCCTTCGACCAAAGACGCAGCGTAGGACGTCCACCAACAAGATGGACGACCGACCTTATAAACTGTATGCAGACCGCTAGTGGGGGAGGCATGTTCAGCAGTGGACGTCCTTTGGCTGATAAGGATGATGATGAACAATTTTCTAGTCTCTAGACTAATATAATTACGAATTTTTTATGTTGCCTACGAGTTAAGGTCAATCAGTATCCCCATTGTCCTTTTGACTCCGAATGCAGCTAAACTCTTCTTTCGTAATTACTGAGGATAGTATGATCAGTTGTGAATATGGACAACAAATGTGCGAGCAGTAAACGCGCGTCGTCGGCGATGCTCCGCCGCGCGGCATGCCGGCCGGTAAGCGAGATTGGGAGCGCGTGCGCAAATTAGCGCACAGTAACCGAGCGTGCAGTAGCACCCCGACTAGTTTTAACCCAGTTATACTACTGGCCTTTTAAAAGGACACCTTAGTTATTAGAAAGGACAGGTAGTTATATCAAGTATAGCTTACTATTTATCAGTTTACATTTATGTATTTTAAAACCAAATTTAAAAAAATAGCTTTTTGTGTTCCTGAAATTCATATTTACTTATTTTTAATTGAATGTAACTTTGAAAAATATGAATGGATAAAGTAATAACTATTTTATACACACAAGTTTTGTACCGAATTTGTACATAGGACCTTATGTTTCTAAGGCAATTTTTTTTCCGTATTAAGTGGGTTAAACATAGTGGCACTTTTTTGCAGTTACGAGTCTCCGTCGTCATTTTACTAAACCTAATTTGTATCTGTGGTCTCCAGCTACATTCTTAAGTTCTTTAGAAAACTTCATTGTCTTAGAACAATCAGTATTAATACGATTACCCACACATCTTAAACTCATAGAAGAAAAAAGTGTATCCTTAGCTTTCATAGAAGTAAATCAATAAAGTCATTCATATATTTTTAAGTAAGTGCGTAAGTTTCCTATAGTACTAAAGTATAGGCAACCTCCATATAAAATAATTGCCAAATCGTATTTCCTATCATGCAGAAGTGAGCCCTCCACCCGTGTGTGCGTTGTGACTAGGTCGAGAGAGATGAGGGCAGGCACCGCAACGCGCTACAGTTAAGGTGTTACGTTATAATGAGCGGCGCAGGCGCAGGCCGCTAGCGACCGATGCCCGACAACTTAATGTAGCGTCAATTATACTTCCACTGACACGAACGCATACCGAACATTTTCTTATGTGACGGAGAGATATAATTTATACTAGACATCTCAATTTAGTAGTCATAATTATTCCCAAAATCATACTTTCTGGATTCAACACATTCTGAAAAGTAAGATTTGCGCATCTCATCTGGAAGAAAGATACTAATTTTCCCATACCGCATACACGTCAAAAGCGTACTGACAGCATCAAGAAGTAATGACCCTTTGCTTATGTTTTTGGAGTTTATACGAGTAACGTAGGTTTCACAAGATTACAAGACAATAGTACCAATAATATTACTGATAAGAAAATGATGGTTAGTATGAACATCTTAATTAAACCACCTCAACAGGGGGCACTGACAAATCAGTGATTCGAAAAGTTTATTCTCTGCTGTTTTTAGAACTTGACCAATATAGTGTGATATCATAGATCTAGAGCATATGATTTCGAAAAAAATGTTTGCAGGACCCCGTGTTGTCGCAGGCAGATATTAATTATCATTCGCTGAGCACATGGTAATTCGCATCGCAAAACACATTATTAATGATGAATGACATTACGTTTACTCGGCTGAGTGGGCCCGGCAAAAAGCGAGCGTAATTGCTATAGTGCCATGTTTCCAGAGAGTGAAAACACTGTGGCAGAAGTGTTTTTAGCGGTGTAACGCGCCATTATGCTTAGTTCCCAGTCGTACATAGAAATAGAAAACGGCTAATTAAACCATCGAAGCAAAAACGCGAACTAGCGCAGGTCGGATGCGCCTGCGCCGGCTGTTCAAGTCCAGGGCTTATGAGACTTCACCATTACGCTATGAAGTTAGACTAACATATTTTAGGTTGGTAATTTTAAATTTTATCAGCCTGTAAAATGTTACTTTACAGCTCTAATGGCGGTTCTTTAGATTCACCAGTATTGCCTATGTCTACAGTTTTTTGGCATCCAATACTAAACAAAATCTACAAATATACTATTATGCTGATTCCAATATTCAATGAATCAGCACGTTTATTTCGCTTTTACTTTATTTATTTACGTAATATTTATGAAACTTCATTAACAAGCTGTAAACATGAATCAGACCAATAAATTTGCTTAATGAGAGGCATGTATGTAAATCATGTTGCATCTCTAACGTTTAAACTAATTCGATTACCGGCGCCGGCGCATGAGTCACGCGAGCTGTCAAACGAAACCTCTGTTTGTTGTTCATTTGCACGGAACGTTTGTACAAGTGTCTACGCCCGCCGCCCAACGCCGCCAGAACCAACCAAGATCCTTACAATGTTCGAAAATTAGGTATCATAGTAACGATTGACACGAGAAAGCTATAATAATCATGTTTGGACGGACCTCAACAATTAGCTGAATCACGGTCGTCGTCTCCGGAACTATTGATCAATGGTCATTTCTAAATTCAACAAAGGCTGCTCGGGCCGACTAGCGGCCGCACGCATTCCTCGATCGATCGTTTTCTCCCGTGTTTATGTCGTTTTTATGCAATCAGCGATTTGCGACGCGACACGCAACAATGCAACATACACCGACTCGATTTCATATTTTCATTTGTTTTTCTGCCACATCTCGCGCATCAATGATGATGAGGTGGGACAAGATCCCCAATCCCGAGTCGTTGTCATTTCGGCTGAACTAGTTTTGGTTCTCGACTACGACGACGGTCGGCCTAGTTTCGCAATGTGCGAGCTTTTAAGTCGAGTAAAAAATAATCCTTGAATGAGAACATTATCCGTTCAGCCTCCATGTAAGGACTCGAATTTGTACCATAAAAGTAAACAAGTTCTCGATGCGTGAGTTCGCGCAGCGACCTCAGTCAGCCGAGGGACCGGTGAACCCGCCGGGCGCGCCATGTGATATTTAAGTGTTGCATAAATGCGGCCCGGGCAGAGTTCACGTCCCCGGCGTCGATGCATTCGCCGGCGAGCGAGCAGAGACAGTGAGATCATTCCTTGGATGTTATAAGAAAAGCGAGCGTGAAAAATATGCGAGCGTCCCGGCCGCTCCCGCGCCGCCCACGCGGCCCAAGAATAGTCGCACTATCTCGCTCGGAGGAAAAGCGCTATGCACAAATAAAGTTACGCACCAGGAAACCAAATACACTCGCGGGCGGAGAGCCACGCGCGCCGCCCGCGTCGCTCTCGCGCTAGCTCGCTCAGCTGACGGGTTAGTCGGGGATGGTATGATGCTCGTTAGCTTATTGTACTACTAGTGCAGGCTGTGCGACTTACCCTGGTGCTGGGTCATCATCTGACGCGTGTAGTGGTGCTCGGTGCGCTGCACGCGCTCCTCCTGCTGCACGCGGTGCTCCGAGCGCTGGAGCTGCTGCTCGGAGCGCTGCTCCGACGACCACCGCGACTGCCTCTCCATCACGCGGCCGCGCAGCACTACGCACAAAAAACTCTCACTCGACGCTACTTGTCCTTGCGGAACTGTCGATAATACGCCACTTGTAACTTATACTAGTCCACGGGTTCATTTAGCAGAAGTCAAGTCATTATAACCCAAGTCCAACAACCAAGACGTCGGTCGATTGCGAATAGTTAGCGGATAGTGTGGTGCGCGCGCTGCGCGGGCGCCGCCAGGGCGGGGCGGGGGGCCGCGACCGAAATACGACGGGTTATTTCGAGACCAGCGCACTCCCGCGCCGCCGCCCCCCGCCCCCTGCCGCCCTCCCGCGGCCCCGCGAGCCCCGCAAATTTCGCATATCTCCAGGATCCTCTAACATAAACCTTCCCGATATAGTCGCTACGACAACATATTACTATACATTCGATCATGTATAGTAAAATCGCAAATATGTACACTGTTTGCGCAGATGTAAAACTGTAAATAAGTGCGCTAACTGTGTTAATTCTTAGCAAGCAAATCGCAAAACTGTTATGAGTAATTCTCTAGAAAGCATAAATTCGGTGATGAGATCAACACACTTCAGTGTCCTGTTTCGTTGATTAGCACTGTTGCTAATCTGCATTTTCAGCTGTGCAATTAACAATTACATTTGTACCGAATTAAAATGTAATTAGAAATGTAGACCTACTCCCATAACTAAAATGCATTTGATTAATAAGTACCTATGTTGTTGCCTGTTTGACTGTTTAGGATCATTATTATTAAAATTAGTACCATGAATCCAATAAGTTAATGACTTTCTCATTACCATACATTAAGATAACATTATATGTGGAGTGTCGGATCCGCTGAGTCATTATCCGATGTCTCGCGTCTCTCGGCGGATAAACAAAGCGATATCGGTAATGATGAGTAATTAGTGAAGACAACACATCTCGGGCGCGGGCGCTCGGCGACCGTTACGCTGCCGTGCGGATTTGCAGCGGGATGCGTGCGCGCAGTCGCTCTAAAAAGTGCAACTTATTCAGTTATGGCACAGACAACAGCACGCCAAGTTAAACACTGCAGTATCTTATACAGTTGTAATAAGGGCTAGTTTGCATTAAAAATAGTTAACCTGATGTGCTGGCAACTGTACATAGTTTCCTGACTTTTTAAAATAAGTTTGCTTAGGTATACTAAGTTTCACTTCGCGCAGTCGCTGTGCAATCAAATCTTATAGCGGCGTACGAGTCCAATTTTAAAGAAAAAAGGGAAATCGATGTGTTTTGTCCTGTATGCGTTTGCCAAACCGCTAAACTAAATATCAATAAGCGGTTTTTTTGCATACAGCTTCCACTATTAAGTATTTTATATGTCAGCTAGCCTTAGGTATGTGAAAGTGTCACATAAACATGTCATTTATTGTGCAGTCGTCGTAATCATTTTTTTCATTCCAAATGGTCCAGATATTCAGCATTCTATGAAAAAATATGATGACCTTATTTCTCTCATAATGACGAAGAGATTTAAATCAATGTAAATATGTAGATATATATAATACAATATACCGTTCAATAAATTAATATGCTCTAAACACAAAAGTACATAATCAATATTTAACTAAATACTGAGCTGGGCCAAAATACAGACGACGGTAGTAAACGTCGAAAGATAATAAATTAAAAAAACGTCAGTCAAACTGCAATATCAGAAAAGTTAGCTCGTTTTAAATTTTGTGAATTTTTCCCAATTGCAGTAGCGTCTGCATACATTTTAATTAAAATAAAAGTACAGACAGTGAATTCTGGGCGTGCCAATGAAAGCGGGCGTTTCATCAGAATTTTCATGCCTCGTTCTCTCGTTTCACTCTGTATTTTCGGCTGGTAGAAATGTCGCAGGCAATATGCCTACGTACGCTCAATTTTACGAATATTTTTATTGCTTTTTGTCCGTTACTCTTTATTTAATTTAATTTTTTTGAAGTCATATTTTTGGTTCCTTTTTCATTTTTTTATTGCTTTTATATAAACCAGAGTTTTAGTTTGAGAAAAACTACGATTAAATAAGAATACAGTAATGACAAAAAATAGGCTTTTTGTTCACAAAGATGAAATAAGAAACCAAAACCGGGCTAACCCCAGAGCGTTTGGCCCGGTTAGCCAGAAAGTGCTGCGCAAATTTTTGGTTTCTTATTTTATCCTTATGAATATAAAATATAACGCTGTGAGTGTTGAAAACATTCGAAACAATTAGATAGCTCTTTGTTTGAAACTCATACAATAACTTAGCTGGTTTTCTAGGCAAAGCACTAAAACCGGAATTGCACTCACCGGACGGATCCAATAATATTTCATTTACACAGACGCGCAAAACCAGGAGAAAAGTTTGTCGAAAAAGAATTTTTGCACTCCTGTTTATTTTTCTGAACTCCCGGAGGAGGGATTCATTTAGCGGGCGAGCTGAAAAAATAACAGCCGATGTTTCTGAAACGTTTGTGTTTTCGTCCAGAAATATCGGTGTTTTTTACAATCTAAAATTGCGGATATATTGAGAACCCTTTACACACTGCGACTTTTAGCAGCAATACAGTCGCGATGCTAATGTGTGATAACATCGATGCAGTAGCAAAATGTCAACATTTACATACTGTGCTACTTTTAGCATCGATACAGTCGCGATGCAAAAGCTGGAAATTGACAAAGTATGTACTTAATTTTGGCGACTGCATCGATACCAACGCGCGTTAGCATCGATGCTAACGGGCGACTGCATAGTTGCTAAAATAAATCTGTTCATTGCGTGAGTCGCGATGCTGAAGTGCGTTTTCAAAACGCGCGACTGCATCGATGCTAAAAGTCGCAGTGTATAAGGGGTCTAAACCTGCACTCCTCTTTTTGCAACCAATATTTGTCTGTTTACTCTCACGTTGAAACCTTTTATTTATAGTGAATACGACGATTTTATTTGATAGTTTTCCTTGATTCACAATGCCTTATCGAATTTATTTAGCCGTCTCTCCAAAATAGACATGAGTAGGCTCTCCATAATAGAGAGTTCCAAATTTTCTGAAAACCTACTTTTTTAAATTATGATAATTTATGCCCAATCCGTGACAAGGTACCAATAAAATAAGTAAAATTGTCGATGTTAAGTGGACAATATTGATTAAAGCTGGACCTTGGCCTTTACTCTGAGGCAAGGGTTTCGGCGTCCAGTCACAAAAATAGGCTTTGGTTGCTGTCGATATTATAGCGAATGTTTAGGTTACGCAGCCAATTTCGACTTACAGGTAGCTCAAAAACTATCCTGTTAATTTTACTTCAGTTATCTTTCTGAAAATACTTTAAAATAGTATATATCATGTAATCTCATCATCTTGGCATAGCCTATATATCTAAATTTCAAAGGCGTCCCCATTTTAATTTACGATCATCAAGGCATATTTTGCCTTTGATGGTCACTCCTATGACTGTCACAGCCTCGCTGTCAATTAATGCGTGTCATGTTCATGTAAAATATATTGTTAATGTTATTCCTACTCTCTTCGATGCATTCGCAGTCAAATAATCATTTAAGAAAGCTTACATGCAATGAAGTGTATTTTATTATTTCTTATTACATCTTTTATATCTTCGTGATAATAAAGATACGATATAAATAATATTGTTCACCATTGAATATTCATGTAACATTAGTGAAGCGGTTTTCAGAAGCTGTGTCTTTCTGGGAAACATAACAACGTGCAACGGAAAAATGCTTTTTGTTTTTCGTAACTTGATCGTTTACCGTTATGCTTAGAGATTCAAAGCGAAATATAAACAAATCGTCAACAGATCATTACACATTGCAGCATTACTTACGCATGACATGAGATCAAGAAACCGAGTACAGGGCTTATTAATAACTTTTAACTGATGCGTCATTGTAAAAGACGATTTCGCACACTTTGAGTGGATTTTCTGTGTCATGCTGTAGGCTCACCAATCACACCCTAGAGTCCAGGACGATATCAATATTTTGCTCCCTGTAATCTCATTATATTTCCAAGACTTTTCTAGAAAAAAACATCAAAGTAATTAGCAGATGGTGGGCTTTATTGAATTTAAGTTTTCTCGAAAGATATTTAGATCACCGTGTCACCACCAGTTTCCAACTCCCAACAATAAACAACAGTAGTGTATGATTCTGGATCATAAAAGATCTAGAACGGATTCCACCAATATCGCAATTACTTGGGCTATTACATGTTTTTACAAAAGAAAACCACATGCTGAACGTAAATGGCCAAACCGGCAGCAGCAGTAGTACAAATCTTTAAAAGGAATCGCAAGGTCGAATATAGATGCGCCAGATGTCTGAACTGTAAATAGTGGGCTATTCTTAAATATAGTCAACTGAAAGCCAAAGTACCGGTGGACATATTTACAAACATGAAAAAAAATATGTAGATCTGTTTATTATAGTGACTAGCAATGTCCTTTGAAATTTTGACTCTTAACAATAAACCGGAGGGGTAGTATTATATTATCTGGGCGGAGGGTAACATTGCCCTTGTGGTATGAACTATGTTGGCCGAAGATAGCGTTCCAGCACTTGTACGAAAAGTAGCACGCAAGTGTCAAGAACATCCTAGCAGGTGTTTATTTTACTGCTGTTAACTTCTTGCAAGTGCTTACTACAGAGTTTTAAATATGTTGTCACGATGACATCAACTATTGGAAAAAGCGATCGACCTATGCAATTGCCCTGATAATGATGAGGGATTTCAAAACAACTATTTGATTTCCCTGTACTTGTTTTCTTGAATGATGAAAGAATACGTTTTGCGTTTGCAATTTTTCGTGAAAGTAATGGCAGTTGGCACAACGTTGGTAACCTAGTCGCGGCCCAGTCACCAGCTGACGCATGCGCCTGCCAGCGTGCGCTATTTCGGGAGCGCAGGAGCCGCGGGAGGTACAGGATCGTGCATGTACGAAATAAAAATTCTACTTTTTGCTTCGATACTGAAGATAACCGCACCACACTTGGTTCTTCACTACCTGGAGTTCATTTGTTCTACCAGCTACATGCATGCATTTCATTCTGAGGAAAACATCTAAAGCGCTAAATATTTTTTAGTTAACATGCTCCGGAATAGTCCATGACATCCTGCGGCTCAGGTCTGAAGCAAAATTTTTGACAGTTCACGTAGACAATTTTCTGATTTGCTGCATCATCAAATGTCCTCTTAACTAACATAGTAAAAATCTTTGTATTTTTTTAAGCTTCATTCTAAAAATCTTCTTAATCGATAAACACACGTAATAGCAATTTTGTCTCAGCATTATCTACGCGACATGTTTAAAATTTTGGCTCGTGGATCTTAACTGATAAGTAAAACACATCATAGCAGATACTGTAACAGATGTTTTTGATGTATTATTCAGGTGCCAGCCGAAACCCACCACTTAGACAATTGTTTGTTTGTTAACAAAGACGTGACGAATATACTCGTACGTTCACCGTAACCAGAACCACTCTGGATCAAGATGATCATGTCATTAATTGTGAAAAAATATTAATTTCTAAAAATAGAAGATGTAAAAGCGGATAGATTTTTTATGTGACTTATACGAGCATTCGCGCTAGATTCCAATCTTAGATACGTATTTCAATGTTGCCTCGTTGACAAGCTTTGATTCTACAAACGATGTCTGCTGTACAAATATGTATGGTACATTACAACTATAAATTGATCATATGCAATTTGATATCAAAATACACTTTCACGATATTCATTGTAAACAAGCGGCCCGCCGCGACTTCGGGTTTTACTCCGTTCTCATAGGTAAATCGTAGCGAAATACTATTGAACTCTTCAGCTATCAGTATAGATAGAAAGAGTAAGCAGATAAGTATAGAATGATAGGTAATATCAGTAAAGACAGATTTCGTAATAGATAAATGTTGTATTTTATATACACACATCACGTAGCTCGGTCTTTAATGTAGTGAAACTAACACGGGGTACCTATACATTTTCATTATTGAAATAAACTTGCTCCACGTACCTACCTATTTCGTATTTTTTTACCGGCCAGGCTACTCTGTGTGCTTTTCAGTAAGATTTCAATAAATTTATGAACCGATTAATCAAATGACTGATAACTTTATTGAAATGTGTAGGTACTTACTACACGTAAATAAGGTGAATATATGTTTACCAATCAAGATAATTGTTTTATAGAGAGTCTTATAAACCATCGGCAATAGTTCAGGGTAGGGCATCTACCGACGAAATTAACAAAAGATCTCGTAAAGATCACAGAATGTGTCCTGGATACAGACCGTTTGCGACTGGTCGCTGTGGAAAACTCTGGAGATGGCATATGTAACTACACTGTTAAATTGATAAAACACAAATAAATGTCCTCGAGTGTAATATCAAAATTAGATACAAATTGATAACAGTCAAAAATTGCAAGGTGCTAGGTTAGAAGAATATTTTCCATTGAAATATTCAAGTGTTCTGGCGGACGTGTGCACCGAAGCATTGTTCTGAATGTTCTGATGCCAAGGAAGCTCCCGGATTTCTGACTTCGGTCGCTTGTCATTCGAAGCTGGCCGTACATTTGTAGTGCAAACTGTCACATACCATTTAGATTTAACTGGTATAGTGCCGAGCACTCGGGTCCGAGTGTGCAAGTTTTTTTAAAATAATAACACCGAATTTCATTGAATTACGCGTGAAAATTGCAGTTTCCTGGGTTGTTTTTCGTATTTTTTAAGGTAGTCGAAGTGTTAACGGTTTTCTCATGATGCAATAGAACCTATCTTGCAGAAAAAATGAGGTGACCATTTGTTTCTGCGTGCTTCGTGTACTGACATTTTGCGGAGTTGGCTTATCCTTAAAGCACCTTAGGTCGACTGTGGCTTTGTTTCAGGATCGTAGTCATATAGCCATGTTTCATCACTAGTTAGTATCATACGTGAAGTTCTAACACTAATTCTAATGTGTCAAACTAAGGAGTTAAAAGTATTAACTTCTTATGGCATGTTCAAAGACCACACGTCCCAAGTTTCAGGATTCTACGAGTAGTGGTTTAGGCTATGCGTCAATCTGTCAGTCAGTCATACTGGATAATTCATTTTATAAGTATAGGTGAATGAATAATGTCTTCGATGGGAAAGTAAGTTTCCATGAGCCGCTTTATCAATAATAACTTTTACTTCTGAATCTATTTACTTGTACTTTTCAGCCTAGATTGAATATTTACTTCTTTATTTTTTTAATACCGGAGCAAATAGAGATGTTAATAAGTATTTGATTTCAATCGGGTCCGCGAAATACATCTTTTATTTTCTATGGATTTTAAGTTTTTATAGCGAGCCATCAGTTTCCCCGGCTAACGGTTCTCAGAACGAGGAAGCAAAAGAAAATTAATCCAATTACTTAGATCGCGCCGTGCGTGACCATGAAATTATCGGAAAACTTTCTTATGAACTGGGTGTGCCGGCCATCATGTGGACTTACTCTACCACTTTGTAATCTATATATATAAAAGAAAGTCGTGTTAGCTACACTATTTATAACTCAAACGGCTGAACCGATTTGGCTGAGGTAGCTGAATACAGAAGAAGGATCTAGGATACTTTTTATCCCGTTAGACGGGGCCGGGGGAAACGGTGGGGAGGTAGCTTAGAACTAAAAGAAGGACATTGGATACTTTTTATCCCGGACCGGGGACGGGTCCGGGGCGAAAAATTTTAAGCTGGGACCGCTCAACTTTTAAAATTACGGGGCTGGGTGAGACGGGGCCGGGGCGTGGGTGGGGGCGAAACAAAGATCGCTGGGTCCGCTAGTGGATATTAATAACAAACTATGACAGTGCCAAAGGTGTTATAAAGACTGCTAAACTTGGACATCTTTTGTCCATTTCTATGTGAATTTCAAATGTTAATCTAACTTTAATTTATAAGTACTTACCTTCGACGATCTGCCAACTATTAGTTGGGCCCTACTATCGTTAGTTACATATGTGTATAGTAGAATTTCCCTAGGCTTTTAATTGATGCCTGCGTATAAAATGATGTAATAGATATTTTTAGGAACGGAAATAAATGCCAACAATTCAACAACAGGCGCGTAGAGTTTACACTGATTTGCAAAAATGTAGCATTAATCAGCCAGACGTAAACATCGACCGAAACCACCAACGCTCTCGTATCACCTTTCACCTCTAAAAAATAGACTTATGCCAAGAATAGCGTATCGGGAATGAAATCACGTTGCTGATCTGATTATTTATGTTATTACAGGCTGGCTTTTAAATATCTATGTCAAATATTGCAACATTCAGAGCGGTACCATCTGTAAACATACACAGAACCACAAGTGCCTGGTTCATGCAACATTGCTGTATGTGCGGCAGATTGTCGACAAAATATATTAGGCCTGTGATAGTGGTTGCCGAAATAAATAACCTCCGAATTTAGTTACTTTATTTTCACATAATTGTGAACGGAAAACATCCGCTTAATAGCTAATTATAAATATGAAAATATAAACAAGATTTACCGAAAATGCAAGTCGCGACGGAAACGCACAGCCATTTGAAATTGTCAACATCATTTTTCCCAAATTAGATCCAACACGGATTTAAAATACAAGTGTGTTAGTTATGTTTCTTCACATAACATAAAGCCGTAAACCTCTAGGCATAGATATAATTGCTACTTTTTATTTATTTTCATTTCATGAAATGATGTTTTTTTTTCATTTATAATCACATACGAAATTTCCTTGCAAATGATTTTTTTTCGAAGTGTGATTTGCGACGCGAGTACGCATCTCATGAAATTCAAATGAATTTCACTGTACGCAAATAATACGATTTTCGTACCGACCCGCTACAAACTCATTACAGAGTGATCTCGACTTAACGAATATGAGAATAAAATTCATTTTTTTTAACTGCTGAGCGTCGTTAGTAAATATGACCGCATAGATAGAGCATACACATTTCTATTCGCTCACTCGCGCTCGAAGCTTTCGCTCGCTAAATTTCAATCGTCAATGAAATTAAATATGAATGATATTATGATTTCGCAGAGTGCGATTTATAGCAGTCTATATAAAGAAAAGTAGCAGGTGTGAATAATGAATATAATTTCATATTATATTTCATCTGCTACTCATGAAATGTCCCATGCCTAGTAGCCACGCATCTGTTGCGTTACTGACGCGGTGTATTTTATACATGTAAGGAGCACTTGTTTTCTGGGATTATTTTCACACTAATAAAAGCGAAAGTGTGAATTCATACAAACCATGTCTAAAAGAACCCTATCAATTCGGTGTGAAATAAAATCAATCCTGCACCGTTACCATGAGATTACAGCGGTTTTACTCGATAGCGAGGACATAATTTTTTTAATGAATATTTTTAGTTCTACTAGTGACCGCTGGGATGCGCTGTGCAAATTTCCATAGACTTTTTACGTCGTCGCTAGCGAGTAAAAGCTTCGTAAACTCATTGTAACGGTACTGATGTGTTAAAAGCATCAAACGGCGACAATTTGTATTAAGTGTTTATTGCTAGCTAAGTAAAATGCACTATCATTCTACCTTCATGAAACGAACACATACTAACATTTATTAAATTCGGTCGATCATACCAAAATGCGCTGATCAACTTGTCCAATCAAGTTATTATAATCGCTCTCATAATGTCTTACAAATATGCTAACTACCTTCAAATGAGCGTGTCGTTTGAAGTAAAATACGTGAGAATTTGGAGAAAACAAGTGGCCAATAAAAATTCCTGTCATTTGTCAGCCGCTGCACTGCCACGTGCATCAGCGATGCAGTTCGCGGCAGAAACCGTCCGATGCGCGCTCGATGCGCAGGCGCAGATCATAACTCACGCATTATATCGCTGCCGTATATTTAGACCGCGCTATATCACTCGTGTTTGCCACACTAATTAGTTTACTCGCGGTACTAATGCGATTGAATCACATTATATTTGGATTGTTAATTTATCTATTCGATGTGTTTGTCATCTCGCATAGATATTTTGAATGAGTTAAATCTGTAAGTTGATTTGCTTTCATTAAGCTTGTCGTGAGCGTTTACCTATTTTAATTTAAAAACAAATATTGTTTAAAAATACTTCCTAGACGGCTTTCTATAGAATACAAGGAAAAAAAACTAAAAAAAAAAGCATTTGCTGGAGAACGTTTCGCATGACGAGCGGAACTGTGATCGTAACATAAAAAACTTTGAAAGAACTTTTTTGGTTTCAGTTAACTCCCACTATTTTTTAATCAAAACCGCTTACGGATTTGCTGGAAGTCTCTTTGCATTCATATTTTTTATCGAAGTGAAGTGATGTGCAAAACATTTCCTATCACTAAAATACTTTTTATGAAAGATGAACACTTAACTTGCTTCAACTTCTTTTATTCGATATTTCACAACTTTTTGGTCGTATTTCAGTTTATAAATTGTGAAAAAATTAAGTCATTTACAGCAAACATTCAGAAAACTATTTCTAATCCCTTCGAAGTCTGTTTTCAATCTCTCAACCATCTGTTTTAATCCGAAGTTACTTCAAAATTGATTTTTAAAGTTTTTCCATGCATTCGAAGTTTGATTCGACGAACGGTTGAGATATAGAGCTCCAAACCTCTACAGAGTACTGAACTTAATTATAAACTTTTCCATTTATATCGGGTAAACCTAGCATGATCGTTTTCTGCTTTTAGAGATCGCGAGTGCAATGTAGTTTCGCCCGACTGCGATATGCACTTAACAGTAAGATGTCCGCTATATGGCTTCTTTTGAAGAGTGCACAGATGCCGTATTTTGAACATCATGCTCGGATTTCGAGATTAGCCATCGCACTCACTCATGCTATGTAGCTAGGCTAACAAAGACAAAAGGACCCTAATATCAGCATGGATATCAGCAGGTGACTTCCTTTTTAGGGTTTCGCAGCCGAATAGCAAAAACGAAACCCTGATAGTTTCGTCAAGTTTGTCTGTCTATTCAAACCGATGCGTGTGGGGTGTCTATGGATAGGAGACGCTTCTAAAATGGTAAAATGGGCGCCCCCTCCACTTTTGAATTAAGCATGTGAAATTTTTGAAATAAATACAAAATGCAGATCATTAAAATGCTTTCAATGAAAAATGGTTTGAACGAGAACGAACCGGTTTTGTGATCTATCCCATTATCACCAACCGAAAATATAACATTGTACTTCTTATAAAGACTATGTCAAACAAAGTTACTTTTGCTGTCATCGAAATATTGTGATATTTTGGCTAAGTGGTAGTAAGTGGACCGCTTTCAGTTAAAGTTGGTACGGACGGAACCCTCAATGCGCGAGTCTGACTCGAACATGGCCGGATTTCAATTTAAAGCGATCACGGTTACCATTGTAAATCGTAAATGTATGCGAAACGCAAGAAAAATAATAGGCGCACTAGGATTTATGTAGTATCAGCAAAACGACAATCACATACATTGCTCGGATCCCTAAGTACCCAATGCACTTGTGTTATGGAAATCAGACGGTGGTACCACAACACCCAAATCCGAGACAATATAGAAAATTATGATTTCTACATTGACCCGACCGGGTATCGAACCCGAGACCACGGAGATGGCGACGCCTTAAAACCAGCGTGCTTAGTTACTACACTACGGAGGTCGTCAGCGATGTCGGTGATGCAAACGAGTACTTACAATTACCAATTATATCTTTAAAAAAATATTGTCATTTAATAATTCACTTTCACAATTTTGGACACTCGAATCAATTCTGAGACTGGCGCTGAAAAAATCCGGCTAAGTGCGAGTAGGACTCGCCCACTGAGGGTTCCGTGCCAGCTTTAACTGAATTAGGGATCAACTTATTTCCACTAAGCTAAAATACCACAATATTTTGTTGACAGCAAATATAACTTTGTTTTTCATAGTGTTTGTATGAAAAACAAAGTTATGTTTTCGGTTGTTGAAAATGTGCTATATCTCAAAAACTACTGTCTCGATCTCGTCCAAACCAATTTTCCTTGAAGGTATTTGTTAAGATCTACATGTCGAATCCTCGGGTAGCGGTTCAGGATCAGACATGGTGTGGGTACGGGCAAATAAGAGCAAACTTCCTTCACGATTCGTAGCTTTTATTGCAGAACTTTAATTACACTTAACAAATCAACTACTAGGTCTAGGTCGCAGGAAAACACTGCGCAGTTCCTAGGACAGTGTTGACTCGGTGGCGAATACTTGTAAACTGAGCTGCCACATTCGCACACCGATCCCCACTCGTTCTAGACTCTGCGTAGCGCCGCTAGGTGGCGCTTGTGTTGATTTCCGGCGATTTAATAGAGGGCGCTGTAAGCATCCGTACTCATGACCGGCAGTGTCCGTACTAATGACCGGCGATGCGACACGGCCATCCTGCGCTCTCACGTCCTCGGGAGTCAGAAGTCTGAATCTGAAACAATGGAGATCAACGCACAGTATCACACTCGCTCGGTCTTTCCTGACACTATTCGCCTATACTAGGTTAAAAAAAACTCTGATTCTATCAAAAAAAGTGTTTTATTGCTCTTATGATTAATTAAAGTATCCTAAAGATTAATAACATCTACAAAAACCGAAAGTTCAAGTGCCAATTAATCCCAATAAAAAAAAACAGCTTAAATACCAAGTGGCATATAAGTGCCATTTATAAGGCTATCCCTGTAACCTTTCATCTAAGCAATCCCTGTTGCTTTATCTTTTATAGCCATCCCTGTGGCTTCTTACTGTCATCCCTGTGACCATCGCTTTTACAATCATCTCAGTGATAATAAACAGCATATCGCAATCATCCCTGTGATTTCGATTCTGGTTGTAGTCATCCCTGTGACTACTACTCTGTGGCCTCTACGTTGCTTTCATTATCACTGACATCAATAGGCACTTGACCTTTGGGCATTCCTCTAATTCTATCGTGTGCATATTTGTAGGTGCGTTTTGAGTTCAAAGCTTTAAGCAAATAGCGGTCACCATCGAGAACCTCAACCACCTTAAACGGACCCTTAAATTTTGGATCTAATTTGGTTTGGTTTCTTTCTTCATTCTCTATCAAAACAAAATCACCAACCGAAAACTTTTTGAGACTTGCCTTGGTCCTATCAAACCTATCCTTATCATATTGAGCATTTTTCTCTATTGTTTCCGCTGCACTATCTCTGACAGCCTCTAAGTCAACATCTATTTCTACATCACTAGCTATTAGAGACAAAGGCCTTGCAACTTTACCTATCATCAATTCAAGAGGTGAATACCTAGTAATGCGATTTTTAGTGCAATTCAAAGCAAGTTGAACCTCGCCTAATGAATCTTGCCAAGATTTGTCGGAATTTGTCTCTATTGCTGTAAGCATTGATTTAAGGACGCTCATAACGCGTTCAACCTGGCCATTTGCACGCGATGACCCTGTGGCTATTAGGTGTAAATTAATGTTTTTACTATCACAGAATTCCCGAAAATCTCTACTTGCGAAACATCTGCCTTGGTCTGCAATAATGCGAGATGGAGCACCAAAAAGCGAAACGCTATTAACGACGGACTGTATGGCACATTTTGCGTCAATATTGGTAGTGTGATGAAGTAAGACAAATTTTGTGAAGGCATCTATCAAAACAAAGGCGTACTCTTTAATGTCAATCTTCCCACTTAGTTTCCCTGTCGCATCAATATGGATCGTATGCCAAGGAGAAGTCACTTTTGGTATAGGGTGCAACTCTGCCTGGACCTTCCCCGAATGTGATTTAGCTACTTTACATGTTACACAGCTATCTACAAACTTTTTGACATATCGTGACATGCCTTCAAACCAGTAGTGATCATAAACTTTCTCTAATGTTTTTTCCCAACCAAGGTGAACTAGCGAGTCATGGATGTTATTAATAACAGACCATTTTAAAGCATGAGGCACAATAGGCAGACAACGAGTACGTCCATTTCGTTGGATTTTTCGATGCAATATACCAGATCTTAACACGTATGTCTTGGCTACGCTATCTTCAAAACCATCGCTTTTTAAATCGTCGATTATCTTAGTTATCTGGCTGTCACGCTGTTGTTCAGCAAGAAGCCAGTTGGAAGAAAGCTCTACAATATCAACATGTTTATGCTCAACTTTTGAAATGGGACTGGAAGGAATAGATAAAGAGACAGGGGGTAATAAATTACGAGAAAAAAAGTCTGCATGGGGCATTTTCTTTCCTTCCCGATAAACAACCTCAAATTCAAAGGACTGGAGATAGGCCCACCATCTATGCACTCTAGGGGTCAAGTCAATTTTTGTCTGTGAGGCTTTTAATGAATTACAGTCAGTGACTACTGTGAATTTACGGCCATGTAAATATTGCCTAAAATGCTTTATAGCGTTCACTACAGCTAGAGTTTCCAACTCATACGAGTGGTATCTAGATTCCGCAGGGGATGTACGTTTACTGAAATAACCTACAACATAACGTTTATTATCATGAAGTTGAAACAATATGGCGCCATAGACTTCCGAGCTTGCGTCTGTATGTAACTCGGTCGTAAGAGTTGGGTCAAAAATTTGGAGGACAGGATCACTGGTCAAAACTGAAATAACTTTTTGTCGAATTTCCTCGTGTTCAGGTTTCCAAACAAAACTTCCCTTTAGAGTAGTAAGTTTGTAGAGAGGAGCCATAAAGCAGGAAAAATTTGGAAGAAATTGACGGAAATATGAAGCCAATCCAATGAATTGTCTCAGCTGTGTGACTGTTTCAGGTGGTGGCAATGAAGTAAGAGACTCTATTTTTCGTTTGTTGGGACGTACTTCACCATTCTCTACTTCATAGCCTAAGAACTGTACTTTGGTTTTAAGAAAAGAGCACTTTTTAAGGTTGAATGAAAAACCAGCTTTAGTGAGTACATCAAGAACAGTGTTAAGTCTCTCTATTCCCTGAGATACCGAATCTGCATGGCGAGATATTCATATTGGCCATCAGGTGTAATAAAGGCAGTTCGCTCTATAGACTCACCATTAACTGGAATTAAATGAAACCCACTGGCGCAGTCGATTTTACTAAAGAATTTGGCGCCATGAAGTCTCGATATTTGATCACTTATCAAAGGGACAGGGAATCTATCCGGAATAGTATTGCTATTGAGCTCCCTGTAATCAATACACATCCTATCAGAACCATCTGGCTTTTTGACTAATAACGCAGGACTAGCAAACGGTGAACAACTAGGCCTAATGATATTGGCATGTAAAAGTTCGTCTACTTTATTTCGCATGGATAAACGCTCTTCAGTTGAAAACCTATACGGTCGTCTTTGCACAGTTTTATTGGGATCTTTTAATCGTATCTCTAATTCACCGGTTGTCACACGTGTAGTAGGCATGCCAGTGATAAAATTATCAGAGAAACGTTCAAGAGTCTCTAAAAGTTTCGGTTTGTGCTCAAAAGGAATATCAGTATCGATCTCGTCAAAGTTAGGCAGAGAGTTCTCGATAGTGCAGCTGTTAACAACGTTATGTTTTGTTAGCTTAAAATCATTAGCAGTCATTTGAATACAAAGGTTTTGATTTAAAATTTCTCGCCCAATTACTATTTTACTGCGTAAGTAATTATCAGGTAAAACATGTAGCAAAAGTTGTAATGAAACACCGTCAACCACGACTTCACATAAAATCTGTTGTAATGATTTTACATTGCTATTTCCAATGCCAGTTAATTTAACAACGTTATTTAAACGTTTTCCATTAAACATAACAGCTACACTTTCTTGAATTAGTGAACACTCAGCCCCGGAATCGTAATGAAATTGATAGGACTCACCGTTGTGTTGTAGTGTTGCGGATGACGGAGAGACCTCACAAAGGTCTACCCGACGCTCCATCTGCACGCTGGAACTCGGGCCATTGCCTTGAGTACCGGTCCCAGCGATGCAGCGACTCGCGACGTGTCCCACGGTGCCACACTTAAAGCACACGACGCTCGGCCTAATTGTTGCGGGTTGTGTTGGTGCAGTCTTCACTGGTGGTGTTGAAATCCGTGGCCTCTGATCCTGGTTCACAAAACGGCATTCAGATTTTCGGTGTCCCAGTTTTCCACAAACAAAGCACTTCAGCATGGACGGCTTAGAAAACTTCATCCGCTTCAATTCGGGTGACGCCTCTTCAGTGGGTGTGGCTTTACGTTTGCCATAAGAAAACGCTTGCAGTTCTCTTTGTAGTTGATGGCGTGATGTAATTTCATTCGTAAAAGCAAAGCGCTGTAATCTTGAGTCAAATTGAGATATATGCCCAAGAACGGTTGCTACGGCGATCTGTTCCTTCGGACAATCCTTCCACCGACTGAGCAGTGAAGTAATTAACCGATTGGCATACGCAGAGAGTGTTTCGTTCTCTTTAGGTTTATCCGAGTGTAAACTAATAAGGTTACCTGCACATGTGTCCGTGCAAATGAATCTTGAAGTAAATACGTCCTTAAACTCCGCCCAAGTCATTCCGGGGTACGTTACTTGAGGCAGCCACGTTGATGCCGTGCCTTTCATAGCTTTACTTATGACCACGATGAGCTGCCCTTCTTGCGGCGGTTTGTTGTCGAAGCAAATATCAGCGGTGGTGCACCATGCTCGCGCGTCCACGTCCGACTTGTCGGGATCGAAATCAGGCAAGATGATCTGGCGGCTTGAGCTTGGGGCTTGAAGTGCACTTATTAACGCCATCATGTGGTTGTTTTGTTTTTCGAATAATTCACGCCATTTTTTATCTTCATCACCCATACCACTGGAAGTTTGTCTAGCCCGCTCGGATCCCGCTTCTGATGTCGAATCCTCGGGTAGCGGTTCAGGATCAGACATGGTGTGGGTACGGGCAAATAAGAGCAAACTTCCTTCACGATTCGTAGCTTTTATTGCAGAACTTTAATTACACTTAACAAATCAACTACTAGGTCTAGGTCGCAGGAAAACACTGCGCAGTTCCTAGGACAGTGTTGACTCGGTGGCGAATACTTGTAAACTGAGCTGCCACATTCGCACACCGATCCCCACTCGTTCTAGACTCTGCGTAGCGCCGCTAGGTGGCGCTTGTGTTGATTTCCGGCGATTTAATAGAGGGCGCTGTAAGCATCCGTACTCATGACCGGCAGTGTCCGTACTAATGACCGGCGATGCGACATACATTATATATTTTTTTCAAAATTTACACTCGCTTAGTTTAGAAATAAGATGGGGGGGGGGGGGGACGCCCCCTTTACCACTTTGGAAGCGTCTAGCCGTGACACGTTAGACTTTAAAAGAAAATGGTTTTAGGAACCTCTATATTATTTTAAAAGACCTATCCATAGACACCCCATACGCATAGGTTTAACCAAAAATTTTTTTTTTGCATCCCCTTAAATATCATTATTTTTTATTTTTTGTATAAGAATCATAAAGCGGTTAACATGATACATCTTTCTACCAAATTTCAACAGTGTGATGCTTATAGTTACAGAATAAAATGGCTGTGACATACGGACGGACAGACAGACAGACAGACAGACAGACTTGACGAAACTATAAGGGTTCCGTTTTTTGCCATTCGGCTACAGAACCCAAAAATGTGATGAAGAAATTTAATTATCTTCCCACTGTATCTCGCGTCTCACTTGACTAATGCAAACCCGAAATCATACAGACTTAGAAGGCCCCATCATCATCGTCATCATCATTTTCAGAAAAAGGACGTCCACTGCTGAACACGGGCCTCCCCCACGGGTTTCCACAGCGACCGATCACAAGCGGTCTGCATCCAATTTGTTCCTGCGATCTTTACACGGTCGTCTGTCCTTATCGGTGCTCGTCTTAAGCTGCGTCTTCGGTCGAAGGTTCTCCAATCTAGAACTTTTCTGTCTCAACAGGAGGCCCCGTTGTAGCTAAACACCGCAACAAAACTAATCTAACGAGGTAGGACTCCACTAAAGCTCTGTGCAGACCTCGTTCAAGTATTAGTGCACGCTCTGTTAGGCGCTTTGCATACGAGGGGGCGGGTCGGTCTTTTTGACCGCGAAGTAATAAAGACCGCGTCTACCCGAAAAGCCGCGACTGCCCGCTAGGTATACGCCAGCTGTGCCCAGCGGGCAACTGCGGCGCGGTCATTTAGCCTTTCATAAAAGTCATTTATTTATGTCACTCTTTTACACGTCCCAATAAAAACCCAACCACAGCTTCGGGACAATTGTGGGCTAGTGCTGAGAAGAAGATGCGCAAGAAACTCAGTTTCTATTGTCAATCAGTCTCCATGTGCGTTGGTAGTATAGGATTCCCTATCGTACGCGGTGGAATTGACCGGCCCGGCCCTCCCCGCCGTCTGCAAAGCGCCTTAAGCGTGACCCTTGGCTGAGTGCTTTCCTCACTTATTAACATCAGCACTAAGAGCATGTATCGAAATCCATCAGTTGAGTGCATATTCATACTCGTATGTGCTAGGTGATGGTGAGGTTTCTAGACTACTAATAATAAACTGTGTTATCTAAACCATTTTAGTGTTGCCGAAGCTTGAAAGCGAGTTCAATCATCAAATTTAAATACATAATATTTTGCGGTACTAGTACTTTGAAATACTATTATGATTTTAATTTTGAAATCCTCAATACTTTATTTAAGGTTAAATGCGACCTCCGTGGTGTAGTGGCTAAGCACGCTGGTTTCAAGGCGCCGCCGCTTCGACGTCCCGGGTTCGATTCCTGGTCGGGTCAATATTGAAATCAAAATTTTCTATATTTTCTCGGGTCTGGGTGATGTAGTACCACCGTTGTGTCTGATTCCCATAACACAAGTGCATTAGCTACTTACTTTGGGATCAGGGGTGCGATTGTGTAAATCAATCGTATTCATTTGACAGTTCAAAACGTATGGTATGATCTGTCAAACGGCAAAGAACAAAGCGTTTGAAAGTTCATATCGTTCGTTTTGAACTGTCAAATGAATACGATTGCTTTACACAATTCCACCTCTGAGCAATGTATGTGATTGGTGTCCAATATTACTATATTTCTAAATATGGCAAGGGCAATCCATTATATTTCATATAGGGGATAGTTGCCAAATCTTATACGAGTACATAAAAATAACGTTAAGGATAGATGCCTCGTCGCGATAGAGGGCATTTATCCCGCAAAAACTTTGATTGGACCTAGCGTCCCATGCAATCGCGCAGAGACATGCAACAAGGTCAACTTAGTTGTAGGTGCAGAGTCTTTCGTTAGATAAATAAAATCACATGTGTTACATTCGCAAAGCTAGAGTAATTGCAATCAAGGCAAATACACCCCTGGGGCGACTATCCAGGTTTTTCTCTATTACAAAAACTTGAAACATGGGGTCGTATTGCGATCCATCTTTAGCCGTTCAATTTCCAGACAGCTCAATTTCCGACTCAGTGTAAACGAATATTTTCACCCTAATAATACTACAATGGTACGAATATTAATATATAAGTTGTTTTATTATAATAATATTATTAATATCATGGGAAATCACAATACGAATTGCTTATTTGACAGTAAAGCTGAGCGGCTCAGCTCACTGAGGGTTCCGTGCCGCCTTTAACTGAATTAAGGAATTCACTGAGCTAAAATACCACAATATATTGGTAACAGCAAATATAACTGTGTTTTTCATAGTGTTTGTATGAAGAACAAAGTTATGTTTGTGGTTGTTGAAAATATGCTATATCTCAAAAACTACCAGTTCGATCTCGTTCAAACCAATTTTAGTTGAAAGTATTTGTTAATATCTACATTACGTATTTTTTCAAAATTTACACTCGCTTAGTTTAGAAGTTACATGGGGGGACACCCCACACGCATAGGATTGAGTAAAAAAAATATGCTTTTAAGTCTTCAACCAGTGTGTGTTACCAGTGATGACATACGGATCCGAAACATGGTCTCTTACTATGGGCCTTATAATGAAGCTCAAAATCACATAACGAGCGATGGAGAGGGCTATTCTGGGTGTTTCTCTACGGGATCGAATCAGAAATGAGGAGATACGTAGAAGAACTAAGGTAACGGACATAGCCTTGAGAATCAGTAAGCTCAAGTGGCAATGGGCAGAGCACATAGCGCGAAGAACTGATGGCCGTTGGGGCAGGAAAGTTCTAGATTGGAGACCCTTCGACCAGAGACGCAGCGTGGGACGTCCACCAACAAGATGGAAAGACGACCTCAAAAAGATCGCAGGATCAAACTGGATGCAGACCGCTAATGATCGGTCGCTGTGGAAAGCCGTAGGGGAGGCCTATGTTCAGCAGTGGACGTCCTTTGGCTGATAATGATGATGAATGATGATGCTTTTAAGAACCTATCCATCATACCTGCCAGCATATATATTATTTTCTTTAATTGAAAAACATTCCATTTACAAATAAAGTTCTTTTCTAAAGTATATGTGGCCCATATAGATTATTTTCTCTATTTAAATAAAATGCTACTTACAAGTCAATTGATGTTCTGTTTTAAAATGTATGTGGCTAGAATTATAACTTAATTTAATTTATTTCATTATTTGTCTTGTTATTCCATCGCTGTCATATTGTTATTAATAATTCAAATTCATTTAGTTTTTCACTAATTATAATCCAATCCCGTCGAGCTTTATTAATAAAAAACAAGAAAAAATTAAAACTAGGACAAGCAAATTAAAAATAAACTTAAATTCTACCTATTCTAAAACCACAATTTCCTTGCGGTAAGGAGGCTATGATGCTGGCTGTGTTGTCGCGTTGAATGGCTATGCTTATTATTTAAGCTAGAAACTAACCAGCTTTATTATTGGCTGTTACAGTATTTAATTTTGACGCAATTTTCCTAAACAGCAATTTAGCAGAGGATCCCCACGGCCATTACCCAATTATTTTATTACATTGACGTTATTTTTATTTTTATTTAAAACTGCATGCACGAAAAAAAGGTACATATGGCGGACAATGCAAGCAGATAATGCTTCAACCGTAGTCAACCTATATACCATATAAATAAATATATGTTATATAATGTTTAATGCACCAAATTATACTGTTGGTCTGACAAGCACGCTGTTTGTAAGCGATAATGGAGTTGTCACAAATTATAATGTCAAATTTTGTATTCAATTGTAATGAAATTGTTGTAGATCTGTAGTTTGCACCAAATAAAATAAATAAACCGACCAAGTGCGAGTCGGACTCGCGAACTGAGGGTTCCGTGCCAACTTTAACGAAATTAGGGTTTCACTTACTTCCACTTAGTAAAATACCAAATATTTTGTTGACATCAAATATAACTTTGTTTTTCATAGTAATTGTATGAAGGACAAAGTTATGTATGCGGTTGTTGTAAATGTGCTATATCTCAGAAACCACTTGTTCGATCTCGTTCAAACCAATTTTCGTTGAATGTATTTGTAAAGCACTAGATTGTGCATTTTTTCAAAATTGACACTTGCTTCGTTTAAAAGTTAGACCCTCTACGACCCATTTTACGACTTTGGAGACGAGCATATCTAATATGTTAGGCTTTTAGAAAAAATGGTTCTAGGAACCTCAGAGAACCACACCACATGCATAGGTTAGAACGAATTTTTTGTTGGTTTTAGTTCGATGTATGTGGGGCCCCCTTGAAATGTCATTTTATTTTATTATTTACTGATAAGATACACCTACCTACCAAGTTTAATCGATGTATTGCGAATAGGTTCAGAATAAAGTGGCTGTAACATACGGATAGACAGACAGAGACATCTTGACGAAACTATTAAGGGTTCTGTTTTTGCCATTTGGCTATGGAACCCTAAAAATTAGCTATCCTATTACTGCAGCCCACACACAGTGCAGAACAGCCTATTTATTTATACAACTAGCGGTCCCCCGCGACTTCGTCCGCGCGTTTTGAGTTTGCTCCCTCCCTTCCCGTCGCAGCCTGATGTTTTATATCCTAAAGCCTTTCTCAATAAATAAGCTATCTAACACAGAAATATTTTTTCAAATCGGTTCAGCAGTTCCTAAGATAAGCGCGTTCAAACCAACAAACTCTTCAGCTTTATAATATAACTAGCGGTCCCCCGCGACTTCGTCCGCGCGTTTTGAGTTTGCTCCCTCCCCTCCCGTCGCAGCGTCATGTTTTATATCCTAAAGCCTTTCTCGATAAATAAGCTATCCAAAACAGAAATATTTTTTCAAATCGGTCCAGCAGTTCCTGAGATAAGCGCGTTCAAACAAACAAACTCTTCAGCTTTATAATATATTAGCGCAAGCGCACGTTGTACTTAAGCTGCGAACATTATTTTGGTGCGGAGTTATGTTAAAACTGTGATAGCTCCTAAGATATTTATTGAAATCAAATGATATAAAGGGCAACTTGGTTCTAAATTAAATGCTCGTAATGATGAATGTATTTATTTTGGTAAGAATAAATACCTGTGTGTATAATACACCTCTAAAAATAATGCATCATTTTTTTACAAATTTATTAACATAAAAAGGAAGGTTGTAGTAAGTCAACCATAAAAGATAGACATATGCTGTCGCGGACTTTATTATAGAACTCTTAATTCTGAACAATCCTGTCATACATGATTTTTGTGTAACCTAAGCGGTTTCCGCAGCGTATGCAGCGGAAGATCTCAAAAGGAATATCTTTCTCCTGTTTTCGCATCATTTTTCATTGCTGCTGTGGTCTTATGAGTTGTATCTTTATGTTATATAGCCTAAAGCCTTCCTCGATAAATGGACTATCCAACGTAAAATTTTTTTTTCAAATCGGGCCAGTAGTTTTTGAGATTAGCGCGTTCAAACAAACAAACAAACAAACAAACAAACTCTTCAGCTTTATAATATTAGTATAGATTAGCGCAAGCGCACGTTGTACTTAAGCTGCGAACATTATTTTGGTGCGGAGTTATGTTAAAACTGTGATAGCTCCTAAGATATTTATTGGAATCAAATGATATAAAGGGCAACTTTGTTCTAAATGAAACGCTCGTGATGATGAATGTATTTATTTTGATAATAATAAATACCTGTGTGTATAATACACCTCTAAAAATGGTGCATTATTTTTTGACAAATTTATTAACATAAAAAAGGTTGTAGTAAGTCAACCATAAAAGATAGACATATGCTGTCGCGGACTTTATTATAGAACTCTTAATGCTGAAGAATCTTGTCATACATGATTTTTGTGTAACTTTAGCGGTTTCCGCAGCGTACGCAGCGGAAGCTCTCAAAAGGAATATCTTTCTCCCGTTTTCGCAACATTTTTCATTGCTGCTGTGGTCTTGTGAGTCGTATCTTTATGTTATATAGCTTAAAGCCTTCCTCGATAAATGGACTATCTAACATAAAAATATTTTTTCAAATCGGGCCAGTAGTTTCTGAGATTAGCGCGTTCAAACAAACAAACAAACAAACAAACAAACAAACAAACAAACAAACTCTTCAGCTTTATAATATTAGTATAGATTAGCGCAAGCGCACGTTGTACTTAAGCTGCGAACATTATTTTGGTGCGGAGTTATGTTAAAACTGTGATAGCTCCTAAGATATTTATTGGAATCAAATGATATAAAGGGCAACTTTGTTCTAAATGAAATGCTCGTGATGATGAATGTATTTATTTTGATAAGAATAAATACCTGTGTGTATAATACACCTCTAAAAATGATGCATTATTTTTTTACAAATTTATTAACATAAAAAAGGTTGTAGTAAGTCAACCATAAAGGATAGACTTATGCTGTCGCGGACTTTATTATACAACTCTTAATGCTGAACAAACTTGTCATACATGATTTTTGTGTAACTATAGCGGTTTCCTCAGCGTACGCAGCGGAAGCTCTCAAAAGGAATATCTTTCTCCCGTTTTCGCAACATTATTCATTGCAGCTGTGATCTTGTGAGTCGTATCTTTATGTTATATAGCTTAAAGCCTTCCTCGATAAATGGACTATCCAACATAAAAATAATTTTTCAAATCGGGCCAGTAGTTTCTGAGATTAGCGCGTTCAAACAAACAAACAAACAAACTCTTCAGCTTTATAATATTAGTATAGATTGTAATTCAAAACGGCATTATCCGTAAAGAAAACCTTTGGTCGTGTTGGAATGAAAACCTCGCAGCCTCGTAATTTGATTTTTCATTGCGCCTGTTAATGGCTCGCTGCAATCGCATTGCTGTTAAAGTATGCAAGATCCATCTGTCGGCCGTTCTTAAATTATCATTAACGTTAAATGACTTTTTCATCTGACTGTTAATATAAGATGTAAAATTTATTGCTAATTTAACACTGCTCCAAAGCACTCGTAATGTATTTATTCAATGTTTCTGCACAAATTAACCTAAACTTATGAAATTGTTGCTAGAATTATGTATGAAACATTATTTGATTAACTATTAAAACTTTCAGTATAAGACCAGGAGCTCTATTTTTGAATCCCTCGCTTAAATAAGGCGTGTGATATTCGTCCGAAATCGAACTAAAATACAACGAAAATCACGCAAAATATAGACGTAAGTAGTCACAAAATTAACTTACGCTTTGTTTTAGGCACAATCGTTTGGATTTCAACTGTTTTAAGTACGAGAATCGCACAAAAGTTAATGAATATCACACGTCATCTTTACGCGAGTGATTCAAAAATAGGCCCTCAGACTATTGTGTTAAGTTCTATTGCGGGTATAACTTTCTTGTAACCTGTCAGAAGAAGATAACATAAACTTTGTGGTTAAAGTAAGCTGGAGGGCGTTTCCAAAGTTAAATAAGATTAAAAAATATTTAACGCCATTATAAGTTGGACAGCATTGAAAGCAACATCAGATTTTTAATTAAAGATAAGTTGGTATGTAATCATCCCACTGCTGGGCATAGGCCTCACCTAGAGAATAAGGTAGTATGAGCCGTTCTCCACCACAGGGACTCAGTGCGGATTGGGACGCTGCAAGGCAAGCGAGCTTTCGTCACTTAAATGGTCGGAATGGGTCACCCATCCAAACACGGCCACGCCGTAGGTGGCTTTACTTCGGTATCACTACCAAAGCGCGTCCTCTACTGCGCCACGACAACTCTTTCTCTTTAAATTTCTAATTACTCAGTTATTATTATTTAATTCAAGCAACCGACACTAAAGATGCAATTTGTCAGAAGATAATTTGCATTCCGAAGCGTTACGAATTTAACACTTACTTTCTCAACCGATAAGATTTTACTAAGCTTAGTTAATTGCAAATTAGGACCGAGATATCGATTTAAATTGTGTTAAATTTTTAGAAATGAGGTGCCTCTAGCCCCTATAGCCTGTGGACCTTAATTAAGTCACGAAGTTTCATATAGGGATTGTCATTTTGGCCTCGACGCTCTTGACTCATAAGCCATAGCGCATTTCAATACAGAGTACTTCCAGCGAAGTATCCGCTCTCGCCCTCACAAAGGAAATCGGAATAATGCTCTTAGCGAATGTAGCTGGAAGGCTTTCAGGGCGCCCGCGGCCTGCAGGAAGGCACTAAATGCGGGTATAATCCGCCTCATTTGCGAGTTACATTGAAGATTCAGCGGGCGTTGCGATGGATTCGCACCGGAAAGTATAGCTAAGCTCTATTGGTGAATTTGTTTTATCATAATAAATAGTCAATCAGCGATCATCAACCCTAACAAACGAGTGTCGGTTTTTGAGAAATAAACTCTTTCTAATTTGCTTTTTAAATCTCTCATTACGTGTCAAGAATTTAAAAAAATATACTAATAGATTACTATCATTATGAGAAGTTTCGTTAAATTATGTATCTGGTAGCCAATACCTATTTGACAAAAGTTATCATCTAGGCTGTTTATCAGTAAATTCATCAATCCAAGCAATAGTATTAGTAATTAAAATAATCTTTTGCTACCTACAATGGATTTCCCTCCTCATCCCAAGAATATGTGTGACAAAACCTCGCCAATTACACACCACACCGAAATAGATTTACGACTAAGGTTGGGTTCGAGCAAACATAGGCTTACACGGCGTAGCTATATAAAAGATAATTTTATTCCTTGGTTTTATGCTCCAAAAACTCTAAGTCGTTTTTCGACGTAAAAGTAATCGGAATTACTAAACTCGCATAACAGAACGAATGATTGAACTGTTTTTATCCGGCAAATCAATATTACACTAGAGCAGTCTGGTGTGAAAGTAAAAATCCTTCAACTAAACAATTTCGTATCGTACCGTGGAAAAGTATCGACTGTCAAAAGTTAGAATTTGACAAGACGTTCTGACACAATGCCATAAATTAATGATATGGCAAGCTTTAGACATACTCTTACTAATTTGTGTGGCAAGCGGACGCTATTACGTTATATTTGTATTAGCTCTTATTTCACACAACACGGTGGGTGTTGGAGTTTCTTCCGTATAATAAACGTGATATTCTAGAACAGTAGAATGGTAAACTCTAGAATTACTAGCGATTTATTCTCAAGATAAAATTTATTCTCGTTTTGTCGAATCCACCCTAAGTACTCGGTGTTTATGACGTGAAATAATACAGTGACAATATTAGTTCGTTACAGAATTATGAGTCAATCAGTCGGAGTCAGATTTATGACACTTGGATGGCACCCAGGGAGCGGTTTGGTCCTATGTTTAGTTTTATTCACTCGTAAAGTGGCTGCGCCCGCGCCGTGCCAAGGCGCAAAAAATCGGCCAAGTGCGAACTGATCGTAAACGCGATGTGCTGCACTGTTACACTAATGAACTAATTAGCGGGGACTGGGTCAGAGGTATACTAAACTGATTTCTAGATTAAGTCTTGGCTGTCACTCTGTAGTTTAGTCTAGATAAAGTGACAGATGGAACCAAGACAAGCATATGGCTGAAATCAGCACATTTAAACGCAATCTTTACTTTTTTATCTGAATCTTTATCATACATCACCTGTAGACTACACGTATGTAGTATTTTAAAATAATTCCTCAGGATCAAAAACATTTTCTATAACTAACTAGCAGTAAGTACCACGCAACTTCGCCCGCGCGTTTGCGTTTCCAACGTGATGTTTTATAGCCGAAAGCCGTCCTCGATAAATAAGCTATACAACACAAAAAAAAAACTAAGGTACGGTTCAATAGTTCCTGAGATTAGCGCGTTCAAACAAACATACAATCTCTTCCTGCAGCTTTATAATATTAGTATAGGTTGTTTGATGTGCGGCTACAGTAAATAATTATGAAGTATGGATTTATTTAAAAGAAGCTATTTTTTAAATTAAGCGCTTTGTAGGGCTCGTATTGAGCGTACTTCTTCATTTAGGTTCGGAGAAGTTATTAACTCTTTACTTCACGTTCCTGTTAACTTTGCACCTTATTTATTTACTTATTTAAAACACTTCATGCACAAACAAAAGGTACATATGGCGGACTTAATGCTAAAAGCATTCTCTACCAGTCAACCATAGGCCTATACAGAGAAAATGCTGGCGGCGCGAAGGAAGTATGTAAAACCTTATACAGAAAAATACAATATTTATTTTAATGTAATGTATATATGATATATACACCAGGATTTTAAACCACGTAATCACTTAAATTCCATACAGCTAATTATCTTAAAATCAAAATGATGTGCCAAAAATGCGATCACAATGGTGTCTGGAGCGCGGTGCGCGCGCGCAGGTATGCCACCGCTGCGCGGCTATTAATACGCGGCTATATTTGCCGCTCCAGTCAGCGTCAGGTTACACACCACTTAGCTTTTCCACTACTTTCATCATAGTATTTGACTAACATTTGTTAAGGTCATTAATATACTCGATAAGATAGATTAAAAAAAAAAGTTATAGATAAATATATATCTGTCAATCAATATGAATATAAATAACTATATAAATATTTGTCACCAATCACATACATTGCTCTGATCCCAAAGAAAGTAGCTAATGCACTTGTGTAGTGGAAATCAGACACAACGGTGGTACCACAACACCCAGACCCAGACAAAATTTTGATTTCTGTATTGACCTGAATGGGAATCGAACCCGGGACCTCGGAGCGGCGACGCCTTAAAACCAGCGTGCTTAGCCACTACACCACAAGGGTCGTCAAAAAACATATAACGTAATAATTAATTTATTAGTTTTTTTTTTGTGTAGTCAATTATGTGAGCATTACTATCTTTGTTACTGTATTAAGAATTAATGTTTTATTCGCGTTTAAATTAATAGAGGATCAATACAGGTATTTAGAAACTTTCGTCCAACGTTTAGCAAAATAGAGTTACTAAATCTTAACGAAAGAATTAAGATTCAATTTGAAGTTTCGCTCTAACTTTAGAAAGTAGTGAACCCAATATTGAATATTATCTTTATTGATTGGCTTTAAAAAGGGAGGAGGTTATTAATTGGTCTGTATGTTGTTTTTTGTGTATACTGAGTGTCCCAAAAAGAGCGTCCAAACTGAAAATGGGGATAGCTTAGCTATAGACCTTTTGAATAAAAATAACATGACTCTAACAAAAGTCTCATAGTTTGGGAGATAATGCCATTTTTTGTATTTTTCTTATATGAAGAAAACAAGAAAGTGGCATTATCTCCCAAACCATGAGACTGTCGTAATATTCAAATATATTTATATTTAAAAGGTATTTTGCTAAGCTGTGTCTAGTGTCAGTCTGGTGTGCCTTTTTTAAGACAAAAAGTGGCATAATATAAATAATTAAGAATATAATCTGAAAGGTATGACTAAACTAACTCCAGTGTCAGTTTGGTACGCTCTTTTTGGGGCACTCTCTCAGTAATTTGTGATATGAGGGAGTAGTTTAGATTTTTAATTTTTTATAGGTAATTTATTGTAGCTTCTCCCTCCCCCCTCTCCCCAATTTCAACAAATAATATTAACTTTTATAAAAAAGTAAAATTTGTGTTTTGGTTTTGAAGTCGGTTTAGCTTTTTCATTTATTTAGATATTCTTGATTGCACAAACAAAATGGCGTACAAATGGCGGACTTAATGCTGCAAAGCTTTTTTGTAAAAGTTATTTTTATACTAATGGCTTAGTAGTTGCATACTTGCCATGATTTTCATATTTTTTTTAATACATAAGAGCATCGAAAATTGTATTGAATTTTCCCTCTGAATACATACATACATGCGACGAAGATAAACATACACACCTGCAAATAGAATCAATTAATACTGTACACGGGAATGGAGGTTCAGGGCTATTCCTCCGGGAAATCGCGTGGCGCTGTCACGGGGCTCCACGGTTTAGGAATTCAAACTGCGCCCCGGGACCGAGTTGAATTAAGATGTCTTTTAGCTTTGTGGTTGGCTAGCAGACCTCTTTTGCTTTACGTGTAATGAGTGAAAAGTCTTTTGTATGGTTAATTATTATATTGATAAATAATGGTACAATAAAAGAATTCCGCCCATACTGGAGCCCGATCGTGGCCTAGGCCTTGTAAATATATTTGTAATGTCGTCGTTGCGACCTTAAGACCTCCTATGTGTCACTTTTTATGAAAACGAGCTTTTATACGATTTCGAAACTAATTTTCAAGTCATGCAAGTCTCAAGTTTCAAGTTACGCAACGCTAATGTTGGTTAGATTTACTAAACGTAAGTAATACACAAAAATAATATGTGTAAAACATTTAAGACAAGACGAAAGTCTTCAACCAGTGTGTGTTACCAGTGATGACATACGGATCTGAAACATGGTCTCTAACTATGGGCCTCATAAAGAAGCACAAAATCACACAACGAGCGATGGAGAGGGCTATGCTGGGTGTTTCTCTCCGTGATCGAATCAGAAATGAGGAGATACGAAGAAGAACTAAGGTAACGGACATAGCTTTGAGAATCAGTAAGCTCAAGCGGCAATGGGCAGAGCACATAGCGCGAAGAACTGATGGCCGTTGGGGCAGGGAAGTTCTGGATTGGAGACCCTTCGAACAAAGACGCAGCGTAGGACGTCCACCAACAAGATGGACAGACGACCTTAAAAAGATCGCAGGATCAAACTGGATGCAGACCGCTAGTGATCGGTCGCTGTGGAAAGCCGTGGGGGAGGCCTATGTTCAGCAGTGGACGTCCTTTGGCTGAGAATTATGATGATGATGATGATGATGAAAACATTTAAAGGTGACGAGCCCTTCCCACACCTGACATTGATATACAATTCTGTACTGTAATAGATTTATCTATCATTTAAAAGTAATATTGTTTTCACTTCAATTGCTCAGAATCGTTCGATCATATGTCACATATTGTTGACATTAAGTGATTCGTCTCAACTCTCGGGCCGAAATATGGTATGAAACCCCATCGCGGCCCAGGAAGTGTAATGAGATTGAATTTGGAAGACGAGCTCGTATGAAACTGGCAGTGTGCGCAAGGTCACACCAAAGAGGTCATAATTCGAAAATCGAAATGGCCACGCCCCGCCTCGAAGAGAAAAAAAAGAAAAAAGTGTGCAAATACTTATGATTTGGCTGTATGACACAGTGTACCATATTTCATTGCCTTTTTTTTCGTAGAAAATTTTAAAATATGTAAATAATGTGTCATAGGTTATTATTTTATCTCATTAAATAAGTGATAAATCTATTGTCTTTGTGAATTTAAATAATTATGGTAAGGAAAAAAATAATTTAGTTGAAAATGTTACATACGTATTTTTTTTTGATTTGGTAACCACTGAGGGTGTGCGGGCATTTTAATACAGATCAAAATACTTACTAAATTAAATCGGGTCTATATTTATTTGATATTATGCAGCGCATTGCGTGCGTTTAAGTGATAATTAATATGAACGTAGTTGATAAATATATATTGCCTCGCAAAGAGAGGCAAAAACCAGGGTATTCAGTACGGGAATAAAGTTGTCCTCGTCTTGGGCCAGATTTTAAATTTTGTCTAATGATGGTGCCCGTGCCGTAAGACATTACTTTATTCCCATAATCTACTATTCTTTCAATTCTCATAGATCGTGTAGTTGAAATATATTATGTATGAAACAAATTGTTTTTTTTATTGTTTTAAAATTTGAACCACATGGACAGGAGAAAATTTTGAAATGTTAAAGATGCAACATTATTTCTTAAATTAGTCTATTACCTTATAAATTTTTGAGTGCCATGTTTGTATCGGCTTTCTCGAAAAGTGTATTTTTCACAAAGGGGTTCTTAAGGTCGCATACGACGAATGTAATTAGCCTTCAACGGGGCGTGAAATGAAAGATGTGCGTTCAGATGCCTACATTAAATTAAGAACTCAATTTGCGTGTAGGCCTCTCTAGCGTTCATGAGTGGCGTCTGGCGACGTTATAAAATTTCGCTGGCGAGCCGTAAGGTTATATGGCAATTTCGCATACTAGTGAAACAAATCTAAGTCATATACTAGGCGCCTTCAAATTAAAGTAAAATTAGATTTAACTTCAGTTGCTTTTATAAATTATTGAGTCGTGCATCCTTCTAATATTTTAAAGTTGAAAGTTTGTGAGGACGGATTTTGGATTTATATTTGTCACTCCTTCACGCAATAACTTATGGATATTTATTTGATGAAACTACAATAATATAGCTCAAATACATGCTGCCATTTTTTTTTATGCCAAATAATATTTTTTGACATTTGTCGATTATTCTTCGTAACGACACCACCTCGGATTGAAACCAACTCGGGACCCACTCTCGACCAGCGACTGGTTGACGACTATCCGTTCACCCTGTCAAACGGGCTGTGTCATTCATAAGAAGATATAAGTTGTAGCAAATCCCATCCAGTGCCGATCCCATCCGAGGCGTTGCTGTTCCCTTTACGTGACGTGATTCCGTATGGTTGACGCCTGGTTGGTGCTGTTCCCGTGCCGGGTGGGTAGATTTGTTTCAACCTTTATCATCAATAAACAAAAGCCAAAGCGGGTATTGTATCATTGATAACCTTCTTCGTTATTGACCGAACCGTATATTGGACACCAATCACATACATTGCTCTGATCCCAAAGTAAGGTACCACAACACCCAGACCCGAGACAATATAGAAAGTAGTATGTGACACTTATTGTAGTTATTCCAAATATATATATGTATAGAATTTGTGTGGCGTTCCACCTTTTACATTCGGTTTTTCAAAATAATGGATTCTTCGCAAGTAAACATATTTTTTAGTTAATTTTGTACATAGATTTTATGCGAGAAGTTGACTAGTAGGTAGTGATGAGCCGTTCCCGGAAATTTTGGGAATATTCCGAGTAAGTTTCCTAGTATACCTAAGCGGAATTGACAACCATGTATGTAAACATTTCGAATAAGCGCCTTCTAGGCTATCAAATCTAAATCATAGCAAACTGCTACTTTGCCTTTTTTCTCCATAAAAGCAATTGCTAGCGTCTACACAAGAGCTAACTGTAAATTATATGGCACAATCCACTATTTTGGTGACGCCCCACTTTGCTAATAAGCGCTATCTTCTACCAAGCACAGGAATTGTCTGTTAAAGGAAGTTGTATCAAATTGTTACATCTATCTCGAATTTCTTGTATTTTCAAACCCTGCTAGATAGAAGCAAACTAAATATATTATTATGTTTTATATAACAATCCAATCCGAAAGAAGACTACTGAAACCTTTGGTGCTTATTCGAACTCGTTTAATTTTCATTGCCTGTAACCCACATACACAAACGCCACCTTATATGAAAAGTTATAAAAATTACCTATCATTTCCATACCTTAATTACCTAAATATACAGAAAAATAAGAAACAAAAATCGTTGATGTATTCGAAATTGTTACGTAGCTTTCTTGCATTTTCTGAGTTATTGGGCTTTACCGAAGCATTATCATATCCGGAATTGGTTGCTTAGATAAATCCCGAAATATTTAAAAAACAAAAACTGATTTAATTCCATCAACTCTTCAACGTAATGTCCCTGAAGAATAAATAATAGCAATACTTACTTTGTAACTTGGTTGTGTGAATATCTCAGTGTTGTAAGTAGGGTATAGATGTGCTGTAGCCGGCAACATCCCCGTGCCATAGAAAGGAATATTTAAACAACACATCTAAAACGGAAAATTTGGCATTGTATATTTGAAAGTAAATAATATTTAAATTAATTTATTAATCATAAAATTCACATTTCTATCAATGAATGTTTTAATTTTAATGTTCCCTTAAATTGCTTATGTTTCCGGCCACTTAAGCAATGTTGCTTCGATACTTTCGCGGGAATGTTGCACACACCACCCTTGTTTGTTTAGTTATCTATAGAGTATTCAATTACAGAACTAAGCAAATATTTGGGGCTGACTAGGATCGGGGATCATCGTATAATAAAGTAGCCCCCCCCCCTAGCCGATTTCGACTACGGAGGCCAGTCAAAACGGCTAACCGACTGCGCGGGACATATTATAGTGCACGAGTGTGTGCACAAACACAGGTGCACTCTCTATTCCTTTCACTCTTATAGCCTGATGGGACAGCAATCTAACACTACGGGAAAGAGATCAGGCGCAGGACGACAACGACTTTACGTGCTTTTCCGAGGCACGGGGGTGAAACACCACCAGCTTCCAATTTCCGTGCTACCCTAAGAAGTTCTGGACAGAAAAACTCAGGTATATATTTTTGGCCCGACCCGGGGATCGAACCCGGGACCTCTGGGGCAGCCGTCGCTTTAAAGTGCAACCCACTAACCGCTACGCCACCGAGGCAGTTGGGTGTAATAAAAGACATGCATGAAATCCAAATTATGATCTACCATGAAATCATAAAAACTAAAAAAAAATTGAGATTTAACAAAAATATAAAAACATTTTAACTTTCTGTCCAGGTTTTCTTTTTTCCAAATCATCTAAATCTATATCCTAGAAAATCGTCAGACGCCGATTTCGTTACTGCATCCTGCATCGCGATAGCAAAGTTTTAGCCGCTGCGTGGTCTATATGCGACGCGGGAGCGGCCGACCTTCGGTCGGTTGCCCTGGCGAGAAATGACTTCGCCGGACTGAATGCTGGATCCGATCCCGCCAGCATTCAGCGCTCATGAGCCCGCATGAGCAATAGCAATGCCATGAGTTCTCTCGCAGCGCTCATGGGTCATGGGCTACATGACATGACGTTGTTTTTCAATTTTGAGTGCAAAATTATACTAATATTTGAGCACAAAATATGGACTAGGACACATTATGTGTCTGCTAAAAACCTTTTATTGTTGATTATAATAGTTTCTAAATTAAATAATCATTTGACCGTAATAATCAGGTGGCTTTTGTTATATTTATTAATTGTGATATTTGTTGGTAATTGTTTTTTATTGTTTATCTTATTACTTCATTTCATGAAGGTATAACTTAAATACAACATATAACTTTTTGGATATTCAATGAAATAATGTGTTTAGCATTAGTTCAACCTTTGGTTAGCTATCATCTATTTTAATAGTGCTAAAACTACGAGTACGTTATCAATGAACTAATCAATGTCATTGGAGCTTAATTTACCACGTATTGTTCCACGTCACCGAGAGATGGCGCTGTGCAAACTTACATCGCGTTTGCTAAGTTTTGGGCTTATGCGCCTCGAGAACTGATGTCCATCAGCCGTCGTAGGGGCATAATGATCAATGCTCAGTAAGGAAGAAATTTCACTTTAGCTTCCTCCTTTCCCTACTCAGTCGTGGTCAGGTGACAACCTTTTAAACGCCGGTTCATATAAAATCGCTAAGCAAAACTTGAGTTCTGGAAGTAACAATACAACATTTTTGACTGATATTTCTCTACTTGAAACATTTCATGATAGGCAATCTATCTAATTAGTGTAAATAGATAGATAGATAATAATAAATGAAGTAACCAGAGTGAAAATACAGCGAGCAAAAAACCAAGTGTTACAGTGTACCGGCTTTGACATCAAACGTGGCAACTTCGCAGCTTGGCCGCTTTTAGCCGTTATACCTAGTAACAAGTTTATTAAGCCTCGTCGCTCCGCTGTAAGCGCGACATGCTTCGAAACGTAACTCGATTCAGCTGAGGTCGGGGCCAGGCCAGGGTTGCTGTGGGTGACAAATTAACTTGTTTGTGAGCACGCTGCTTAACGCGGTGACGACCTAACCAACTCGATTAATGGTTAAAAGAGCGTGTATAACTCGGTTGCCACCGCTAAGGGCCATTCGAGCGAGCGCAGACTGGACTCGAGAAGGAGCGGTAGGTTTATGGTTTGGTACGAGCTACTTTATGTAATGAATAAATGATGACCTTAAAAACTGCCGCAGTTTTCTCCCTCCCCTCTCGTCCCAGCGTGACGTTTAATACCCTAAAGCCTTCTTCGATAAAATAGCTTTCCAACACAATTTCCAAAACAAAAGTTTTTTTTTTCAAATCGGTCCAGTAGTTCCTGAGATTAGCGCGTTCAAACGAACAAACTCTTCAGCTTAATTATATTAGTATAGAATTATTTGAAAACAAATGATGCTAAGGGCAAATTTCTTCAAAATGAAATGCTTGTGATAATGAATGTGTTTACTTTGATAAGAACACCTTCCGTGTGTTAACACCTTTGAAAACAGTGCATTAATATATTTTTTAACAAATTTATTAGCATAAAAAAGGTAGTAGTGAGTATGTAAAGCATATAAGATAGACGTCGCAGTTGGATAGCTTCTTCATCGGGGAATCTGCGACGCGGACGCGAGGGGAATCTCAAAACGAAGAAGTCGCTGGAAACAGCTAGTGTAATATATGTATAAATGATGAGCTTACACACTACCTGTTTGAAATTTTTATATTATTATTAAATTAATCTTCAAATAACACAATTTAAATATTAAGAGTTTGCGATAATTGGTTGTCAATTTCTAGATTAAGTTGAAATTTATAAAAATATTTTGCTTTAAATTTCCGCTAAACGACGCCGGCGGAGGTAACTAACAACACGAACCGTCACCGCGTTGAGTATTAGTTCAGGCAAATGCAGGATGCACCACCCACGGACGATCGTCCGTGCTCCGCCGAGGCGTCAACATCTCCTGAGGACGCCACGTGTAGTGGCGACACGCATCGAGGTTTTTTGCACGTTGATGTTAGTTGTAATAATTGCATCAGCTGTGCCGCATGCGTGCTGAGGAAGGGCGGGTGGTGCATCCTGCATTTGCCTGAACTAATACTTATCGCGGTGACGGTTCGTGTTGTTAGTTGCCTGCGCCGGCGTCGCTTAGCGGATATTTTAAGCAAAATAATTTTATAGATTTCTACTTAATAATCGATTTCCGCAAAGTAACGCCTGATTCCATTGATTTCTAGATTCATACTATCAAAATATTTCAGTTATTGAATAAAAAAACTCGTCGAAACTTTACAGGTTGAAGTTGCTTGGAGACAACACACTCCTCTTCCTCCTACTGTGTTCCTCCCACCATAAATTAATCAAGAACGCCAGGGAGACTATGTGCATGCATCGGATACTATCACGCTAACGACAGTCCTGTAGAGCAAATCCAATTCCAGTTTTAAAAAAGTATTTAAAAAAAAGTATTGTACACCAATCACATACATTGCTCTGACCCCAAAGAAAATAGCTAATGCACTTCTGTTACGGAAATCAGACACAACAGCGGTACCACAACACCCAGAAATTGTGATTTCTATATTGACCCGACCGGGAATCGAACCCGGGATCTCGGAGCGGCGACGCTTTGAAACCAGCGCAGCGTACTTAGCCACTACACCACGGAGGTCGTCAAAAGATTTGTATAGTATTCCAGATTTTCATTGTGTATTTTTGTCATTTAGTGTTTCTTCCTTAGCAAAACGCTGAAAGCATTTGCACTCAGAAATGCCCGCCCTTAGCGCGTTTGTGGTAAGCGCGACCTTACTCCATTACGCTCAGTCACGCGTCCGCTAGTCTTGTATTTACATACATTCATTCTGCGGCGGCTTGCACAAGATCTGGGGTATTATTTTTGAATCACTCGTCTTTTTTTTTAATGTGTGATTCATATATGTGGATATCTGAATCTGCAGTGCTTGCGGATTCTGCAGAGTGCAGAGACAGTTATGTGTTTCTCTTATTTGGTTGTTGAAGAATTATTTATTTGTTGAAAGATTTCAGTTCGGTTATTATAAATGTTCCATAATCTAGTTACTAGACCCTATAAATCTAGTTACTAGATTGTTGAAGGTGTTTAAAGTGCTTTCTTTTGAAATTACATCAAGGAGTTTAAAGGGATCGAGTTTGTAGTTGTTGCAGTTGATCAGGTGGTCGTTTCGTTTTGCGGCAAATCTGGGACATTGTTGAATTAGGTGTTCGAGACTTTGTATGGTTATATCCTCACAGGGACAATTGTTCACGGTGGATATTTGAAATCGGTGAAGGTATATATTCTCTATGATAGCCATGACCTGTAAGAAATTGGATATAGCGAGTGGTTTTCGTTCAAAAATAAATTCTAAATTATCGAAAATCACCCAAATTAAAAACGTGAGTAGGTACTTGGCGAATTAAGCTTTCTTTATTCAAATCCGTCTCGTGTGGATATCAATAATCTTTCGAGAATTGGACTTTATTAAATCAATATACCCCGTTATCTTGACGTGAGTGATTCAGAAATAGGCACCCAGGAAGAAGTAGAAGTTAAAAGAAAGAGGTAGAAAAGAGGGAATAGAATTTATATTAAAACAAAAAAAATACAGTACCGAAATATGAGATGAGTTGATGTCTGTATGAATGTAAGTAAAGTGCAGTGGGCGTGAGTTAGTGTCTTCAGATCTTCTATAAGTATTGTCCTGGAGGCAGCAAAGGGCGGCGTCGGAGTGCAGGGCCGACACAGCGGAGGTAGCAGCGACGCCGATGTGCAGCGGTGACAGGCGCCGTGAAGAGCAGTGACGCCGATGTGCAGCGGTGACAGGCGCCGTGAAGAGCAGTGACGCCGATGTGCAGCGGTGACAGGCGCCGTGAAGAGCAGTGACGCCGATGTGCAGCGGTGACAGGCGCCGTGAAGAACAGTGACGCCGATGTGCAGCGGTGACAGGCGCCGTGAAGAGCAGCGACGCCGATGTGCAGCGGTGACAGGCGCCGTGAAGGAGTAACTCACAGCAGTGATGAGGGTAACGGGAACTATGTAGAAAATGTTATGATCAGTTGGAGTGCCAGAAGTACTTGGTCTCGGGTCCTCTTCCGAGAAGGAGACAGGTCCCTCCCCTAGAGCGAGGAGGTGTTACTGCAGTCAATGGACTCTGATACTCCTCCGGATATGTGTCCGGTCCCTCCCCTAGCGTGAGGAGGTGTTACAGCAGTCACCGGCGGTTCTTCAAGACTTCTTGAGGGAAAATGAAGAGTGTTAAACTTGTAGTATGTCTAATGAATAATAGAACTGTTCGAGCTTAGAACTCGGAATCGAATGAATTGAATGAAAAAAGTAAAGGCTTATATAGGAGCCTGGGCCGTTCAAATTTAGATCGAGGTAGGTTCAAAAATAGAACATGAATACTGGTGGTTTATAGAGGATTAAACCCGAAAAAGTAATAGACTTTGATAGAAGTTGTCAGACTTTGAAAGATATTGTCATAACAACCATGTCAATAAAGATAAAAATATGTAAAAAATCAAGCAATTTAAACAAATAATCAGGAAAACGAATCATCACCCAATGCAAATTAAAGGAAAATTGCAAACAAAGGTAAAACACAGCTATTTTTACAGTATTATGTACAGAAAAGTAGAATAACAGAGCTTCGAAAGTTTGACATTTTTAGATTCACAATAAATATTGTTCAAAAAGGATTAGAAAACATCAATAATCCAAAAATACAGAGTAATAGTATAAGAAGAGTAGAAAGGCAGGTAATGCCTATAGTTTAATGTTTACAGTACGACTTTTTAGGGAGAAAATACGAACTGCGTTATGGTAGATAGAATCTATGATTAACTCTAAGTTCGTGTTTACAGCAAATGAACCAGCAATCTTTGGATGGAAAAAGGAAATGAAAGCATGGAAAAACAAAGATAATGTGATGAAAATGTTAATGTGAGTCCGATGAATACTAAATATATTAAGGTACTCAATTTATTACACGTTATACATGTACAAAGGTACAAATATTACTAGTGATTTTCGTTCAAAAAGCAATCAAAATACAACTAAATTACCGTAAACAGAAGAAGTAACAACACATTGATATTTTTTTTTAATCACCACCGTGTGGATTTCAACTGCTTTCCCTCGAAAATTTAATAATTATCAAAGTAACTCACATGCCATCTGGACGCGAGTAATTAAGAGCGCTTTCACACTCAGGCGTTTTTAGCAGCGCGAACGGTCGCGCAGCAGTCGCGCTGCTGTCAATTTCATACATAAAAGGACAACAGTAAGCCCTTCACATTAGAGAGACGCGTTGCTTTCGCACTAATGTGAAAGCGCACTAAAAAATAGGGACCTATTAGTCCTATTTTTGAATTACTTGCGTCAAGATGGCGTGTGATATTAAATGATTGATGTCCGATTTCCAATGAAAATTACTATGATTATACACAGGAGTAATTTAAAAAATATAACTGCATTTGTGAGCAGTTACGTTTATATTTCGCATGATCTCAATTGATATTTAATTCCTATTCGAACAAAAATCACACGCCATATTCAAGCGAGTGATTTAAAAATGAGGCCCAGTTCTTTTTACCGCTTGCGCGAACATTTATTCGCGGAAACATTTTGCAGCACTACTTAAAACACGCCAGTACCTCGCCTCGAGATATATACATCTGTGATGTTTGTAAAGCATTTTTTAGCAACAAGCCATGGCTTGCGTATTTTAAAGCAACGATCATCGCGAAAAATGCACTTTATTAGCAATTTATCAAGATCAGTTATACAATGCGAAGCGTTTAAGCGCTTGTTTACAGAATAAATCGCAATCGTCCGCGAAGATCTGGCGATTATTCTAAACCGGTGTATTTCACGGAGTGCAGATGTGTTTATTGCAGTTCTAATCTGGCTGCGAGGTGGAATTCGCATACGGGAGTGGGAGGGATGCGCCTGCGCACTCGCGCCGACGCTGATACTAATGAAAGAAACGAAGTCCCTACTGTCCAGGGAATACAGGTGAAACTGGTAGCTTTAAAATATTCCATTGAACAGGTACCCACTTTTAGTAGGTAACCAAATACTATTTCTTCACGAAAAACAGACAACAAAGAAATGCGGCCGAGTGCGAATCGGACCCGCGCACTGAGGGTTCCGTGCCAATTTTAACTGAACTGAAAACTTCTGAGGTTACCACCCGTACTTTATAACAAAGTATTGTACGTTATTTCAGGTAATAGTACTCTGTTTTTTATGAAAATAATATATTACGCGAAAATACTTTATTTCGAATGATTTGATTTTGGGATTAGGATTTTAAATGGTTTAGCCGTAAGTATTGTTCGTTTAACAAAACTTATCAATTAATGCAGTAAAGAAAAATAAGTTGTACTTGTAATACCTCTTACCTGTCTCTATGTATTTTGATAGCTCTTACCTTCAACAACTAAAGTACTTAAGCTGCAAAAAATAAATGTGGCAACCCTTCTTATGGCGGGCTACATTATTATTACTAGGCACGCTGAGTATCGATCGTAGCCTGTAACTCTATAGCCATTGATGACGTGACCAACCATGAATAACACTGATTATTTATAGTTTTGTCCAGTTTTGGTACATTTTTAGGGTTTCGTAGCCAAATGGCAAAAACGGAACCCTTATAGTTTCGTCAAGTCTGTCTGTCCGTATGTCACAGACACTTTATTCTGTAACTATAAGCAACGCACTGTTGAAATTTGGTAGGAAGATGTATCCTGTTAACTGCTTTACGATTCTTTTACAAAAAAATGAAAATAATGATATTTAAGAGGGGCTGCCATACACAAAACTAAAACCGAAAATTTTACTTTTAGTCAAACCATGCTTTCGGGGTGCCTACGGATAGGTCTTTTAAAATGACATAGAGGTTCCTGAACCATTTTCTTTTAAAGTCTAACGTTTGATAGATAGACGATTCCAAAGTGGTAAAATGGTCCCCCCAACCCCTCTAACTTCTAAACTAAGCAAGTGTAAATTTTGAAAAAATATATAATGTAGATCTTAACAAATGCTTTCAACAAAAATTGTTTTGGATAGGATCGAACTAGTAGTTTTTGAGATATAGCACATTTTCAACAACCGCAAACATACCTTTGTTCTTCATACAAACACTGTCAACAAAGTACTGTGGTATTTTAGCTAAGTGGATTCCCTAATTCAGTTAAAATTGGCACGGAACCCTCAGTGCGCGAGTGCGACTCGCACGTGGCCGGTTTTAGTACTGCAAAAGATAAATACAGACTAATAGGTAGTCAGTATTTTCAAATACTCTTATTTCCTTTCTTTCCTTTTTTTAATTTATTTATTCAATAAAATAAAAGTATAACGCCAAATAAAATCTGCCAAACTGCGCACGCAGTTTGTCGGCAGGTGTTCTCGTTCCTTTAATATACAAGTTCCTTAAATATATATAAACTATGTATAAAAATATTTTAAACTAAATTAACCTATGGGACTGCTTCTTCTTTAATACTTAAGCTGATACAAATTTAAGATATAATTAGATTTAAAATGTCAATGAAATACCTGGCAGATAACTTTAACAAGAACCTATTATTAAAACACTACATACATACCGAAACACACCATACATTACACATATTTAATTATATAATTTATTTCATTTGACTACGGACACAGTGACAAGTAATGTTTCCTATCCTCCTCAGTTATTTTGTGATTCCTAATTCAGTTTGAAAAATCGTACGACCTCGCATGATCGCTGCAATATTTATGTTGGTAACGACGAGCGAATGCTAACAGAGTGGCCAATGTACGAGTACCCTGGTGGGTTGTGTGTCGAACTAATCGAAGGGCGCGGCATGGCTGGTCGCCGTCGATACTGTAGATTGTGACCCCTTACACACTGCGACTTTTAGTAGATGCAGTCGCACGTTTTGTAAACGCGCTTTAGTTTCGCGACTCACGCAATGAACAGATTTAATTTGGTGATACTAACGCGCGTTAGTATCGATGCAGTCGCCAAAATACAGTACATAATTTGACAATTTCCAGCTTTTGGATCGCGACTTCATCGATGCTAACGTGCGTTAGCATCGCCACAGAATCGATGCTAAAAGTAGTGCAGTGTGTAAATATTGACAGTTTGCGACTGCATCGATGCTGCATTGCGACTGCATCGATGCGAACGCGCGATAGCATCGCGAGTGCATCGATGCTAAAAGTCGCAGTGTGTAAGGGGTTGTAAGGGTGTTTCGACTATCGCCAGCGAACAGCCCGCGAGCAGAATGCATGCTAATCGAATCTGATAGTTGTTTCGTCATAACCGAGTTCGAAGCGCCACATGCACTGTAGCTAGTAGCGAGCTGCGGCGATAACGAAAACGATATCATAGACAAGCGGTATTTAGGGCCAGCCATTCTAAATTGCTTTGTTTCTTTTTCTATGCAGTTGCAAGCGAGCAGTTGGAAAATCGCTTGAAAAAGTAATTTAAGATAGAATTGAAAAAAATATCAACGAAAACAATGATGATTATGTTCACATTTAAATGACTCATCATAACATAAAAGCAGTTATTTTCAAAATAAAACCCGGAAAATAAGATTAAATTATCCGAATGGAGATAACTTTGGGAATTAATTCTATCGAATCGAATTACCATCTGGTAAAAGTTCTTTGAAATATCGTACATTAAATTTCACCGTATACTACTTTAAAAAAAATATAATCGTGCTTAACAGGAATACCCGACCTCTAAGCTTTTAACAAATTATTTATATTTATTTAGAATGTGTAATTATCTTAAAAAATTCAAAGTTAAATCAAAGATGTTAATACTAAGCCCATAACAGTACCTTATATATATCATAAAGGTTATATATAGGTATTTTGAGGGATTTTTGCGGTACATATCTCACTTGGTGCAACGGAGTCCTCTAGAAAAACAGACTTAAAATATTTAGCAAGCTTTCTATTCATTATTTGAGTTTTTGGATAATTAATTGAGAAATTTGTTAAAGTGACATTTATTGTAAAAGCTGAACTGTATGTTTTTATTCTTATCTTTTATTTACGCATGTTATATCTATGGTGAAATGTGCTCGATCTTAATTTTATTGTTCCTTATTTTAACGTGAATTTATGAATCTTAATATGTAAATTTCTAATGTTCAGAACAGTATTTATCGGTTCAACGAATTAAGCTTATTCCATCCGTAGCCCGACTAATTCAGGCGTATCCTCGGTTTATTGCGGGGCTGAAACAGACATTTTAATTACTCGATCCCGCTATGCTCGATATTCAATAATCCTAATAACTCTCGGCGGAATCCATGAAACATTGTAACAGAACATAGGTAGGAATAAACGCGCAAATCCTACGCCGATTGGCGGCCCCATTTATGTGTTAATTAAATTCCTGTTGATGGGTCAGCTATACAGGTACAAATCATGAATTAAGCACACTAATTTGATATTTGGAATTCCGCAGTATTCTGAATGATCAAATTGAATAGACTGAATCGCGAATAGACACAATAATGTTAATTTAAGCTTATCAACAATGTTTTGCGTCTGCTTATTTCGTCAAACAATAATTTAATCGAATACTTAGGTACTTCCCATAAATACATTAGTTCCGAAAGTGTGGGCTGTGAAAATGAGAATTGAATACATTAAATTCAATTACTTTATCATATTTCTTAGTTTATACGGCAAATAATATAAGGAGGTACCTCCTTAATACTCTTCTGGACACATCTATTGGCCCACCTTGTATTTTCAGTTTCGTTTGGTCCTAGCTAAAATTGTATATTAAGACGAGCAAAAAGTTTTTATGCAGTTTTGAACCTGGCACATTCACAATTTCATTCAATAGTCTTTTTTTGAATTTCCAACACAGAATTTAAAGAACCAAAAGACAATTTGGAGCCTGTTTGTTATATCAAACAATCGAATACTAAGAAAACTTGGTTTTATTGGTTAACTTGGATTTAATTCTTGAAAAAGTGGTTGATATCTTTGGTTTTGCAACAAACATTACTTATCTTAACATTAAGGTGAGGTTCTATCAATAATCTATGGATACTTCACCAGTGTCGGAAGTCTCGACATAGTTCCGTGTAAAACCACCAGGTGGCGCTCGAAAAAATCTGAGACGAAATTGGTGTTTTTGTGCATTTATTGATTGAGAACATTTGTTCAATGAAGCTAGAAAAACTAAAAATATTTTTAAAGATTTATTAAAGATATTGCTACGTAAGTTAAAATGATATTTGATGAATAAGAAAATCATAAAATTAAAATTGTCGACGCGAAATGACAAAAATTATGCTTCAGACTTCGCCCGCTGAAGTCGCCGCCCAAGCTGTGGCACTTATTCAGGCCGGACACAGTCAAAGAAACGTGTGTGCTTAACTTAATTTAAGTCGATCTGCGGTCCGAAATGTTTATCGGAGGTACCTAGAGACTGGCGGATTTGTTCGTCGCCAAGGAAGGCTACGATACGATCTCGGGTCACAACTGAAAGGCAGAATCGATTCATCGTGACGGCCATTTGAGTAATCGTCACCTTATCTCCATTGAGATACAAAACCAACTTCGCAACTTCCACGGAGTATCTGTGAGCGCTCGAACTGTTCGGAGAAGGTTAAAAGAACGTGATATGGTACCACACAAGCCAGCTAATGGGTCCAAACTAACGCGAGCCCACCGAACAGCGCGCCTTCATTTCGCACGCAGTCATTTAAATTGGACACAGCAAGATTGGAGCCGTGTACTCTTTTCTGATGAGTCTAAAATTGGCTTAAACATGGCAATGATGGAAGGAAGAAGGTCTACCGACGTAAGGGAGAGCGTTTCGCACAATGCTGCTTTGAAGAGAGGGTTGCTTATGGCGGTGGCTCGTGGACTGTCTGGGGCGGTATATCCGCGAGCGGCAAAACTCAACTTAAAGTTGTTACAGGACCACGGCTGCCAACATTAAATGCTGAAAGGTACATTCGTGAGTGCTTAGAACCTCACGTTATACCATACACGGACTATGTGGGCCCAAATTTCCTTTTTATGCAGTCTTCAGGGAATATCTTCGGGATGTGAACATCACAGTTATGAACTGGCCAGCTAGAAGCCCAGACATGAACCCCATTGAGCACATGTGGGGCGAGCTAAAAAGACGTGTTAGGGCTCGTCAGCCAGTTGCCCAGACGATGCAGGAGTTGAAAACTGCCACAGAAGAGGAATGGGAGATGATCCCTCAAAATTTCATAGAGCGGTTGATAAACTCTATGCCTCATCGTATGAGAGCCGTGGTAGATGCCCATGGAGGCAACACGCGTTATTAAATTAAACCTTGATATGATAAAACATGTTTTTTATTCAAAAATCAATTGCCTTTAGACTTGTTAGGCGTAGCTCCATGTCGTATGGTATTCTGAATTCAAATTTAAAACAATACGATCCAAAAAGATGGTAAAATGTATCAGGTTTAAAACTGCATCAACAGTTTTTGTTCAATCTAGCAATCATATTTCGGTAGGGGCCATCGGAACCTAAACTCTAAGGTGGGCCAATAGATGTGTCCAGTAGTGTATCTGCTATTTGCACGTACTTCTTTATGATTTACTTTATAATGCTTTATTTTTGTTGATAGTAAATATTTTTACTGATTAACCGATCAATTCTGAAAAAAACAACGACACGTCACGATCTTGCAGTGTTTGTGATGCTTGTTTTTAACTTACACTCTGACTCCGTGACTCATGCTCAGGTGACATTGGGTCGCTTCATTGATAATAAATAACCTACTGATCAATTAATACACTTCCTACTTGATGATGATTCAGACCGTAATTAAAATAAATGATGATATCAAATCTAATAAGCAAAAGCCAGTGACGTTTATGTTTGACGAGACATTGTTTTAAGAATGCTTGTCATTGATATGTGTACTACGAGGGTCAAACTGAAAGTTCTTAGAAAATCAAAAACTGATTACATTAGCCAGTTATTAGTTTTATTATATCTTTTCAAAATATTGTCCATTGACGTCAATACACCGCTGCATGCGATGGAACCACTGGGAAAAGCACTTTGCCCATTCGTCCTTAGGGGTCTCTTCAATGGCATCGCGATACGCAGCCACCACTTCTTCAGCATTCATAAACCGCTTTCCTTTAAGTTTTTCTTTATTTTTTGGAAATAAATAAAAATCACAAGGCGCGAGGTCGGGGCTATACGGCGGGTGACCCAGTAATTCAACGTTTGATGTCGCCAAATAGTCGATCGTTCGCTTGGCGGTGTGCGACGAGGCGTTGTCGTGGTGAAGGAGGATCCTACTGCGAGGTCGTTTCTCTCGAACTTTTTCCAAGACAAGTGGCAAACAATTGGTAGTGTACCATTCTGCAGAAACTGTTTTTTGATCCTCTAACACAATTGTTGCGAAATGACCTATCCTTCCAAAGAACGAGGCCACCATTTTTTTTCCCGCACTTCGATCTCTCTTCACTTTAGTTGGCAACTCCTCGAAAGGAAACACCCACTGAGCAGATTGTCTTTTGGTTTCAGGATCATAACAGTAAATCCAGCTTTCGTCACTTGTTAGTATGTCGAACACAGCATTTGAGTCACCTCCGTTAAATCTTTCAATCATTTTACGGCACCAATCCACACGATGGAGTTTTTGAGCCTTAGTCAAATTATGAGGTATCCACCGGGCGCAAAGCTTCCTGACCGCTAAATGTTCGTGGAGGATTTTGTGCACTTGACTCATACCGATGCCTAAGCTTGTCCGAATCTGCTGATAGGTCACTCTTTTGTCAGTCTCTATCATACGCCGCACAGCACAGATGTTATTTTCAGTCGTCGCCGTAGAAGGCCGTCCCTCACGTACATCATCAGTGAGATTAGTGCGACCACGTTTAAACTCATTAAACCAGTTGTAAACAGTCGCACGAGATGGGGCTTCATTGTGAAAGGCCAATCGTAGTCTATCATAACTTTCTTGTTGACTTAAATGACATCGAAAGTCATAAAAAATCATTGCACGAAAATTTTCTCGTGTTAAATTCATGTTGACGTGACACAGACAATTTTCAATTTGCCGCCAAATCGTAAAACAAATGACAAATGAATGAAATATATACTCAGTAATATTGGCAAAGAGTTCTATTTTCAAATTTTAGAATATTTTTTTTATTACATTGTTTATAACTGGCCAGTTCTAAGAACTTTCAGTTTGACCCTCGTACTCATCCTTAATCCCAACTGTAAACATTTCAATCATCACTGTTCATCATCCTACTAAAATTGCATCTGATTCTTGTCAGTAAGCCAGATTACTGATTCAAAAAATAAATGCAACTGATGAATCTGAATAGCGAAGTATGTCATCCACGTAAATACAATATGAAAAGAAGGTGACCTGTATTGCGCAAAAGTTTAGTCAGCGAATGTTAGTCAGGATGCGTGGGCGCCGCCCGGAATACCATCGCCCGCCCACCTGACCGCCCGCCTTACCTGTGTAAACACGTCTTCATATTACACACTTATTTTGTGATTTCAGCTTTGTGGGGCAATTATGAACACACTTCTGATTAGATATAGATTAAGTGAATGGTGACAATTTAGTTTTGATTTCTCTTTTGACTCGACCGAACCTGGGACCTCGGAAAAGGCGATGCCTTGGAGCTTTCACACACGTAGCACAACCGCACCACATTGCAGCGTCAACATGTGGTAGAGTGATTAGTGTCCGCAGCAGCTATTTAGGGTTCCGTAGCCGAATCACATAAAACGGAACCCTTATAGTTTCGTCAAGCCTGTTTGTCTGTTTGTCCGTCCCCCCTCTAACTTCTAAACTAAGCAAGTGCTAATTTTGAAAAAAGCATATAATGTAGATCTTAAAAAATACTTTCAACAAAAATTGGTTTGGACAGGATCGACTTTTCAACAACCGAACACATAACTATCCCACATACATAGATAGAACATATAACCTATTAATTTTCAATCTATACTAATAAAACTAAGCTGAAGAGATTGTACGTTTGTTTGAATTATTTAGAGGTTCTATGAATTTCAGGTAATAAGCGTAGTTTAAAATACTGAAAGTACTTTTATTTGAAGCACCGTAGCTCAGTTAAAACCACTTGAGATAGGTTAGGCACTCGAATCTCTTCACCAATGTTGCCAACCACGTTTTCACAATATTGTGCAATACAAACGAATCAACAACGTACGAGTGGATCTATTCGGGGAATATGTATTTTTGTCGCACTATTAGAAGATTAATCCTTGACAATATTTGTCAACGATTGCGGTACAAATATTCTACTTTTGACGGACTTGGAATAGAGGCTTGAAAAAAAAACGATTGGGGTCGGGTTGGTAAAGTTTTAAGTTTAACTCGACCCCCTTAAATTTCAAAAAAGATAGGCCTAGTTGAATGATTACTTAGATTTGGTGTCATATTTTGAGGTAATTCGACCATCAATAAAATAGCTTTCAAGAGTCGAAAGCGATGCATACGAGGCATGTTTGGCCTGCAAACTGCAGACAGTTGCAAGCCACATTTTGTGAGCCACAGAATTTTGATTCTTCCGTCATTATACATTCTAGAATTACCTATTTTTTACAAATGTAATCCTTATCTCTTTACCCGTTTATCCGACACGTGCCTATGCACATCGAAAACATTGTTATTATTAAGAACAGCGTAGTAAGTATGACATCTAGAATCTTTAATAAAATCCCTAATGAATATAAAATACTATCTACTGAGCAATACTAATCTAAATTTAAAAGATTCCTAGTTGATAAGTTACTACAATATAAATGATATTCAAAGATATTTTTTTAAATTAGAATTTATTATTATGTTTTTTTTTTGACTAACTTAGTTACTATAATTATTATTTTCTCAAATTAAAGAATAAAATATTGACATAACATATTTACATGCCGAGTTTCGGTACAATATGATTATACTAACTACATCTTATTAATTAAATTAATATCTATTGCTACTGTGTTTTTGAAAACTAAGCGTAAGCAACTGTACACGTGTTTACGTAAATAAATACATCTTTCTTTCTTTTTTTCTATAGTACCAGGTTTAAACGAAGTCTAAAATCACCCGACCCATTAGAAAACTATATCGCCAGTATGGAATGCTGTCATCATGTCATTATTGTTAGATTGGTCCGTTAATAGTTTCTTTAATAGTAAACGACGTTTAAGAAAATATAACTAAAATTCGGAAAAAAACAGGTTACTTACTCAACAAAAGTAAAAAAACGTCTTTTTATTATAAGCTGGTAAAATTTGTAGAGTGAATTGCAAGGAACAGGATTTTTGACTTCGTAACTTTGTTTGAACTCGTTAGGAGGGTAACATTCCAAATATCCCAGCTCGTACTCCTTGAGCCGCGAGGCCGAATGGCAAAAAACGGAACCCTTATAGTTTCATCAAGTCTAGAATAAGTGTTTTTTTAGATTAGCACATTTTCAACAACCGCAAACATAACTTTGTTTTTCATACAAACACTATGAAAAACAAAGTTATATTTGCTGTCAACAAATTGTGGTATTTTAGCTTAGTGGAAGTAAGTGGATCCCTAATTCAGTTAAAGTTGGCACGGAACCCTCAGTGGGCGAGTCTGACTCGCACTTAGCCGGTTTTTTTTTATAGTATATCGTTTTGTCCTTAACTCAAAACTATTTGTTTATACATACACTAGTCCTTAAGTCGGTATATACTTGATCGAAAGAAATAACTCAACATAATTCTTGCTTTCAGCATATTCGAAACCAACACGTACGGCTTTAGAGCTTTGATATGTTAACCTCTTAACTCATCCAAACAAAGTAACGAAATAAAAAATCGTGTTCCTTTAAATTCGAAGAGCGCCAAGCAAGAGATTAATTGGTGACGAAAAACTGGTGGAAGCTTAGCTCCATAGCTTGGCTCGTCGCCGAAAGGTTACCAGCTTAAACGATATTCTTTCAGGCTTTACTTTGGAGAGTGTGCGAAGGAGCTCCATGAGCTCATCCCACCAACCCCCTTTTTCCATCGTTCGTCTAGGCGTATCCCGGGATACCTTACCTCGTCGATGTCCCGCTGTTAAGAAGTATGAGAACAGCAGAGAAGAGTCTCATCAACATATATGATGCGTACGGCAAAGGAGTGGAACACGCTGCCCGCGTTGGTGTTTCCTAAAGATTACAATCCAAATCTATTCAAAGCCAGAGTGAACAGGCTTCCAGGAGAGCTTCTTCCATCTGACTCCGTCTGTAGGCGTCCAACACTTGGCTTGGTCTGGAGTCAAAAGCAACCCCATACTTAATAAGAAAAAAGTTTTATCAGTACGCCATCTTTTATCATAATATACTAGTATTTATTTCAAAATTGTGTTTATTAATTTTGGTCAATTTAGGATAGATTATTTCGTACGATGTATGTTTTTGCTGAAACACATAATTGTTTAAACTCCTTGACGGGATAAATCTTTGATTTTCATACTGTTTTATTCTAATAACTTAGATTATATCTATATTTACTGTTACTCAAACAAATATCTGTGTTCCTATCGTATTTTAATCAAATTCTGCGCCTTTTCTCCGGCGTACAAATCAACTCAGCATAGCGTCGATTTTATGCGAGTTTTCACAATGTTTTTACGCCCGATCGTATTCATAACATCGGTCCGTAATCTGTATGTTCTTGCGAACATCCATATACAATAAATCAGAGCAGTAAAGCGTCATAAAAGCGTTTCTGGGCATGGCGACGCGTTTTACGGCTAAAATTAAAAACAGTACAGGAATGTGACCTCTTTCGACATTCTAATACGAGCATAAAGACAAGTCTGTATTTTGATCTTAAAAATTTTGGGTCACCGTGACAGTTTTAGTTAAGAAGAAGTTTGATTTATTAATACGAAATGTCTAATTAACAACAGCTCTCAAAGTAAGCTTTGTTTAATTGTCGCGTCAGAAGAAAACATTCGTAACCTAATTTAATTTGCTTATTTTCTGAGACAAGAGCATATGACTAGTCTATCTCCTTATTTATAGCTAGTGATACCCCGCGGCGTTATTCGCGTAAAGGATCAATATGAGAAGTAACTGCGGCTTAACCGTTATATCTTATAAACCATTTTGTGGCGTATTATCGATATGCATATTCTAGTTTCCGTAAGTAAAATGCAGACGGCAACCGTCTGCATTTTCTCAGATCTTATAATTTACTCAGTTAGTTACCCTTTGACGTAATACTACTGAGATATTTAGATAAATATGAAAGCAAATAGCCCGCCCCTACACGTCCCAATAAATAGCCCACCACAGCTTTGGGACAAGTGTGGGCTAGTGCTTTGAAGAATCTGCGCAACAAACTCAGTCACTATTGTCAATACCTCTTTTCAAAAGGTTTGCAATGTTTGTGGAGATCATGCAAGATTCCGCCGGTGAAGCCGCAGGAAACAGCTCAAAAATCATGAGGCTTGGCCACCCTTCATCCCAAACCCTTCAACGAGTGGAGGAAAACGGGGTAGCGCGATGGCATGACGAGCTCGGTGGATCAGAAGCTGCAACAAAACAAACGCAAAGCAGCACAACACATATGGCGCTCAATCTTCGTCTAATAACAAATCAGAAACCAATTTTAAAATAATTTGTTACTCCGAAACAGAAGACGAATGCATTATTTGTCTACGGAAAAAGCGGAAAAAGAACCCTTAATGTAGTTTGCCATATCCGTCCGTTTGTCAGCTCAGAGACCTTAAGCACTACAAAACTGTAATTTGGCATTGGTATAAATTTCAATATCCATGCCAAAGTAGTGAAAAAATATTACAGGATGTATTATTAGTTAGTACAATAAAAGTTCTAACATACATAGTAAATACGAAACCCTTTGTACGCGAAACCGACTCGCACTTGGCCAGTTTTTTGGAGGTGGTTTAATGTTTTTCATCATCATTTTTTCAGAAACATACTAGAGTAGTTAGCTTACAATATTCAATATCAGGTACTAGTATTTTTAAAACCTGTTAAGTAATAAAATACCATAACAACTACTGTTTTTGTTATTTTCTACCAATGAGCTTACGTCAATTCACTTTGATATTGTTACACATACTTATTCCCTTCGCTTTTTCTTATGTACCTACGTAGTTTTTATTTTATTTTATGTAACAAACGAGTTGTACCTCCCTTAAAAGTGTTGCCTACAGTCCACAATAAAGATTCCTTTGCCATAAATAATATAAATTCATGTTACACGATGATTTGCGATCCTAGTCTGCCCCACATGTTTTCTTAATTCTGTAAAAGTATACCTACTTCAGCACTAAACAGTGATTATGTGGTTTAGGCTTATGTACATTCCTTAAATTACACATTCTCTTCTTCATATTATTTTCAATACATCATAATTTATACACTTATTTAGACAAACATTTGTTTTGGAAATTTCGGAAGTGTCCACCATGTTGAATGATTCGTTCAATGTTCAATGTAATTCGGATTTATTACTAATATTGTTTCTATTAAAATAATAATCATAAAGGCTTAATTAATTAAGGACGATTAATAACTTAATATTTAATGAATTTACATTTTTAATTAGCGTATTGTTTATCCCTACAAATAAATATTGTAGTAAATGTTCAGATACGGAAACGGCTGTCGTCCCCACTGTATTTCTACAGTTGGTCAAGGTTATGATTTGTAGAAAAAACGAGCTGCATGCTAGAATGTGTCCTCTTTTCTATTTGTGCTATTTTGTTGGAATAAATCTATTCGAGAAGAACCTGAAGATGGATACTACGTGGTTATTATTCAAGCTCCCCACAGGCGGATACTTTCATCACCTATTCCTTTACGACCTTATTCGCAAAATCAGTAAACTAAATAATAACCTTGTCTTTTTGAGTGAGCAATGCATCAAAGCGGATGAGGTCACTTGCGGCTCCGCCATCCGCCATCTGGCTGAAAATACAGCGATGACGTTCTCTGTGGTCCAATAAAATTGAATTACTGTCGACAAAATAACAAACAGAAACCGAGAGTCTAGTTAAAGTAAAAACTTTATTTCTACTGTTTTCAAGTTGAAATCTAAAGCGTTTTAAAATATGTTTGTGATGATTTTACGTTACAAATCGTATATTTTTATACATTAAAATTAACAACATCTTTTGAGAATATGTTTGACAATTGTTATTTTGGGAGTATGAACCACCGAACAAACATCAATACGTAAGTCAAGAAGTATTGAGATACAGACTTATTATTCAACATATTCGGCTGTTTATGATATATGATAAAGAAAAACACTTTATAATGCTGGCTAAAAGTTTCGTTCTTATGAATTTGTTTTTAAATATATTTTGAACGTCAAACGTCGAAGTTCAAAAGGACGTTATTCATACGAAATTGCATGATTGCCTCTGATCTTCTTTTTAAGTTTCTAACATACTTTGTAAATTATGCTTTAGTGTGCTATTCTGCATGAACTGACCTAAAATTTTTCAGTACAGACATTATCTGCACCGTGAGAAAAACATGCCACAATTAATTTCCAAAATTGCAACAATTTACACAAGTTTTGGACATATGTCTTTTTTAAGAGATCCGTGATGACGATTGGCTTTGAACAGCGGAATAATTTTGATACACTGTCTTCTGTACTTATATTGATTTCTAAAAACAGATTTTCTTCTCATTTTCTTAATCTATATTCATTGTATAGGCATTAATACTTCCGAGCATATTTTCGTTATTTTCAGGGTCCTAAATATATACGACGACGAGAACATTTACCCACTTCTTTTACACATTTACACGAATGATGTAGGATGGATTAAACACCTCCCGAATGAAATTTGTGCCTTTATCTACGGACTTATAGCTGGGAACACATTTCTTGGGACTACTTCTGTTTTCAGAACGCTGCTTCTGTATCTACTTTTGAGGTACATTTTATAGCGCTTTAAATTGAGGAAACCATAAAAAAAAAGTTTGACTCGTATGTGAATTTGCAATAGTTTTAAACTCAATATTGCAGTGAAAATGCGTTTAAATTTGTAACAAAACGTGGAAACAATAGCTGCTACAGTTCCATAATTGCTTTTCACGAAAAGCGCGTGACAGGTCTTTGGAAAAAGATTGGAAAACGCTTTTTTGCGTTTTTTTAACGTAGTGTTTACATACCTATGTCTGTTCTTCATTTTGTTTTAAAAATATGTTTAATAATAGTTCCCTGGGCGATTAAGGCATAATTGTGTGCGGAAACACAGGTGCACTCTCTATTCCTTTCAGTCTCATAGTATGATAGAAAAGCAATCTGACACGACCGGAGCGAGATAGGCGCGGGAACAACGGCTTTACGTGCTTTCCGAGGCACGGGGTAAAACAACGCCAACTTCCAAACTCTGGGCTACCCTTAGAATTTCTGAACAGAAGAACCTAGATTCATATATTTGGCCCAACCCGAGAATCGAGCCAGGGACCACTGGCGCAGCCGTATAAAGTGCAACCCTCTAACTTCTGCAACATCGAGGAAGTTCAAATATTAAAATAATAAATACAGTTACGTATTAGATTTCGAGCATCGAAAAACTTGTCGAAGGACCTACTACGTATAGGTACTATTTTTAACTCACTAGCTGTAACGACCTTATTTACGTAAACGACGAAAAATTCTTTTCGATCCCGAAAATAGGTTGCGCGCAGCCAACTCCTGCGCAATTTTATCGGCATGCAACGCACTCATATGTGCGTTTAATCATACACTGTTATGCAACTGGTTTATTTACGTACGTAGTTAGAAGTAATTTTAATAGATGGCGCCATCTACCACTTACATCGCAGTTCGTCTTGAGTTATTTGTATTGACTAGGTCAGAGATATCTATAATAACCTTGTAGAACAATTACAAGTTTGGGCTCAATTAGATTTTCCACAATGATATTGCATTTAGAAGTAGATGACGCCTCGCAAACTAGAAGAGTACACAAATATGGCACTGTCTGATTAATGGATGTCAATAGATTGACTACCACATCAGACATCAGTTTCATAACAGAGTCATAATAAAGTGCTCACTCTGTTTTTCAATCTTTGTGTTGGGCACTCCTACTTGCCCCCGGAGATGATGAAGACCATTGTTGTCTCGATAGTGAAGAATAGGGTGGGGGATGTCTCGAGCATCAAGAATTATCGCCCTATATCCCTGGCCACAATAGTAGCGAAGGTGTTGGACAGTCTGCTTGAGAAGCAACTTAGTAAGCACCTCAAATTACACGATGCTCAATTCGGGTTTCGAGAAGGATTATCGACTGAAGTTGCCACACTTTGTCTCAAGCATACTGTCAAATACTATACTTCGCGAAAAACTCCAGTCTATGCTTGCTTCCTCGATCTGACCAAGGCTTTCGATCTGGTATCGTATGACAGATTGTGGAGCATACTGCAGGAAGAAACTGATCTTCAAAATATCATTAGTTTGTTTCAATACTGGTACAATAATCAGGATAATTGTGTACGTTGGGCGGGCTCTGTATCGAGTGTGTACAGGTTGGAATGCGGGGTAAGGCAGGGGGGATTGACCTCGCCGAGTCTTTTCAACCTGTATATGAACCGGTTGATCGTTGAGCTCAGCAATACCAATATCGGATGCTCCGTGGAGGGAAAGAGTTTTAACAACATCAGTTACGCTGATGATATGGTGTTGCTGTGTCCATCGATCAGCGCTCTCCGAAAGTTAGTCCATGTCTGTGAGCGATATGCGGAGGCCCAGGGCCTTCGGTATAATGCGACCAAGAGTGAGTTGCTAGTTTTCAAAGCGGGTAGAAAATGTTATCATGTTCCTAATGTAATGCTAAATGGCACTCCTCTAAATAGGGTTACTAAATTTAAGTACCTCGAGAATACAATCCCGAGCATGTTTTTCAATCCCGGGATTACGGGATTTTTGAACCGTAATCCCGGGATCCCGGGCGTATCCCGGGATTAGACTATGTGGTTTCTAATTGGGCTCAAATTAAAAAAAAACTTGAGTAATTAAAAAACTTTATAATGTCTTTGCACAACAGTCAACACAAATCACAATAATAATAAGAAAATAAAAAAGACAAAACAAAAAAATTATACTTTTGCAAGAAATTAAAAAGACAACATAAATATACTATTTAGTATTTCGAAAATATAATCGCAGAAATATCAAAGCATCCAATGTTTGACTTCCAAGCCTGCTTCGTAGTTTATTGCCAACATAAGCGGCAGCTGAAAACGCTCGCTCAGGTTCAACGCTGGTTGGAGGAATAGACAATAGATACTTGTATGCTGTTTCTAAGTGATATCCACGAACTCCTCCATTTTCGAACAGGCTCATTTCACGTCTAATACTATTTGCCAACCCCAATTCATTTTGTACTTGTACATCAGGATCTGGGGATTTCATACTCTTGTTAATTTCCAGCTGTAACTTTTCCTTTAATGTCAATTGGGGTTGGGAGGTTTCTGGCCTTAGCTCATCATCTATTTGTGATCCTGACCTTTCTTCTTCTTCTGTGTCATCTCGACTATTAAGTCTTTTAACAATACTCTTTATTTGCTTCCTCACTATAGCCTGTGTCGGAACTGGAAATAAGTCATGCCATTCCAAATCCGATAACAACTGATTTTCATCATTCATTCGTGGATTTTGTAAATAATTTAATACACCAGTTAAATTATCACTTCGTCGTTGCTTTATACGTTCCACTAAGGATGTTTTCATTTTTTTGGCAAGTGCTGAGTTTTTGCTAGACAGTTGTTTTATAAGAAATTTCAAAGCGGCATCAGCTGTGCATAAATTAGCATCTCGCCTACAGATTGCTTCTACTGTCAATTAAATTAGGGTCAGCACATCAACAATTTTATTTACCAATTCAAAATCAACATCTTCTAAACGAATTGGATGATTGAGATCTATAAGAGCTTTTTGAATGCATGCTTTTAAAAGATAAAATCGCTCCAGCATTGTTAAAAGACTATTCCATCTGGTTTTACAGTCCAAAAGAAGTGACAGCTCTTTTCCATGTTCAATTTTCACATATTTTTGAAGTACTGTTTCATTTTTAAATGGTGATCTTTTGAAATACACTACAACTTTGCGGATTTTCTTTATCAGCTCATTAATATTTTCATATTGTGTTAACTCTGGTACGTGTTCTGGCGCAAGATCATTTTGTGACATTACGATTAAACCTGATTCTGGACAGTCTAAGTCTTCTAAATCGTGTTCATCATCGCTGTCGTCCATATAATCAACAGTAACAGCTGGTTCATTCAGAGTATCATCTGAGGTAGGGCTATGTTGCAAATAATTATGTTTTTCATAAAGCACATCACAGACCGCCAAATTGATACCATGTGCGAGACACAGTTGATGTTCGGTGCAAACAAGCCGCCCCACCTTTATCATAACATTCGGTCCATCGGTTACAATAGCCACGATGTCAGTTTCCAGGGAAATATCAAATTCACTGAGACGCTCTTTCAATATACGAAGACAATTTTCAGCTGTCATACTTCCGTAAATAGGAACAAGTCCTAAGTTCCAAAATTTTTTATATGAATGAACGTTGACAGCCATGTATCGTTTATTGGAAGTTGAATTCCACTCGTCGAAAGAAAGACTAAATCTTTCACCTGCACTTTTCAATTGTTTCAATTCTGCAATTACTTGCTTTTTGATTTTTTCACTGTAATTCATAACACGTTTTCGAACAGTGACGGCTGACTTTGGTAAATCCGGGTATTTTGCTAAGAGCAATTTTCTCAAATCATCTGAAGCTATGAATACACTGAATGGAAATCCATCTAATGCAACCATTCTTGCCAAAACATCATCCAGGCTATCGTCGGCACTTTTAGTAAAATAATCATCTAACTTTCGCTTGGTTGGCGGCGGCGGAGCTGTGTTCATATTTTCAGAATCTTGACTTGTTGAAGCTGATATAACCTTGATGTTATGTTTTGATAACAAATGTGTATGTAATCCCTTAGTCGATCCACCCAAAGTCTTGAGAATGGCTGGGCACCGCTTACATTTAGCACTATTCCCATCCTTCGCGACTAAAAAATAACTCCACACTGACGTCGCATCACTGTCTTTTTTATGTTTAACAAAGTCTGCCGCCATTTGAAATACTTAATTTCAGGTAATTTACTTTAAATTTAAATGACGAAACCTTCGTAACCCGTCACTGACAGAATAATAAATGAAAAAAATAAAATCTGATTAGCATATTTATACTTTCATACAGGGAATCCCCGACGGGAAAATACCCGCAACAATACTATGATATGAGATGATCGGGTGATTTCCCTGTTGGTTCGTTGGGGACTTGGGGAATCACCTTAAAAGTAGCATATTTAATACTTTCGTACAGGGAAACCCCGACGGGAAATACCCGCAAAAATATTATGATATTATGAGATGATCGGGTGATTCCCCTGTTAGTTCATTCATTGGGGAATTACCTTAAGAGTATTGTATTGAAGTACTCAGAGTGGGGAAGTCCCTTCTAAGTTTACAACAAACATATTAAGACTGTACCTGTGTGTGTAGTGAATAGTACGTATCGTATGACGGCGTATCTAAAAGTGTTTTTTGTCGTTATGTATTAAATGCTATTAAATAACCTAGGCAAGGTTATCGTCAAGGCGCAACGGACTACGGCATATAAACTAAACTTGTATGTGGCAATCCCGAAAATCCCGAGATTAGCCAAGTGCAGTCCCGGGATTTTCGGGGCCAGAAAACGGTCGGGATCCCGGGATCCCGAGATTCGGGATCCCGGGATTGTATTCTCTCCTCGGGCACTGGGTCACTGAGTCCTTAGAGGACAATACTGATATTGAGCGGGAACGCAGGGCACTGGCAATTCGAGGCAATATGCTGGCCCGCAGGTTTTCAAGGTGTACAGACAATGTTAAGGTAACACTGTTCCAATCATACTGTCAGAATTTCTACACTTGTAGCTTGTGGGTCGACTACAGCCAAAGAACTCTCAGTGCTCTGCGAGTTTTATACAATAATATATTTAGGATGCTGTTGCGGCTGCCGCGATTCTGCAGCGCCTCAGGAATGTTTGCGGATGCAGGCGTAGATGGGTTTTCAGCCATCTTACGCAAAAGAACTGCGTCTCTGATGGGCAGACTTCGTGGCAGCGGTAACGGCCTCCTCACCGTTATTGCTGGTCGGGTCCAGGGTTAATTTTTTGAACACTGGACTAAATTACATGTAAACCCTAAACCTAGTGCGTATTTATAATTACTAACATTAGTTAATAAGTTTTTTGTGATACTAACCCATATGGATGTAATTTCTGAAATAAAATTATTATTATTATTAAAGTAGCTTTTTTAATATATTTTTTAAAGTATGTAGGTACATTACAATATACTCGTTTACTTTATAAAAACGAGTTCACACTTTAGCTCGGTTGTGTAGGTATTAATCAACAAAAAATATATTTTTAAACTATTTAACATTTGAATAATGATTTAATAAATTCAATTTCAATGTGTCACTTGAATGCTTGAAATGTCATGGCGCCAATATCAGAGTCACGTTCACTGCTAGGCATTCACGATCACGTGGCCAAATACCTGTATATATTTTTTACAAATTAAATTAATGAAAGTTTTTACAGTCCTTAATTAAATAAATGAAAAATATTTATTAATCATCATTATCATATGGCATCATATAAACGCGATGATTCCTTCAAATTACATCCTGACTGTTAGCGTACATTTTTTTTCTACCATCATGAGTATCATCCCTCACGGATGTGTTTATCAACAGTCTTTTGTTATACTTTTGTATACGCGAGCTTCGGCGACCTCTTGAACCGTGAGTGTCTATGCTGTTACTTTAAAGAAATTAAAGGTGTACTTTATATTTATATAACTCGGAGACTTATATTATCTTTGTAGTCCGGAACGTAAACCACAACCACACTATCACGGTCGTTAAAAAAATAACTTGATATCTACCTATTCAAAAACGAAACCATTCATTCACCTAATTGTGAACAATAATTTATGTGAATGTCATTTTAAAATCGGACATTTTAAACTTATTCCGACTGAATTACTGGCTTAGCCTCATTCCACTTTCAGAACACCAGACGCGGGCGCGGTTGCAATCCCTAAGTCGTTGACATACCATCAACGAGCACTAAATCGAAACCGTTTAGTGGCATTATATACTTGTCAAAACAAAATAAGGGCCACGAGGTATTTTTTCATTTTGGTATAAATTATTAACCATTTACATATTAAAAGTAGTAAAATATTGAGATACAAACTCTTTGATACCTAAACTTTTTAATATTGTAGTATTCATCTAATGCTGGCAACAATTTCAAATAAAATTTGATTTAAAATTCTTTTTGAAAATTTTGATTCCATTTTCTTTGACGTTTTGCTTTTTTTAGCTTCTTGGTTGTTTAGAAATTATCAGAGTTCATTGATATCTCGAGTCAGAAACATCTTTTGCAATATGCCACAAGCACGCAGGCCTCATATGGACTCGCTGACAGCAACCAGAGCCGTTACAATGATTGAAGAAGGTCATTCGCAGCGATCTGTGGGTTTGCAATTGGGATTTTCTCGAAGAGCTATTCAAAATCTATGGAATCGTTACCAAGAGACCGACAGTGTTAGAGGAAGACCTGGTTCGGGCAGAGTTCGCGTTACAACAGCTCAAGAGGATCGTTACATTCGATTAAGTGCGCGCTGAGCTCGCACAACGACGGCCCGCAAACTGCAAAATCATTTACGGCTAACAACGGGTACTCGTGTCAGTGACCAAACTATTCGTAATCGATTGCATGAAGACCAGCAGGCATCAAGAAGGCGAGTTGTCCGTGTTCCATTAACCAGAAATCATCGTGCAAATCGTTTAAGATTTTCCCGTCAACATTTGGACTGGGACATAAACCAACCTGGGCAATGGTGCTCTTCACAGACGAATGCAAAGTTATTTTTTTTATCAACGATCGGCGTATTAGAGTATGGATTAGTACGCCGTAGATTGCTTAACAATGGTATCACTGCCAAAGCTCTGCTACCACCGCAGCGACTCTAATACCATACGGCTAATGTGAAAACCTCACCTACGAGTAGGAAATCATTTATAAAAAATACATTTTAAAATCGGTCGTATTTTAGTTTTTTCGTCAAATAAATCTTATCTGACTTTGGTAAAATCGCCCCTTATGAAATTATAAACTAGATAAAGAACATAAAGCTCACAGAACATAAAGAAAAGTCGGGTCTTTATCAGGGAAATAAAGATTATAGAGGGAATCGCTTGGAACACAATTTTTGACATCGTAGCTTTGTTTGAACTAATAAGGAGGTTAACATATCAAAAGTGCCAGCCCGTACCTCTAACGCCGGGAGGATGAATGGGTTTGAAAGTTACATTTTTGGGATTTTCGAGAATATATTGGAAACTCAGCGTCCTAGCGACATGAATGACTTCTACAAAATCAAAGCTAATAAGATTTGCTGCAATTTTTATTAAGACAAGTTTTAAACTGACTTTTTAAAAAGGAGGTTTTCATTTCTCCCAGTATTTTTTGTCATCGTTGGAATTGGCTATTTTCTTAGTATGATAATCTATGAGGTGTCAAAAACAGTGTGTTGAATTTCGTAAGTCTATGTTTTTTCGTATGTTTGATATTTGTATAATTCTTAAATTTTGTGTTCGTTTACGAATATATTGGTAGCAAGATATCGTGTCGAGATAATTCTTTCTTTAATCAATTTAAATTATAATTAAGTATATTCCGACTTGAGGACCAGAGTAAGTATCATGAAAATCGGTGCTGTAGTTTTTGGGATTAAGGGAAAAAGAAATACTATGGAATAAAAAAAATATGACTTACCTTATAATGGTTTATTTAAAATGTACAGGAATTAAAAAAAACAGTAGCTGTTTAACGTGTCTCGCTGTCATTTGTAGTGCCTTTTTATTGGCTGGCCTATATACCTATATCCCAGATAATATAATACTACTAGTCCTATATGCTCTGAATTTCTATAATTGAGTCTGTCCATCCCCGCAGCCGCGGAAGCCGCTGACATCGCTGACATAATAGTGCAGCATCTGTGTGACGTTGCATTGATTAAAATGAAAATTATACACTTCGCTTATTATTCAGGAGTTTATATAATCTGACGGTATTTACAGCTTTACCTTGACATATATAAAATACAGTCGCGATAAATGGAACGATTTCCACACTACCTACTTTATTTGATTCTTCTCCGCATGGAAAAGAACATTAACATATACGAAGTTCAATGGATAGATATAAAACCGACCAAATGAGAGTCGGACTCGCGCATCGAGGGTCCGTACATCTTTTTCCGGGTAACTTTAACTAAATAAGGGGTTAACTTACTTCCACCAGTAAAGTATTTTGATGAATGCAAAAATAATTTTGTTTTTCATGGTGTTCGTATGAAGGACAAAATTATGTAAGTTATGAGGGTAAATTGATGTCAAAAATGTTATATCTTAAAAACCACTTGTTCGATTTAGTTCAAAACTAATCTTTGAAAGTTTTTATTAAGAGATGTGTCGTAATTTTCAAATAATAGCTGCTTTCATTTATTCAACCGGGTACTCATAACAGTTAGGTACATTTAAATTTATTTACTGGCAACACCGATATATTTTTTGAGGAGAGTTTTGTATTCGGGGTGAGCGCGCAGTCCGGCAGTTCAGTTGGTTTGCGGCATCAAGTTGAAGAGGTTGTACCCGAAGTTGTACCCTGTTCGAAGAATAAAAGTCATGAAAATGTCTCAGTATTATAATTTCATTATAGATGCATCACGTTTTTTTTTTCATTTTTTTTTTGCTAGCTCAGTTCAAAAGTTAGAGGATTATTCATAGACACCCCTCACGGATATATTTGAGTAAAAAAATTTTTGATTGTTTTTGTTCCATATAAGGGAAGCCTCACTTTAATAACATTGAGAATCGAGAATTGTTGGTAAAGAAAATTATTAAAAAAAATATATTGTAAAGCGGTCAACAAGATACACCTTCATACTAAGTTTCAACTGCTAATGCTGTTGTAAAGCTTATGATTTCAGAATTATGTGGAAAAATAAGCGCATTCATTACGTTCAGTAATTACTAGCTTCAAAAACCTGCATTCGTGGCTCAGTCGTTTTTCATGGTGTTCGTATGGTGACGCAGAACAAAAGGCGGACAAAAATCCAAACATCTTATAAGTCTGTAAATTCATTTTTCATAATTAAAAAACCGGCCAAGTGCGAATCGGACTCGCGCACTGAGGGTTCCGTGCCAACTTTGACTGAATTAGGGAATCCATTTAATTCTACTTAGTAAAATACCACAATATTTTGTTGACTACAAATATAACTTTGTTTTTCATAGTGTTTGTATGAAGTACAAAGTTATGTTTGCGGTTGTTGAAAATGTGCTATATCTCAAAAACTACTAGTTCGATCCCGTCCAAACCAATTTTCGTTGAAAGTATTTATTAAGATCTACATCATATATTTTTTTTAAAATTTACACTTGCTTGGTTTAGAGATTAGATGGGGTGACGCCCATTTTACCACTTTGGAAGCGTCTAGCTATGAAACGTGAGACTATAAAATAAAATGGTTTTAGAAACCTCTATGTTATTTTAAAAGACCTATCCATAGAGACCCCACACGCATAGGTTTAACAAAAAAAAATTTTGGTTTTAGTTTCATGTATGAGAGCCAAATCAAAATCAAATCAAATCAAATCATTTATTGCATGTCACATTAGCCTTAACTGAGCCCCCCCTTAACTGTCATATTTTTTTATTTTTTGTATGAGAATCGGTAAGCGGTTAACAAAATACGTCTTCCTACCAAATTTCAATTGTGTAATGCTTATAGTTACAGAATATGGAATATGGGTGTGACATACGGACGGACCGACAGACAGACAGACAGACAGACAGACAGACAGACTTGACGAAACTATAAGGGTTCCGTTTTTTGCCATTCGGCTACGGAACCCTAAAAATGGAGTTGCTCTTAAACTGTTCTTATTTCAAAACGAATACTCGATAACTGCTCGCGAAAGTTTCGCTAAAGCTGAATTCACAACGGGCATGTGCACCCGTCCTGTAAATTCAAACATACGTAGTACTATTATATTTTCTGTGCTTCCGCGTGTTACGGCAGAGCTGAGTGTGTGCACGAAACTGAATATGAAATTGTTGAGAGGCGCTCATCTGAATCCAATAAGTGCCGGATGCAACGCGGTAGCTGGCACCAGATATTAAGTGGCAATATTAATATTGAATACGTTCGAGCAGGGGGCGTGTTGCGATCCAACTCTAGCCGTTTAATTTCCAGTAAGCTCAATTCGGACTCAATGTAAACGAATATTATCAATATAATAATACTACAACTAATGTCCATGTTGTTTTATTACAATAATATTATAAATATTATGCTAAATCGCAATACGAATTGCTAATTTGACAGTAACAGTAGACAGTCGCTTACTCAAAACTGCATCGTAATAAAGATGATGCTGATCAAAAAGATATCGCCATTTAATTTGAAAGACGCTGGAAGACGATATCACCATTCAAAAAGGTTTTGAATCTTATCTGTACAGGACGGCGTCTAAATGTTAAATAGTATACATTTGTTGTTAGATCTATAATTTGTAAAATCGTTTATTTGTTAGTTTTGTTTAAAACTTATTGTGAATATTTGTATGTTAATAAATAAAGTAACAGCCGGGGGTATAGGAAACACATTTAGTAGGCACACACCCTCGTATAGGCTAGCGAGGACTAGAAGAATCATAGGGAAATAGGACGCGGCTCTCTTTACGGTATTGCCTTTTTAAATCAAAATATAAGCCCGCTCTATTTCCTTCTCTTTCTAATCATGAGATGACACGCGGCTTTCCTTACGGTAACGCCTTTTGACCGCGAATATCACGCGCGGCCATCTCCCCTCTCTTTCTAACCATGAGATGGCACGCGGCTTTCCTTACGGTAATGCTTTTTGACCGCGAATATCACGCGCATGCTATCTCACCTCTCGCTCCCACTGACTTCCTGCTCGCACATTTGAACACAAAATTGTATAAAAGACGGGCAGGAACACGTAGAAAATGAGTTCGACGAGTTCGACGAGTCCACGAGCCCCACCAGCCGCAGCTAGAAGAACCATCTCTCCTAAGGAACAGGAAGAGCCCTAGAACACAGAAGAAAGAACATTCTAGGAAGAACACATTGGAGTTCGATCCAGCAGCGGCTAGAAGAAACATCTCTCCTGAGCAACATAGGAAGAGCACACAAGAAAGAATATTCAAGAAAGAACATTCAACAAATAACGTTGAAGAAAGAACATTGAAGAAAACACTTGGAACAATTAACGGCCACCTCACCGCACACAATACAGTCCACATTAGAACATTGGGTTGGCTGTTACTCTGAAACCTGACATAGGAGTTTCTCATTTACGCGTCCAACATCAAGACACAAACGGGCTACCGACCGTCTGACTTCGCACCAAATCCAGCTCCGTGCCGTGTTATCCGGCACATTATCTAAATAAAGTACCTTCAAATTACATATACAAATCGCACTTAAATGAGTTAAAACGAGCTTATTATTGTTTTTTTTTCTTAGGTATCGACTAGTGTTGTAAAACGACTATATCTTAACTACAACTATATCGTTTTGGGTCAATTGTCTTAACTAAAATTGCATGCATGCATACTATGATAGTTTCATATGATCCTTGCTACGTCATTCACTACTTACCACTGTTATACGCACGAATATGCCATGTTTTATGTTTACACATACTCATAATGCTATATTATCGTCTTTATGCTCTGCTTACCGTTAATGATTTGTCCATCTCCTCATCTAAACAATGTTAATATTTTCGTTGTCAACTATTATTGGCTATTCAAGTACCTAACCTATTCATGTAATATCATATTTTATGTAAGTTGTTGTCCCTTTTTTCGAATTTTTTCGAATCGGTCGACTAACGACTGAGATATGTGGTAGCAAACATACAAAAATAAAACGTACAGTCGAATTGATAACCTCCTCATTTTTTGAAGTCGGTTAAAAATAATAGGGCTGAGAAACGTACGCGCGGCGCGGACCGGTGATCGCGCACTTGCGCGGGCCAGTGTACGTTGCTATTCATCACACTCAAGAAACATGTAATGGGGAAGGATACTACCACAATACTATAAAAATAAAGACCACGAATACAATTTAAATAATCCCGCAATGGGTACTTTAAATTTGTAACAAATATGTTATTATGTATTTATCGCAATTTCGGTTTATTCCGGTCTGATGTTCCTAGTGGTGATCCACCAGGGGGATCACTATTATTTTTTATTATTTTTTATTCCGGACTGATCCCCCTTGTTGTGACGTATAAGGGGAATCTATCATTTCTCTGTCTGCTCATATACAGGGTGGTCCATCCAATGACGTCAAGTTTTTTTTTAATTCCTCCCTCCTAGGGGTACCCAAAAATACCCCATGTATGTTACCCGATTTTTTTTAGTTTTCGAGATACGATTTTTTTTATGCTTTCATCGAAAATTTCGCTAGTATTTACATAAAAAAATTACATAAAAAAACTGATCGGTTTTTTTATGTTTTTTTTTTCGAAACCTAATTCTCGTGAAGTGTTCTTTCACATGCATAAGAATTAACTGCCTAACATTGCTGCATGTTGTAACAATTTCGATTCAAAGTTAATAAATTACGTTTCTGCGATCTAAAGTTAAATTTTCAAATTCAAATTAAAAAAAATAAGAAGGTTGCAAAGATTCTACAGCGCCTCAAAAAATTTGCCTTAATCTAAGAAACGCACTTCTGTTGGCTTTTATTTGGTTCGTTCAATTTCTGGCGTAGTTCGGCTTCGCTATTCGTCTCCCGCGCATAAACTATTTCTTTGTAGTAAAAATCGAATCCCCCACAAGAAAAAATCGATTGGGTTCAGGTCTGGTGAGCGTGCAGGCCATTCAATTAATTAAGGCAAAAAATTTTGAGGTGCTGTAGATTATGTATTGAAGAGGGTGGGAGGCACTTTGAAAATTTGTTGTAAATTTAATTTTATTAATAAATAGTTTGATTTGATTTGCATTGTTTCATTATGAACCTCAAAAAATGATACACCAGTCGTAAAAATAATTATTATTACCACCAAGATGGGTTTTCAGTAATTTGGAGCAATCACCTATTTAAAATTATGAAATTAAAGTTCCACAATTGAAGTTACTTGATTGGCCAAATTTTCACCCCACTACGTTTGAAGCCCGATTACAGGAAATAATGGCCCCTTTACCTACCACTTTTTTGTACTTTTTGGAAAGCTTAGAGACTAGAGAAGTTTTTAAAATTTATTAGAATCTTTGCAACCTTCTTATTTTTTTTAAATTTGAATTTGAAAATTTAACTTTAGCTCGCAGAAACGTAATTTATTAACTTTGGATCAAAATTGTTACAACATCCAGCAATGTTAGGCAGTTAATTCTTATGCATGTGAAAGAACACTTCACGAGAATTAGGTTTCCAAAAAAAAAACATAAAAAAACCGATCAGTTTTTTTTATGTATTTATTTTTATGTAAACACTAGCGAAATTTTCGATGAAAGCATAAAAAAAATCGTATCTAGAAAACAAAAAAAATCGGGTAACATACATGGGGTATTTTTGGGTACCCCTAGGAGGGAGGAATTCAAAAAAAAAAACTTGACGTCATTGGATGGACCACCCTGTATAAGAACATTCGTCGGTGGCCCGTAGGAGTATTGAGCTACTCGCGGGGCGTTATTACCTCGGAGTTCGCACGTTAGCTCGCTGAGTGGCATGCACCGGAGGACTCGAGGCAGAAGGTTCACGATGGTCGTGTTAGCCCGTAGGGTGGTATAGAGCAGGAGGCCGATTCTCGTGGCAATCAAATTTTTTCGTGTGCTAATTAAATTGCAGGTTTAACAGTTTTACCTAGAAAATCAAGTAAAATATCAACACGTAAAAAACTATCACACGAACAAAATCTAAACGAACGAAATTAAAAACACGTTTTCTTCGACAAAGAAAATTCGAAAGGTGAACTTTTTTCGTATACTAATTGCACGAGAATTGACGCCCTGCACGCCACGTGTTTTGTTTGAAGTGATGGCCGCTTGTGTTGTAGGTGCAAGCAATTTTAAACCCCCGACGCAAAAAAAGTTTACCGTGTCTGTATGTTTTTGTGTATGTCTATCGTAGCTCACTTACGGATGAACCGATTTTCGTTTAGGTTTTTTGTGTCATATATAATTTTAGCCCGAGCGTTCTTCAGCCATGTTTTATGAAAATATGTACAGTCGTTTGAATACTATCAGCTTATTTCAAGTTGATGCGATTCGAAATTTGAAAAGCCTTTCGGCAATAAAAGACCCTGTCACTTTTATTGTCGAAGGGCTTTTAAAATCTAATATATAAAATTCTCGTGTCACAGTTTTAGTTGCCAAACTCCTCCGAAACGGCTTGACCGATTTTTATGAAATTTTATATGCGTATTCAGTAGGTCTGAGAATCGGCCAACATCTATTTTTCATCCCCCTAAATGTTAGGGGTAGTCCACTCCTAAATTTTATTTTTTGGTCAAAATTTTTAATTTCTATTTTTCTATGATACAACATACAAAAATACATACAACCCTCAATTATAAACCCTTCTACGATCAACCCTAATTTTTTAATAGTCATTTTAGTAATTTAAGGGTGAAACAAAATTCTCTGGGAATGCTTAACTTTTAAAATTACGGGACTCGGCGGGACGGGGCTGGGGCGGGACGGGGCTGGGGCGAGACGGGGCTGGGGGCGAAACAAAGTTCGCTGGGTCCGCTAGTTTTAAATAAAATTATATTATCGTTGAAATGTCAGGCGCGAGAGGTCTCGACCGTACCTACGCCTTACTTTTACCTTGTGGGTAAAAAAGGAGATTTTTATTTCATGTAAACTTCTGGGCAATACTTTTTGAATAGGCATCCTACTCGGACACACAAATTAAGGAGTCTCATGTGTCTTATCTGACGATAATATTCAGCCTACCTTGTTGTCGCTTACCTGGCAATTAATCAACTCTGGAACCCCTTGTACAAGGATATCTATTGTAGAATACGAGTGCCTATCTAGCAAACTTAGTAGATGTATTGATCACAAAAACTCTGCTGGCTCTACCTGTGCAAACTTCGGTACGAATGGCACCACTTGTTCACTGAACATTCTAAATAACTCGAATCGCGCCTTAAATCTTTCGCTGGGCTAATTACCCTTACTAAAAGTACATGAGAAATCACGACATTATTACTGAGACATGCAACATAAAAAAATAACTTAAAATCGACTTATGCAAAAACAAAACCATTTCCTTGCGGCAAGGAGGCTGGCTGGGTTGCCGCGTTGGATAGCTATGCTAATTCTTTGTGCTAGGAACAAGTCAGATTTCTTATTGCCTGTTACAGAATTTAGTTTTGTCGCAATTTTTCTAAATAGTGTATTAGCAGCAGCAGTAACCTTATGTTTGGCGAGGCCCTAATGTTTCAATGCCAAACAGCGCGAATACATAACCACTTTCAAGTGAGACGTACTTGCGACGCTTGGCGTTATCAGTCAACTCCGCCGCTGCTCCAGCTTTAAGGGCTGATTCTCTGAGATGGGAGGGGACCAAATTATCGACACAATTTGGATCTCAAACTAAGTCCCGACTCTGTTCTCAGGAAATGAGCGTGAGTGAGGCAATCGGGTCTCTTGCTATCATCACAGACTAAACCACGTAGTCCCGACGTGGAAGGAACGTTAATGGTGGCAAGAGCTCTTCTGATGGCGACATTAAGGGTAGCGTGACGGTCGAGACGCCCAGCGCTTTGCTGGCAACAAAGGCAGTGGAGACCAAATTAATCAACCTCCTTGCCTCAGGGACACGTGAAGATTTCACATACAGGGGTACCAGGGGGCCCACACACACCCGGAAAGACTCACTATCAAAAAAGAGTACCCTTTTTTTGTGCGAGGGCGGGATGAAATTACTTTGAAGATCCAAAAGGCAAACTGTATACATAACCGGCCAATTGCGAGTGGAATCGCTCGCTGAGTGTACCGTCCGCGCCAACTTCGAACTGAATTCGAGATCAACCTAAGAAGGTACTTCTTAGCAGAATAACACTATATCTTTTGACAGCAGAAAAAGTGTGTTTGTCAGTGTCATAGACTTACGAGTATGAACTTTGGTTGGTGTTTGTATGAAGAAAATATTAAACTACAGGTTTGATCTCGATCAAACCAATTATCATTGTAAGTATTTACCGTGATCTAGGTAGGTAAAACGACAGAAATGGACTGTATTACTAAACAAATGAAAATACAAAGAAAACAACTATAAAGTAATTTTAATTGAAGCATTATTGGCAATCCTCGGTGGTGGTTAACAGTGCAAACATGTAATACTAGCAGTTTCCTGCGGCTTCACCGGTGTAAATAAAATTAAAGCCTACAAGCAGTGTTCCGTGACTACGTCCCCTCGTGTTTGCACCGTCCCCTCCCGTCAGCGTGAGGTTTTATAGCCTGAACTCTTTCACGATTAATAAGCTATCCAACACAAAAATATTTTTTTCAAATCATTACAATAGCTCCTGAAATTAGCACGTTCAGACAAACGAACAAACTCTTGGTTCTAGTTCTTGTTCTAGTTATTGTTTTTAACTCGCACTTGGTTGGCACTCGCATTTTATTTAGTAATAATAAAATGCGAGTGCCAACCAAGTGCGAGTCGGACTCGTACATTCTCGCGCATTAGAAACCTCCATGTCATTTTAAAAGACCTATCCATAGACAAAAAATGATTTTTGGTTTAGTTTCATGTATGGAAGCCCCTTTAAGTCATTTTCTTTATATTTTGTATAAGAATCGTAAAGCGGTTAACATGATAAGTCTTCCTACTAAGTTTCAACGCTTATAGTTACAAAATAAAGTGGCTGTAACATACGGACGGACTGACAGACAGACAGACAAACAGGCTTGACGAAACTATAAGATTTCCCTTTTTTGCCTAAAAAGGTATACATCAAGCAAAGCAAAGACGGATAACAGAAGACAAAGTAAAAACATTAGATTTTAGAAGTGAAATATAAAAAAAACCGGCCAAGTGCGAGTCGGACTCGCGCACTGAGGGTTCCGTGCCAACTTTAACCGGATTAGGGAATCCACTTACTTCTACTTAGTAAAATACCACAACATTTTGTTGACTGCAAATATAACTTTGTTTTTCATACTGTTTGTATGAAGTACAAAGTTATGTTTGCGGTTGTTGAAAATGTGCTATATCTCAAAAACTACTTATTCGATCCCGTCCGAACCAATTTTCGTTGAAAGTATTTGTTAAGATCTACATCACATATTTTTTTCAAAATTTACACTTGCTTGGTTTAGAAGTTAGATGGGGGACGCCCATTTTACCACTTTGGAAGCGTCTAGCTATGTAACGTTAGACTTTAAAAGAAAATAGTTTTAGGAACCTCAATATCATTTTAAAAGACCTATCTATAGACACCCCACACGCATAGGTTTGACTAAAATTTTTTTTTTTGGTTTTAGTTTTATGTATGGGAGCCCCCCCTTAAATGTCATTAGTTTTTATTTTATGTATGAGAATCGGTAAGCGGTTAACAGGATACATCTTCCTACCAAATTTCAATTGTTTAATGCTTATAGTTACAGAATAAAATGGCTGTGACATACGGACGGACAGACAGACAGACAGACAGACAGACAGAATTGACGAAACTATAAGGGTTCCGTTTTTTGCCATTCGGCTACGGAACCCTAAAAAACATCCAAGTGCGAGTCGACTCGCGCACTAAAGATTCCGTGACCACTTTAACTGAGTCAGGGAATCCACTTACTTCCACTTACCACAATATTTTTGACAGCAAATATAACTTTGTTTTTCATAGTGTTTGTATGAAGTTCAAAGTTATGTTTGCGGTTGTTGAAAATGTGCTATATCTCAAAACGTCTCGTTCGATCCCGTCCGAATATTTTTTTCAAAATTTACACTTGCTTAGTTTGGAAGTTAGATGGGTGGGGGGGACGCCTATTTTACCACTTTGGAAGCATCTAGCTATGAAACGTTATACTTTAAAAGAAAATGCTTTCAGGAATCTCTAAGTCATTTTAAAAGACATATCCAAAGACACCCCACACGCATAGGTTTAACTTAAAAAAAAAATGGTTTTAGTTTTATGTATGGGAGCCCCCCACCCTTAAATGTCATTATTTTTTATTTTTTGTATGAAAATCGTAAAGCGGTTAACAAGATACATACTCCTACCGAATTTCAACAGTGTGATGCTTATAGTTACAAAATAAAATGGCTGTGACATACGGTCCGACCAACAGACAGACTTGACGACACTCTTATAGGTTCCGTTTTTTGCCATTCGGCTACGGAACCCTAAAAATACAACCTTTAAACAAAGTAGTTCGCATGAAAAATTATTTATTTTTGCGTTATTAAATAGTAAAAAAGAAAGAAATTTTACCGATTTGGCGGCGTCTTTCTATCAACCTGTATGTAATGCTAATAGTTTCAGAAAAGAGTGACACGGACATAATATGGACAAACAGTCTTGACGAATCGGCGACACGTTTGGTGTAGTGGCGACACGCTTTTGACTACTATGCCATCGATCGCGGGTTTGAATCCCGCAAGGGGCAATTGTTTATGATATGAGCACGAACATTTTGTACCTAAGTAATGGATGTTTATATGTATTTTAGTATTTATGGGAGACGCCCCCGTCATAATCGATGTCTGGTATACCTCCGTAGCACAAGGAACCATCGTTGTGTTGTCTAGCGCATATTTATTTTTTTATCTAAAAGGGTTTGGTTTTTTTGAAAACTGGCATGTATTTTTAAACTCAAAAAATCCGCAACTTCGCGCTGTCTATTCAACCGCGTGTCGTGTTATTCAGCTGAAAAGGTGTAAGGGGCACCACTTTTGTTACAAAACAAAGACAATGCAGCCAGATTCTAGTTACAAGCTTCCGTTCAAAGTGCAAAGCGTTTAGGTCAAAGCACGTGTGAGTTTACTTAGCTAAGACACGATTCAATTACCCTAAAATGACATGGACGAGCACTAACGCTCTTTAGTGAGGGTACTGTCACAAAGGTTGTGTAAGCTAGCCCACATGCCGACGCTTGCACAAATGTTAGCCGATTCGCTGCAAAATGGCTAATTTATCAACTGCATCGAGCTGGGCGGGCTGGCTGGGAGGTGGGCACGCCACCCATATTGGAAAACTGTTTGTATGTCCGGAGTAATGTTAATTATGATTTGAAAAAAATACAGATAAACACTCTTTATAGAGGAATTCGAGGGTAAACGGTGCAGAGGGCGTAGCGAATACTCCCTGTTCATGGAATTTGTGAGCTGCTTGAGTCTTGCTAATAATGAAAATGAATATAAAAACCAACTAATACAATAAGCGCTTAACATGCATAAACGAAGGTACCTAAACAAATGGGGATCGCAATTTACAATGTAATCGTGCATATGGCCGATTCTCGCGGCAATCAATTTTTTTTCGTGTGGTAATTCGATTGCGAGTTAAACCGTTTTACCTAAAAATCAAGTAAAATACCTACACGTAAAAACTATCACTCGAACAAAATCTAAATACATAGATATTGTGACCCTGAGAAATAAAAAACTATTTATTTTTCTCTTCGACAAAGAAAATGTGATCAGTGATTTTTTTTCGTATTCAATTGCAAAAGAATTGGCCCTCGGACAAAAAGGGGAGAAGTTTATTTACGAGTAAAACAATATTTTCAAAATGGAGGATGTGCTTCTATCTATCGCGACAACGCGCCGCTCTAACGTTAATCTTATTTCTATTAATCATAAAAGAATAATGAAATGAAATTAAAGAGACAGTGGCAATAATAAGAGTTTATATTTGAGAGTTTATATTCAAATTCAAAATATTATTTTAATTTCTAGGAAAAAATTAAATGAAGAAGGGTCCAGACAAGGCAGGGTCCTGTTTCCATGACGTAATAAGAGACGCTGTAAAAATATGTATACGAGATGACCTTAATTTGTCTTGACAAAAAAGTTTCCAAAAAATATTGGTACGATTTGTATCAATACTTTTTTGCACAATAGTGCAATGAATGCTAGCCAGTATGCGCTGCTCTCTGCAGTGCACCCGACCCTCGCATCCACACCGAGCAGGTGATAGCGCCCGGGGCCAATAGGCCGATTGCTAACACCACCCGCATCGTATAAACTCGCATCGACGCCCAAAACTTTGTAAGCGCGATGCAGGCATTGATGACGTCACGTCAAACAGCAAACAGTGGGGATAGTGAACTCCATGCTGTATTGGCTAAGTACTCTGGGTTTCAAGACGTCGCCACACCAAGGTCCCGGGTTCGATTCCCGGTCGGGTCAATGTAGGATTATTTTTTTCTATATTGTCTTGAGTCTGTATATTATAAGTCTGTTGTTTGTTAACATATGCTCGCTGTTATTATTACATTTTATAATTGTATGTAGGTAATTATTATTATACTCGCATCACGAAATCATACTTACAATTTTATGTAGTTAATATAAATGAAACCTGCGTTAGGTACCTTTAATTTATATTTTTATATTTACTAGGAATGAAACCTGCGTTACCTTTAATTTATATTTTTATGTTTGTTATTGTGTACAATACGTGTTCACTGAAAAAATAAATAATTGAGTACGTTTTTTTATTTTTTTTATGTTTGTGTATTGTGGTACGACCTTTGAGTCTGATTTCCATGACTCAAGTGCATTATCTAAGTAGATAATGCACTTGTTTATCTAAGTAGATAATGCACTTGTGTGATCTCAAAGGACTTCCTTTGAGATCACAACAATGTTCACACAAGTAAAAAGTTTGTGATTACTAGGATAAATAAATAAACTGATTGATTTTTAACATGTAAACTTTTTCAAGAAAACATATTAATTGTTGTAGCATATCTTTGCTTAAAATGCAGTAGTTCCTAGGACTGCTAAGAGATGGCGTTGCATGTTACTGACCTCGCGCGCCGTCTTGGTTTATCCGGGTCGTCATACAGTGATGGCCGCAGTTTCTAAGAGTTATTAACAGATGCCGTTACAAGTCACTTTCCCCGCGCAATGATCTGGATTTTTCGGGTCTACATAGTGGTTCAGTAGGCTTAATTTTTTTGATTGGTCTTTTATTTAACGAGTTATGATTTTTCTACTAAAGTGGCGCTAGTGTGCACGTTAAAAATCCGGGTAGCTCCTTAAGCCTACCGAACATCTTCTATAGATTTTAAAGCTTGTATAAATTATATACTACGTGACTGAATAAATGCTCTCTGGGTAAACTACATGACTTCCACGTTGAGTACTTTGGTTTACATGACTTCACCTCTCTTCGTACCTTCAACTTAACAACTTCATTAGATTGTTTGTTTACTTAAGGGGCTACCCGGATTTTTAGCGCACTTACTAGCGCCACTTTAGTAAAAAAACATAACTCGTTAAATAAAAGACCAATCAAAAATCTGGTAGATACGATTGTAGTACAAGTTCTATAGTTTATTTAGTACGTTTAAATTGTTTCTAAAGTAGTTAACTGTAGTTAGAGTTAGAAAAACTGCTAAATATGGCCACTTTTAGCATTTTTGCTAACTTTAACTGCAGATAACTGTGTTTAATTGAACTTAAACATTGTGTCTAAACCTCATAATCAGAGCTACAATCGTATCTACCAGATTTTTGATTGGTATTTTATTTAACGAGTTATGATTTTTCTAGTAAAGTGGCGCTAGTGTGCGCGGTACAAATCCGGGTAGCGCCTTAATATAAAAAAACGAATTCTCACTATGCACAGGTTTGCCTATACCTTGGCTAGCGTATAAGTTTGGCCATTCAAAAAGGCAAACCAGCCTCATTATCACTTTTCCGCGGGACAGTAACCTAGGTCAGATTTTATTTTTGTAGGTTGATAATTGGAATTACATTTTATAAAACAGAAACATATACGTGTGCATGTGACTGATTACACTGATCTTTTTATGCACTTAATTCCAATTATCATATAATGTGTGTGTATGTGGTTTCTAGAAGTTAGATCTTAGTAAGTTCAAGAACACGTTTTTTTAAATGATTTTTAACGTAGGCTAAATGGTTCTACGGAGTGAAAAAGTTTGTTATATTTGAAACGTTAGTAAACTATTTCAGAATAGACGAAGTCGCGGGCGGATCTGTAACTTGTATTTGATAATGGCCGTTATTAGGTTTCCCCTGAAAGCGAACGCGGGCTGTTTGTGCAGCCTTTGACATGCTATATTTGCATACTTGCGCTGCGTTAAAATTCCCGCGAAACTCAAAGTTAATTAGAGCCAACTTTCAGATAAATAAGCGATGTATAGCTGGTGAAACCCTGAAACAGATGTCAAGCATGAGAGTTTATAATATAAGTTATTGACGATTGTTAAACTACACTATACATATGAACTTAATCATTTAACTGAAACATCGGCAAGGTTAATGATAACATTACTATCGATCGGGCAGTATATAAAAAGTTAAGATAAAAACTAACTCCCTAGTGACGAGCTCTAGTCCAGCCTTACAATAGATACGTAAATATAATAAGGATATCTACTATAAAGATCGCAGGATCAAACTGGATGCAGACCGCTAGTGATCGGTCGCTGTGGAAAACTGTGGGGGAGGCCTATGTTTAGCAGTGGACGTCCTTTGGCTGATAATGATGATGATGATATTTTTTAGAATTATATGGGGTTGGCAACACTGCTGTAGTGGCTCAAGTATGCTGCGTTTTGCTAGCACTTATTGGTCCCGGGCTCGATTCCCAACTCTCGGTCGGGTCTATAGATTTATGTTAGGTTGCGTGACGAAAGCGGCGTCTTAGGATTTTATAGTCAAATATTGATAAAACTGTTTTTATAATACGGTAACCAACGCGACGGTTATATTTTAATACACAATAGGTATGTATCGTTCGTTCAACTTTATTTTTATCTCGTGTATTTGGGAATGAGAGTCGCAATTTATTGTTTGTAAACAACGACGAGGGATTGGAATTTATTATTACAGAAAAATATTGACTTTTGATATAATAGAAAAAAACAAAAATGTATTTACAAAATTCAACCGTCTTCAAAATACTGACTAAAAAGCATTAAATAACGCATTTAAATTCCATTTAGGAGAAACAAAATCTTTTAGAGTCGGTGCATTATTACAGGCTTACGTAACACCAACAGTCTACCTTGGAATGGAATGGAAAGTATGTTTCCATGTACCTACCGACTCAAAAAAATCATCAATACAAGACGAATGCGTTATTCTAACTTAACATTTTTTTAATGATTTTTAGTTAATACAAATATGCCATAAACTACATGATCGATTTCGATGACACTTACACAGTTACACTATACCCTAAGTTGAACCATGCCCGATTGAACTAAATGAGACTCATTTCGTTTTAACTTTTTGTTTTCGAGAAATCTTGCCTCAGGATTTCATTGCACTTACGAATAAACAAACATACACTCACGAAATTTTGCACACGTCTTAGGAAGCCTTACCAGATCAATATTAACTAAAGTTTAATCATATTCTGTCAATATCACATACATACATACAGGTGGAATTGATTACCTCCGTTTTCGAGGTCGGTAAAAAACGACTTGCTGCAATGAGTGTGGTCAGGATTAGCGTTGAAAATTCCGAAAGAAACATAGTTTTTTCGGTGAAAACGATTGTTCGTTTTTACTGTTTTATTGGTTAGTTACATTGCAATATATCAGAAAAAAACCTTATGAAAAAAACAAGTGTAATTAAAATTTTCGTCGTTTGTTTCGAAAAAATTTAAAAAAAAATAAATAAAAATGGAAAATTACCTAAAACTCGCTAGTAATTTTTGCTCGCTCACTAATCAGATACAAACTCATTGTCGCTTTCTGAAGAATCATAAATAGCTCAAATTCCTTTTTCGTTATGAATTTTTCGTTTTTATAAATTGCACCTGAGAATTGATTAAAACGTGATTTATGAATAGTGCAATGAAATTTAAAAACTAACTATTATAAATGCTTGAAGTGGTAATATGAACTAGGTATCTGTGGGCCGGCCGGGATGAGCGCAAACTAAGAAAAAAAAAACCGGCCAAGTTCGAGTCGGACTCGCGCACTGAGGGTTCCGTGCCAACTTTATCTGAATTAGGGATTTCACTTAGTAAAATACTACAATATTTTATAGACAGCAAATATAACTTTGTTTTTCATAGTGTTTGTATGAAGAACAAAGTTATGTTTGCGGTTGTGTAAAATGTGCTGTATCTCAAAAACTTCTCGTTACATCCCGTCCAAACAAATTTTCGTTGAAAGTATTTTTTTCAAAATTTACACTCGCTTAGTTTAGAAGTTAGTTGGGGGGACGCCCATTTTACCACTTTGGAAGCGTCTAGCTAAGACACGTAGACTTTAAAAGAAAATGGTTTGAGGAACCTCTATGTCATTTTAAAAGACCTATTAAAAGACGCCACACGCATAGATTTGATTTTAATAAATGTTTTTAGTTTCATGTATGGGAGCCCCCCTTAAATATCATTATTTTTTAGTTTTTATATAAGAATCGTAAAGCGGTTAACAGGATACATCTTCCTTCTAAATTTCAACTGTTGGCTGTGACATACAGACGGACAGACAGGCAGACAGACTTGACGAAACTATAAGGGTTCCGTTTTTTTCCATTCGGCTACGGAACCCTAAAAATGGACATTCACGCTAGAAACACGGTTTTTTGATGATTAGCGCTAAGGTTACTGATAAGAGAAGGAAAAAATTTGTCCTGTCACGATTACTCCGTAGGGAATAAAATGACAACCTGACAATCCCATAATAATATGTTAAAAAATAAGTGATTCTGAGTGTTTTGTGCGAAGATACTTTACACTTATCTCTGCGTACTACGAGTACGAGTATTGGGATATTTCGGGTTATAAGTCTGGTTTTTCATTTCGTAAGTGGTCTCTTCTCCCCCGGCCCCGTCCAGTCCCGGTCCCGTTTAATGATTAATATTATATTCGGGGCTAAGACATTTCCAGGAAAGTAAAAATCATGAAGATCCCTTCACTCCTCCTCGAGCCGCTGCAGCTGGAGCGAAGCCATCGCACATCGCGTAGAAACATGGCGAAGCATTAGCTGTCTCGCTTTACTCGTATATCTGGAAGGCCTTTGACAGGGTTTGGCTTGCAGGTTTTCTCAATAAACAACCAACTTTCAACATACCTGCTGATTTCTGTAGCTGGATATCTGACTTCCTGAGTAGATGGCTACTTATACCTTTTTGACTCAAGTCGCCTGCTTTTGTATTATTAAAATAATTGATGTAATTTTATTTGAGTCAAATAAATGCATTTTCTTTCTTTCTTTCTTTCTTTCTTTCTTTCTTATACAACATTCGGGCTATTAATGCCGGAGTTCCTTAGGGGTCAGTTCTCTCTGCAACTTTTATTCTGCTGCACATCAACGACCTGCTTCAGCCCGGTATCGTTGGATATGATGATCACAGCACAGTTTCAAAAACATGGCTCGCAATGGGGAGATGTCAATCGTGTCGAATTCAACGCCAATAAGACATGTGCATATCTGTTTTTAACAAAGAAGTTCCTTTTCTACTCACTCCAACTTTGCAGGGTACGCCTGTTGTTGTCATCGACCATTTGGAGCTACTGGGTCTGGGTGTGGAGTTATCGGCTGATCTCAACTTTGACTTCAGTATTTAGCTCAAAACACAATCATCCCGAACCTCTATAAAGCACAACTCCGGGCCTGCATGGAGTATTGCAGTCACCTCAGGGATTGATCAGCCAAGGACCAACTTGAAGCACTTGACTCAGAGCGCAGAGCCAAGAGTTAACTGGTAACGAAAAACTGGTGGATGCTTAGCTCCATAGCTTAGCCCATCGTCGCATGGTTCCCAGCTTAACGGTATTCTACAGGCTTTACTTCGAAGAGTGTGCGACGGAACTCAATGAGCACATCCCACCAGCCATCTTTTTCGTCTAGGCGTTCCGAGCGATCCATCCTTGCCTCGTCGATGTCCCACTGTTAAGAACTGAACGCTTCTTACCAACATTTATAATGCGCACGGCAAAGGAGAGAAACTCCCAATTCCAAATCTAATCAAAATTAGAGTGAACATGCTTCTTCTGGGCGAGTCCGTTCCATCATCGACTCCATCTTAATCGTACTAGGCTTGGTCTGGAAACAAGAGCAAATCCATATTAAACAAGATAAAATATTTTGTAGGTTCAAAAATGTAAATCACAGTTGAAAATAAAACATTTAATTAGCTTAATTCATAGACATTATTTATATAAAATGGATACTGTTTAAATTATGAGGATAATTCAAAAAGTGGAGTATCTATCCCGCCTTTACCCTATCATTCCCTTTTATGTCCATCCCAACAATTCTTTGGAATAAAAGCTTTTACATTCCGCTAGAAAATCTTTAAAAATGGCTTTTTAATCCCATTGAATAAGATTTTTCAAACTTTTTCATATCGGCAAAAAGTTAAATGGATCTGTGAAATTAATTTGCCTCGAATTTTCGTTAAAAAGCAAACTATTCAGTTTGATCCCGACGTTTCCACGTTTGCTGGGTGATATATTGCGTCATTTTTTAATTCAATCTCCTCTCTGTCTGCGGAAACATTTTACATTTCCGAATTTTTCCCGTGTTTTTTTACTTCCGCGAAACTGGCATGTCGATTTCTCGCAATATGATATTTTCACTCTAGATTGAAATCTAGCATTGGAAAATTGCCCGTTTACTTGGCATTCGTTCAAACTATTTTGCGTTGTTCTGAGGTGGTCCTCTATAATTACTTGAATGTTTTGTCACGTTCGCGTCGGCGCGGAGGCGAATTCTTCGGCTTCGACCGGCCTTTAAGAAGGATAATGCTCATTAGGTAATTTGTTATTGGCTTGTTTTGACAGCTAAGAGTTTGTAAACTTGTTACATGCTTTATGTTTTATATTGAACTAGCGGTCCCCCGTGACAGTGTCCCCCCCGTTTTGAATTTGCTTCCCTCCCCTGCCGTTGCAGCAATGATTTATAGCCTAACTTTAATCAAACCTGAGGTCCTGAGATTAGCGCGTTCAAACAAACAAACTCTTCAGCTTTATAATATTTGTATAGATAACGTTGTGAATCAGTCAGGACACGTTTATGATTTTAGAAGTGCAAACGAATTGAGAGTCCGAAGAAAAAAAAAACTGGAAATAAATACTTGTGGCTCTATAAAAAGTACCACTACCAGGCTGGACCGATTTCGCTAACTCTTTTTTGTTGTGTTTGTTACTGTCAGGAAAAGGCGGCGGCTGTTTCGATTTTCATGATTTTTACTTTCGTTCGTCACCGTCCGGAGTAAGATAATAATTATTAAAATTACTAAGTCGGGCCGGGACAGGGCCGTGGTGGGCGAAACAAAGTTCGCTGAGTCCGCTAGTAATAAATAAATATGCGCCAGACAACACACCAATTGTCTGGTTTCGAATTTATGAAGTACCAGAGATCGATTATATTAGGGGCGTTTCCAAAAATACTTAAATACATAGTACTAGCGGACCAAGCGAACTTTGTTTCGCCCCCATCCTCGTCTTGCCGGGCCTCGTCTCGCCCAGCCACGTAATTAATGAAAAATGTTAAGGGTGGACAACCCTTATCACTAATTGGTATGAAAAATAGTAGTTGGCCGATTCTCAGACCTACTCAATATGCTTACAAAATTTCATGAGAATCGGTCAAGCCGTTTTGAAGGAGTACGAGAACGAACATTGTGTCACGAGAATTTTATATATAAGATAACTACATGACTTGGGTACAAATGTTTGTGCTCATCACACAAAAATTTGTCCCTTACGGGATTCGAACCCGCGATCGTTGGTTCAGTTCACTCCAAACGTTTCATCTACCAATAATGACAGTGTCGTTTGTATAATTTGTATATCTTTCTACCGCTCGCCCTTACATCAGTGCACAATGACGTCATATTTTATGTTTACACGATCGAGCTCTCATCGGGTAACAGCATCTGCGCGGAACAACAAGCTATTTAACTGTCTGCCTGCGCCATCTAGCGGCAGCCGGCCAAAACGTATTCATATTCATGTTCATTTATTTGCCAACAAGTATTACATACATACATATAGCAGGTCTTATGCTAGACAATTGCACTTATGACTTAGTAACCCTTTCAGTTTGGGTATTGCAAAATTATTGGAGGGCTATATTAAATTATGTAATAATTATCTTATAATAATAAAAATAACACTTAAAAGTATTACATTTTGAACTTACAATTACAGTGACTACTTTAAGTATTGACTATATTAGAGCAAATTAAGCCAAAAAAAACAGTTGGTTATATAATATTTGTTATTTATATGTTTGTATTTTGTTATCATTTATGTCTTTGTTTTTATCTATTTGAGTGTCAAGTTTTATGTATGTCTTAATTTTTGTTCTATTATGGGTATCAGTTTATTTTATTTTATCATTGTGTATTTTTTGTTTAATGTTCACATGTTTTATTATAACATTTATCACACATTTGGTACGTTATTTGCTGTATTTTTTATTATTATTAATATTTATATGTTATAATTTTATTATTATTTATATTTGTGTATCAGTAGATATGTAAGTTTCTGCCGACGATTTTTCTGCTTTCTGGCTCCATGAGGTCGATCTCGGGTTCGTCTGGGTGTTGTGGTACCACCGTTTAGTCTGATTTCCATAACACAAGTGCATTAGCTACTTACTTTGGGATTATCGATCAAATCCCAAAGTAATATAATGTTATAATAAAACATGTGAACATTAAACAAAAAATACACAATGATAAAATAAAATAAACTGATACCCATAATAGAACAAAAATTAAGACATACATAAAACTTGACACTCAAATAGATAAAAACAAAGACATAAATGATAACAAAATACAAACATATAAATAACAAATATTATATAACCAACTGTTTTTTTTTTGGTTGGTGTCCAATATTGAATTGAAAGTAGGTAGGTAGTAGCTATTAACAGTATGTGTCACACAATCACTTAATTTCTGTTTTAAGATTGTTTTGAAATTTAAGCATGATTAATACGGGCAATATAAATTTCCATGATGAATATTTTTAAACAACACTGTATCTTATTCATTTAGCTCGGTGTATAAATATAAATATGTATTACTTATAAATTGCAAATTGCACTTGTAAAAAGCAATTTTGGCTGTGTGACAGACGAGGAATCGAACCCCGTGTCTTACGCAATCCGGGCCTATGCCTATACCACTCGGCCACCGTCACATTAGCAAGCCTGTTGAATTTTGCAAGCGTTTTCTTTAACGCGTAGGCTGCGTGACGTCATCAATGTTGCGAGATTGCTCTCACAATATCCGAAGGAAACGTTTTTACAAATGTTTAACAATCGGTTAAGATGAACGACGCCAATTTATAATTAAATTTATTTATAAGTATTTTAATTATAAATTTAATTATAAATTGGCGTCGTTCATCTTAACCGATTGTTATATTTTTTTACAAGTGCAATTTGCAATTTATATTATTAAGTTTGTATAGTGACAAAACACTATAAAAACAAAAATTTAATAATGTATTACTTATTTATTACCAAATATGTGTTGCTCGGACATTTTACACACATCAACTAAAGTTTGTAATTAACTGTAACTGTATCAAGAAAAAAAATATGTGTGTTTTCTTAAAATATAAAAACCCTGTAATAATATTATAATAAGAATAATAAATAATAATATCATTTACCATAACAAAAAATATATTGTATTTTTAAAGTGACAAATTTTATTTGATGTGTGCACACATTTTAAATACGAGTAAAAGCATTTTTTTATTATATCGCTAATATACTGTATTGCATTACAGCCTGCGTTTCCTTTTTCTTCGTATTACTTATTATAATATTTGTTAGTGAAATAAAAAAGGACCAAATTACCTAGTTGGTTAATAATCCTTTAATTTTGGAAGTAAGTTTTCTTTTCAGTTTTTTAGCTTTCTATTAGAGGTTACATTTTTATTGTAAGGTTTGGCTAAAATATTTACCTTATACATTTAGTAAAGGTACTTACTACTAATCCTTTGGACATCCCCACACATCGCCATCTAGTCCCAAAGTAAGCTACTCAAAGCTTGTGTTATGGGTGCCAGACAACGGATATAATACATAAATACTTTTTGATGCTTAGAATGTTTTTAACACTTTCAGTGTCATATTTTATATTCATAAAGATGAAATAAGAAACCAAAAGGTTGCTGGTTCAAGTCCCGCCCGTGCGCAAATTTTTGGTTTCTTATTTCATCTTTATGAATATAAATACTTTTTGTTTGTAAAAACATACATAATACACATAGAAAAACACCCAGACCAATACAAACAGACATGTTCATGTAAACAAATGTTAGCATTGTGCGGGGATCGAACCCGCAACCCGCTGCGTAGTAGGCGATTTCTCGACCACTACACCAGACGGGTTATAATATAATAGTATTCGTCCGGCCGGCCTCGGCGTGCGTCTCCCGCGGAATGTGTCCTACTTCAGGGAAATAGGAATGCCGGAGTCGCGCAAGAGATACGTGCACCCACCTGAAAGGTGGTAACACAAGTGGACGCAGTAGGCTCACTTTCTTTTCTCAAACGTGACGTCATATTTGTTTTTTTAAAGAATACACATTTTACATTAAATGTGTATTAACTGACTTCAAAAACTAAATGCACTGATTAAAAAGTTTTATAGTAAACGATATAAGTGAAAAAGATTTATTTCACGATTTTAAGTTAATAAAGACCAACAAATAATATACAATTAACCGCTTTTATAAGCCGAAGTATATTCAGGAAAAAATGATCAAAAAATATTTCCGAGATTGGTTCAATTCATAGTAGCCAAAGCCCTCGGACGATTTTTTACAGCCTTTTGTTCACATTTAGACCGTAAAAATGGACGTAAGTACTGAATATGCCTATTACCTTTTAATTTTTTAATGAATATTTAACGAATACGTTCCATCTTTGTAGGGCGTGGGGAGATGTGCACATATTTTTATACGAACTATTTTTTATATAAACAAATAACGTTTAACTCAAAATTAATAACACCTTATCGTCATCGTCATCAATAACTGATTAAAAAGCTTATAATAAAGCAGCTACGTAGGAGAAACGAATTCATTTGGAATCTTCATTTGTTTTATTTTTTTATTCTTGATTTTTGCTTTATTACTCATATCTCAAAAACTATTGGTAAAGTATACCTGATTGAACTTAAAAATTATCATCTCGCTATGGCTTCTCATTTTCGATAAATCAGTGGATAAACATACATACCTACACTTATTCAATGTAGCACACATGTTTTGAAGCCTTTAATATAACAACATACTCAAATATTATCAAATTCCAACGATATCGCATACATACACATTGAATTTATTACCTCCGTCAGTCTGTAATGAGGGCAAAAAACTCGTGCTTGGAGCCTCCTATTAAATATTTATTTTATATTGTTATTTGTATATATATATGTACAAAACAAAAAATACACTATTCAGTGGTACGGAAGCCTTTGCGCAAGAGTCCGACTCGCACTTAGCTTAGGTTATTTTGACTTTCTAGTTGAACTGTAAAATTCTTAAAATATAATATACGGTTCAGTTAGTACACTTCATTTCAGGTAAATGCGACCCTTCTCAGTAATCGTGCGTTACTGCAAGACACCTGAATTTTTCTCTTAGCTTGAAAATATGTTGCTCGTTCAGTGAAACATCTATACATACCCATATTCTTTAGTGACGTCGGTTCTTATAACTAACGGTTTGTTAAAGGCCAAGTGCGAGTCGGATTCGCACACTTAAGGTTCCGTGCCAACTTAATCTGAAAGCGGCTATCTCTGAAACGTTAGACTTTTAAAGAAAATTGTTGTAGGAACCTCAATGTCATTTTAAAATACCTATGCATAGACTGTCGGGGTACACGCATAGGTTTGACAAAAAAAATAGGTTTTAGTTTCATGTATGGGAGCCCCACTTTGAATATCATAATTTATTGTTTTTTTTAAAGCGGTAACAGGATACATCTCCTTAGTTTAAGTGTTATACCAATAGTTTCAGAATAAAGTGGCTGTGACATAAGGACGGACAGACAGACTTTACGAAACTATAAGGGTTTTCTGCCATTCGGCTACGGAACCCTAAAAATGACATCAGGTTAGTACTTTTCTGCTGGTTGAGCGCAAAACAAACAGTCTGTTAGTTGGCGCGAATCCAGAGAGGATCTCGTAAAAAATATACAAGACTTATCTGAACATAGTGTACGAATCGACTCGTTATTTATTTTGAAAGAACGCCAGAGAATATTGTTTCTAAGGGGAAGACGGACAAATAATTAGGATTGCTGCGTCTTTTTGGTAACGAAGAAGCGGTCTGTTTATTAATCTCTGGTTTAACAGTTTTAAAAACGTACATATTTTATATTCTTACGGCCTCATATATAGCGTAATTTACTACTTTTATAATTAGCAAGTAGGTATATTAACGTGATCTACCCTTTTGATAAACATTTAATCCTATTAAAAATTACCCGCGAAAGTTTGTGTGGCCATCCTCCCTCACACACTTGAAATGAAATCAAATGAATTGAATTGCAAATTGAATTTTATTATAATTAAAGGTACATTTAAAGTCAGACTAATGTAATAATCAATCCTAAATTCAAAGAAAATTTCAAAGTTACGGGATAAATACATTCAATAAATTAAATTACCAATAAAAAGAACAACATACAATTAATTATTTAGTTTTTTTTTTCTCGAAACTATTGTATGAGTCCGCGTAAAAATAAATTCTTTGGAAGTAATTTGATTTGATCAGGTATTGCATTAAAATGTTAACCCACATTGCTTTACACTGTTTCTTGTAAAAAAAACAATCGGTCACAGACACGTTTAAATGGTTATTACAAATATCGGTGTAACATGTTCTCAGCACTAATACACGGCACGACACGCAAAAATTAATGACTAAGTAAAAAATGATGAATGATCTATACCTACTTAATATTATAAAGCTGAAGAGTTTGTTTGTTTGTTCGAACGCGCTAATCTCAGAAACTACTGAACTGATTTGAAAAAATGTTTTTGTGTTGAATAGTTTATTAAACCTTCCTCGGTTTTAGGCTGTATTAACATAGCGTTACGACTGTTAAAAGCAGACCAAAAACGGGGAGAAAATATTTAAACCATTACGATTATTTTCACCGTACATTAAAATCATGTATGACGGGATTTTTCCGATATAAAACTTCTACAGTAAAGTCCGCGACAGCATATGACTAGCTGGTATGGTTTACTCACTACAAACTTTTTTATGATCATAAATATGATACAAAATTATGTACTATTTTTGAAGGTGTTTTTAAATTACGGCAATGAATGACTTAGAAAATGTCACAGTTTTATAATACTTCGAAAACACGCAACTGCGCTAAGCGCTAAGGTTAGACGCGTCTTACTTCTGATGAAAATATGTATTTTGCGTTGAAATATTTTACGGGAAATCCGAAATTAACGCGGGCGACGACGCGGGGTACCGCTAGTAATGTATAGTATGTACTATAATCTATACTAATATTATGAACTCGGGGGACCGTTAGTAAATGATAAGGAGATAAATTGGGCTGTCCTTGTATTTGCGGGAGCGATGGGGGTTTGAAATAGTAGTCATTAATTTTTACTTTTGTGTTGTTTATGGTTATAATATTTTTGTATTGAATCAATGAATGTAATGCAATGTTATTTCATTCAGTATTTAGTTTGTGACATAATTAGAGTGTGAGCCTTCAAAGTGCATTGTATATTAAGATTGCTTAATGTTATCGACAGAAAACTTATTTTTAATAGAATATTTAAAAACAAACAAGTGCGAGTCGGACTCGCACTATCAGGGTTCCGTGCCAACTTTAACTGAATTAGAGATCTACTTCCACTTAACCAAAATACCAGCATACTATTGTTATCGATCATGGGATCGATGGTTAAAAAAACTAATACGTTGTATAATCAGCCACCACAAACATAGGGTTTTACATAGGTAGCACACACACGTCTTGAGTATATGGAGTCCCGGCGAGGTCTGTCCGCCACCCGAGCGGCCCGCCTGCGCCCGGCACCTCTGCTGACACCGCGATACCTAACACTATAAACAAATATAACTTTTTTTTCATAGTATTTGTGAATAAAAAAGTTTTTAAAAATTAACACTCGCTTAGTTTAAAAGTTAAAAAGGGGGACGCCCATTTTGCTTCTTTGGAAGCGTCTATCTCGCAAACATTAGACTTATAGAGAGAATGGTTTTGGGAACCTCGATGTCGTTTTAAATGACCTTTCCATAGAAATCCTACATGCAAAAGTTTTACAAAAAAATTAAGGTTTTAGTTCCATGTATGGGAGCTACCCTTTAAATATCTTTATTTTTTATTTTTTGTATGAGAATCATAAAGAGGTTATCAGGATACATCTACCTACTAAATTTCAACTGTGTAATACTAATAGTTTCAGAATAAAGTGTGACATTCGGACGGACAGACAGACAGACAGATAGACTTGACTAAACTATAAGGGTTCCGTTTTTAGCCATTCGGCTACGGAACTCTAAAAACGTTGTGGGGTGTCTACCCAGTGAATTGATAACTTCGTTTATAAAGTCAGAATGTTTTTAACTAACCAACAGATAGTCCACAAATACACGATAAAAGGAGAAACTGATCACAAAATATAGTTAGTACCGTAGCTGGCGAGTAAAATTTAAATATGATCAGCGCATATAGCAGACGTTATTAATAGCGATCATTATACCCTGAGAAACATCAAGGATCTCGCCTGCCACCCTGGTGGCGCTGCGTTTTCAATTGACATCGTTTCAAAAGAAAAGTTGGCGATATTATGTGCACATATTGTCTTCCTCTGTGGCTGATAATCACAGACATCCTATACGAGTAAACACAAAAAATCTAAGATAATCATCCAGGGCTCTGACTTTTGTAGTTTTCATCAATGTAAAGTTTTTTTTTTATGTAACTGTTAACAGGTTTCGTTGGAAACGTACCGGAGCGGCGGGAGGCCGAGCGACACGGGCTTCGCGTGGATAACGAGATCGTGACTGCCGAATGCTCGCGAACAGGATGCGCGCGGGCGATTCGCGCGGTACGCGGGGAGGGAGGGGGGGGACCTGTCGGCCGGCTCGCGAGCTCCCCATTATCTTGTGCGCCTTACTAACAACAAATATTTTAAGATGAAATAAGAAACCAAAAATTCCTTATACCTTTGGCAAATCGGGCCAATATGTTTTCCAATCGTGCAAATTTCGCGTGGTCGGTCCTACCACGCAAAATTTCGACTAAAAACATCATAAGGATGCACAAATTATAATGTGAGTGAAAAATCATTCGAAACCAATACCTAATATTATTTATCTGTTAGTGTAAAATATATATTTGATTTGTGTATAATGTTATTTTATGTTTTATGATTATTTTGATATTTGTGTTAGTTACGCTAGATAAATGTAATATGTGTATAAATAACTGTTTGAAAAATACATGCCTATTCTATATTTTAAGTAGAACCCTACACCCTCTTATAAACAAAACGTTTTTTTTTTAATTATAACAAATTTCACAACCTCCATAAACAAACTGCTATCCGTCAAGATTTTTTTCAATTATTGCAGACCTTTGTATAGAAGTTCAGCTGATGATGATGCGCAGATGTCGGCTACGTCACGAGCGCCTGCATCGCGCTATTAAAGTTTTAGCGACCGCGTCGTGTATATGCGACGCGGCGCGATAGACTTTCGGCCGGTGGGCCCCGAGCGAGAGATCACCTCGCTCGGAGTGATGAATGCTGTACTTGGAATACGAACTATCTAGAGTTCGTGCTAACTACTATATGTAGCACTGGCAGAGAGACTATTGAACTCATGCATTCAAAACTTGACAAGAACACACTAATGTGTTCGCTAAAAACCTTTTGGTATTTTTTTTCTCAAAATCAAAGAAAATCCATATTTTATGCTTAGAAAAGGAAAACAGTGTGTTATCAATCTCTGTTTTTTTAGCTGATTGGAGAAATTTAGTATATTATGTTCAATGTTTCACTAATATTAATATATTTCTATGGTTTGAATGTAGTGGCTAAGCTTCATGGGTTTCAAGGCGTTGCGGCTCCGAGGTCCCGGGTGCGATTCTCGGTCGGTTCAATGTAGAAATCGTAATTTTCTATATTGTTTCGGGTCTGAGTGTTGTGGTGCTACCGTTGTGTCTGATTTACATAACGCAAGTGCAATCGCTACTTACTTTGGGATCAGAGTGATTGGCGTCCAATACTTTTTGGTTCCCAATATGTACGTTAACTGCTTTCGTAAATTCTGATATTTCAATTTATATTATAATATGCAAAACTAAGCTAAATTGCAAATAAGAACAACAATAATTTACCTAATTGTTAAATTTCAATCAATTTCAAAAGTCATTAGTTTAAATCATACGTGGTCCACATGGTTTTTTCTAGTTTTAAATGTGTAACAAACTTATTTTTATAATGTTAGTAATAAGTACAGACTGAAATTTTAATCAGTAACCAAATTTTCCACTGCTGAACATGTACAACATTTAACAGATGATTATTTTTCTCGAATTCACTATTGCCCTAATACTTCACACAAATTTTATTAAGACCTTAAATTAAATTAAATGAAATATGTTTTAACATACAGATCTCTATTCTACAGGTTACAGCAGCTGCACCAATACAAGCAAGCAAGGAAGGCAATTAAGACCATCGCAGAACGATAGATGGCGCTGTGCAAACCTGCATCGCAACTATTAAGTTTTAGGTGCTAGTTTTAGTATATGCGCCTCGAGAACGGACATTATGGCCCGAGCTTAATGATCCTGGCTCGGTTGGGAAGCAATAAACTTTAGCTTTCTCTTTCATTTGCTCAGTAGGGATGACAACCTTTTAAACGCTGGTTTATTCTCAAATTCGCTAAGCAAGACTTGAGAGTTCCGGAAGTAACAAACAACATTATTTTGCGTTAACCCAAAACATCGACTGAGTTCAAATTTCGAAGATTGTTTAATAACTGTAATTGTGTTTTTTTTTCATCATGTTTTTGTAGATGAGAATACCTAGTCATTTGTAGTTTTCGTACTGATTTATTTACGAGTACATTGTACATTATTTTATTTTATTTATTGAATGGTGACTGCTAACAACACTAGAACATCTTAAAAGACAAAATAGCTTGCATCCAAGCGTTGTATTTTGTTAAAAGTGACGCCCGTTTTTGCAACGTGTGGGTCCAAGCCATTTTCGCCAGTGATGTGATTATACGGCTAAGAGCTCGACCGTACAATCAAGCAATATCATTTCTTACAGATGATATTAAATAAGTATTGGCGGAGTATGAATATCTCTCTCCGTGTCATATTCTAAGGAATGTTGAATCTCTACTCAGTTGTAATTGTAAATAATCAAGCTGTGAACACTGTAATTAGGTTACAGTCCAGTCTTTACTTAACTTAGTGATTTAATTGTATATGCATTAATTGTAATTCTGTTTGTGTTCCAATTATAAATAAATAAATAAATGCGTGGCTATTTTCCGCAACGTTATTTGTCCCGCAAAAATATTCATGACTAGTGGTCCTCCGCGACTTCGTCCGCGCGTTTTTCGTTTTTTTCTCGCCTTTTCAACCTTTCCTAGATCTCCACGAATATTGCAAGACTAAGATTAGATAAATCCGATCAGCCGTTCTCGAGTTTTAGTGAGACTAACGAACAGCAATTCATTTTTATATATATATATATAGATAATTTCAGCATTCACGTCCCTCAGCAGCCCCCTGGTGTCTAAACTGAAGTCAGTTGATTGAACGAACTTAGTATTTAAACTATTAATTTTTTTTTGTTTAACCGGGGGTTAAGCGAATGCTATAAGTTTAACGTGTCTCTGTCAGGCGCGGTCCGAAGGGGGGGGGGGGGGTCACAGGGGACATGACCCCCCAAAATCTAAGGTCTAATTAAAAAATCTCAGAAATTTTCCAAATAATAAAAGGAAATTTCTAGCTACTGTTTTTATGAACTATGGACATCGTATGTCCAATAAAACTTGTAAATGACCTCTAGTTTAGAAACAAGGAACCGAACTACGTTGTTTTGGTAATCGATATGCGTTGTTATGATAAAGATTCAAAATAAAGGCTGTCTTCTTATTATTTAATTCCAGATACCTATTTTTAGGGTTCCGTAGTCAAATTACAATACACGGACCCTTATAACCCTTATAGTCTCGTCAAGTCTGTCTGTCTGTCCGTCCGCATGTCTCAGCCACTTTATTCCAAAAATATTAGCATTTTACAGATATAATTTGGTAGGTAGAAGTATCGTGTTTACCGCTTGACAATTCCTATACAAAAAATAATGACTAGAACTAAAACAAAAAAAAAATATTTTTTTCAAACCTACGCATGTGGTTTCAGCAAAAAATGTGTCTATGGATAGGCGTCATAATGACATTGAGGTTTCTAAAACTATTTTATCTGAAAGTGGAACGTTTGTAATATATAGATGCTTCCAAAGTGGTAAAATGGCCTCTAACTTATGGACTAAACTAGGAAAAATTAAAAAAAAGGACAATGTAATGCTTAACTAACAAACACTTTAAATGAACTTTAGTTAGAACGAGATCGAACTAGTACTTTTTGAAATATAGCACATTTTCAACAAACGCAAATATCACTTTGTCTTGTATGAAATACTATGCTGTCAACAAAATTTTGTGGTATTTTGGCTGGTATTTTGGTAAGTGGACCCTCAATTTAGTTTAAGTTGGCACGAAACCCTCCGTGCGCGAGTCCGACTCGCACTTGGCCAATTTTTTATTAGTGTAGTGAGTGAATGACCCCCTCCAAAATTTCAGGCTGCGACCGCGCCTGGTGTCTGTATGTGTATTTGAGTTTATATCTGTGGTATCGCCCAGACGGATGAACCGTCATAGATAATTTTATACTGAGTGTCCTAAGCCATGTTTCACGAAAATCTGATTAGCCATTTGAAAATCATCAATTTTTTTCTAGTTCCGATCGATTCAAAATTGGGTGCCGATGACATTGACAGAATATGGTAAGGTATCCACGACCCGATCGGCAGTCAAAGATCATCAGCTCCTTAATAATTTCATGAGGGGATCCGACTACCTTCCTTAAGTCCTACCGATTCCAAATTTGGTACCGAACACGCTGAGTATAGTAATTATTATGTATCATGATCATCATCATTATCAGCCAATGGATGTTTACTTTATTATGCTGATTATTATGTGTGTTTGTCAATTTTGTCCATCTAGCACATATATTCATATGTTTATGTTGGTTTATTTCAAAAGTAATTATGAAGTACATATATCAAACATTTCTAGGGATCAATCATTTTTATGCGGATTTCTTGAGATTGAGATGTGGCTTTGTAATAAATTTATGATTTTATAAATTTATATGGATCCTTTTTGGTGCATTTCATAATTTGAAACAGGAACTGTCAATCAAATTCGAGAAAAAGATGAAAATCAGCTGTCAATATTTTCCCTATAAAAACATACAACGCATTGAAGATATTATTAGTGTTACTGTTTCCCTACTACTGATTAAAACCAACGTTATTATGGAGCGGCGACGTCATTTAAGCAGGGAAGAAATGCTCAGAGCCGTGGGAATGATAGAAGCTGGTTCCCGGCAACGTACTGTGGCTTTAGCTCTGAATAAAGTCAGAGTGTTATCAGTCGACTTTGGACACGTTACCGAAGCACTGGTACCGTGGCTGAGCGCCATGGAGGACGGTATCGCTGCACCAAACGGAGACAAGACCGATACATTCAAATCACAGCTCGGAGAGCTCCAACAATAACCGCCATGATGTTAGCCGTGAGGCTTCATCACTCTTCAGGGAACTTAATTAGCGACCAAACAGTCAGACACCGCTTGCATGAAGTGAACCTTCATTCCCGAAGACGCACAATCGTAGGATTCGATATCAATGGGCTCTTGAACACAGAAATTGGGCAGAAGAACAATGGCGTTTCGTGTGCTTTTCTGATGAGTCTCGTTTTGGTATGAGACCGGATACAAGACGTATACGACGCTGGAGAATCCCTGGACGCCAACAGCGATTAAAATCCTGCCAGGAAGTCAATCCTTGTAGTGGTGGAACCATCATGGTATGGGCGGGTATTTGGATCGGCGGAAGAACTGATTTGATTCGGATCAGAGGCAACCTCAACGCTCAAATTTATGCTGAGACGATTGTATCAGACGTCATCGTTCCTCTACAAGTGCAAATCGGTCCCTTATTTCATTTAATGCATGATAATGCACGACCGCACACCGCAATAGTTGTAAGACAGACTCTCGCCGCAGCTAACATCAATGTCCTGCCCAGGCCTGCTCAGTCGCCAGACTTGAACCCGATTGAGCATGCATGGGATATGCTACAGAGAAGAGCTCTGCCGAATATGGAGGGTATCCAGTCGCAAGAAGACCCTATTTTGTTGTTGCAACGAACATGGGCGGCCATTCCACAGCGTGATTTGGATGAACTCATTTTGAGTATGCCAAACCGATGTTCTTGTGTTGTTAGTGTTCGAGGTAGAAACACGGATTATTAATCGTTTAAGTTACCGAATAAAATTTTTAAGGAAACTGTTATTTCAGTCTTTTTTTCGAACTTTAATGTTAGTGATTCAAATGTCAAAAATCCCTTTATTAGGAAAATGCCAAATTTCTTTATTAATGCAAAGGTGACTTGGTTTATCGGTACTGTAGACAAACGAAAACACTTTATTTGATGAATCCTTAAAGAAAATTTGTATTAATATCAATCAGGAGAAAAGTTATTGCAAAAATATATGTTTATCCCTAGACACTTTTGATGTGTGTAGTTCGTTCTTAATTGTTAGTTTTTTTTTTACGCCGCCTCAATGTTTCTGCTTCATCCAATAGTTGACACGTAGAGAATGCTTTAAAGCATTCGTCCGCCATCTGTACTTCATTTTGTTTGTGCAATAAGGCATATATAAATAAATACATACTCGTACTTACCACTTATACAAACACTAGCGGTCCCCCGCGACTTCGTCCGCGCGTTTTGAGTTTGCTCCCTCCCCTCCCGTCACAGCGTCATGTTTTATATCCTAAAGCCTTTCTCGATAAATAAGCTATCCAACACAGAAATATTTTTTCAAATCGGTCCAGCAGTTCCTGAGATAAGCGCGTTCAAACAAACAAACTCTTCAGATTTATAATATTAGTATAGATTAGCGCAAGCGCACGTTGTACTTAAGCTGCGAACATTATTTTGGTGCGGAGTTATGTTAAAACTGTGATAGCTCCTAAGATATTTATTGAAATCAAATGATATAAAGGGCAACTTGGTTCTAAATGAAATGCTCGTGATGATGAATGTATTTATTTTGATAAGAATAAATACCTGTGTGTATAATACACCTCTAAAAATAATGCTTTTTTTTTACAAATTTATGAACATAAAAAAGGTTGTAGTAAGTCAACCATAAAAGATAGACATATGCTGTCGCGGACTTTATTATAGAACTCTTAATGTTGAACAATCCTGTCATACATGATTTTTGTGTAACTTAAGCGGTTTCCGCAGCGTATGCAGCGGAAGCTCTCAAAAGGAATATCTTTCTCCCGTTTTCGCAACATTTTTCATTTCTGCTGTGGTCTTATGAGTCATATCTTTATGTGATATAGCCTAAAGCCTTCCTCGATAAATGGACTATCCAACGTAAAAAAAAAAATTCAAATCAGGCCAGTAGTTTTTGAGATTAGCGCGTTCAAACAAACAAACAAACAAACTCTTTAGCTTTATAATATTAGTATAGATCACGCCCATCCTATTCATACCTTTAAGTACACTATGGTCTACATCACCAAACACTATAGAAAGCTTCAGCTTAATAAAGGATCAAGACGTGAATTAATTCAATTTCGATTACCGGCGGACGCCAGACGCTTTCACAGATTATTTTAACAAAACAATCGCTTCCCGAAAACATTACGTAACCGCCGGGAATGTCGCTGCCAATTAATATTCCCATCTCCCACAGCTTCGAGGAATAACGAGCGATCACGCACGCTGTCAGTCAATCTTAGAAGAACCCATAAAAATGTTTTCGGGAGCTACTCGTAGGTGCGTTAAAACTGTATGAAAAAATAATGTTTTCTTTGTCTTCAATTGAACAGAAAGACACGTGCACCACTCAGCATTACTATATTTATCTTTCACTGTTACTACTTATCTACTATTTATTTATAATTTTAACTATAATGGCACTGACACCACAAACAATTTGCCAGTTGTCTGAACTCATCACTCACGAACGGTGTTATATTCGAGTGGAATAGCTTAGGTACCTATACGTAGTAATAACCACTCACTGCCCTATATTTATCTTTTTCCGACTTCAAAGAAAAGAGGTATATCCATTCAATGTGTTTAATATGTATATATGATTAAATTTTGAGAAGGTATGTTGATCCTATAAAGCCCAAAAACACGTAAGTGTATAAATGTATGTATGTTTCTCCACGGATAGCTCGAAAATGAGAAGCTATAGCGACATGATTGTTTTTGAGTTTAATCAGGTATCTTTTAACAGTACAGGGCACAGAGAAAGTTTCTTCAAAATCGGTTCAGTAGCTTTTGAGATATCTCAAAAATTTGTAATAACTACCATACCCATATGGGTAATAACTAAAAATCATGAAATAAAAAAATATTTAAAAAGTTAAGCAGACTTCAAAAAACCGGCCAAGTGCGAGTCGGACTCGCGCACTTAGGGTTCCGTGCCAACTTTAACTGAATTTGGGAATCCACTTACTTCCACTTAGTAAAATCTACAATATTTTGTTGACAGCAAATATAACTTTGTTTTTCATAGTGCTTGTATGAAGTACAAAGTTATGTTTGCGGTTGTCGAAAATGTGCTATTTCTCAAAAACTTCTCGTTCGATTTCGTCCAAACCAATTTTCGTTGAAAGTATTTGTTAAGATCTACATTATATTTTTTTTTCAAAATTTACACTCGCTTAGTTTAGAAGTTAGATGGGGGGGACGCCCATTTTACCACTTTGGAAGCGTCTAGCTATGAAACGTAAAACTTCAAAAGAAAATGGTTTGAGGAACTTCGGTGTCATTTTAAAAGACCTATCTATAGACACCCCACACGTATAGGTTTGGCTAAAAAAAATGTTTTTTTTGGTTTTAGTTTCATGTATGGGAGCCCCCCCTTAAATGATATATTTTTTTATTTTTTGTATGAGAATCGTAAAGCGGTTAATGGGATACAGACTTCTACCAAATTTGAACAGTGTGATGCCTATAGTTACAGAATAAAATGGCTGTGACATACGGACGGAAAGACAGACAGACAGACAGACAGACTTGACGAAACTATAAGGGTTCCGTTTTTTGCCATTCTGCTACGGAACCCTAAAAAGTGACTTAAATAAAAGCTTAAAATAAGCTTGACATCATGCACCGACTGCAAAAGAATTCGTTTGTCCTAAATAAAAAATAGAGTACGAATGCGTTATTTTAGGTTTTAGCCAGTTTATTGAAGTCAGTTTAATTTTTTTTATTATTTTCACTGACTACAAAAAAAACGATGTAATCAATTCAATGTATACTATGCGATATCGTTAAAATGTTATAATAATTGAGTATGTGGATCTGGTAAGGCTTACAAACATGTGTGCTACGTAAGTGTATGTATGTATGTATGTTTGATCACGGATTACTCGAAAACGAGAACTTAATAGCGAAACGATTCTTTTTTATTTCAATACGCTATATTTCAATTTGGGTACAGTGTAAATTTTATCAAAATCGGTGTAGTAGTCTTTGAGATATGGGTAATAACTAAAAAACATGAAATAAAGTAATAATTTAAAGAACTTGATCACCCTCAAAAAATGCCTAAAAGCTAAATATATAACGCATTTGTATTTAGAAGAAACAAATTCTATGGTGTCATGTCGGTGCGTGATCTGCGTATATTGTTGGGTGTAGAGATGTAAAAATACCGTATTATACCAAATGGTACTGAATCATACCGGTATTTTACAATAGAATTCAGTATTTTTCGTATTATTCGTATTTTATTATTTCTTATCACAAAGCAATTGGCTTTAGTTTTTCACGTATCACTGGAGAATGAATTCATATATTCTGAAATATCTATACATATTATGAACATAAACATTGAAAACAATGCTTTCTTAGTATTTTTTCGACTGAATTCATGCATACAAAATATTGCTCGCACCATCACACGTTGCACGAAGTGGCAACGTCGGATTTGTTTGCTGACAAATCTTACGTTCGCACGCTTGTGTGTGTACATGTATTTATCACTGCACTTATGCACATTTTAGACATGGAAGTGGAAGAAAAAGATCCTCTTCATGAACACTAAACAATTCAGCACTATATCATACCTATATGATTATGTTTGCGATTATGCTGAAATTATCTTAATAAATCATAATATCTGCATAACAATTTTCATTTATAAATTACTAGCTTTGCTCCCCTATTAAATCACCTTACAGACTATTTTTTGCCATAAAAAGCAATCTTTACTGTCGCTAACGCCGACTAGTGTGGGACTAATGAGCAGTTTTTTTTAGATACGTATTAGTATTCTTTGTAAAATAAGAATCGAATTCGTAATCACTTTTCCAAGGAGCCTAAAACATGAAACCAATATCGGTTTTCTGAAAATTTAATGTCTGCCATCTTGGATTTATAAATGCGTGCCATTTTCGGAATCAGTAACCCTGTAAACCTGATTAACGATATTCATATCGTTTTTACTCCATACATCTATTATCTATTAATTTCCACGTCTTTGTATTATTTTGAACAAAAAGCATAATATACACATAATTTAAAGTGTCTATCTTCAAGAGTAACGAATTGCACACGTTCTTTCAACACATATTTTTCCCAACAGGGATGACTTTTAAAAAAATACACTTTTGTAAACACATACAATGCAAAACATAAAATACCAAAAATACCATATGAAATAGTATTATACGGTATTTTTGGTATTTTACCTTCGAGCACGTTTGGTATAATACCGGGATTACATCTCTAGTTGGGTGTCGGTATAAGGTTGACATAAAATGCTTTAATCAGTTATGTTACTTTTTTATTCCGTCTCAATGAACTCGACGCCAAACGCCATGCTCGAAAGACTCGCCCCAAGGTCTCCTACAATCACACCTACAACACAAGTGGTCAACTGCAGTGCAGCTTATGCAGTCGCACGTTCAAGACCAAGTTCGGGTTTGCAAGTCACCTCCGAGCTCATGCTCGAAACTGACAAGGTGTCACCGTCGACGGACACGTCGTGGAGGACATCATCATTTTTTTGCAGCCATCGAATCAAAGTCACGCGCTTTCGCTTCTTAACATTCCTTTCTAGCTAGTCCGATGAAGTCCAGAATACAAGTTATTCCTTTTGACCAAAATCACCAACTATGATTTCAAATCAACCAAGGATTGTTACGGCATCTCCGTACAAGAAGTGAGGCTTACAAGGTATTTTTATCCGACCACTAAACTTAGTGGTAAAAACTAATCTTCTTTAATTAATCTTTGTTGTGTAGTATTTTATCAGATGTAATATTGTCATTGGACCCTTCGACCAAAGACGCAGTGTAGGACGTGCACCGACAAGATGGACAGACGACCTTGTAAAGATTGCAGGATAAAACTGGATGCTGACCTCTAGTGATCGGGTGCTGTAGAAAGCCGTGGGGGTGGCCTATATTCAACAATGGACGTCCTTTGGCTGATAATGATGATGATGATGAACATAGTCAGTGTTGCACATCTGTTTCCCCGGAAGCCGGAAACTAATTTCATTTCGAAATCGGAACTTTCGGTTAGAACCACCATCCTCGCGATATATCTGTACAGTCAATATGTGTACAAGCCGTTATCGACCATAGTTCGCGTAGATAAGGTATGTGTTGGCGCGGTGCGGGTGGCAATGTCACCTTTGAGCGGACTGCGCAGGCGCAGCGCCAGCGGGATATAGGCCGCTATGCAGCTCGACTTGCATGCGCTGCAGTTGCTTGGATCTTCAACGATTTCCACTAAGAATTACTACGTGTTGTATATTGCGATCGAGACTTCCAGAAAGTTTAAAAATGTGAAATCCTGGCTGTTTGAGCGAAGTCTATCCAAAGCTATCTAAGTATCTATATTAGTTTTAGTAAAATGTAGTGTAATTTACTTACCTTCACTTTTAAGCTGTCTCAAAGTGCTATACTTTCTGGGTAACTAGGTTATAAGTACACTTAATGAACACATAAATATCACTTATATGTAAGTTTGTAACACCTAGTATGCATGTATGAATAAATGAAATGAACCTATTGCGTCACCTACGATAAAACCTGGTAATTCGCCGTCAGTCGTTCCTTATAATTCGTTATACTAATATTATAAAGCTGAAGAGTTTGCTCGGGGGGGGGGGGGGGGGGGGGGGCAAGCTCAAAACGCGCGGTCAAAGTCGCGGGGGATCACTATTCAGCCAATATATGCGAGATCTCTCTAGCCTTTCGAGTCAAGAGCCGTCGGCTCCACACGTTGGTGTTAGGGACAACACACCTAGCGATTGTGGGTTCGGGCCTCGCATCAGGCATGTGTTTGTCATACACTGCGATATATTTACTTTTCTGAAAGGCAACATTTACAAGCATAATATTATTATATTCAATGTTATTGGTTTAGTTATGCTTTGGAACAATGTATTTTATACATTGAGCCCCCAGAGAAAGTTAAATCCTGATAGAAAAACCTAGTAAAACCTAACTTAGTAACCTAGACCTAAAAAGATAAGCAGATAATATTTTTTCAATGTAATAGCTTTTCATGGTGAATAAAATCCTCATATTTCGTACTAGGAGTACTAGGACGCTACGTGAAATAATGGTGAAATTAAGGATAGACCTTGATTGAAAATAACTTGTCTGCAGATATGGACAAATGAATGATTTCCAAAAATCGTTGGCAAAAAAAGCACTTATCTAATCTTAAACTTATGTATTTATTTATCATTTTATCATCATGCATTTTCCGGAAATATGGTTTGCATATTTAATAACAATTAAAGAAATACCTATCTCGTCTATATTTTTCAAACATTTACCAGAAACCCTAAACCAATAAATCATTACGCCATCTACTTAGTCGAATTGAAATTGTGTTGTAAGCTAAGGTTGCAAGTAAAACTTATGAAAGTTAATCTATAAGACCGACTTCCAATCCCCACCAAAAAGCAAACACAAAACTTATCATGTAGTTCAGTTTTCACTCACTAGGTGGAGCTAGGATGCCCATTATTCCAGAAAAACTATTTCTGTTTGCATTTCGCTCACTAAAACATACAAATTATTCTTAGCTATTTATTTTCTTTCATTAACAACAATGTTCCGATGGCATGTCTTTCACGTTAGTCCGTCACGGCAATCAACAACTGAGCTAGTTAGGACCGCTAATGAAATAAATCCATCATAGTCGCGTTTGGCAGATGCGTCTGCGGCAACAAAAATTATGATCATCAACAATACGCGTGCCAAAGGTCGCCTCCGAGTCCGACAGACGATGGTAATCGAAAATCCTATCGATCAATCCGTGCGCTTAGTGCGCGGGCGCGGGCGCGGAGTTATTCCCAGCGCGCGGGGCGGGGCGGGGGCGGGGCGGCGCGGCGGCCGGCGCTCAGTGTGCGGGCGCGCGTCGCCGCCGCCATGGGCAACCAACACTCCGCCTCGCACGCCACCCTCAAGCCCCGCAAGAACGTCCACTGGAAGTCCGCAGGTAACTCCGCGCCGGCCGGCCTCGCCCGCGACCACCCGCCGCGCCCGAGGCCCCCGTCCTAAGAGCTATTTTTAAAAACACTGCGCGCTCCCGAAGCGTGCCACAACAAAACAAATCGTAAGACCACTCGCGTTCATGTAACGATAATTACGCGTCTAATTTTGTGAAGAGTTTTATGCCAAAATACTCTCCATCTCCTATCGGACACACCGCAGACCGCGACGTCGTTACTTACAGATGACCGTGTGTGATTCCAGGTCGGCCCGCGGTGCCGGGCAAGCCAGACATCACCCCGATCCTGTCGGACGACGAGCCCAATGCGATCACGCTGCGCTGGGCCCCGCCGGTGCACGACGGAGGTGCGCCGCTGCACGGCTACCAGGTGGAATGCAACCGGCTCGGCTCGCAGGACTGGATCCGCACCTCACCGCCGGCGGTGGTGCGGCCCGAGCTGGTGCTCACGGGCCTGGAACCGCCACACCGCTACCAATTTCGCGTCGCCGCGCTCAACGCCGTCGGCCGCTCCGACTACAGCGAGCTCTCCGACGTGCTAACGGTCAGCTTCGAGCGCGGCATCCAGGAGCCGCCGGTCTTCATCCAGCACCTCGAGGACGTGACGGTCCTCGAGAACGACAAAACCGAGTTCCGCGTTTCCTTCTCGGGAACACCGACGCCGACTATCGCTTGGTTCAAAGATGACTACGAAATCTTCAGCAGCCGACGGACGGCGATCACGACGACCGACTCGTCTAGCGTACTCGTTTTCCACCAGACGCTGGCGAGCGACGAGGGTGAGATCAAGTGCACGGCGACCAACCGCGCCGGCCACGCAGTCTCTAAGGCGCGGCTGTCGCTCGAGGCGGCACCGAAGCTGCGATACCCGCGCCAGTACGAGGACGGCGTCCTCTACGAGATAAACGAAACCGTGTTCCTGAAGACGACCATAGTAGGCAAGCCGACGCCGACGGTCGAGTGGCGGCACGACGGCCAGGTCATCACGGGAGACGATCGCGTCGAGATTTCGAACACGCCAAAGTTTTCGATGCTGAAAATTCACACCGCTCGGCGTAGTGACAGAGGGGAGTACCAGATACACGCGAGGAACAACATCGGGGAGGACACTGCCGCGTTCCTCGTGACGATCACCGCGCCGCCCGACCCGCCGCGGCGCGTGTCCGTCACGCGGCAGGTGGACAAGTCAGTGACGCTGGACTGGGAGCCGCCAGAGGACGACGGCGGCTGCCGCATCGGCAACTACGTGGTGGAGTACTACCGCAACGGCTGGAACGTGTGGCTGAAGGCGACTACGAGCCGCAAGACTAGCGTCACGCTGTTCGACCTGATCGAGGGCAGCGAGTATCGGTTCCGCGTGAAAGCCGAGAGCCCGTACGGCATGAGCGCGCCGAGCGCCGAGTCCGCGCCGGTGCGGATACCGGGGCGGGCGGTGGACATGGAGTTCCTGGAGGTGGAGTCGCGGATAATAAGCTCGGTGCTGCAGAAGGAGGATGGCGAGGAGGCGAAGGTGTCGCCGGCGCCGCGGCGTAAGCGCGTGGCGGCCGAGCCGCCGCCGGCGCCGCCCGCACGCCACGCCCGCGCCGCCTCCGCCGAGCCTCCAGCGCCGCGCGACCAGCACAAGGACGAGTTCATGCTCGTCCTCTACCCTGACAACAAGACGGCTGACAAAGCTGGTAAGCATCATTCTACACTCTGCTCTGTTTGTCGCAATTAAACCCTTCCGCTTTGTGTAAGAACAGCTCATCAATAGTCATTTATTACCCCCTAATTATTAAGTACCCCCAGAGGTACATGCAACCTCTGGGGGTACTTAATACTTATTCACGTCCCAACTCAGACGATACCACTCCTTCAGAACTACCGTGACGTGAGCTCGTGCTTAGAAGACGCAGCGGAAGAAACGCAATCCCTGTGTTAAAGCCCCTTTTAAAAGTATTTTGTGCTGTATGCTAGTGCGAGCTTGCTCCATTGATTGTTAAATGACGCTCAAATTAAAACTGGACTGCACTGTTGACGATAGTTGTCGTCAGGGGGCCAATGGTCATGGATAGGTACCTACATAATTCCATGTCAACATCGTATCTCAATCAATTACATTATTTTTTCAGTAAATAATATCAGCCTTTAAATACTCAGCGAATGTTATTTGTGCATTTAAAACTCCATTTGTATTTATTGAAAGCACATTGCACATGCCTCAGCTCAGCGAATGTTTGTTATTGTTTACCAAACACTTCCCCGAAAGCTGGAAATTCTGTATCGACTCTTACGTCATTTGACATTTACCCGAACGTTTAGCCCGGACTCGGCAAACGCTCGGGGCCGTTGGCGTTATCCGTTTCTCCTGGTTTTGGTTGTCATCTATTTCCGGCTATTATTATATACGGAAGACTGAAAATATCCGTAACATAGGGCCAGATAGTAACGGCGCGAAGACAGCGCATTCTGGCCTATAAATAGGCGCACGTGCGCGTTCTAACCTCGATAGCGCTTCTGCGAACTACCATAGCGCCTTTAGCGAACGCACACAATACACAGCTCGAAATATCTATTGTTTGAATTAATTTTCACTCGACTAAAAATTGTTGGTTAGTCCGGTTCAATGAACTTGGCAAAAGCGTCGTCGACTGCGTATGGTTGCGCCAAAGGTCACGGGTTCGATTCCCGGAAAAGATTTCAATGATTATAGACTGTCAGCTGGCTAGTTGCTAGACTACTTTTATGATATTATGTATCGTATCGTAATTTTTAAACATCCTCAAACTTCTAAACTTTGCCAATGACATACCTATTAGTAAATACTTACTTTACAACCTGATTGGTAATATCTGTTGCTTGCGTAATATATTCACAATTGTCTAAGTAGTCTAAGAATATTAAATCATACTTAATGCACGTCTAATGCGAAAGATCACAAATTCCACCTAACGTTTAAGCAACAGTTATACTGCATAAATATGATGCATTTTTCAGAGAAGCGGAAGTCGTTCCAATTCGATCTGGAGGAGTGTCTGTCGCCGCCGCCGCTGTCGCTTTCGGCGCCCGAGCTGAGCGCGCGGTGCGTGGCGCCGCCGCCGCGCCTGCGCGCCGCTGTCAGCTCCACCGAGCTGCTGCACGAGCGCGCCATGGCCCGCTTCTACCGCGCCGTCGCGCTGCAGGAGCAGCACCAACACATTCCGCACACGCCCAGGCCGCCCGACGCGCGTGGCTCGCAGCCGGCCGCGCCCGACCCGCCCGCCATCGTCATCGAGCGAGACTCCGACAGCACCGGCCGCGCCGTGGTCAAACAGGTTTCCCGCGACTCCGACGCCTCCGACGGCAAGTGGCAGCACATGTCGTTCGACGAGGACTACACCGCCAGCACCGTCTCCACGGACGGAGACTACTCCGACGAGGACGGCAGCCTCGACGGCGACGACCGCCCCTACGCGGACGACGAGGAGACCTACAACCCGCGCGATAAGCTGGCGCGGCCCTCGCCCCTCAAGGAGTCCCTCGACGAGAACCTAGAGGAGGAGGAGTCGGAGAGGGAGGTCCTCAAACCGCTCCCGCTGCCCGACCCCAACTTCGTCCCGAAGCCTATACTGAAACGGAGGGAATCAGGATCGACGGACTCCAGCACGAACATCAAACTCGACAACGGCGTCACGCAGCAAGAGGAACCGGAGAAGTCGGAGAAGAAGGTAAAACCTAAAAAAGAGGAGAAAATGACAATATTCAAAAAGATTACCAAAATGCCCGTACAGAAAATTCCGTTCCCGAGAATACTCAACAAGAGCAAAGAAGCTGATAAGCCAGCCGAACCGACTGCGCAAAGCAAATCGCTCAGCACTCCTAAAACAGTAGAAAACAATAAAGATAAAGTGAGCGAAGAAGGAAGAACGGTGATAGACTACTATACTAATATCGTCAAAGAGTACGGCAGTCAAAAGAAGGTCGCCCCTCCTCTGTATCTGAACACGGAAGATCTCAAAAGTGTGGCAGAAAAACAGTTGCACGAAACCGAAGAAAAGACGCCGAATCAAAAGAGAGTCATCAAAACGAGAAAGGCCGCACCGAACAAAACTACGGAGAACAAGCTGGCCGTTCCGACCAATTCTAAGAAGAAACCAAACTCGAAAAGTCCAAAAACAAAGACGCAACCCGGCGCCGACAGGGCAAAGCCGCAACCTATCGGTAAAGCGAAGCCCCATAACAGTATCGAAAAGCTGAAGCTCGAAAGTAGCAAATCCGTCGCCGATAGCACGCCCAACAAAAAGGGCACCCAGCAAATCGTTCTGAAAAAAACCGAGCGCGCGACGATCGTGATTCCGATCGACTACCAGGAGCTGGAGGCGCAGGCGCAAGCGACCGTGCGCTCTGCCATCGATTACGCCGTGGACATGTGCCTGCTACTGCTCGCTTTCTGGGTGTACTTCTTCAAGGACGAGCGCCTCGCCATCCCCTTCCTCGTGCTCATCATCTACCGGCAGCTGCACGAGGCCCTACACGCGCTGCCGCGCTGGGCCGCGCGCTTTACCCCCGGCTGGCTCAAGAAGAACACTTCTTGACCTTTACAAAAGACATGTGTGTTATTCTGATTGTATTGTGAACTCGTATGTTGTGTGATCATGTGATTTACTCGTTGTTTAATGTTATATTTAATGTATTACGAATTTTGTTCTAATAAACGTGAAGTTGTCTATAACTAGTTGGCCATGACGTCTTACTGATAGGTCTCAAAATTATTGGAAACATTTTTGTACAAAATTATTAAAGTGATCATGTTCGAATCCCGGTCCCTCTTCCTAGTCCCTAAGTGCGCGCGGCTCGTGTCACAGTTCCGGCTGCCGAGGTCGGACTGCGTGCCGCCGCCGCCGCGCCGCCGCGTGCTGGACCCCAAGGCGTGCGGGCACCGCGACCGCGGGCTCGTGCTCGGCGTCTACCACAACGAGAGCGCCGTCGGCGAGCAGGCCATCCTCACCGCCGCCGCGCAGCGCTACGACCGCAAGGCCGACGGCAAGCTTTGGCGGCTGCTCAAGCTCACGCCCACGCCCAAGCTGGGCGAGTACCGTGTCTTCTACGACGTCGACCCGCACTTCGGGTACGTGGCCGTCGCCGGGCTGGGCACCGAGTGCCTCGCGTACAACAGCATCGAGAAGATGGACGAGAGCAAGGAGGCTATCCGCGTCGCCGCCGGCGTGGGCGCCGCCGCGCTGCACAAGCTGAACCCGTCCACCATCCACGTGGAGTCGTTCGGCGACGCGGAGGCCGCCGCCGAGGGCGCCGCGCTCGCCGTGTGGCAGTTCCGCGAGTACCGCTCGCGCGTCAAGTCCGTGCAGCCGCGCTCCGTCCTGCACCTGTACGACGACTGCGACCTCGACGGCTGGACTACCGGCAAGCTCAAGGCCGAGTCGCAGAACCTGGCGCGCTTCCTGCAGGAGATGCCCGCCAACATGCTCAACCCGACCGAGTTCGCGAAGATCGCGGTCGAGCTGCTCTGCGAGATCGACATCAACGTGGAGGTGAGGACGCAGGGCTGGGCGGCGGCGCACGAGATGGGCGGCTTCGTCGCCGTCGGCAAGTCCTCCGTGCAGCCGCCGCTGTACGTGGAGATCAGCTACTTCGGCGCGGACGAGAGGACACGGCCGATCGTGCTCATCGGCAAGGGCGTGACGTTCGACAGCGGCAGCCTCGACCTTAAGCCGCCGAAGGAGTTGCGCCTCATGAAGGGCGACATGGCGGGCGCGGCGTGCGTGCTGGCCGTCACGCGCGCCGCCGCGCGGCTCAAGCTGCCCGTGAACATCCGCGGGATCCTGCCGCTCTGCGAGATCATGCCCAACGGCAGTAGCCCCAAGTTCGGTGACGTGGTGTACAACGCGAACGGCAAGTCGATCCACATCAGACTGCCGTCGCGCGAGGGTAGGCTGCTCGTCGCGGACAGCCTGATCTACGCGCGCAACTACTGGCCGAAGATGATCATCGACGTCGGGACCATGTCGAAGGAGCTGATCCGCACGCTGGACGGCGCGGCGTGCGGCTGCTACACCAACTCGGAGGAGCTGTTCTGCTACGTGGAGGCGGCGTCGGGGTACACGGGCGACCGCGTGTGGCGCATGCCGCTGTGGGGCTTCTACGAGGAGCGCGTGCGCAACTGCGAGACGGCGGACGTGGCCAACACGGCGCGCCACGCGTTCGGCGACTCGCCCAACTGCGCCGCCTTCCTGCGGCAGTTCGTCTGCGACAGCCAGTGGCTGCACCTCGACACGTGCAACGTGGCGTGGTCGCGCGGCGGCGAGTTCCCGTACCTGGCGCGCGGCATGACGGGCCGCCCCACGCGCACCCTCATTGAGCTCATGTACCAGCTGCTCGCCGACTCCAAGATATGAACCGTCAAGTGCAAGTCTGTCCCGTCGAGCTATTCGCAGTCGTAGTCTTTCGTAGTGTAAGCGACACATTTTCGAAAATTATATTTTTTAAATGTTTAATAAACCTTGTAATGTTAAGTACTTATTTAATTTTACACAATCGGTAGGTTTATAAATTTTATAACGTAGGCTAGCCCTCCGTACGACCACGTAGTCTCCCGCGACTGTGTCCGCGCTATTTGATTTTGTCCCTCCCCTCCCGTTGCAGCGTGATGTTTTATATTTTCATGCCTTCCTCGACAAATGCTTCTTCAACAATTTTATATAACGTTATCCATCACAAAAATAATGTTTCAAATCGGCCTTTTAGTTCCTGAGATAAGCGCGCTCATACAAACAAACAAACTCTACACCTTTATAATATTAGTATACAAGTGGCTTTTTTATCAGTACCTACCGAAATTTCGTGTAAAGACTCCACTGATGAATATGATCAACTTTCACTTTGCGCGCCAATTGAACTTTTGAATGGAACAGCTGTTTTTTTTTCTCGATTTCACTATTGCCCCCATAGTAAAGTTTTTCATATTCAACAGTGGAGTCTTTACACAAAATTTCGGTACTAATAAAAAAGTCAACCTGTATATTATCTATTTGAAACATTAATTTGTGGTGCATAACGATACGAATACGAGTTATAAGAGCAGAGCAACATAGAAAAATATTGCAAAAACGGGGGAAAAAGATTCCTTTGCAGAGAGCTTCCGTTGCATACGCAGCGTAAAGCGTACATACTCGTATAATTTCCTACATAAAAATCATGTATGACGGGATTGTTCTACAATAAAGTCTATCTAATATAATGGTTTACTCACAACAAACTTTTTTATGTTCATAAACTTGATAAAAAAAATGTAAAATTTTCAAAGGTGTATTGTTGATGCACGCGGGTATTGATTCTCATCAAAAAAATTTTTTTTTTTGAAAACCCAAGACGTTTGAAACGGTCGACAAAATAATCAAATATTTTGTCTCCAATCCTCCGACCAAAAGTGAATAAATATCAAACTATTTATTAATTGCAAAACCAAGAAAATCTGTCGGCGCTGCCATTACCTTGCTAGTAATAAGAATTTTACCTACTTGAAATAGAACAATGAAATGGCAATGGCAGCCTCTCGACGACGGATTTTCTTGGTTTTTCAATTAATAAATAGGTGGATACTTATTCACTTTTGGTCGGTGGATTGGAGAAAAAATATTTGATTATTTTTTCAAGTGGTAAGAATATCTTTTTAAACATAGTGTTTTTTTATGTTTTTTGTGGAACACTTTTTTGCATAAAAAGCTGATACCACCGTAGTGATAAACCGAAAACTGTTTACTACATTGCCCCTTGGCGGGTACTATCTAAGAATTATCTTTTATAAACATTTAAGTACCCCATGAAGGCTTCATCAAAAACGATCCAATAATCCCAGAGATGAATCCGAAAATATGTATTCAGCACCGTCCTCTGGCGGTATAGTACTGTGCCTATCTTTAAAGCATAGACGATAAATTACATAATTACACATCCATTGCAGCAGATAACTGTATGTCTATCGGTCAAGCCGTTCAAGTATAAATGGGAATATGTCATTTTACGAGCAAAGATATGGTAACTGTTGCCCCCTCTGGTGGATTAATACTATAATTTATCTATCTCACAACCATCGCCAATAAATTACTCCAGAAAACCGCATGTCAATAGCTTAATCTCTTCAGGAGATACATGGGAAAATTCGATAAGCAACTGCAGCGTCTCTGGTGGATTAACAATATAATTTATATCTAGGAGCCATCGCCAATATATTACGAATCCACTGCATAAAACTGCATGTCGGTCAAGCCGTTCTTGAGATACATAGGAACATTCAATAGGTAGTCATTTTACGAAAGAAAGATGGCAACTGCAGCGCCCCCTGGTGTGTGGAATGGATTAACCTTATAATACCTATCCTATAACCATCGCCAACGAATTACTAATCTATTGCAGACAACTGCAAGTCAATCGGTCAAGTCGTTCTGGAGACACATGGGATCATTCGTTGTGTGTTTACACAAACTTCCTCTCATCCCAAACGCATACACGTTCTCCGTGTGGTTCCGTCGCGGGTAAAAATAAACATATTCACTATCACAAGCATACCTTTATTTAATTTGATTTCAATAAATACCTTAAAGTAATCACAGTTTAAAAATAACTCCGCACCAAAATATAATCGCTGCTTATGTAAGTTTTTGGCCTCTTTCTTCCTCTTACTGAAATGTTTTACGAGAACTACGAAATATACGCGGGCAACTCCGCGAGAGACCGCTAGTATAGTATAGATCACGTAGCGACGTAAAGTAAAGCATTCGTGAGGAATTCGATACATTTATTGACGAGACAGAAACAACAAAGTTTACAGGTGTTTAGTTGTATAACCTCGCACACATTCCGCGAAGCGCTTGACAGCCGCCTCGCAGCACAAGGGTTCTTGTGGGTGGCAGCGGTAGCAGTGGTCCACAGCCTCCCTCTCTGCCGCGCAGGCCCCCTGGACAGCTCCCACCCGGCACTGCACAGCCTCTGCCGCCCCAGCCACCGCCGCCACGCACTCCGCCAGCTCCAAGTACCGCTTCCTCACCCTCACGCGAACTTCGTCGACAAGAACCGGAGGATCCTCCTCTCTACCCTTACCCGTAAGTAACTCTTCAGGTAAAGGAATCTCCTCATTGCTCGGCTCATCCTCACGCATTAATATTTTTTATATATTTTATATCAAAAATCGGAAATAAAAAAATATGCCTCCCGAATCGCGATGGCAATGAAAAGCGAATAGATTCGATTTTATATTCATTTATTTATTAGGTGTACACTAAGTTACAGTAGTTGCTTGACAAATAAAATAAATTAAACTAAGTAGGATACAGATGTACGCTGCGACTTCACTATACACGCAGCATAAGCTTAACATCGATATATGTTAAAATAAATTGGTTATTCATTTATTATGGTGGTAATACCAATCCATAAATAAATTTTATTAAGAACACAACATGGTAGTATTTCATATTTAAATGAATTAAATAACATTAAAACTAATTTCATTTGCGATTATAGCACAAATTGTCAATTAAAATACATAACAGTACATAAACTTAATTAGTAGGGTGAACCATAACAGCTGAATTCGGAGATGGTGCAACCTTTAGTAACCGATAACTGTTGGTATTATTAAAATGTAAGACGCGCTATTATTTGGTACTATTCACCACAAGATGGCGCCGCCTGTCAGTTGACACGCGGCTACCACTTGTTTTTTTCATGTTATGAGGTGAGACCGTATCTAGTATCACTACGCACCGCTAGATGGCGTTAGCTGTACATTGACTCGCGGCTATGCTGTCTCCTGATCCTCATTAGCACATGAACACTTTGTAACTGTTGTCTCAAATTTGGTGTCAATCAGTTTCTTTCTATAGACGCTTTAGGGACCCTAGTGGCCTAAAAGTGGCATTCAAGCTATTGGAACACTCTACAAGGCACTAGTTAAGCATTTAGATAGAAGTACTCATAGAAGGTCGACATCGTGGTAGAGAAGTCTGCCAGTTGTAGACCCTATTGAGCACTCATTAGGTGGTAATACTAGTGAGTTGCATTCGAATTGTTGGAAGTGCCTATCAATGAACCACCCATAGGTTGTAATGTAAATCATGGAATGTCTGAAATAATACCCCTTGCTGCTGACTACGCTGTTTATCTAATTAAGCCTCCTTATTACAAAATTATAAAAACAATACCCTTAAGGCTGTCGAAAAAGTAAAGTTTGCTAATTCCCCACAGCAATGTTGATGTTTTGCTTAAGGCTGCTAAGCAGAGACAAATAAAACGAATAATATTGCTCTTAATACATGACACGTATTTTTTATGACTTTGCTCAGTTCCACTTCAGGAAATATTGCTTCAGGCGCTGAGCGATCGCCGTCACAGTAGGTCAATCAATATAAATCACAGCTTGGTTCACCCTATTTTTACGTTTTATAGAAACTTAAATGTATATTTATTCATATCAAAAAATTAATATCGAATATTTTTCAAAATAGTCTTTAAAATTTCTTATAAAATTAATATTTTTGGTGTAACAACTTAAATGGCAAATTATTGTACATGGCACAAGTTAAGAGACTACTCGTTTAATATTTAGACAATATATATTTGATTCGAACGACAATCTACGTACCTAACTACGTGAACGTCAAACGTTCAAAAAAACAAGTCGTATATATTTATGAAACACTTAATTAAAATGACAATCAATATTTTCTTATATCCAACTAATATAGTTAAAACAACATTAATAGGAAAGGGAAGATAAAAGAGTTGAGATAAAATCGTTTGAATTCGTAACTTTGTTTGGACGAGTTAGGAGATTACATAACAAAAGATCTAGCCCGTGCCTCTTAAGCCGGGAGGAGAAGGGTTTGCAGGTATTTTATTTTACTTTCCGCATATACAAAGTGTTGTTTTGGTCAGTGACATCCAACTCAAGGATGGCAATATGAGTTACGCTTATTCTAAAAAAATGATTTATTTAAATTCTGAGCAAGTTTTATACAAGAAAACCTCTTTACAACATTCAAAAAAATTACAAAACGAATGGGAAAACTCGCACCCTAGCACGTAGCTAGTGCTTATCTACAAAATACTACGCCGTAGCTAGTAAGCTACGTAGAGGCTACCAGGTTTTGGTGATTTTGACTCGATCGCTGTACCGAATTTAAAAAAAAATACTTTGTGGGTTTTACATTTCAAAAAAATATATTTTTTTAGGCGTCTAAATAAGTGTGTTAAATTTCGCAAATTTTTCGTGTATGTTTGATATTTTTATAATTGTATAATTATGAGTTTGTTTACGAATATAATGGAAACAAGGTATTGTGTCGAGATTATTCTTTTTTTAATCAGTGAAGTATATTTCGGCTATTTGAAGTTTTTTATTAACAGTTCACATGATTTTTTTACTCCATGTAGTATTTCTTTTTGTCTCAAAAACTACCACAATAATTTTGATGAAACTTACACTGTTCCCGTAACTGGAATACGCTTCAGTGAAATAAAAAAGAAAAATCCTCATTCACCCTCGTATTTAAAATACCCGTGAACAACAATATAATTAATTATACAAATATGAAACATTCGTACACTGACGAAATATAGCACACGTGTTTGGAAGCCTTAATAGATCATCATTCTCAAACATTATCTAATTCCAAAGACGTCACATAAATAAATGTCGCATTCATAACCTCCTTTTTTTAAGTCAGTTAAAAATCGAACAAGTTTAACTTGTAGCAAATTTTATCAGCTTTCATTTTGTAGAAGGTCTCATGTCACTTATACGCCTATAATCAAGCGAAATACCTAAACCTTCAGACCCTCCCCTCCTCCGGCCAATGGATACGGGCTGAGTCCTTTGATATGTTAACCTCCTAACTAGTCTAAACAAAGTAACAAAGTCAAAAATAGTGTTCCTTGAAATTACCTCTACAAGGATTAACGATACTTATTTGACTAGCCTAAAAGGAATATACGCTTATATTTTTAAGTATTATGAGTGATGAAAGAGACTCAGTCCTTTAAGACGTTTAAAATAAGACTAGCCTCTTTTTACACAGCTTTGCTTTAAAATTAGGACGTTATCTGTTCGTTTTATACGTATAAGACTAAGAGACTATAACGACTTAAACAAGTGAAACCACTTAGACGACTAAAAGGACTTAACAGACTCAGTCTTTTACAAGAGGGCGAGTAAAACGTTTAGGTTTCATTGCATTGAGTATTTTGTGTTACAAAATAACCTGTTACAATTGAAGGGAGTTACTCAGTATCAACACTTAAACAACTTTCTCTTAGAAACATTGGTCGAAATATAAAATAAATTAAATATACTCTCCATACAAATCATACGGGGCACGTGACCGATTGACCGATTTTTCGACCCATGTTTCTAGGAAAAAGTTGTTTAGGTATTGATTCTGAGTAGTTCCCTTCATTTCCAACCGGTAGCTTTGTATCACTTTGTAAATGAAGTGAAACTTTGTATGTATATAATATCACATAACTATCATTTATCCCTTAACGGGTAATAAATTAACATAGTCACGCCTTACGACTTTAAACATCTCAGGCGATGAGTCGATAGTCTTTTAAGTACTTTAAGGTGCTTAAGACCTTTAAGCTGTTTAAGGAACTGCTGAGCGTTTTACGTTAGAAGACTGGGTCTAGTAAAGCTAGTCTTATTACTTAAGGTTGCGGACTACAAGACTGAATCAGTCGTGAGGCGTCAAAAAGGAAGCGAGTCTTTATAAAAAGCCTTGAGCCTGAGTCTCTTTCAGATTACTAGATTATTTTAGTTAATGAATAAACTAACATTGAGTAGTTATATAACACTAGGGCAGTTAAACTACAGCTGTTATCTTATTATTATAACGTCGGATATGCAACTATAAACATAGCGAAGCAGCATGGTAGTGACAATTGTACATACTTAGAGTATTAGGTATATATAGACCCATTAAAAAATCTTGGTAAATCTATAAAATTATAAACGCTTAATAAAATAGTTCTTACAAAAAAAACTAAGTGTTTAATAAATGTATATCTCTATAAATAGTAACATAATAAGTGTTTGACACTCAGTTACCCGTTGTAAATACGAGGAAAATACACTGACTGAAAAGCAGTCGATAATATTATGTATATTTAATAAACTTTGTTGTATATACGGCAGTCCATAAATGACTCGGAGTTACCAACGATAAAATAATTAGCAAAATTTTGTGTATAGATAGCCCTTAAGTTAAAAAGATGATTTGATACACTAAATTCTAAAAGATTAAAAATAAGGTACCTTTTCATATATCGGTACCCTGATAATATTCGTTAGTCCTTTCCCTTTAATTTCCATCTTATCTTTTATCTTCGTGAAACACCTTTGTTACAACCCTTACTTTAAAACATAAGGATTTGATACGTTGCAATTGACAATCTGCTCAAACGCTGCAATTGTCAATCTGTTAACGTTGCATTTGACAATCTGTTAACGTTGCAATTGTCAATCTGCTCAAACGTTGCAATTGTCAATCAGTTAACGTTGCAATTGACAATCTGCTCAAACGCTGCAATTGTCAATCTGTTTAAACTTTGCAATTGTCAATCTGTTAACGTTGCAATTGACAATCTGCTCAAACGTTGCAATTGACAATCTGCTCAAACGTTGCAATTGACAATCTGTAAACGTTGCAATTGTCAATCTGTGTAAACGTTGCAATTGTCAATCTGCTTAAACGTTGCAATTGTCAATCTGCGCAAACGTTGCAATTGTCAATCTGCGCAAACGTTTCAATTGTCAATCTGTTAACGTTGCAGTTGACAATCTGCTCAAACGTTGCAATTGACAATATGTTAACGCTGCAATAGTCAAAATGTTAACGTTTCAATTGAAAATCTGCTCAAACATTGCAATTGTCAATCTGTTAACGTTGCAATTGACAATCTATTAACGTTGCAATTGACAATCTGCTTAAACATTGCAATTGAAAATCTGCTCAAACGTTGCAATTGACAATCTGCTCAAACGTTGCAATTGTCAATCTGCTCAAACGCTGCAATTGTCAATCTGTTTAAACTTTGCTATTGTCAATCTGTTAACGTTGCAATTGACAATCTGCTCAAACGCTGCAATTGTCAATCTGTTTAAACTTTGCAATTGTCAATCTGTTAACGTTGCAAATGACAATCTGCTCAAACGTTGCAATTGTCAATCTGTTAACGTTGCAATTGACAATCTGCTCAAACGTTGCAATTGTCAATCTGCTCAAACGATGCAATTGACAATCTGCTCAAACGTTGTAATTTGCAATCTGTTTAAACGTTGCAATTGTCAATCTGCTCAAACGTTGCAATTGTCAATCTGTTTAAACTTTGCAATTGTCAATCTGCTCAAACGATGCAATTGACAATCTGCTCAAACGTTGCAATTGTCAATCTGCTCAAACGTTGCAATTGTCAATCTGCTCAAACGATGCAATTGACAATCTGCTCAAACGTTGTAATTTGCAATCTGTTTAAACGTTGCAATTGTCAATCTGCGCAAACGTTTCAATTGTCAATCTGTTAACGTTGCAGTTGACAATCTGCTCAAACGTTGCAATTGACAATATGTTAACGCTGCAATAGTCAAAATGTTAACGTTTCAATTGAAAATCTGCTCAAACATTGCAATTGTCAATCTGTTAACGTTGCAATTGAAAATCTGCTCAAACATTGCAATTGAAAATCTGCTCTAACGTTGCAATTGTCAATCTGCTCAAACGTTGCAATTGTCAATCTGCTCAAACGCTGCAATTGTCAATCTGTTTAAACTTTGCAATTGTCAATCTGTTAACGTTGCAATTGACAATCTGCTCAAACGCTGCAATTGTCAATCTGTTTAAACTTTGCTATTGTCAATCTGTTAACGTTGCAAATGACAATCTGCTCAAACGTTGCAATTGTCAATCTGTTAACGTTGCAATTGACAATCTGCTCAAACGTTGCAATTGTCAATCTGTTTAAACTTTGCAATTATCAATCTGTTAACGTTGCAATTGACAATCTGCTCAAACGTTGCAATTGTCAATCTGTTTAAACTTTGCAATTGACAATCTATTAACGTTGCAATTGACAATCTGCTCAAACGTTGCAATTGTCAATCTGCTCAAACGATGCAATTGACAATCTGCTCAAACGTTGTAATTTGCAATCTGTTTAAACGTTGCAATTGTCAATCTGTTAACGTTGCAGTTGACAATCAGCTCAAACGTTGCAATTGACAATATGTTAACGCTGCAATAGTCAAAATGTTAACGTTTCAATTGAAAATCTGCTCAAACATTGCAATTGACAATTTGTTAACGTTGCATTTGACAATCTGCTCAAACGCTGCAATTGTCAATCTGTTTAAACTTTGCAATTGACAATCTATTAACGTTGCAATTGACAATCTGCCCAAACGCTGCAATTGTCATTCTGTTTAAACGTTGCAATTGACAATCTGTTAACGTTGCAATTGACAATCTATTAACGTTGCAAATGACAATCTGCTCAAACGTTGCAATTGACAATATGTTAACGCTGTAATAGTCAATATGTTAACGTTGCAATTGTCAATCTGTTAACGTTGCAATTGAAAATCTGCACAAACGTTGCAATTGACAATCTGCTCAAACGCTGCAATTGTCAATCTGTTTAAACTTTGCAATTGACAATCTATTTACGTTGCAATTGACAATCTGCTCAAACGTTGCAATTGACAATCTGTTAACGTTGCAATTGACAATCTGCTCAAACGCTGCAATTGTCAATCTGTTTAAACTTTGCAATTGTCAATCTGTTAACGTGGCAATTGACAATCTGCTCAAACGTTGCAATTGACAATCTGTTTAAACTTTGCAATTGATAATCTGCTCAAACGTTGCAATTGTCAATCTGTTTAAAGTTTGAAATTGATAATCTGCTCAAACGTTGCAATTGTCAATCTGTTTAAACTTTGCAATTGACAATCTATTAACGTTGCAATTGACAATCTGCTCAAACGTTGCAATTGACAATCTGCTCATACAACTGGAATTGAATAATCTACAAACCATTAAAAGAGAGATACCATTATTAAAAATAACGTTTGAATTTAACGATTATACATACTCAAACCAGACAATCTTGAAGGAAATACATTTTATGCTTACATAACTTTACAGTTTTAGTACTTAATTTACCTTAAATCTTGATAATAATAATAGCATTTGTTCCTTATATGTTTAAATACTACGTCTATTGGCAGCTTTAAATTGGCAGTTTGAATTATTACACCTAGTTAGATGGTAAGAACATTGTTGATACAAGATTCGATTTTTTATTTCTATGGTAAGACTAGGGAAAATTACAGTTTTCTTGTCATTAGATGTTTATATCATCGTATGAAAAAAGTATCTATAAGACCCTTTACACACTGCCACTTATAGCATCACACGCGCAATGATCAGATGTAGTTTAGCATCGATGAAGTCACGCGTTAGCATCGATACAATCGCCAAAATACAGTACATAATTTTTCAATTTCCAGCTTCTGCATCGATGCTAAAACTCGCAGTGTTTTTATTTTGGCCAAAAAGTGTACCAAAGTGCGATATTAAAGTACGCTACTATTTTAATCTTCGGATATACCCCTCCGAGGGCGAAGTCGATCCACTCGAGACCAAATTTGAGTGCGAAGTGTCTGTAAGCTTTAAAAGGGAGGAGTAGATTGTTAAGCCAGTGGCGCAGTGGCGGGGCATGGGCCCCGCTAGGGGGGGCCTATAGTTCGTTCTTAAGGGGTGTGGGGGGAGGGAGGGCGACAACGCTGGAGTCCTCCGTGTCGCTCACGTAGCCCTCTTGGCCGGTGTAGTGCGTGGGGTGGACGAGGAGCGGCGCGGCAGACAGCGCGATCAGGTTGCGATTGGGGAAGTGTGACTTCCAGGTTTGGCTGGAACAAATGCATTGAAAAAGTAAAGAGGTGTGTAGGTATTCTGTCTGCTGCTGTCTAACGATTGAGACATTCGCCGGGTATTCGTACAACGCAGGGTTCGATTTCCCGTCTCAGGCAGTCGGTTTTGCCCGGTAAAAAATCTTTAAAGTTCTGCTAACTTTTCTTAGAGGGCTTAGTACAAAAGTATGTCAAAAATTGACGACCACCGTGGTGTAGTGTCTAAGCACGCTAGAATCCAATAGTTCACCGCTTTGAGGTACCGGGTTCGATTCGGGATCTGTCTAGGGGTCTCGGGTCTGGATGTTGTGGTACCATGCACCGTTGTTTCCGAGTTCCATAACAAAGTGCAATAGCTACTTATTCCCCGGGACAATGACTCGTGTTACCGAGTCGAAAAGTCGGGAAGGTAAATACTATTTTTGCCTAAGTGTATCGTTTCATTAACTTAAAATATCCAAGCGGTCGCAGGCAACCACATAACAATAAAATATCTATTGTGTCTCGTTCACATACGCTTGAGGGGTTAAATCCTGTGTGTAATCTATTCAATTACTGTACTTACTTGGGATGATAATCAGTAAGCTCAAGTGGCAATGGGCAGGGCACATAGCGCGAAGAACTGATGCCCGTTGGGGCAGAAAAGTTCTAGATTGGAGACCCTTCGACCAAAAACGCAGCGTAGGACGTCCACCAACAAGATGGACAGACGGCCTTATAAAGATCGCAGGACCAAACTGCATGCAGACCGCTAGTGATCGGTCGCTGTGGAAAGCCGTGGGGGAGGCCTATGTTCAGCAGTGGACGTCCTTTGGCTGATAATGATGATGATGATGACTCACTTGGGATGGCGGTCGAACATGATGGGCAGGAACTCGTCGACGGGCAGCATCCGCTCGAGAGGGCGCGCGTCGAGCAGCTTGCGAGCGCCGCGCCTGCGCAGCAGGTAGCCCAGCGTCCAGTACGAGTAGTGGGGCCATGTCGTGTGGTTGCTCGCGTACTGCTCGTCCGCGTTAGACAGGATCTTGCGACCGATGTAGCTGCAATGTCATAGCAGTCATAACATCCTTTGGACATTCCCACACAACGCCATCTAGTCCCAAAGTAAGCTACTCAAAGCTTGTGTTATGGGTGCCAGACAACGGATATAATACTTATATACTTTTTGTTTGTAAATACATACATGATATACATACAAAAGACCCAGACCAACACAAACAGACATGTTCATGCACACAAATGTTTGTATTGTGCGGGGATCGAACCCGCAACCCGCTGCGTAGTAGGCGATTTCTCGACCACTACACCAGACGGGTCGTCAAATCATATTAATAATCATATTTATTTGCATCAAACATGGTATAAATAGATGATTTTTACATAATTTGAGTCACTTGTTAGGCTACATGAATAGCATACAAATATGAAGAAAGATGAATACAATTCACATTAATTTATTTCAGTTTGAATGTCTAAATAATTATTCATTTGTTTTATTCTTCTTAGGGCTGATTTTTCAACAGTCAGATAAGAAATATTCGTCGAACAAAATACAATATGGCTATATAATTTGAAAACGTCAACTAATTGTCAGCAAACATAGGTACCTGTCATTTTTTGAAAATCTGGCGCTTTATAATTTATCAGTCTGATAAGTTTTAAATAAATGTTGGACGCCAATCACATACATTGTTCTGATCCCAAAGTAAGTAGCTAATTGCACTTGTGTTATGGAAATCAGATACAACGGTGGTACCACAACACCCAGACCCGAGACAATATAGAAAATTTTGATTTCTATATTGACCCGACCGGGAATCGAACCCGGTACCTCCGAGCGGCGACGCCTTGAAACCAGCGTGCTTAGCTACAACACCACGGAGGAGGAGGAGTTTTATCTGACCATTGAACAATCGCCCTTTAGCGTGTCGATGGAACACGAGTAATTACATCGTAGCAGCCCAGAATCCAGCCACTTGTATTGCGGATCGACTGCAGTTCATTAAATCCGCTGGCGTGCAGGTGTTGGGGCACGCCGGGCACCGCAAACACAGTTCACATCGGAGCTTGCCTAAAAACCCCACCTGGCCATGTTCTCCTTACTTCTTGGTCGAAGTAAGGAGAACATGGCCAGGTGGGGTTTTTGCCTGAGTCCGAAGCCTGTTTAAGGACTTCCAGATCAGCCATGTGTTTTATACACCAATATAGCCGACTTTGATGATAACTGAAGGACTAAGGTCGGGTTTACACGGTAAATAAATGTTTAGTAAGAGGAACTCCGCCATAGACGGTCCCAAGCCCGGTTACGAAAGGAGGAGGATTGGCATGTTAACAGCGTTTATCCAACACCACCGTGGATAATGACAGCCGTAAAAAACACGCCAACGCCGAACAGGAAGCGGCGGTTAAATAACCTGCTCAATACCTTGGGTCACGGAAGCCCTGGGGATTAAATACCCCCTAAACGAAACGACAAGGCAATGAGAAACCACTACGGTTATACTCCCAAGAGAACTCCATGATGGTGCACGACAGAAATGCTAGTATGTCCTGCTATCCCGCTGACCCCCGGCGCTCTTCAATACCTGGGTTGGCAAGTGGCAAATATGTGTCAAAAAAATTCTCTTTGGTGTGTCCTCAGGCTAAGGAGACGTTTATTGCGACTGATGACGACAATAAGAAACATGCGGTATGAACACCACATTGGAACTTGGAATATGAAAGGATTGTTGCAGCAGCAAAAGCTTGAGATTGTAGAGAGGGAGATTAAGAAACATTAGCTGTCAATGCTAGGCTTATGTGAAACTCATATGCAGGGAAAATGCTATTTCAGTACACCATACGGGTACACCGTTTTCTTCTCAGGTCACGAGTCCGAAAGTAAGAATGGCATAGGTTTTGTAGTACCAAGAAAGCTGTTAAAATTCGTCACTGGATATAACACCATTAATGATAGAATAATGACCATCCGTATAAATTGTACCCCGTTGCCTCTGAACATCATACAAGTCTATGCTCCAACAGCCAGATCAGATAAGAAAGACATTAATTTTTTATTTAAACTTGCAGGTGGCTTTGGAGACCATCTCTATGCGTGAGATACTAATAGTTCATGGTGATTGGAATCCGAAGGGGAGCACCCAGTTTGATGATCACTTACGCCGCCATAGAGTCGTAAAGTATGGCCACGGCACGAGAAATGATAGGGGCGAAAATTTGTTAGACTTCTGTGTAAGTCATTATTTAACAATAACCAACACCCGCTTTAAACACCATAAACGAAAGCGTTACACATGGATATCCCTTGATGACCGATATCGGAATCAAATAGACTTTATCTCAATTGCAAATAAATGGAAGTCGTCCGTAACAAACACTATGACATTTCCGAATAAGATTCCTAATTCGATTTTGGACCGATAAGGTTTTGTCAATCACTATAGTCCGTGTTTCGTTCCATGCATTATTTTCATCATCCACGGTGGATTACAATAAATTTTTATATTTAATAAAGCATTTTTAGGGTTCTGTAGCCGAATGGCAAAAAACGGAACCCTTATAGTTTCGTCAAGTCTGTCTGTCTGTCTGTCTGTCTATCTGTCCGTCCGTATGTCACAGCCATTTTATTCTGTAACTATAAGCACCACACTGTTGAAATTTGGTAGGAAGATGTATCCTGTAAACCGCTTTACGATTCTCATACAAAAAATAAAAAAATATGACATTTAAGGGGGGGCTCCCATACATGAAACTAAAACCAAAAAAACTTTTTTGTCAAACCTATTCGTGTGGGGTGTCTATAGATAGGTCTTTTAAAATGACACCGAGGTTCCTAAAACCATTTTCTTTTAAAGTCTAACGTTTCATAGCTAGACGCTTCCAAAGTGGTAAAATGGTCCCCCCCCCCATCTAACTTCTAAACTAACCGAGTGTAAATTTTGAAAAAAATATATTATGTAGATCTTAACAAATACTTTCAACGAAAATTAATTCGGACGGAATTGAACAAGAAGTTTTTGAGATATAGTACATTTTCAACAACCGCAAACATAACTTTGTACTTCATACAAACTCTATGAAAAACAAAGTTATATTTGCTGTCCACAAAATATTGTGGGTTTTACTAAGTGGAAGTAAGTGGATTCCCAAATTCAGTTAAAGTTGGCACGGAACCCTCAGTGCGCGAGTCCGACTCGCACTTGGCCGGTTTTTGTATTACATTATGGCAGTAATATCATTTTGGTTACTATTAACGTTGATAAAATAATATTTTCGTTCTAGGAATGCAGTATACGTAAAACGGTAGAATGTGCGATTTAAAAAAAATGTCTGAGCACTCATCATAATATAAATAGACTAAAGTTCATTTTCCATCACGCTCAAGCACGGGCGTTTGTAATTTTGATCGCCAGCTGGAGTTTTAAATTAGACCTAACTTTATACATAACAAACATAAAATATACACACTGACCATGACATTCATAAAATAATGTTTTTTTATATAAGTATATGAAAGAATAGCCGGTTAGAATATTTTTAGAAAATATGATTATTTATAAGTAAAACTAGGTTCCATTTTCATAATTTCCCTCCACATTCTTTGCGAGCCAATTCAAAGTATCGTGTCTGACTGTAAAATGAATCTGCGCCGGGAATATTGTAGAGCTATGATTTTTTACGATTTGAAGTGTCGCCTGAAACCGGAAGAATCGTTCATGTTTCAGTCAGACACGATACTTTGAATTGGCTCGCGTAGAATGTGGAGGAAATTTTTGAAAATGGAACACACCAATTTTTACTTTTATACTAGCGGACCCAGCAAATTTTGCTTTGCCCCTAGCACCGTCCCGCCCCGTCCCCGTCTCGCCCAGCCCCGTAATTGTAAAAGTTAAGAAAAACACTATAATTGATCAGTTATGGAGCGGGTTGAAAAGTGATCAAATTACTAAAATGGCTTTTAAAAAAAAGCGTTGGTGATAAAAAAAAAAATTTAGGTTTGTATGTATTTTTAATGCCACATTATAAAAAATAAAAACAAAAAATTTCGATTCAATTAAAAATATATATTTAAGGGTGAACAACCCTTATCACTTAGGGGTATGAAAAATAGTTAGTAGCCGATTCTCAGACCTAATGAATAGGCATATAAAATGTGTTAAGAAACGGTAAAGCCTTTTCGGAGGAGTACGGGAACAAACATTGTGACACGTGAAATTTCTATATAAGACTAGCGGACCCAGCGAACTTTGTTTCGCCCCCAGCCCCGTCCCGCCGAGTATCGTAATTTTAAAAGTTAAGCATTCCTAGCGAATTTTGTTTCACCCTTAAATTACTAAAATGGCTATAAAAAAATAGGGGTTGGTGATAAAAAAGTAAAAATTAAGGGTTGTATGTATTTTTGTACGTTGTATCATAAAAAAATAGAAATTAAAAAAATTGTTTCAAAATAAATAAAAAATTAGGGGTGGACTACCCCTAACATTTAGGGGGATGAAAAATAGATGTTGGCCGATTCTCATAGATACCGGATAAGCACAAAAAAAATCATCAAAATCGGTCAAGCCGTTTCGGAGGAGTATAGCAACGAAAACTGTGACACGAGAATTTTATATATTAGAGATAATACAATTTTCTAAAAATATTCTAACCGGCCTATATGAACCCGGCATACATGAGTGGCCTGGTATATATTATTAAACCCAGGACTGGCACGAAAATTTGTAGGGTGATATCTATTCATTGGAAGTATATTAATGTAAATTCAAATTCCATTTAGTTTAACTTTATTTTAAAACATTATTTTATGAATGTCATGGTCAGAGTGTTGTTACAAACATAAAATTAGACTGGACCTAACTAGGTCCAATCTAAAACTCAAATAACGCAGTTCAGGATTGCATAGGAAATCGGGTATTGTACGGAGTGGGCTAACAGCCCCGTCAAGCCATAAAAAAATATCGTTGTGTGCACCGCGACATTAAACAAAAAAAAATATTTAAGTGGGTTGATGAGGTTTTAAGTGTTAGTTTTATTGCTGGCTTATTGCGAAAATGAGTGGCTAAGAACAAAAAAGAATAGTAATCTTATTCCAACTGTAATTAAAGTCAAAATAGTGCAAATAATGATATTTTTTTAGTGCCGAATTTTCTGCATCTGAACCTAATTTTGGCCGAATGCCGAAGTTGGGTTCAAGCTGCCGAAATTCGGTTGAACCGAATGTGAACCGAATAACTTTCCTAATAATTATCGATCTGTTATAATCACGCATGATTACAATTAATTCGAAACTTGATATTACTAATCAAACATGAACAAACTCACAGCAAGTCCCAATCCATGTGTTTGACCTCGTGCATGAGCGCCTCGAAGCGCGCGCGGAAGAACGGCACGAAGTGAAGGTCGTCCTCCAGGATCAGCGCCACGTCCAGCTCCTTCGATACTATCTGCAATTAAAATTACATTATTTGGGATATTCTTCGAAGAGTTATCATTTATTTTTCTTATAAGTAAACCTATTTAATATTAGAACTAGCGACTATGCTGGCTGGTCATAATGTCATGCCACTCTCGATGTGTTTTTTTAGAGCGCTTTCACATTTAAGTTGGTTTCGACCAAACGAGAATAAATATCGCGTTTATTCGAAAGTAACACTTATACCCATTTTTAGGGTTTTGTAGCCGAATGGCAAAAAACGGAACCCTTATAGGTTCGTCAAGTCTGTCTGTCTGTTTGTCTGTCCATATGTCACAGCCATTTTATTCTGTAACTATAAGCATCTCACTGTTGAAATTTGGTGGAAAGATGTATCCCGTTAAACGCTTCACGATTCTTAAACAAAAAATAATAAAAAAATATTTAAGAGAGGGCTCCCATACTCCCATACATGAAACTAAAACAAAAAAAAAGACAAATCTATGCGTGTGGAGTGTCTATGGATAGGTCTTTTAAAATGAAATAAAGGTTTCTAAAACTATTTTCTCTTAAAGTCTAACGTTTGCGAGATATACGCTTCCAAAGTAGTAAAATAGATTTAACTTCTAAACTAAGCGAGTGTAAATTTTGAAAAAAATGTATAATATAGTTCTTCACATTTTTTTTCAACGAAAATTGGTTTAGACGGGATCGAACTAGTAGTTTTTGAGATATAGCACATTTTCAACAACCGCAAACATAACTTTCTTTTTCATACAAACACTATGAAAAACAAAGCTATATTTGCTGTCACAAAATATTTTTTGGATTTTTTGGATCCCTTATTCAGTTAAAGTTGTCACGGAACTCTCAGTGGGCGAGTCCGACTCGCACTTAGCCGTTTTTTTTTTATTTACGCCATTTTGCGTGCAATAAGAGTTTCTCAAAGTATAACGTAATGGCGACCGCCTGCCATATGATTTATGTTATTATGTCAGAAAATTTTAAGACTCATCATTCATCATCATCATCATAATCAGCCAAAGGACGTCCACTGCTGAACATAGGCCTCCCCCACGGCTTTCCACAGCGACCGATCACTAGCGGTCTGCATCCAGTTTGATCCTGCGATCTTTTTAAGGTCGTCTGTCCATCTTGTTGGTGGACGTCCTACGCTGCGTCTTTGGTCGAAGGGTCTCCAATCTAGAACTTTCCTGCCCCATTGACTCATCATTGCAAAGTATGAATTTAATTTTGCATAGGTTATGAATTACTTACGAAATTAGTTCGTTGTGGAAATATGGAAATAGAGGCACTTATCTGCACTATAACATACATTAGTGAGACTTAAGTCCATTTTACACTTTTCCTTCACAGGAAATTTGTGAGAATAATTAAATTAATTAATTTCGGTAGCCATTTCTTTAGTAGTAAAATTTTCATCTGCCTGGCAATAAAATGTCTGAGTAAGGTTTTCTTGTTAGGGATTTTATAGGAGGATCGTAGTTTGGGATTTAAAGGAACTCTAAAAAGAATTTTGTTGTGTCAATGTTAATAAGTGTGTCGTATTTCATTCTCACCTGAAATGAGGTCTATTAAATATTAAGCATTGTATATTTTACAGTAATCCAAGTAACAAAAAGTTATTTTCAAATTTTTTACCAATATTAGTTTTCGTATGTATTTTTTCCTTAGGTAAATAGCAGGATATGTATCAGGTGCAAAACTTTCTAGTACGGGATTTTCAATCGTTATTAATTCTTGAAGTGGATTAAAAACACTATTTTACAGATACTCTTCACGAATATTTATTAAATTGTATCCCAACGTTTCGAACACTTTACAGCGTTCGTCGTCACTCAAGCCAAAAGTACTTTCAAAAGAACTTTGGTTCAATTCACATATTCTGCACGAAGCTATAGAAACAAGAAAACACCCAAATTTCAACAGAGAAAATCAGTATAAAAATGCTATCTCTTTTCGTCATTTGAAAACTGAAGTCATTTAATAGAGCCTTTCAATGAATTAGCTCAAATTCACATGAAAAACGAGCCCCTACACGACGTGATACTCAAAACGCCGTAAATTTCACAAGTTAGATATTTTTAGTGAAGATAATAACAAAAATTACTGCATAATGGTGGAGTTTTGAATTGACTCCCCATATGTGATATTTTCATCGATGAAATTCATAGTAGATATTGCTCTTAAAGTTGCCTGGCCACATTGTATAAGTGATAATAATAATATAACTTTTTATTGCGCATCACAAAGTATATTACAATTTATAAGTTTAAAGTAAATGTACAACTAAAACGGTCTTAGCATTAAAAGCGATCTCTACGCGAACTTTTGGGTAAAGGAAATGACTATAGGCTATATGGCGTAGGAAGCGGGAGTTTCGTGCAGATATACATAAAATATTAATAAAAACAAAAACTTTCATAAATACACAGTCTGGCCTTTGAATTTGGAGTCTGTCATTTTTATACCATTGCTCATTGTGTTTTCTAATTTTGGCGCCATTACATTCCATAATATTTTGCGATATTAAATGGAGTAAGGGGTGATAAAGAGAACCGAATCGCTGTGATTGCATTACAGAAAGTTGGTATGGAGCCAAATACAATTTTTAAAACTCTCCATACGCTTGGTATTACTCAAATGTTTGTGTAATCAATAGGTACAATGTGACCTCCTCTGTTTGTGACAGAAAAAGATCTGGCCGTTCACGTAGTGTTCGTACGAAAAAGGTGGTCAAAGCAGTAAGGAAAACAATTCGCAGAAATCCTGTCCGAAAGCAAAAGATTCTATCTCGGGAGATGAAGATAGCACCCAGAACCATGTCACGTATTTTAAAATATGACTTAGGACTTGCAGCCTATAAGAGACGCACTGGTCACTTTTTAACTGATAATTTAAAAAAGGATAGGGTGGTAAAATCGAAAAAACTACTGAAGCGGTACGCAAAGGGAGGTCACAGAAAATTTTTGTTTACGAATGAGAAAATCTTTACAATTGAGCAACATTTTAACAAACAAAATGACCGTATTTATGCTTAAACCTCTCCTTAGAGGTTCAAGCTTCCTTAAGCTTCCCAATTAGTCGGCAGAGTGCAACGTGGGCATTACCCGACTTCAGTTATGGTTTGGAGGGGTGTTAGCTATGAAGGAGTGACTGAGCCATATTTTTGTGAAAAACGTATCAAAACATCGGCACAAGTGTATCAAGATACCATTCTTGAGTAGCTAAGCCCCTTAACAACACCATGTTCAATAACCAAGCATGGTCTTTCCAACAAGACTCGGCGCCAGGTCATAAAGCTCGGTCCACGCAGTCTTGGTTAGAAGCGAACGTTTCGGACTTCATCAGAGCTAAAGACTGGCCGGCGTCTAGTCCCGATCTAAATCCGCTGGATTATGATTTATGGTCAGTTTTAGAGAGTACGGCTAGCTCTAAACGCCATGATAATTTGGAGTCCCTAAAACAATCCATACGATTGGCAGTGAAGAATTTTCGCATGGAAAGAGTGCGTGCTTCTATTGATAACTGGCATCAACGTTTAAAGTACTGTATTGCAGCCAATGGAGATCACTACGAATAAGCTTTTTATATTTTAAATTGTTTTATATTTATGTATAAAACTAAGACACTGTAAAAGTAATAAATATTATTTGCATTAAAAAAACTTTTTTCTTTGTGACAATATTTATGGCAAGACTAGGTATATACATATATATTATTTATATATATAAACGTAATTGCTGTATTATTTATTTATAGATGCACCTGGGCGCTTTGTTTTTGTTTTTGATAAATTTGATTTTAGTTGCTTTTATTTATTTTTTATGATAATGTAATTTATTTTCATGTGTGTGTGTAAAATGAATAATAATACTTATTCTATTCTATTCCGTAAGTACCAAAAAAGTTGTAAGTGAACTAAATGCACAGTCGAAATCAGAAAAAAAACTGCGTCGAATTGTCCGGGTCTCATGTAGCTACGACGACAAAGAAATTGGAAAATTAACGTATGAATTTACCGTGTGTGCCACAGAATTGTGATTTAGGTAATAATTCACTTACAGCAATTTCCAACAAAGGTTATTGTAAAATATTTTTACTTACGTCGTTCATATTTAAAACCTTAACATACTTATAAACACCTTATTGGTTGATGATTGAGCAAAATATATTTTACTGTCTTAGAAATGTAAAAAAATAACTTATGCATAGAAGCCTAAATCAGTTACAGCATTTTTAAAGTCGGCAGAAACTTATCAGTAGAAACCTTAATGATGTACAACATTTAAAGGACGGCACATAAAAGTCAATTGCTGTCAATAGTAATAAACCTGTTTATCATAACGTTAGTACTACATTGCTTATTGCTTCTTTTGCGTAAAATTTTCACTAAATGTTTACAAAAAAACATATTTCTATTACATATAGGCAAAAGTCACGTTTTTTTTCACTTTTCAGTGTTTTTTGGTACTACTTAAAATTCAGTTTTGGGCGCGTCCAGCAATTACGTTTTCTTCCGTCGATATAAATGAAAAAAACTAATGTGAAGTGTCAAGAAATGCGCCGAAGAATAAGGTTAAAATGAATAATGTTCCTTAAGTTGTTTTTTAAGGCTTTGACTGCCACAAAACTAGACACAATTGAAAAATATTGTTTGGGGGTCACCGTTGACCACCATGGCGCTCAAAGTGTTAAAAACAGTGACAGATTTTGATTGCCTTATGGACTGGGGCGTATGGACTGAGTTGTAAACGAGTAAGAGTAGAATACATGTATGATCCGGACTTGCCAATACAAATTTACACAGATGCAAGTATAAAAGGAGTTGGAGCTGTTTTGAAACAAAAAGATGAAAACGGTCAAAGTAAACCAGTTGCTTATTTTTCGAAAAAAATAACTGAACGACAAAAAAAGAAGAAGGCTATATATCTGGAATGTCTGGCAATAAAAGAAGCGGTAAAATATTGGCAACATTGGCTTATGGGTAAAGAATTTATGGTGTATTCGGATCACAAACCTTTAGAAAACATGAATATAAAGGCTAGAACAGATGAGGAACTTGGTGACTTGATGTATTATTTATCGCAATATGATTTTAAAATAAAGTATAATCCTGGAAAATCTAATAAAGAAGCAGACTGTTTAAGCCGGAATCCGGTCTTGAACCCAAATGATAATACTGATAATTTTTTGAAAGTAGTGAATTTGATTAGCCTACAAAAGATTAAAGAAGATCAGGACAAAAATGAAAACTTACAAAATTTTAAAAACAAATTAATATTGCAAAATGGAATTTACTATGAAGAAAATAAGGTAAGAATCAAAATAGTACTATCAGAGGAACTAAGCAAGACTCTTATAAAAGACATCCATCATACTTACTGCCATCTTGGAAGAACACAAATGACAAGTAAAATTACACCATTCTACACTGCAATGGATGTGCATCTGTGTAAATTTGTATTGGCAAGTCCGGATCATGCCGTAGAATGACAGGGAATTTTGAAGTGGAGTTTTCTAGATGACCACATGTCAAGATCTCGTGCTGCAGAAACTGAAAGCTTTCTTTGAGACAAAGTATATGAGAATTACGCCGAACAAGAACTGGAAGCCGCTTAAGCTGGATACGATATTCAGAAACGTGGTCATACTTCCTTAGAGCGATAATAATTCGAATACAAAAGTTTTGGAGGCGTTCGAGCTTGTCGAGATAATTGTTCTTGTTTGTTGTCATTGTTTGTTCCAAAAGTAAAATTCTATGCTTCAGACCATACTGTAAGTATATGAATTCGGTTTTTAATCTTATTTTAGAATATATAATAAATTTATTCGTAGATAGCAGGGTTTTATCTTCATCCACGTATAACAAAATTAACAATGTTTGGAGTCAATCTCTTCTTCAGTTGAGGGCCCCCATTCTACTTACTTATTGTAACAAAATCACAATGGAATAGATTTTTGACATTGGGCCTATACTAGAACTGTTCAGAATTGTTAGCAAAATCACTTCTCATTATCTATCAATCAGCTATCGTGTATCCCTGTGTTGTAGCTTCCTTCATTCAGTATTGTTACTATTTATTTGTGTCGTCTTTTGTGTTTGTCATAGGTTTAAAAAAAACTAACCGCAGAATCACACTTATTATCTCTAATAGTAACAGTGCACAAACAATGCTCAACTGACATAGGCGAAAGTGGAAACACTGATAAGCCATAAAAAAGAAGAGGAAGACTTCCAAAACATTACGAAAAAGCACCATGTAGGCAGCAAATGAAAATCATAGCAAACCGTCACTTTGCCTTTCCGCTTAAAAAAAGGAATTGCTAGCGTTTTCTTACAAGAGCTTACTGTCAATTCTATGGCACAATCTACTTGTTTGGTTATAAGCGCTGTTTTCTACCAATTGCAGCAATTGTCAGGGAAAGGAAGTTGAATTTTAAATATTTTATTTAATGTACTTTCAAATTTTGCTGAATAGAAGCAAATTAAATACATTATTACGTATCAATAAATTAATTATTGTTTGTAAAATGTTGGAGTCTTGCTGCTAGGTGTTTTCTTTTAAAGAAACATGAAACAACTTTGGGGTAGGTTACGGTTGTCTTCTTTTTGTTTAGATTTAGATAGTAGCATAAAAGTCATTTATTTATGTAAATAAGTCCATTGAGGATATTTTTACATGTCTTAATATAAACTCTGCTACAGCTTCGGGACAATTGCGGGCTAGTGCTGAGAAGAAGCTGCGCAAGAAACTCAGTCACTAGTGTCAAGTCCTCTTTTGAAAAAGTTTACAATGTTTGTAGTATTCATGCGAGTTCATACATTATTATCTTTTAAATAATCATCTACTATATCATTTCGTCATTAGGGTTTCTTTAATGATAGTTTTAAATTTATTGACCGGTAGGTTTACAATGTTTCTGGTAGTTTATTGAAAGATTTTATACATTTTCCCATGAAAGAATTACTAACTTTATTTATTAAATAACAATTTTATTCTTATTCTTAGTATTATAATTGTGTATATAACTTAATTTCGTGAATGGATGTAATGTTGTAATGTTTTGCGTACATACATTAAGTTTTCATAAATATACCGAGAGGCTACAGTTAATAATATTATTTCTTTAAACACCTCTCGTAAAGAATCTTGAGGTTTAAGTTAATAAATAGCTTGCACGGTTATTTTTTGTAATACAAAAATCGATTCAACATCAGCAGCCGCGCTCCACAGCAAAATACCATAGCACATCAAGCTGTAGAAATAATCTATACTAATATTATAAAGCTGAAGAGTTTGTTTGTTTGTTTGTTTGTTTGTTTGAACGCGCTCATCTCAGAAACTACTGGCCCGATTTGAAAAAATATTTTTATGTTGGATAGTCCATTTATCGAGGAAGGCTTTAAGCCATATAACATAAAGATACGACTCACAAGACCACATCAGCAATGAAAAATGTTGCGAAAACGGGAGAAAGATATTCCTTCTGAGAGTTTCCGCTGCAGAAACCGCTTAAGTTACACAAAAATCATGTATGACAGGATTGTTCAGCATTAAGAGTTCTATAATAAAGTCCGCGACAGCATAAGTCTATCTTTTATGGTTGACTTACTGCAACCTTTTTTATGTTAATAAATTTGTAAAAAGATAATGCATCATTTTTAGAGGTGTATTATACACACAGGTATTTATTCTTATCAAAATATACATTCCTCATCACGAGCATTTTATTTAGGACAAAGTTGCCCTTTATATCATTTGATTCCAATAAATATCTTAGGAGCTATCACAGTTTTAACATAACTCCGCACCAAAATAATGTTCGCAGCTTAAGTACAACGTGCGCTTGCGCTAATTATATTATAAAGCTAAAGAGTTTGTTGGTTTGAACGCGCTTATCTTAGGAACTGCTGAACCGATTTAAAAAATATATCTGTGTTAGATAGCTTATTTATTGAGAAAGGCTTTAGGATATAAAACATCATGCTGCGACAGGAGGGGAGGGAGCAAACTCAAAACGCGCGGACGAAGTCGTGGGGGACCGCTAGTAACTAAAATAAACTAATCTAGCTGTTTCTACATCAGTCAAACGTGTAATCTTCCTTCCAGCAAAAGCGGCTGAGCTTAGTTTCCCCGACGAGGCATTTGTATGAAGATCCCATTGTAGTTTGGAGTCTAAAGTGATTCCCAAGAACGTTGCGGAGTTAACAGTATCGAGCGGTTCGTCTTGTATCTTAACCTGAGTTGATACCTGTCGGGCGTTAGGCATCGTGAACTTTACACATTTAGTTTTACTTCCGTTAACAAGGGGATTGTTAACTGTAAACCAATGTAAGTGACCCTCCCGAAGGAGCAGCCGCGGTGATGGCGACACATCGCGTTATCCCCATCAGATGGCACATTTGCGACACACGTAAGTAAAACTAAACGTGTAAAGTGTTCGGCCTAATGTCCGACAGGCATCAACTCAGGTTAAGATACAAGACGAACCGCTTGATACTATCGGTTCCGCAACGTTCCCGGGAATCACAGACTCCAAACTACAATGGGGTCCTCATATAGAAACCTTGTAAAAAAAACTAAGCTCAAATGCTTTTGCTATAAGGAAGGTTAGACGTTTGACTGATATGGAAACAGCTAGGTTAGTTTATTTTAGTTATTTCTATAGCTTGATGTCCTACGGCATTTTGCTTTTGGGCGCGGCTTCTGATACAGACCCAATTTTTGTATTACAAAAAAAGGACTGCGAACTATATTTATGATATTTAACCTCAAGATTTCTTACGACAAATATTTTAACAAATTACAATATTAACTGTACACCTATCAAATACACATGAAAATATAGTGTATGTACACATAACATTACAATCATTCACGTAAACAAATGATATAAACAAATATAATAATAGGAATAAGAATAAACTTCCAATTCCACACTTCAAGCTTTCAATGAAATATAAAATAAAACAATAAACTACCAGAACACATAATAAATTTAACAATTAATAATTTAAAATGGTTTTAACACTCACAGTGTCGTATTTTATATCACGACAGCACAATTGGTAACTCCATTGCTAAAGCGTTTGGCCGATTAGCCAAAAAATAATAATTCAAGTCCCGCCCGTGCACAAATTTTAAGTTTCTTATTTCACCTTTATAATTATAAAATTTAATTATTTAAAAACACTCCCACAGAAATATCACTTTAGTCTGTTTAATAAAAAAACAGTGTATAACAATTTCGAATAAATTCTCCCTAAGCATTACCTCTTACGACCCCCTCTTAAAAAGTTCTACTGTAAACGTTTAAATGACCAATTATTACCAATGATATTATATTTAAAACTACAATAACGGTGATTAACCAATATAAAAATAAGTTATTTATATTATAATAATAACATAACTACATATTAAGCTACCAACACAAAGCTGTTCTTATCCTTATGTGTCGCCTCAACACTTAAATCTAAGACCCCTTACACAACACCAAGACTTATAACACCGATGCAGTCGCGCAGTTTGAGAACCCGCGACAGCATCGCGGCTCACGAAAAGAAAAGATTTGATTTGGCATCGATGTAGCCGCGCGTTTATATCGATGCATAAACGCGATTGCATCAATACTAACACACGTAATGTGCAATTGACCTAAAAATATATAATTATTTTGCCAAACATCAATTTTAAGAGAATAAATTATAAGTGATACTCAAAAGCCATTATTTATGATTCAATTATTGGACATTAATTTGATGCCTAAATCAAATTAATGATCAATAATTGAACTTTACAACAATAATTATACTTTAAAATAACTTGAATCTACTATGAAACTAACAACGACCTTGGATTGTTTTATTTATTCACCCAAAATTGAATATTTCGCAAAACAACACTTATCTATCGAAATTTTGCAATGAACCTCTTTATTAGTTACCTCCTTCCAAATGAAGTAATGACTCAGGAAACAGCCGACTTCGCCCGCCTTCATCGGCCTGAAATAAAATAAAAATGATTAAAAACAACCAAAGACCACATCTAAATAACTATAGAACTATATAAAAGCATTATTTACGACACGTTTGGTGCAGTGGTTACAACTCCTGACTGCTAAACCAGCGGTCGCGGGTTTGAATCTCGCAAGCGACATATGTTTGTGTGATGAGCACATTTGTACCTATTTCATGTACTTTATAGTGAGTATTAATGGAAGACGCCTCCTTTATAGTCGGTGATACTTCGTACAGATAATTCCTCGTTTTGAAACCAGAAAAATTGTGTACTCTGACGCAATTTATTTATTAATTACTAGCAAACCCGGCGAACACCGTTTCGCCACCAGATGAATTCGTTTTATGTAACATTTCGTTTGGTGATTAAAAGAAGATTTTTTTTTGGTTTATGTTTGAACTTTCTTTGCTATAAACCTCACGGAGCCCGAGACCTTTCCAACGAATGCAAAACCGTGGAAATCGGTTCGTGCGTTCTGTAGTTATATCGTCAGGAAGGAAAACCCGACTTATTTTTATATAGTAGATAAATGCGTATAATATAGAAAGATAATTTGACAACTTCTGTTGTGTATTGGCTAAGCACGCTGATTTCAAGGCGTCGCTGCTCCGAGGTCCAGGGTTCGATTCCCGGTCGGGTTAATATAGAAATCAGTTTTCTATATTGTCTCGGGTCTGGGTGTTGTGGTACCACTATTTTGTCTGATTTCCATAACACAAGTGCAATTAGCTACTTACTTTGGGATCAGAGCAATGTATGTGATTAGTGTCCAATATTTAATATTTATTTATTACTAGTGGTCCCGCGCCTTCGTTCGCGCGCTTTCCGATTTTTTCTCGCCTTTTAAACCTTCCCTAAACCTCCACGAACATTTCAAGACTAAGATAAGATAAATCCGTACAGTCTTTATATATCCGTTCAGTTTATAATATACGGGATGATACATGGGTGCGGGTTCGATCACCGCACAATACAAACATTTGTGTGCATGAACATGTCTGTTTGTATTGGTCTGGGTGTTTTCGATGTATATCATGTATGTATTTACAAACAAAAAGTATTTAAGTATCATATCCGTTGTCTGGCACCCATAACACAAGCTTTAAGTAGCTTACTTTGGGACTAGATGGCGATGTGTGGGAATGTCCAAAGGATATTTATTTATTTATTAAACATTTATGGCGGTAACGCTAACACGAGAACCGAACCCGTCTCTCACCGTCACTATTCCATTGAGACATTAAAGACATTTACCTGCGGTGGTACGGGTCTTCGTAGCCCGGCATCAGCGTGATGGAGTGCCTCCGCAAGTCAGCCATGTCCAATTGCCTGCAATATTGAATAGCACATTCTTATTATTGTTATTTAATATTTATTTATTAAGCAAACAACGTTTTGCAATGAAACAACACTAGTCCCACAGAACTATTTACATAGTTTGTCTATGGGGTCACGAGTCTCTAACATAAATAAATAGTTACATACAAGGTGTTTGGCGAATCGATGTACCCATTTCTGCGGCCGATAGGTGTCCACATATGCAGTTATTTTAAGTCATGTATTTTTTCACTTATCGTCATATTTTATTTATTTCGGATCGGTGTTTGGCGGAACGATTTAGTATTTCTGCTGCCAATTAGGACATTTATAGTATCATATTAGGTCATGTCTGTTATGTTGATAAGTGCGATAATTTTCAAATCAATGGAATTTGACGTTAACTTAAAAAAAATCACCATAACATAAATGACTTAAAATGATAACACAGCGTCCTCTACCGGCCCCAAAAATATGTACATCGCCAAACACCCTGTATACACATTAATATTAACTCAATTGCACGTCATTCAGCGATAAGACTTTTCGTTGGTTAAAAAAATAGCAATTATATACATTATATGTTATCGTGATTAATGAATATGTTACACTGGATACGTCCTGCGTTCATAAAGTACAAAAACGACCAGTATTTCTGGCAGAATGCATCCAGTGTGTCAAAGCTTTACAAAAGTGATCTGTTATAATAACATTAATAATATTACATTAATAAAAACTATACATTATAAATTCATAAACATTAGTATTAAATATACACATTACACATAATTATAAACATTAAAATATTTTATAATGCAATATAAATTTAATCTGTATCCAACTAATGTATTCAGAATACCTAACTTTTAAAATAAAATTGCTAATATTATTTTGTTCTTGCAATTTCTCCAAATAGTAAGCTGATGTATTTTTTATTTGTGTTTGTCAAATAAACAATTATTCATTATATTCAAATGGTTACTCGTATGTAAGCGAAACTAAAGCTCAGCGTCATCGAAAAAAACTGGACAAAGATTTACTTGTCCCAAAATTTATCTGCCAGTGAAATTGATACTAAAGCGTTTTATGGTTAAGAATGTTTTTAACACTCAGTTTCATATTTAATATTCATAAAGATGAAATAAGAAACCAAAAACTTGGTTCAAGTCCCGCCCGTGAGCAAATTTTTGGTTTCTTATTTCATCTTTATGACTAAAGGGTTTGTTGGGGTTAGCTTCTAATATCATTTCTGCGGGATTCGAACCCAAAAAAGCTACCAAAGTACCTTTACATATAACCATCATATAATTTAATAGTTCCAAGTGCTAAACATCCTGTTTTGGTAAATTTTACAATGCATTTGCAATATAAGTCTTCGCAATGGTACTACAATTTACATAAATCCTCGCGACACTTTTATGTAAACAATCGTTCAAAATGTTCGCTCAGCCCCGCAAGTCTATAGATAGATTTATACCGCCACTGCCTTAAACAAATCTCACGTCAATTCCAGATCGTCTGGACTGGAATCGAACCAATCGCTGATTGCACAATAATCAAAACGTGGAAATAACACTACATACCACTGTGTAAGCTTCCATTTCTTAGACTTAAATTCCTACTACAATTTAGCTGTATTCTCAATAAGTATATTTTTTCGTAAGGTTTACGAAATAAGTACAAACTTGTAAAGATTACAACATCTTTTGTTGGATACAATTTTAATGATCTTCGTGTTGTTGGTATTTCAATATATAAAACTGCGATACAAAATTTCAAGGGGAAATACATACTCATATAAAAATAAATTTTCGCTTAATAAAAAAGTCAGCAAAAACTTGAAACGCATCAAGTCTTATGAGTTCGCGTAAGCTTTTTTGAATTGTGCATACTAACGTCTATCAGGAAAGACACATTCGATACACTGGAGAGTTTAAATATAGCAGGTCTAATAGGAACTAACGAAAGCTACATATTTCTGAAAGCTTATAAATATAATAACCTCAGCGGTTCCCAAATAGTTCCGGGTCGCCCTCCAGGGGCCAGGAGTTTCGGGAGAGCCGACAGGGGCCTACGTTAGCGTGAAACAAAAATAATGGCTGTAAATGTGGGTCTTATCTAGTTTCAACAGTAATTATTATTGTTTATTATGTAGATGTTAGTATGGCTTAAGCCATCAAACAAGGAACGAATTCACTACAAAAAATAAAGTCGCCGAGCAAATTAAGTAAATGATAATTGATTTGTTTTTCGGTTAATATAAGTACCTTTTTTTTTTGAAAAATTCAGATAAATACGAATTTTTTCGCATTGTCAATTTCGCGTTACGTTAATCTTACTTACGTCTACGATGCACTTTTGTTCTAGTACTTTATTTGCGCGCGTTAGCGTCTTTGGGTTATTTGAAAATGACGCTGTTTTGTCTGATTATTAATAATTTCATTCTTGTTATTATTCATTGCATGAAGTTTATGCACTGCTGCTGAATGTAGTATGAGTCCACCGAAACCAGTATAATTTGGAAAGTGGTAATATTAGATGAAATTTTGGGAACCTCTGGTTTACTCTCCTTCATCATCATCATCATCATTACCGATTTGAGAAAATATTTTTGTGTTGCATAGTTTATTTATTAGGGAGGATTTTAGGCTATAAAACATCATGATATCTATACTAATATTATAAAGCTGAAGAGTTTGTTTGTTTGAACGCGCTAATCTCAATAACTACTGGCCCGATTTGAAAAATTATTTTTACGTTGGATAGTCCATTTATCGAGGAAGGCTTTAGGCTATATAACATAAAGATACGACTCATAAGACCACAGCAGAAATGAAAAATGTTGCGAAAACGGGAGAAAGATATTCCTTTTCAGAACTTCCGCTGCATACGCTGCGGAAACCGCTTAAGTTACACAAAAATCATGTATGACAGGATTGTTCAGCATTAAGAGTTCTATAATAAAGTCCGCGACAGCATATGTCTATCTTTTATGGTTGACTTACTACAACCTTTTTTATGTTAGTAAATTTGTAAAAAAATAATGCATTACTTTTAGAGGTGTATTATACACACAGGTATTTATTCTTATCAAAAGAAATACATTCATCAGCACGAGCATTTCATTTAGAACCAAGTTGCCCTTTATATCATTTGATTTCAATAAATATCTTAGGAGCTATCACAGTTTTAACATAACTCCGCACCAAAATAATGTTCGCAGCTTAAGTACAACGTGCGCTTGCGCTAATCTATACTAATATTATAAAGCTGAAGAGTTTGTTTGTTTGAACGCGCTTATCTCAGGAACTGCTGGACCGATTTGAAAAAATATTTCTGTGTTGGATAGCTTATTTATCGAGAAAGGCTTAAGGATATAAAACATGACGCTGCGACGGGAGGGGAGGGAGCAAACTCAAAACGCGCGGATGAAGTCGCGGGGGACCGCTAGTTACTTATAAGCGCAGAGCAACAATGATAAATGTAAAGACATCACGCTGCGAAGAGAGAGCAGGGAGTAAACACAAAACGGAAGTCGCAGGGGAGTAAAAAATGGTTAAAATAGTATAAAATAAAATAATACGCATAAAATATATGGCTTTAACGTCAAATAACATAAGTAAATAAGTAGGTACAAAATCAATGCAACTTGGTTTAAGGTTTTTAAATTGCGAAAGCCCAAATTTACCTGCCATCAACAGCTTTGAACGGTTTCACTTTCATGCCCAACTCCTTGAAGCTCAGCTCCATCATGGCGCGTCGTTCCGTCCTGCGTTCGAGGTTGATCATGAAGATCTCGCTGCAGCCAAACTTCCAGGGCTCGGGGAAGGTCACTTCGTTCGCGAGTAGCGGGTCTAAGGGTATCGGCTGGTGCCGACTGATGGCCTCCAGCTTCACGTTGATCAACTGTTCGAGGTCGTTCCGAGGGTCGTCGGTGCTCTCGAGAGGGACCGGCACGAACCCGTATACGTGCTCGTTGCAGATGTGCAGAGGCGTCTCTGCAAGTTGCAGGTGACGGGGATCAAAAAGGTTATTTGTCAGGATTGAAGGTTGCAAATTCTATCCTTCTTAGCTTGTCATGTTGTAAACAATCTTGCAAAAATCATTTTAAAATGAGATAAACAATAAAATCACAACCTACATAGGTAATTCATCGTAGAACACTGAAACTTTTTACATTAAATTGACAATAGTTTAATTCACTGAGATAATTTTAACAAATATGTAAAGATTGTTTACTTTATTCGACTAGCGAAGAAAATCGGACTTTATTTTCTTCTATAGTTTGCTAGAGCTTGAAAAACCCGACTAAGTGCGAGTCGGACTCACCCACTGAGGGTTCCGTGCTAACTTTAACTGAATTAGAGATCCTCTTACGTCGACTAAGCTAAAATACCACTATATTTTCTTGACAGCAAATATAACTTTGTTTTTCATAGTGTTTGTATGAATAATTGGTTATGCTTTCGGTTGTTGAAAATGTGCTATATGTCAAAAACTACTACTTCGATCCCCTCCAAACCAATTTTCGTTCAAAATATTTGTTAAGATTTAATTTATACATTTTTTCAAAATTTACACTCGCTTAGTTTAGAAATTAGAGGGGGGGGGGGGCGCCCATTTTACCACTTTGGAAGCGTCTATCTCGCAAACGTTAAACTTTTAAAGAAAATGGTTTTAGGAACCGCGATGTCATTTCAAAAGACCTATACACGTAGACACCCCACACGCGTAGGTTTGACACAAAATGTTTTTTTGGTTTTAGTTTCATGTATGGGAGCCCCCCCTTAAATATCATTTTTATTTTATTTTTTGTATAAGAATCGTAAAACGGTTAGCAGGATACATCTTCCTGCTAAATTTTAACAGTGTGGTGATTACAGTTACAGAATAAAGTGGCTGCGACATAAGACAGACAGACAGACTTGACGAAACTATAAGGATCAGGGTTGATAAAAATCATGATTTTTTTTAAAGAAATCAAATTAATCGGATTTATTTGATTTAAATCGGATTAATTTGATTTAAATCAGATTTTTTTGTACTTTCTTGTCTTTTTTATTAATTTAATAGTCAGTTATTAATTTCAAGAAAAAAACGTATTTTGGTTTATATTGTTTAATGAAAAAAAGCCCATTAATTCCTTATGAAAGCATTTACACACCGGTTTGTTAAACTTTCCGCAAGCGGACTTTTTTTCTTTAAAATAAACCCACACAGCATCTTTTTTTCTTCGAGACATTTTTGCCATATTCCCTCTTCCACTTATCAATAACAAATGACAGAGCGTAAAGCAAACCACATCGCGTGTTACACAAGTCCCTGGACACTTTTTGGCTGATTTGGTTGCAGTAAAAATTTATTGATTTAAATCAATGATTTTTTAAAAAAAATCACTTGATTAAAATCACGATTAAAATCAGTGATTTAAATCAAGTGATTTAAATCATATCAACCCTGATAAGGATTCCGTTTTTTGCCATTCGGCGACGGAACCCTAAGAAGTATGTAAATTGTAAAAGAACTGAACTCTGATTTGGTAAGACCGTTGGTTCGCATAGGTCGTGGGTTCGAAACCCTATGTGTAGAATTTTTGGTTTCTTATTTCACCGTATAATATTTGCCAAAATAAACTAAACTGTAAAGGATTTGTTAAACTGGGTCCAATCTGCAGTCTAGTCCAAAAAAAATTACCTTAATGCTGACAAGACCCTAAACGCAACAGGAAGACCCTAAACTGCGCAACATGCGCTCTTCTTTATAAAATAGCAAACAACACTTACTGCCCCTCTGCGCATTCACAGCAAACGCTATAATATCGTCGATCGGCACATCATCCCCCTCTGGCCGGTAGCTGAGCTGGTCGGAGCCCTCCCGGCGAAGGTCCATCAGGACTGCTGTATGCACCATCGGCACCTCGAAGCAGCCCCGCTCCTCGCGCGTCAGTATCGGCATGTAGTTGTCAGCTCGCTGGTAGTAATAGTTTTCGTTCATCGCACACCTACAAAGGTGGATTGCTTAGGTGTTGTTCGAAGAGGTAATATGGAATAGACTGATATTGAGCTAGTTGGAGACATGCTATACCGGAATAGTTTGGATATCATGCAATAAAAAAATGCAATGCAATTTAAATGTTTGCATTAGTTCGATGTTATAATTACCAAAATTTGATGGAGTATAAATTGGCTATTATTTAAAACAAGTGTCCAGTCAAGAGCCGATTTCATGAACGTCAGGATCCGACGAACGATAGGACTTATCCGACTGAATAAGTATAAAACGGCCGATTTTAAATTGACATTTCCATAAATGATTGCTGACAAATAGATGATATTTTCAAAGGCGTATTGTAATGAATTCGACGAATATTTTTTGACGTTCGTAAAATCGTCACTTAATGATGAAAGTAGATAGGTTAAAGTTATAATTAACACATAGTAATATGCTAAATAAGAAGAGACAACGAATCTGCAAGTGATAAAAACCAAGACATTTTATTAAAATATGTAATAGATAATGTTTTTGACCCTTCTTTCAATAATTAATGATATTAATGAAATGACGATGGCGAGCAAGCCATAGAGTATGCAGCGCAAACAATAAAAGCTTAAAACATCAACGCAACCATGCTCACTATGCATTGGCTAACCAGAAATTGGAGTACACCCCGTCGGATATTAACATCGGGGCTACCACAGGGAGGTTCTTTGACACCAGAGTTTTAAGTGTGTTTCTGTTCACGATGAATACGTCCGCATCAATCATCTGTGGGTGAGACGCAGGTGTCAAGCGGGTCGTTAATGTGCTGGTTAATTAACACGATTGAAAACGTCAATCATTTCAAAAGTCACAAAACCTGTCAGGCCAAATACGAAACGAATAAAAATCATACTTACAAAAACATAATCGGCCCACATTTGTCTCATGTAGTCCAGAGCTGATTCCCTCAATGCGATGACATGCTCGAAGTGCTGCGGGCTCCAGTGGTGTGGCGCCTGCTGGTCTCCGAACTGCTTCTCTATGCTTGTCGAGTTAATGTTGACCTGGATGCCATTGTAATCATATTGATATCGCTCCACCCATCGCCAGAGGATCTCATCGCTTCTGTCGTTGTTATAGTCACTGTGGAACCTGGGACATCAGTAACTGATTAGTAAATATTGATTGTACTAGAACACAAGATAAATTACAGCCGGAAGGAAATATTATAGATTCGGTATCTGATCGAAATAGGACTAAATTGGAACGTGTCCCAGTGAAACAGGCTACTAATAATAATTAAATAAAAAATCTCAACCAAATAAGTGGAAGTGGGAAGCCTGTCAAATATTTTCTAATATTGCTTGTAGCCACCACTGTGCTTTGTCAGTTCAAATCAAAAATACATAAAGCTGAAGAGTTTATTTGTATGAAAGAAAAAATATTTGTGTTCAAAAGCTTATTTAACGAGGGATTTTCATGATTCCTTGTATGAAGCAGGTTTCAGAAGCAACAAATAAATATAAACATTGGACACCAATCACATACATTGTTCCGAGTTGAAATAAATTGTCCTAGCTAGATTTAATTATCAGAAAATGATTTTTATCAGTGTTTTCCGGCTTTAAAAAATGGTTCAAAATTTCACCCCAATGAACAGTTTTCTCCCATCACTTTGTAGCTCTCACTACATGGCGTTGGGATAACTTTAGGAACTTTATTTTTCTTGCATAGGAACAAATCCATCAACAAAGAATAAAACCGGCCATGTGCGAGTCGGACTTGCGTACTGAGGGTTCGGTGCCAACTTTAACTGATTTAAGGAATTCACTTAGCTAAAATACCACAATACTTTGTTGACAACAAATATAACTTTGTTTTTCATAGTGTTTGTATGAAGAACAAAGTTATGTTTGCGGTTGTTGAAAATGGGCTTTATATCAAAAACTACTAATTTGATCTCGTCCAAACCAATTTTTGTTGAAATTATTTGTTATAATCTACATTACATATTTTTTTTCAAAATTTACACTCGCTTAGTTTAGAAGTTAGATGGGGATGACGCCCATTTTACCACTTTGGAAGCGTGTATCTCTCAAACGTTCGACTTTAAAAGAAAATGGTTTTAGGAACCATAATGACATTTTAAAAGACTTATCTATAGATACCCCACTCGCATAAGTTTGAGTAAAAAAATATATTTCGGTTTTAGTTTCATGTATGGGAGCCTCCCTTAAATATCATTATTTTTTATTTTTTATATAAGAATCTGAAAGCGGTTAACAGGATACACCTTCCTACCAAATTTCAACAGTGTGATGCTTATAGGTACAGAATAAAGTTGCTGTAACATACGGACGGACAGACAGAGGGACGGACAGACAAACAGACAGACTTGACAAAACTATAAGGGTTCCGTTTTTTGCCATTCGGCTACGGAACCCTAAAAAGTGTGTATGTAAATATTTGAAAATGCATTAATGACCTTTAAATTAATTAGGAAAAAAATATATGTCATTACAAAGTGCTTCATTTGCTACTGGTTATTACCCTCTACTATATAATATACTAAAAAAAGTTTAAAAAGTTATTTCCCACAGTGACGCTAGCAACATCACTTGTTAATAAAATCATCTGTTTTTTCACAACAATCTTATGCTAATTGAAGATGTCATGTTAGCTCGGTGGGTATAGCAGTGAAGCAGGCAGGAACTGAACATGGACACCCTATTATATTGTTTTTATTAGTAAAACATTTTTATTCTTGTTTAAAAATTGTTAGGTGGCCCTAGATTTAACTAGTTGAGGAATCGCGATAGTATGCAGACTGTATGCAGCATACTGCATGCAGAACAAGGCATACCTTGTTCTACCAATTTATACCTTCATACCTTAGCTAAATGTGTTTTGTCTTATTCTTCATAACATACTTAAAATCTGAATTAAAGGCAAGGGACCGCTAGTAAATAAATATTAAGGATTACTAATACATTTAGATGGAGGAGCATAAATTTAAGACAAATGTCTTGCCTAAAATTTATGCCTGACATAAATTTAAGACAAGACGTTTGTCTTTGATTTGTGCTCCTCCAGCTTTAAATTATGTTAATGTTTTGAATGGCATTTACCAGAAAAAAAATACTATTAACTATGACACATTATTCTTGTTTTGATCACTTAAACATCATATCAAGGTCATAAAAGTATTTTTGAAGTGAAAACTTCTTTAGCGGCGTTGAGCACTTTTGTGGCATGGGGGAAAATGTGAAACTTGCGTCAGGACACGTGGGCTGATCGAAAAACCATAAGACGGTTGGCGAAATTATGGATGTAAGTTGATTTTTCTGAGAGATAAACTTTTAATGTAATTTAATATAATATAAATTGTAATGTTTGTGTACGATAGCGCAATAAATAAATATTGTATTCTATAAAAATATTATATTATTATTATTGTATTATTATTATTATTATTGTATTCTATCACAAAAATGATAGTACTTTTATATTGATAATAAGAGCAATTCATTCAAAATTATTCCCTAACTATTCCAAAAAATCAAAAATGCACAACGTTGATATTCAAGTTTTCACTTCTGCCGGCACTCCCGGAGTGCAATTTAGTGTTTTTTTTAAACCATTCGAAAGAAACTTTACAAACATTTTGACAACGTCATGTTGACAATGTAGTAGTAATGTACTAAAAACAACAGGCAATGTAATTGAAATAATTGTTAATTGGTATTACTGTTATTAGTCATGTTGATATAAAAGAAAAAAGCATCTCTTGAATTGATTCACAAGACAACTAAACTAGGTGGGACTTATCAAACCCATACCTGAGACTTACTACATGTATCATCTACTGAGGGTGTGATTTATCTAAGAAACTGCAATGAAAATGTGTCACCTACAATATAATAAACTTTAAGCAAGGCATAATGCAGGTTATAGATAGATAACTACAAAGTTTTATTATTTGTATCCACATATTTAATTGCTAGGGCAATGACACGCTTCTAGGGCAACTGTACTATCCTAAACAGTGTTGCCAACTCAGTGGATTTTCCACTAGTTCTGGTGGTTTAGACTATCCTTTTAGCGAATAAATATTGGATTTAGTGGCTAGTGGATTTTCTAGAGTTTTTGATTGCTTCAGTTAGTGGTAAGGCACCACAACAACCACTAAGCACTCACTAGTACAATTAACAAAAATACTCAGTTATAAATAGATGATTAAAAAAGGTACATATTTTTGTTGTAAAGGCAACACAACAGAACTAAGGTGTTGGTTTTAGGGAATTCCCTTGATTAGTTGGCTAATTTCTTAAACGATTATGATTATGGACTTTATTTATATGGGTACTGGGTCAAGTTTGATTTGCTTCTGTATTTTTCTGGTTTGTCTTTGATTTTATTACCATGACGTGCTGTTGTCCGTATAGTTACCTATATTTCGAGTAAAAGTATTACATTCAGCGAGGTTTTAAGTATAGTTCAATGATCATGTTTAATTAATTATGCCTAAACCACAGTATACCCAAAAGTTACGTGACCCAGAATTAAAGGACTGGTTACACATTGCAGGTAGTGGCATAGCAGAGGGTAATTGGATTTTACCAACTTAAATATAAACAGTAAAACAAAAATAATTAATGTGCCTTAAGTAAATAAAGGACCTTATAGTTAAGTTCAATAACGCATTTTAAAATAATATGTACTCACGCACGTTTTTTTCTTTGTTCATGGTTTTCCGCCAACGTGCAAAAAATATCCTAAAACTATCCCAACGCAATCTAATGAGCTTTAAAGTGATAAAGCAAACGGCTCATTGGTGGTTTTCTGGTGGTTTGCGAGGCCGCTGGGTTTAGTGGTTTTCTGGTGGAACATGCGGCCACATTTAGTGGGTTCGTAAAATTATAGTTGGCAACACTGATCCTAAATAGGTCATTCGGAATCAATAAACCTAATCGGTGTACAATCAATAATGCAACTTATCAGGGTCTTTTCATGTTATGCAGGTAGAAACTAAAACTTACCATAAGTGGATGCGGTCTTTGGGGTAGTCCAGAGTATACAAACAAGACAGGAAATAAGGAAGTGTATGAGCCTTATTCCGCACGAGAACCGAGACACCGATAGTCGGCCATTTGAAGCCATTTCCAAGACCATCACCAAAACACCGACCGAATGTTGTTACGAGTAAAATTAAACGCATAAAAGACGTACTGCACATGATTTACATTAAATCAAGTAAAAAAAGGACGTTACAACAAAAACCAAGCCAGGGACAATAGAATTTCACAAAAGAAATAAAGTTCATAAATGCGTAAACTCCGACCGATATGTAAGTTGAAAAGTACTTAGGTACTTGACACTTGTCAAACAAATGTCAAAGCTTGCGCGGATGGCGGGAGGCAGGGAGGGTCAATGACCGGACATAGAACTCGAAAACCATAGACAAAGACTGACTCATAGCTTGTGTGCGTATCCGAACGATGAAGCCATAGACAACCACGCGTATTATATGAACAATGTTAGAATCAGAAATGAAGGACAGCGTATATATAACTGACATTTCATTGTTGCAACCATTTCATTACAAGACTCAGCGATTTTAAACACGTTTAAGTTTTTTTTTTCAGATTAATTCGCACTTTATTTTTAAAGTTAAATGAAAAGACTAAAAAAAACATGGAAGTTGGCATTTCACAGGTTACGCCTTTGCAATGACATATCATGCAGAGAAACAAATGTTTTTGAACTTAGAGCTTGCTGTCAACTGTCACTTTGACATTTAGTGCTGTTTTTGTTTCCGGTCTGTATTAGAGATTATCGATAAATTACTATACAGTAAATTGAAGATTATTAAAAAAACATTTTGCATTCAAATTATTTTTTTGTTTAGATACGGAATATACATCGTAATTCCTCATTCGAAATATGATTAATATTTGTAGTTATGAGAAAAAAATTGAGTAATTTTTAGACATCATAATAATATTAAATAAGAATAGATGCTAACTTAGCTTTGTTTGGTTACTGTTTACATAAGTTAAACCAGCTTATGTTACATAATAAAGTAAAATTAAAAACTTAATAAATATATCATTGATATCGACATCTTCATTCTACAATTGATACAGACCACAACACAAAGATTTTTTTTTAAATCTAATAAAGCAAAGACGTGACCTCATAACATCCAAACTCATGTACTTACGCTCTTTTAAAATCGAGAGTTTTTAAACAAATATAACTTATTAGAGAAAATAATGAAAAGAAATGAAAATGAAAAAATATAGGTTTTTGAAGTTCTTTCAGGAAAAAAATAAAAATGTCCATGTATAAATTTTGAAATGCTGTCAATTACATAATATTTATTTATTTTATTAGTCAATTTCTGAATATCTTCAAAGGTATTCTAATGGAAGATAAATAAAAACAGTAAATATATAAATAATATTCTCAATAATCTGGGCTAGAAACTAAGTTATTGAAGTCAACAACTAGATTTAAGATTAACATTAAAAGGACCGATACGAAGGACTCGAATATATTTTAAATTGTGATACCAACTATACGACTGACGAGTAGGTACCTAGTTGAGCACTCCCGAAGAAACTTTAACTTTCACTGTTTTAGTAGTAGTACTTTATGGATGTTATTTACGTGTATATTTGATATCGGTTATGAGGAATTAGATGTAATCCGAACATTCCGAAAAAAAATTGGTGAAAAAGGCTTTTTTCGAAGAGCGTATAGAGCTCGCTCTCATTTTAAATTGTAGCATATTAAGTTTTGTTTAAAAGTATTCCTTGTAGCTATACTAGGCAGACCCTTCCTCAGCTAAAGTATTGAGTAAAAACTGTAAAAATGCTAGACTAGTGAAGAAAAACTTACTTTAACACGTTTCATTCCAAGCTACACCTCAACCAATGGCCACCACTATAGTTGTTACCAGTGGCTTGTAAGCGGGAAAGCCGGTAACTGCCGAAGTTAGCGGCTAGAAACTAATGACCAGCTTCTTATTGTTTAATGTGTCTTGCTTGAATCTTTTCTTTCAGCGCTAACTCTTCATCTTCCTACTTGAATACGTCATTCCCCCGAAAGCTTAATCGCTCGCTTCGCTGTGACTGCGTCCATAGCGTCTATGGCAAAACTGATTAGTTTTTTTTGTTTATACATTTGAAGTTATTAATCTTATCAAAATAAACATATTCATCATCAAGAGCATTTAATTTTAAACAAAATTTTCCTTTATATTTTTTGAATTCAATTAACATCTTAGCAGCTATCACAGTTTCAAAATAACTGCAAACTAAAAATAATGCTCTCAGCTTATGAACAATACGCTCTTGCGCTAACCACTATGGTTTCTGGTCTCTTACTTCCGATGAAAATATGTGTTTTTCGTTTTAATATTTAATGCGAAATACGAATTTTACGCGGGTGACGCCGCGGGGGTTCGCTAGTATATACATTCTGTGTACTAAGTATCGGGAATTTGTCAATAAAACAAAAAATACAAATTATTTGTCTAAATTTATTTTATCGCCTTCAAATTAGGCCCCATCGCTTGTAATACAACATCTCCACCGTTTTCCATACATTCTTCATAGGATATTTGCGGTATGGCCTTTAGCTCATTCAGCGAATTTTCTTTTATGGCTTCTATCGATTCAAAACGTTTTCCTCTAAAAAAAACTAAGACATGCAACATAAAAAATAACCTAATATCTACCTATCTATTCAAACCGAAACCATTTCATTTACATTCTAACACATTTTGAGTTAAGATACGAAATAATCATCATGATTCCTCATTCGGAATATGATTGATATTTGTAGTTATGAGAAAATATTGGAGTAATTTTCAAAAAACATAATATTAAATAATAAGGGTTCGAAATAAAAAAGGATACTTTTCATTCATAATAAAATAGTATACGTAGAACGAACCGAAGCTATAAAAATAAGCAAACATTCAAATTTCAACAGAGAAGATGGTTGGAAAATTCCACCAGCATGGGATCCAGTTTTAACTAGGACCTAAGCTAGACCACTCACTGCAAGATCACAAGACACAGTTAGCTCTTTCTGCGTGGATAGGAAAGTTAATTAATATTATTGAGTGACGGTAGTGTAATTTTTCAAAACTCTGTTAATGACAAATAACATCTTAGTCTACCCGTGACCACGAACGCTGTAAGGTGTTCGAAACGTCGGGATAAAATTAATAAACTCGCGAAAAGTTAATCCGTAAAAAAGTTTTTTATTTCGATGAGTAATGTTCACGTAAACTTCAGAAACAAGTATAAAAAGGGTTGCTGCGTTGTTTTATTTGGTTACTTTTAACATAAATTAGGTAATGTTACATAATAAAGTAAAATTAAATACTCAATGGATACACAATTGATATCGACATCTTAATTCTACAATAGATACAGACCACATCACTATAAACGTCAAATATTTTTTATCTTTTTCTTTAAGACGTGACCTCGAAAAATCCTACTTCTTGTACTTACGCTCTTTTAGAATGGAGAGTTTTAAAACAATTATTATTAGAGAAAATACTGAAAAAAAAGGAAAATGAAAAAATACAGGTGCCTTCATTTTTGATTTTCTTTCTGGAAAAAAATAAAAATGTGCATATGAAAATTTTGAAGTGTTGTCAATTTCGCAACATTTTTAGTGATTCAAATCGTGATGAAATATCATTCGAAACACAAAATTTAAGGCACACTCTTTGTTCAACAATATTTTCCATTGTAAAAATAGCCGAGGACTCAAAACTATGACCAACAAAAAGTGTAGTACCGCTAAAGGATCGCATGACAATTCGAAATGCCATTTTTTCTTACACCACAAAGGACTGCATGGCATTCCGAAATGCCATTTCTCCCCCAGTCGATATTTTCTTGGATCTTTAAAGCGTTACAATTATTGTTGGCCTGAGTCTTTTTAAGTAAAATAAACAATATCCATTGGACATTCCCACACATCGCCATCTAGTCCCAAAGTAAGCTACTCAAAGCTTGTGTTTTGGGTGCCAGACAACGGATATAATACTTAAATACTTTTTGTTTGTAAATACATACATGACATACATAGAAAACACCCAGACCAATACAAACAGACATGTTCATGCACACAAATGTTTGTATTGTGCGGGGATCGAACCCGCAACCCGCTGCGTAATAGGCGATTTCTCGGCCACTACACCAGACGGGTTGTCAAAATGAATGATAAATTATCCGTTCATTCATATCAAGGACAAATAGACTTCAAAAGCGTAAGGGACCGTTCAAGTAGATTTATGACAATTATTTACCCCCTCCTCCCCCTTGTCAGCAAAAGTAAGCAAAGCTCTTACTCCCCCCTCCCCTGCTTACGTAAACGCTGTACTTAATATTTATAAATTATATATTATATTGTAATTATATATTAATATTATTGTATGGATCAAAATTACCTGAAATAAATTTATTATTATTATATAATTTATAAATATTATTATATAATCCGTCTGGTGTAGTGGTCGAGAAATCGCCTACTACGCAGCGGGTTGCGGGTTCGATCCCCGGACAATACAAACATTTCTGTGCATGCATGAACAAGTCTGTTTGTATTGGTGTGGGTGTTTTCTATGTATATCATGTATGTATTTACAAACAAAAAGTATTTATGTATTATATCCGTTGTCTGGCACCCATAACACAAGCTTTGAGTAGCTTACTTTGGGACTAGATGACGATGTGTGGGAATGTCCAAAGGATATTTAATAATAATAACTAAGCAAAGATTAAGCAAAGCTACCGCAAAAACTTACTTTAATTTTTCCAGCTACTACACGAGCGAAGCAAGCGATGTCAAATATCGCATAAAAATTGTTTAAGATTGATTTATGACGGCGAGTATAAATTTAAGACTGAAACATCAAAAACCAAAGGATAATACGCGAGCTAAGCGAACCCGAAAATTTCCTTAAACTTCCTTCCTTTACCAGCAGTAATATTATCATTCAAATGTTTGAGGGAATATATTTGAGGACAGGATACTCGAATAGAGCTCACAGGCCGCAGTTTGTGTATCTCTGATCTAAACGTGTTCATAATTTGTAAGTATCCCCGAATGGGTTTAGTTTTCAAACAACGACAATATGTGGGTTGCCAATGTTATAAAAAGCTACTGCCGGTCTTCTGACGTAATCACCATCTCGACCCCCCGACCCCCATGTCTCATCAAGAATAAGCAAAGTAAAGACCCCCCGCCCCCCTATAGTGCTTACGTAATACTTGATCGGCCCCAAAAAGATGAGGAAAAAATTCGACATTTCTGTATAGCGGTTACGTTGTGATGTACCTATGCGCTCTTAGTATATAAGACAGTATATCAATATATTTGAGGCAGTAATAAACCATATTTACTCGGATTCAGTTGTTTCCTTATATCTCCCGATCGTCGTCACCGTATATGGCGACCCTGCCACGGGAGTCCGCCTCGGGCGCGATCCGTGCGTTGTTTTACATATTTGGACACTAGTGATCAATTACAATGTTGGGATTACCGCATTACGTTCGTGGACTTTGCTTTGTGGACTTGCAAAACGCTACAAATATTCAAAATGTGCCAGTCTAACCAAAATAAAGAAGACGTATTTCTAAACCAAAATGCAGCTGGTTCGAATGGAGCTAATGTCCAGGACATCGGTTGGCATCTAAGTGCTAATAATATCATCACCAGTGTCATCGCGCTGATGTTGGCGCTTATTTTACTATTCTTCGTATACAAAGTGTACAAGAAATGCCATAGGCGTTGGATGAGAGAAGAGGTCATGCAGGTAGCATTACGGGGTATTCGGTTCGCGTCGGGACGAGGACGACCCATTGGTTTCTACGTGCCACAGCCGGCTGACCAGCAGCCAAGCAGCAGCGGTTTGGGCGATAAAATGTGAAGTGAGTGAGTGAAGTGGTGTAAATAAAAATGAAAAGTGCGCGGAAACCGTTAAATAAAATTTAATCATTATGTATACGAATATTTAGAGGACTTTAAGCATATTTACTGAAACAGGATATAAGGTACATTTTTAGTTTATTTTATTGTAATGTGTAAAACAATGTTTTTCCTAGTTATGAAAGTGAGTAATGGAAAATCTTGAAAAAATATTGAATGACTTAAAAAATATCAAGACATATTTAATTAAATTAGGTCCTGCTAGGAGATTAAAACAAAACTTGCAAGGTAAATTATCTGAAGCAATATCTTTATATAACGAGTATATTGTCACTTACGAAAGTTTGAGTCAACAAATTGATGCAAAATATATTTCTTTAGAAAACGTGGAGATATTACAAATTTTGTGCAACCAAATAAATTCTGTTTATTCCAAGATTAAGGGACTTTGTTCGGAGCCGGATAATATTGTCGATAATAAGAAGAGCACCAACATTGCAACCATGGCTCAATTCGATTTAAAAACCGCAGTATCTTTATTGCCGGTCATGACGGGAGACGAAGAAGTAACAAAGCAGTTAATCAGCAATATTGAAATGTATGATTCGATGTTGAACAGCGAAGGACAAAAAACGCTTGTTACATTTGTTTTAAAATCTAGACTCTCGGAAAGTGCCAAGTTGCGCATGTGTCAAACTTACACTTCAGTTTCAGGTCTTTTAGATGACATGCGATCCTTGTTATTATCGAAAAAATCCGATACAGCCATTCAGCAGCAATTGCAGAGGGCAAGGCAAGGCGGAAGAAGTGTCGAGGAATTCGGTAAGGAGATTGAAACATTATTTGTAGACTTAACTATCTCGCAAGCCGACGGCGACGCAAGCAAATTTGAAATCTTAAAAAGCGTAAACGAGAAAAATGCCATAAAACGTTTTTCCGACGGCCTGCGAAATAGTCGTATAAGTACAATAATAACGGCGCGTAACTACAAAACGCTGAAGGACGCCATTCGAGGGGCGCTAGACGAGGATCTGTCTTCACGTCCTGAAGGAGAGCTTATGAGCTACCAACGAGGCCGAGGTAGGTCGTGTGGCCTTAATATTCGAGGTCGTTATCAAGGACGTTTCAATAATAATTCAAGGAGGTCTTATAATAACACTTATACACAAGGCCGAGGCATACGTAATTTTTCACAAAATAATTCGACGAGTCAAACATCTCAGAGGGGTTTTCGCGGTAACCGTAGAGGTTCAAATCATTTTCGTGGAAACAATGCATTTCAAAATAGGAATTTCAGTAACCAAATAAACATGGCTCAACCGACCACCGAAAATCAAAATGAGAATTCGGGTCAAACCGAGTCATTAAGTGATTTTTTTCGTGCATAATATCACTAATGAATATTTCGACAACATTAATTCAGTAACCATTGGTATATTTGGTATTCCCCAGAATTGGTTAGTTGACACCGGCGCCACACTCTCAGCCGTGAAGTACGAGAATTTGATCTCGCATAACATTCCTTTCCATATTCAGCGAGTTTGCATTCAAGGCATCGGAGGTAGCATCTACTCTGAGGGATATGTTTATTTAAATTTACAGATTGGTGAAACAGAAATAGTACATAAATTTTACGTATTTAAAAATTTACCCTGTCGAACGGATGGCATATTAGGGCAAGATTTTTTAAGCAAATTCAATTGCATTATTAACTTAGAGCTAAATACCTTATCGGTAAATACTAACTTAGGCCAGAAGGTTTTACATCTTGAAATGGGTAGTACCGGTTTTAACAACTACATTACATTACCACCGCGATGCGAGTCAATTCATTACATTGATAGCAGTTGTAATCAGGATTGCGTAATATTTCAAAGGGAACTATGTGACGGAATTTACTTAGCGGGTTCCTTAGTGTCCCCTACTAATGGTAAAATACCAATAAAAATTTTAAACACAAGGGATGACACAGTAAACTTAAGTTTTTTCACACCAGAAATTGACTATTTAAATAATTATACAATTTGTAATTTTGAACGGGGTGTAGTTAACGCGGATAGAGTCAAAAGTTTGTTTAAAGTCCTACACCTAAATCATTTAAATTTGGAGGAAAGAAAGTCCATTGAAAGTATTTGTGCTAAGTACCCTGACGTATTTTATTTAGATGGCGATAAGTTAGGAGTAACTAATGTGTACCAACAATCGATACAGCTCAAAGAGAACAGTAGCCCAGTTTACGTCAAACCTTATAGATTACCAAAATCACAGAAGTCAGAAATAGATAGGCAAATAGGTAACATGGTGAAAGACGATATAATTGAGGAATGTCAGAGTGAATGGTCTAGCCCACTACTTCTTGTACCAAAAAAAAGTGAGAATGCGGACGAAAAAAGTGGCGAGTCGTAATCGACTATCGTAAGTTGAATGAGAGAAAAAAAGATGACAAGTTTCCTTTGCCCAATATAACTGACATTTTAGACGCATTATCTGGATCAATTTATTTCAGTCATTTAGATTTGAGTCAAAGCTACTACCAATTAGAACTTGACCCTGAAAGCAGAAAATATACAGCTTTTACCACGAATAAACAATATCAATTAAAACGATTACCTATGGGACTTAAGATCAGTCCTAGTGCATTTAGTCGCGTTATGACTGTAGCTATGTCGGGTCTAAATTATGAAAAATGCCTGATATACTTAGATGATTTAATCTGTTTTGGACGAAGTCTGTCACAACACAATAAAAACTTGTTAGATATTTTTGAAAGACTGCGAAAAGTTAACTTAAAATTAAACCCATTAAAGTGTCAATTTTTAAAAAAAGAATTACTTTACTTAGGACACGTGGTATCGGCTGAAGGTGTCAAGCCTGATCCGGAAAAAACGAAGGTCATACAAAATTATCCAAGACCGTCAAATGCTGACGAGGTAAAAAGATTCGTAGCATTTGCCAACTATTACAGGAAATTTATTCCACATTTTGCTGAAATAACAATACCACTTAATAAACTGCAACGCAAAGGAATACAGTTTGAATGGTCGGATGAATGTGAAAAAGCGTTTAATCAACTAAAAAATTCATTAATAACACCACCAATCCTTCAATACCCTGATTTTACAAACGAAAACGAGTTCATATTGCAGACAGATGCATCGGGCGTAGCAATTGGTTCAATGCTTTGCAATAAAAACAACTTACCAATAGCTTATGCTAGTCGATCGTTAAATAAAGCAGAGCTTAACTATCCGACAATAGAAAAAGAGTTGTTATCCATTGTTTGGGCAGTACGCTATTTTAGACCATATTTATTTGGCAAAAAATTTGTTATCAAAACAGACCATAGGCCATTGGTATACTTATTTAACATTAACAGCCCAAGTAGTCGTTTATTAAAATTTAGACTTTGTTTAGAAGAGTACGACTATAGGATAGAGTATGTGAAGGGCGTGACTAATGTGGCTGCAGACGCATTATCACGCATAGTTTTGACATCGGACGAGTTGAAAGATATGAATAAGCATGTGATGAATGTTATTACGAGACGAATGAAGAGGTTACAAAATGACGAGAAGAGTGACCCTGAATTAGTCGATAACATCTCCACCGATTGCCGGTCTGATCAACCTAATATCGTGGAAATGATTAAAAGACCTAACTCAGGAGTCGAACTTATTATAGGAAAGTTACCTAAACCTAAACAAGACGAATTATTTTTAAAGTATGACAAGTTTACGTTTGTACCGTCGCGATCTGTTATATATGCTGATGCTAAAACTCGATCATGTTTCGCGCGAGACGCATTCGTGAGAGGATTTGAATCGCTATGTAAAGATCTAAAAATAGATGAGATATATGTCGTCAAGAATGAAAGTAATATGTTTGTAATTGAATGGTTAACCGATGAGATAAAAAATAATTCAAAGTGGTCCGGACCACGACTTTGTGTTATTAAAGGAGTTACTCGAGTAAATAATGCTGACGACAGAACGGTTATACTGAATGATTTTCATTTATTACCAACGAGCGGGCATGCAGGTGTTAATCGCATGATAAATAATATTAAACGATACTATTTTTGGCCGAACATGAGTGAGGATGTCAAAAAGTTCGTAAGGAAATGTGATAGTTGCCAAAAGCAAAAACATTCTTTACCAACTAGACAACCGATGGAAATAACAACAACGGCAAAATGCGCGTTTGATAAAGTTTATTTAGATCTTGTAGGACCATTAGAAAAAGATTATTATAACTATACATATATTCTAACTATCCAGTGTGAGTTAAGTAAATATGTAGAGGCATACCCACTAGAGTCGAAAGATAGTAGTAGTGTAGCTAGAGCTTTTGTAGAAAATTTTATTTTAAGGTACGGCATACCACGAGAAATTGGGAGCGACCGAGGAACAGAATTTATTTCAAACACAATGTCACAGGTATGTAAAATCCTTCAAATTAATCAAATTTCATCCACAGCCTACCATCACGAGTCATTAGGTGCAATAGAGAATACTCATAAATCACTTAATTCCTTTTTGAGAATACAAACAAATAATAACCCTAGGTATTGGAGTAATTGGTTGCAATTCTGGTGTTTTTCCTATAACACAACTGTACATAGTGAAACTAAATATAGTCCGTTTGAACTAGTTTTCGGAAAAAAGTGTAACTTACCAAGTAATTTAAAGACTAATGTTGTAGATCCGTTATATAATACCGAGAATTATCCTTTAGAACTTAAGTATAGGTTGCAAAAATCGCAACTTGATGCAAGAAATAATTTAATAAAAAGTAAAGAGTGTAGAAAGCATGTATTTGATACCTATTTAAACCCTGTTATGTATAAAAAAGGTGATTTCTTATTGTTAAAAAATGAAACGGGCAATAAATTAACTTCTCCAGTGTATTCAGGCCCTTATGAAGTCGTTGAGGACTTAACACCCAATGTAAAAATTATTATAGACAGTAAAGAAGAAGTTGTACATAAGAACCGTACTAAACTATACAATATGTAACAATAATCATGAATGTTATTGAATTAGTATAAACTATTAAGATTTTACCTATATTTAAAAAAAAAATACACTTATTGTGTTTTTTTTTTCCTTTTGGTAGGGCGTGTGATGTACCTATGCGCTCTTAGTATATAAGACAGTATATCAATATATTTGAGGCAGTAATAAACCATATTTACTCGGATTCAGTTGTTTCCTTATATCTCCCGATCCGCACCGTATAACGTGATCATAATTTCTGGTTGAAAAAACAGTATTTTAGTGTGTTTAATGTGAAAAAGAATAAGTTATTTACGCATAATATATAATATAATAAGTTAGTTACGTATTTCAGTGCAGTTTAGTGTGTAAATTGAAAGTGTATTCATAAATAACCCGCAAACTGCAAAATGCAATTCGGCAATTTTATTGTTGTTTTTGTTGGCCGATAAGAAATAATGTAAAAAACATAAAACTCTCCGATAACACTGTAAGTAGATACTTTGTTTCAATAGCTTCTCAGAAATGTAACCCAAACCGTCTCGTAAGTGTAAACATCTGGCGTCACGAACAATAACAAAGCGATAAGCGCCGAGCGCAGCAAAAAATTAATGGGCGTCTCAAGTGGCGCGGGGCTTACGTCATCGCGCCCGGTAGGTACCTAGGCGGCAGAAGGGTTGAAACAAATTAAATGACAGATCCCGCTCAAATTTTGCGCGCTTAATCAGTACCTACAGTGCTACCAACATGCAGTAAAAAAATTAGAACGACCTCTTTTACGCGGGTCTTTTTATTTACATATTCCCGAAACTTTTTACACAAAGAAGTATATAATTTCACAAAATAATTTAAGTTTTTACTGCGTGAACACATGATCAGTCCGACAGACAATGAAAGTTGAAAATTACTTACTTGTCAAACAGATGTCAAAGCTTGCGCGGATGGCTGGAGGGAGTTTAGCGCTGGAAACGAGAAGAGGAATTTGGATTTTGTTTCCTAATTGTATTGTGGTTTTGTGTTGGAATCATCATAATTATGTGTGCTATTGAAGAAAACAATGAAAAAAAGGAGGAAACAAAGTGTGCTCTGATCGCACATCGCGCCCTCTGATTCTGATCGTTATTCTCGTGCTAAACTTCCTTCTTGAGCATTGAAATGCGAACGCCAGCCCCACAATGCAATGAGTTAGGTTAGACAAGGCTAGTTTTTTTGTGTTAAGTGTAAATATTGAACGTGTTATTGAAGAATTGTCCGTATGGCTCTGTCCGAGGACGTTAAACTTGTAAAATAAAAAAAATAAAGGATGGCGAGAGGCAAGGAGGGTCATTGACCGGACATAGAACTCGAACGCACAACCACTGATAAAGAAAATTCACTCACACAACAAATATATTAGCGTGTGTGTATCCGAACGCAGAAACCATAGACAACCACTCGTATTCCGTGGGTTTCCGCTATAATTTAAAATATGTTTATATGGTTTTGTCTTTAAAACAACATGCAACAGATGTAAAAAAGGTACCTATCTAAATAATGTCCGGATCTTACAAGATATACAAAACTATGTTTTTGATTTTTATCCAAATGTATAAGTTTTGTTGTTGTATATTTTCATCAAAAACCATTGTTTTTGGTTGAAGTAGGCATTGAACTTCGAGTATAGTAGTAATACCTCGCTGGTACTCGTAGAAGAAGACTTACAATATTAGAATCAGAAATAAAAGACAGCGTACAATTACATAATCTTTAATTATTTTAATAGTCAACATTTCTAAATAGCGTTAAAGGTATTTTATCACACGATAAATTAAATCAGTGACTAGTTACTAATAGATTCTTTTTATAAAGTAGCACTACCACCTATTTACTAAGTTAATAAAGGAAACAACAAGAGTTACGATTAAGATTCAAAGAACCGGCACAAAGGACTCGAATATATCGTAATGTCACAAATAACTGATTCGAAAAGACGTATGTGTCTAATACTCTTTAGTAACTCACGAAAGACGTTCAATGTACGTATCTTCTGGAATACTTTTGTATCGGACAAATACCAACCAACGTTGATAGATACCAACTACACGGCTGATGAGTAGATACCTAGTTGAGCACTTTCAAATAAACTTTAACTTTCACTGTTTAAGTGGTAGTACTTTAGGGATGTTATTTACAAGGAGATTTGATATCCGTTACGAGGAATGAGCAGTTTTCTTGTCATGAGATGTTAAAATCATCGAAAGATAGCGCTAGCGTCACTTTAGGAAATTACTTTAAGTATTATAGAGTAGAGAGGAAGTGCTTTTCGCCAAGGAAAATCATAAACGGTATTATGATAATAAAAACAACATTAATGTCTTTTAGATAATAATGTCAAAAATAAATATTCTAATTTTTCTAAAGGTTATAAACGCATTTAACAATATTTACTTACACATTTCTATTTCTCTGTCTGTGGTTTTCTGCAAAAAAAAACTAAAGCTATCCTAGCGCCATTTAGTGACAGCTATAGTGATAAGAGAAAACTGCTCATTAGACAAAATTTTACTACGTTTCTTACAGAATAACTTCATACACAATATTTTGAATACTTTGGCATTAAACTTAAACACAAATAGCAGTCAAAAATGATACTTGGCACAAGGTATACTTAACAGATTAGGGGGCGATTTTACCAGCGTCATATAAGACTTCGACTGAATAAGTATAGAACAACCTATTTTCAAAACTATATTTACTTATCCACATCACCCGCTAATGCCTTAGCGGCTTTTTCTATACTATCTGACAGATGATTGACGTATGCCGCCGGGCGGTGTGGAAGACCATATGTTTGCTGTCAAATAGTTGACGTTTCAAATTAGAATTTTTTTATTACATTATATTCGTCGAATATTTCTTATCCGTCGTTCGTAAAATCGAACCTAGGTGTCAATTTTGTCAACGTCAGTTGAGACTTCTTCGTCTGAATAAGTATTATTGATTATAGTATAAATGAATGCTAACAAATGGGTGACGTTTTCAAATTAGTCGTTTTGTATACAGGGTGACTTTGTTATCACTACCGAAATTTAGTGTAAAGACTCCACTGATGAATATGAACAACTTTTACTATCGGGGAAACAGTGAAATCGAGAAAAAAATTCAGCTGTTCCATATAAAAGTTCAATTGGCGCGCGGTCAAATTGTATGGAACAGCTGATTTTTTTTTTCTCGATTTCACTATTGCCTCCATAGTAAAAGTTGTTCATATTCATCAGTGGAGTCTTTACACAAAATTTCGGTACTGATAACAAAGTCACCCTGTATATGTAATTCGACGAATATTCCTTACCTGACGTTCGTAAAATCGGGTCTAAGTTTACTTAAATCACAGTGATGAATGACTAGAATGATACAACAATACCACACGATAATTCAACTATACATACTCCACTCTCTAGTTAACTAGGACTAGCAATCACAAGAACCTAATGTTTATAAAACAATCATTTACATATGAAGCTAAAAATTATAAGAACTAGCTACGACCTTGAGATCTTTGGATGCAATCGGAATTGAGAAATTAATTTGTCTACTGAATTAATAATAATTTAAACTGTATCAATTAGTTAATTGCTAAAGTGTTTGTTGTGTTGTGTTATTACATTTAAAATTGAGGCTTTATCGTATCGAATACAGCTTGTCTTAGCTCATACATATACAAGCAATGGTTGCTTTTTATGACTGTAGATAGTAATAATAATAATTGCAGCACTATCGACAGTATGGACAGACTTCGGTATATTTGTTGTTAAAAATAAGATATTAGGAAATTATAGCTTATTTTATAAAAGCTAATTAAATTAACTATACTTAACTAATCATTGTACAGTTGCAAGCACATCAGATTACCCACTTTTGTTGCAAACTAGCCCTTATTACAACGGCATATGACACCGTTTTTTTTATCTTGACGGGCTTGGACTTGTAGTCCGTACATTATAATATTTGCAGAAGTTTTGTGCGTATTTCAGATAGTAATTTTAAAATTATAAAATAAAAAACTAAAAAAAAGACTTTGTCGAAAAACTGTATCATGGGAACTAATGACTGAATAGAGCTCCGTTACATCTCAAATTGTCTTCTTTTAAAAGTATCCATAGTAGCTTACTGGTCAGATAAGTTATTGTATTGAGCAAAAACTGAGAAAAAAGACCCCAAATTCCATGCAAACACCCCAAGTTACACATCTGGTAATTTAATATTGCTTTAGGTCTTAAGAATGATGTTTTTTTAGAATGACTGGACCTATTGCAAACACGACTCCCTTTTCATGTATAGTTTAACTTCATTATTATACATATATGTTGTGGGTTTTGTGTTAATCTTATCTTATTATTGTTAAAGGAGAATGTCAAGATTGCTTACAATATTCGACTGGAAAAGAAAACCGACTTTAACACGTTGCATTCCAAGCTAGACCTCATCCGTTGACCAGCACCTCAATCTTCAAGATGTATCAGCGTGGTGTTCTCAATGAAGATGGTGTCCGACTTCCTGATCTCTGACGGGGGCAGACAGAACGGCGGCGGGTGGGACCAGAACCCGTTCTCCGTGCATACGATCGAGGACTCACCAACAAGCTGCAGGGCTTCGTCGCACGCGTACGTGAGTAAGTCCCCGACGGTGTACTTGCCGTGTTTGGTCGACGGTTCGGAGAGGATGCGCCCGTTTTCTGGGACTAGTGGGTCTGGGCAGTAGATTGCTGGAGAGGCAAGAATGTTTCGTTGGTATACTGGAAAAACTAAATGATGACAAGCGGGCCTAATACGGAATTTATCATGGCAATCCTTTGAAATCAAACGTATTTTTATGAATTAAAAAAGGTTTTCATTGACTCTGATGTATTCACATGTTTTTAAAAGCAATAAAAATAGGCTTAACAGTAAAAAAAAACTTGAGGGAAAGCATGTAGTTTAGGAAATATGATTATTTAATCGACGCGATAAACGGCATTGAAGCGTGCATGTTAGGCCTACTGGATGGAATGGTAGTGAAAAAAATCAAAGTTTCGCAAGTTGTCAAAATAAAAGTGTTATTTACTAGCGATCCCCCGCGACTGCGTCCGCGTGTTTGGAGTTTGCTGCTTCTCCTCCCGTCGCAGCGTGAAGTTTTATAACCTAAAGCCTTCCTCGATAAATAAGCTATTCAAATTAAAAAAAAACAAATTGGTTATGTAGTTCTTGAGATTAGCGCGTTTGAACAAACAAACTGCAACGAACGTGAATTTGAGATCCTCTTGAGATGAATTATCGTATAGCGAATTGTAGATGTTAATTGGCCATTAATGAAATGTAATTTGCCAGCAGTGTAATGTGGACATAAACATTGTTTTTAAGGAAATGGATTTTAAATTCATGATCTAAATCATGACTGTACGTACATTATATATGTCACCGTCATATTGTGAAAACTGCCAGATTACAATCTAAATATTTTAAATCCGTTAAATTGTAATAGATTTATTGTGATTCACAATCACATACATTCTTACGTAAACTAAAATGACATAGACATGGGAATAGTGGTGAGTTAGGCTAAGTGAACGAGATCAAAGGTTCGTGTTAGGTTGACATGTAAGTACCAATAAAACCGTAAATTCGAACCATGACGAGCTTGTTTGGGGCCGTCCATTAATCACGTGAGGTCGTTTTTGTCATTTTTTGACCCCCCGGTGATATTTGGTGAGGTTTGGGACTACCCCCCCCCTTCCCCTCTGGATCACGTGTATTTTTTGGAAGTCTACGTAAAGGCTATTTTTGACTGGAAAAAAATATTCGAAAAACATTTATATGTATTTGCAATAAAATTAATGAATATTTAATTAATGTTGTCTTCGTCCCACGGAGTTACAAGACTTTCATTTAAGGTTACAACTGGTAAAGCTTCTTCTTCACTGGCAGTTTTAATTGGCAAAGAGGTTTGTGACAACCAATCGTTCAAATTTTCGCGCCGTTCAAAATTTCGGTTCAAAAAGCGCTTTTTGACAAAAAAATAAATAAAATTAATACACGTGATGTCTAACGACACCCCCCCCCCCCCCCCATCCTCCCTCGTGATGTTTCGTGATGTTGTGACCCTAAAAACAGGGTCGTTTTAAAATGCGGCGGTTCAACGATTAACGGCAATGTCATTACGATACGTTCTTCAATAAGGCGGCTAAACGTGGCCCACGTTTAGCCGCATCGTACTTACCGCATACTACTTAGATTGTAGAGTATAATCACAATTTAAGTCTTAAACGAAAATAAATTGTCATAATCAGAAAAAGTTAACATGATGACTTCTGACGATATTCTTTCCTGATTATTTTCACAGTTACTTAATAAAATATTAGAAATTTCATAAAATACGTGAATTTTCATTAAACTATCAAAATATTGCTCCATCGAATAATTCGATCAAAATATTTTTCATCGGCCACATTCGTAAGTTCATATTTTTATACCTATACTATTGTGTAGGGTCCGCCGAACACCAGAATCCATTGCCACTTTAGCAGTTTTGATGTGCTTTTTAACCTCTAGTACTGGACCCTTTGTTCGTGGTTTCTTTACTGTTCCACATTATGAGAAGAATCCTTCCTTCAAATGATTGCAAATGAAAATGGTTTATTAAGTCACTGTTAATGGTTATATTTAACACGTTTATCTACTCTTATATCGTTAAATTCAAAATACAAAACTCAAAACGAGTTTATATAGACGTACTTTATAAATAGTATATCAAAATGAAATTAAAAAAATTAATTATGACACTATTTCTCTAACAAAATAATGTTATAATATTTTTTTTTCATTACGATACAGATTACAGATCATAGATACATCTATTTAATTTTTTATCTGTGGCTGCGCGCGCTTTGGCGCATGCGCGGTGATAACGGGAATTTTTGCGTCATAGTACGTTTGTGTTTCGGTAGATAATTATTAATGTTTATTAAAATGTCTGATAGTGAAAGTGCAGAAAATTTGACGCCGCCCGACATTTTAGAGACTGCGACAGCAGTCTGTCTTAATCTACTACCAGTAAAAGTAAGCTTACGCTGATGACCTGAAGTTTGCCAGGAGAATAACTTCAGAGCGTGATCAAGCCCTCTTACAAAGCGATATAAACAGGTTACTGTCTTGGTGCGAGTCTAACAGGATGACGTTGAATATCCAGAAGTGTTTCCACATAAAGTTTACCCGAAAAATCAATGAGACAGCTACTACTTACTTCATTAACAGCGAGCCACTGCAAGAGGTATCGACAATTCGGGACCTGGGTGTGATCCTTGACAAAAAATTGACATATGTCCCTCATAGTGATTCGTTAGTGTCAAGGGCTTCAAAAATGATGGGCTTTGTGATTAGAAGTTCTAAAGCTTTTAAAAGCACCAAGTTGAAACTAGCACTTTACTACTCATTAGTGAGAAGTATATTGGAGTACTGCAGCGTAGTCTGGCGTCCCCATTATGCCACTCATACCCTAAGATTGGAAAGATTACAGAAAAGATTCGTGTGGCATATGGCACGTTCAGCTAAAGTAGCGAAAAAAATTCCATCTTATGCTGAAAGGTTACTACATTTCAAAATTGACTCCTTGGAAAGCCGAAGAACTTGGTTGGACTTGTCTTTTCTTTACAAGCTAGTTAGGAACATGGTCGATTGCCCTCAGCTGTTGTCCATGGTTAATTTCAGGGCCCCGTCGCGACTGCCTAGAAATACCATTGTCACATTTACTCCCCCACATCGAAGAACTGTTCTGGGCTCAAATTCCCCAATACCGAGATTAACCAAATTGTATAATGGGTGTTGCGAATCCACAGACATTAATTTTGTGTCACATAGAAATTTTAAAAGATCTGTTACTGAATTATTCTTCTTGGTGTCTAAGTATTATTTTATTTATTTGGTTGGTCCTCTTTTTTTTTCATTTTAAGTACCTTTATGGAGCATATAGTCCACTCTAGCCAAACCTTGGCATTGATATAATTGAATTGTGCAAGTGATGTTTACCTTCATATAGTTGTTTACGTAGCCTTAAGAAAATTGAAAATGTATCTTAACATTTGTATCTGTATTATAACTGCTGGTGAACTTATTTTAAAAAAATAAAATAAAAATAAAGTAAAGTCAAGAAAATTATACGATAAATGTTATCAAGACTTCTTAGCATGGAAATCTTTATCTTTTATTTGATATGTTCGTGTTCAATGAGAGTAGATAAAGTAGTGTATGAAACTGCACATAACTAGGTATTATACACTCGTGTGATACTTTTAAAAAACTCGCTTCGCTCGTTTTTTAAACTCACACTCGTGTATAATACCTCTCATTATGTACCAGTTTCATAAACTACTATTTTATTATTTAATTCACTTTATGCACTTTTTTATCCGACGACATTGATGTTGTTACGTCAGGCAGCGCCACGAGTGTTAAGAATCGGAACTAAACCTGTCAAAGAGGCGGCTCATGTCTTGCTGTATTACGAGTATGAATAACGTATCGCGGCGAATAAATTCCACCGGTTTTTAATTCAGCTGCATTCAATCCGACTAATCGATGAACAGCCGCATTTCAAAATGGGGCCCCAGCTTTTGATAACGGCTAGCCGTAATGTAATATGGCGGATTATACAATCCGACTGTCACATCACGCTGCGACGGGAGGGGAGGAAGAACTCAAAACGCGCAGACGCAGTCGCAGGGGACCGCTAGTCTTGTATGTTAAAAGTAGGGTTATTTGGCGGCAAAATATTTTGCATCGGTACTACTGTGTAAATGTACTGTCTACTGCTATTCTTACACTTAACATACTCGTAAACTGACGGGGACTTTATAATAAACTTCAGGAACATACACATTAATAATATGCAATCTCGGAGTCCGTTTTTTTAAATAAAATACCACATACTAGAAGTTAATGAAAACCCGGGATTTATATAAAAAATATTTTTTTTAAGAAGCCGCCTCCATAATATCCTAGCCAAAAATGAACTTTAGTTAAATATGCATCCGATTATGCGATCACTGCTCATAAGTGTCATTGTTACTAACCCATATTTACAGAATTATTTAGAATGACTGTAAATAATGATTTTTTGATCTGACAGTTTTATGTGAATTATTTTATATATTTCTTTTTATATTCAATGATTTTATTATGAATTGTATTGACTTTTTGTGTTACGAGATCTTATGTTTTAATTTATTATGTGAGTCTGCATATGTTGATTTTGATTTCTTTGTAAGGATAGGTGTATGAAGAAAATAAATAAATAAAATAAAAATGGAGATTATAACTCTGGTACCACCGCTGTATCTGATTCCCATAACACAAATGCGTTGGCTACTTACGTTGTGATCAGAGAAATGTATGTGATTGGTGTCCATGAAATAAATATTTTTATATTTCATTCATCTATGAACTCAGACAAAAAGGTAGTTAATGAATCAATCAGATGCAGCGTAGGACGTCCACCAACAAGATGGACAGACCTTATAAAGATCGCGGTATCAAACTGGATGCAGACCGCTAGCGATCGGTCGCTGTGGAAAGCCGTGGGGGAGGCCTATGTTCAGCAGTGGACGTCCTTTGGCTGATAATGATGATGATAGTTCTGTAAAATATGCATGTCGACTCACGGGCGCAATGCGGCGTGTCCCCCGACCAGGTCCCGTCTGGCTCGCACTCCAGCCCCGGCGCGCCGACCAGCCGGTAGCCCCAGGCGCACGCGAACACGGCCCGACCGCCCGCCGACGCGTTGTACTCCAGCACGCTGACCTGAGGCCCTAGGGCTTTGAGGACGGGGCAGGAGGTTTCTACGCAGGTGGGCGGCGGGGACGACCAGCGGCCTGAGGTGGAATGAGCCTAGCTTAGTTAGATCGTTATAACATACTGCTCAAAAAGGGAGGTTGCAGATACGGTACGCGGCGTGTGCAAAACATCACATATGACATAATTATTATCGTGTCGTGGTAATCTAAGTAAGGACGCTACCTGTAATTTTGTCCGTACTATAACACCCTGTATGGAACTAAGGAGATCCGGACATTTTATCGTATGTCTTCTCTTTTTCTTTCTCATACAAAGAGTAACGTTAAATGCGCGAAACAAAAAAAATAGTTTGATTAAATTAACGAGCAGAATCAACCACTGAACCACTGAATCACTTTTCAATATGGGTCACAATTTAAAAAAAAACTTCATTAAAATGTTGCCCTGTCGCTTGCCTGTTGCTTCATTAAAATCCGCCAAAATGCGTAAATCCTTTATGAGCGTAGAGATACTAATAATAATAATGTCAGGGCAGCCCGGTGATATAGCTGCCTACCGACTCCACTCTCGACAGAGCGTTATCCGCAGCGTAAGAAATAATCAGAATCAACACCTCAAATTATTGTTTTTTTTTCTTTCAAAATTATGTCAATTAAATAAAAATAACTTAGGGTGTCTGAGGTTTTGCGCATTTATCATTACACGTTGTATAGGGAATTAAAAACGTTGAATTCCAGGGGGTGTAGTACCTTTCGGATAATATTCCTATAAGCTGGTCGCGTAATTAAGAACGCTAAATAGTTTATAACTTTATTCAATTATGAAAAGAGAACACTAGAGTAGATTTGTGGTTTTAGGTCACTGTTTGTATAATTTTGGCACTAATTGATATTAATATGACTATTTGTAAATATTAAAAGTGATTGCCTCTTATAAAAAATAATCGGGGAAAATAAAAGCTGTGATAAATCTACCAGGGTAGTAAAAATAAAACTTCGCCGGAAGAATTGGTCTTATAAAAGATTGCCGACCATCTGCAATGTTAAAAACGATGGTTTACCATGCTTTTGATGGTTAAGCATTTTGCTACGTATCTAACTACTTCGAATGTTCTTCGTGTACCTAGACGTAGAAAAATAGCTCCTCGAGAAGACCGAACCATCGTTCGTCTGGCAAAACAAAATCCTTTTAAAGGGTTCAATGAGATAAGAAAATAATATTTTGGTAAAAACAACTATTCAGCGACCTTAGCACGCACTATTCAAAGACGTTTTGTAGGAGAAAAATTGCATGGGAAGATAGCAAGAAAGTTACCCTTGTTGAAACTTTGCCACATGGAAACCCGGCTTGCATATGCGAGAAAGTAAGAAAGCTTGTCCTTGCGACAGTGGAAAAATGATATTTTTTGTGACGAGACAAAAATTGAGAAAGTTTTTTGATGGAAAAGGACATGTCTGTCGTCTCCCAAATACGGCATTCGACCCTAAGTACACGAGACCTAATGAAAGCACAGTCGTGGAAATGAGAAAATTTGGGGGTGCTTTTCTGGACATGGTGTTGGACTTGTAAAGTTTATAGAAGCTCAACATGGATCAATTCCAATACAAAAATATTCTGGATGAAAACAATGCTGCCTCATGCTGAAGACGTTCTACCGGTTATTTTGACATTCCAGTATGACAATGATCTAAAACACACAACACACTGCACGTACGTGCAGTGTGTACCTTAGCTATGTATAGTTTATACATGGCTAAGGTACACATGGCTTTTGGATCGTATGGCCTTGAATTCTTATTCGTGTCATCTATGAAATTATGTTTATTTGTTTCTTCTCTTTAAAGTGTTTTTTACTTATAATCAACCTGATCCCTATTTTATATTATAGACTAGTTAAATACAAGTGACTATTAACGATATTTTCAAAATATCGATATATTTGTTCGATATATCGCAAAGTATCGATATAACATTGCGATATATTATATCGAAAAAAAATAATCGATTTTTTTTTACGTGAACATCCCTAATTTTTATTGAACACTTTCTATTCAATTCACGAAGTATTTCCTGTTATCATATTAATATTTCACATTGTTTTTATTTATTTATCTATTAGTATCTGTATTAATAGATAAATATATAAAAAGTAATAAATTTACAATCTCAAAACTAAATAGAAACTCAAAGTAGGCAGATGCAATAAAATAAAACGCTGTAGGTGGGCGACAGCCCTATCGCATGCTAACGTACTGTGCTGCTGTAGGTACTTATTTCAAAGACACGGGCCAGTTACAATACTGATAGACATAATATTATCGTGACTTCGTGACGACGTCCAGCATCACGCAGGCCGGAACTGGATGAGCGTAGTACTGGAGAGACGAAGATTAATAAATATTGAGGAGGCTTGGGACCTAAAAAGGGTGACTTGAATGACTGACTCACCGTCGCCCATGCACGTGAGTACGGCGGGCCCTTCCAGGTGGTACCCGGGCGCGCAGCTGAAGTGCGCGGCGTGTCCGAGCCGGTTCCCTTGCGCGAACTGCCTCACTCGAGGCGACGACGTCTCTATGGGCGGGCATACTACACCTAGAATTGGATACGGCAATTTTAATTAAAAGAACAGCAGCATAATGTTGGTGAGCATGTTGCTGACGGATGATGAAAACGAGAAATGATACTTGAGTTATGAACAGTGATCGGATAATCGGATGCATATTTACCAAAGGATTCATTTTTGCTACGTTATTATGGAGACGGCTTCTTATTTCACTTTCTTTTTTTTACATAAATGCTTAAAGGAATTCCAAAAATTCGGATACAGCGAAAATAGTTTGTAACATATATGAAATATATTTATTTCAAAAGAAACAGGATTCTAAGATTACATATGAATGTGTTATGTAGTTTAAGTTAATTTTAGGATTGATTGGGATTAATTTATGAGAATTTTGAGTTTAAGAAGATCAGTACAAAAACACACACACAACACGCATAGTAGTACACCCAGTTTGGTTCTATAATAAAAACATAAATTTTTCGATATAAAAGTGCATTAGACAACACCTTACAATAAGTAAATATATCTACACCTGATTTGATTCTGGAGTGAAAAAAAAAATATATTTGTCAATTCCGCAATCCCGAGTTTATTTGATTCAAAAGTGTATTCCACAATAGCCAACACCTCTACTTCAGGGAAATATGCATCCGATAATCCGATCACTATCTATGAAGCAAGTCGTTTAGAAAGTATAATGGATTTATTTTAGTGGTACAAGAAAAAAGGGTTTGATGTGTAAACTGAGTTTTATAAATTCGCGTTTCCTCTTTTTCATTCTCGACAAAAAAAAACAACTAGATTACGACGTCCACGATAGTACTTTTGTGTAGAAGTCAAGGTTGACATCCCTAGCGCGATCTGCGAGTGTGTGTGACAAGTGAAGATTATACACGTGTTTGTGACAAGTAAATTTTCACCTTTCTGTAGCGTTACCATGAGTTTACTCGTTAGTGACGACGCACACTGGAACCCCGCCATATAAGACAATGCGCAAAACTCTTTAAGATTTTCTTTTATAAAAATAAGCATTTACCTATAACTGTTTGATGTTTTAATTGTAAATAATCGTTTGAATAAGTAAATCATCAGTAATAAATAATAGAAATAAATCATAAAACGCCTGTAGTTTCCTCTATGAGCATATTAATTACTTCGGAGTCAAATGTTTTTCGTTCTGGTTTTGGTAAGGATCGTGTATAGGTTATTACAGGATCTGAAGATATTAAAAGCATTCTAAAAACGTTTTTTATGTTATCTTCGCTTGAAGTCTTTCGACTGAATCACTCACAATGCACTTTATAATCTCTGTTTCTTGCTTCTTGGGCTTCTTCGTTTAAACATCCGATAGGAACAAGAAAGTGAGATATTGTTTCATGGTGTTCATGGTCTCTCAGTTAATTTATTTATGTTGTTTAAGTCTTTAGAAGTGGCTTCGCTTAAATAGCATCTTAATCCAAATTTTGTGTCATACAAAGCGTTACAAATCTTGCCATCCACCATGGTATAAACATTGTAAATTTGTTTCCAGGGTTTAAACTTGTCATAACTTTTTCCTGGACCTGTAGTTTCAAACGTGAGACTGTATGGTCTAATGATGGTTGTAATGGTACTTTTGCTTCGACTTCATCGTATGAAACTCCCTCGGGATAAAATGAGGCCTTTTCTTTTTTTAACCATTTTATATGAAGGAAACACACCTTTGGCGTTATTTCTAATGAGATTGTATTGTTTTTTGGACAATTGGGCCTCCATGATCGAGGACAACGCTTCTGCAGGAGTCAATTTAGTACTGTCCAAGCTCTGCACTTTTATGAGAGGCGGATTTTCGGTTGCTTTTGTTATTTGCTAGATCTGCGGAATGTTAACTCTGTTCTGCCCTGCTCATTAGGACAGTTAGTTTTTCTTACTAGAAGTTTTATGAGTTCTTCATACTTATTCTCAAGCCCTTTGAATTTACTTGAAAGTAAGATTTCACTCCTATCTCTTTTCTTTATAGTAAAATATGACGCCGATGTTTTCACTTGAAACAAAAAAAATATAGTTGGTTTCCTAATTCGCGTAAAGTCCCAAAAGTACTCATAAAGTATTTAAATTAATTGTACTTCTAAATTGTTACACTATTTTAAACGTAACAATTAAAAATCAGTTCATTTCGTAAAATTTAAGCGCCTGACAAAAATTTCATCCCTATAAAAATAAACTTTTATCGAAAATGCGCAACCTGATTTGACTTTTCTCTTCGGTTCTTTAATTTAGAAGGTTTGCCTATAAATAAATGGTAAAAACTTTTCATATCACTTTGCGCGAAAAATTTATATTAATTTTCGAAAAAAAATTCGACACTGCCTTTTATTATTTATGAATATAGCAAGGGCACACAATCTATAGTAAAAAAAAACTCATTTTATGAATCTACATGCCTTGCCAAATACATGACATAGTAACATTTTTGTAAAATTAAACTTTGGAGTAAATAATCACTATTTATCTAGGCCGATGGATAATGATAGGTTTCGAAAACAAAGCACTATACCAATTTCTTCGCAGTGTAACTCAAGAACAGTAACTGATTACAACTTGTTATTTACTTATGTGGTGCACTATACTCTCAACTTAAATTTAAGGTAAAAATATTTTCGAAATACCTACTTTTCAAAAAATTAGTTATGAGCATCGCTATGTATGACAGGGTTCCAGTGTGCGACGGCTTTTCTCGCTAGCGACGACGTAACTTTCTTTTTGTACAGAAAATTTTAGTTCTGTCATCACTGACACTGACTAAAATTTTCTGCTGTCACCCGCTAGACGCGCTGTGCAATTTTCCATGCATTTTTTTACTTCGCCGCTAGCGAGTAAAACCGTCGTAGACTTATAGTAACGGTACTGTGTTGTCTACGTTGCATTGCAATACGTATTAGATATGTCAAGTCCAAATTCACGCTATTAATAACTTATGAGTAGCGCTAGCTTGCTTGCCGTACTTGTACGCATTTTATTACTATTATTAGGACACACCTAGAGCAAAGTGGTAATTGGATTATTATGTATGAAAATAAAAAAAACCAAAAGTGCGAATTTTACAAAAATCTTGTGAGGCTAAGTGGTGACGGGGGTCCGTGTGCGGTGGTGCTAAATGAGAAGTCTTAGGTCTTCATGATAAATACTTTACTAGTGCACCAAATACATAATTATGACATGGATATGAGTGGTCGGGAAGCGCGGCTTGTGACGACTGCCTGATTTACGAGGGTGGTTCAAAAAGTTCGCGGAATGAAGGGTAAAAAGTAAAAAATAGAACACAAAATTATTTTTCCTTCTCAATGTATTCCCTCTGAACTCTAATACATCTATTAGACCTGTCAATTAATTTATTAATACCTTCGAAAAAAATATATTTCTCTTTGTCGTCAAAATAGGCCGAAATTGCGCTCTTCACTTCTTCGTCGCTGGAAAATTTCTTCCCTCGAAGCTCTTTTTTCATTTTTAGGAACAGATAATAATCACTTTGAGCTAAATCTGGGCTATAGGGAGGATGTTCCAAGATTTCGAAGCCCACTCTTTGAACAGCAGCCATCGCAACTTGCGCCTTGTGCACGGGTGCATTGTCGTGCAAAAGGAGAACACCTTTGGTCAATTTTCTCCGTCTTTTCTCCCTCACAGCATCTCGCAGACGTTCTAATAGTGCAGCATAGTACTTTCTAGTTATAGAAACACTCTTTTCTTTATAATAAATAAGGAGGATTCCCTCTGAATCCCAGAAAACAGTAGCCATGAGTTATCCAGCCGACGGAGACACTTTGAATTTCTTCGGGGGTGGTGTGCCCTTTTTGTGCCACTGCATGGAGTCTTGTTTGGACTCATACTAATAATGATGAACCCAATTTCTATTTCCAGTCACAATCCAGTTCAAAACTTCATTCGTTTGTTCACCACAGAGCGCCAAAAGCTCGCGACAACACTCAACTCGCCGCTGCTTCTGGTGTGGCGTGAGCATTCTCGGCACCCACCTTGCACACACCTTTGACATGCCAAGATGGTCGTGTAGGATGTTCAAAATGGTTGAAACTGATACTCCAATCATTTTTGCCATCTGCTACTTCTTTAAACGGGCATCTTCCAATATGATTTTTTCAAGTTTTTCGGCGTTTTCTGCCGTGGTTGCCTCGACAGGCCGCCCCGGCCTCGGATCATCTTCAATCGAATCCCTGCCTTGCTCAAACAGGTTGTGCCACTTGTAAACCATGGTTTTACCAGGACAAGAGTCCCCGTAAACAGAAAACAAGACAAGAAAATAGCCTGGGGAGGTTTTCCTTGCTTGGTAAGGAACTTGATGACTGCGCGAAACTCAATTTTCTCCATGTTGCAAATTTTCTTCCGGATTGACTTGTTGATTGATGTGTAGCTCAGTGAATTATGACCTATTTTTTTTTAAACTTTGTATTTATACTCTTAATAAGTGTCTCAACTAATGTAGATAGTAAAAGTTGCCCTTCCCCCCTCCATACCCCTCATTCCGCTAACTTTTTGACCACGATGCAAAACTGTAGCGTCATCGAGCCGCTACAAATCTTTTAACACGACCATTATTTATGATTTATTTTCTTAATTTTCAGGGTAACAAAAAGGAACACGTTATACAGGGTGTTTGGTAGGGAGCTGTACATACGCCTAGGGTACAAACTCGGGATGGTCTGCTACCTACCCCCGCCCATTATATTGACCTTGGTCTCAAGGTTTTTTTTAAATGTTTATTTTTTTACGTTTTAGAAAAAAAAACATTTTTTTGACTAAAACTACCTGTAGCTCAAAATCTATTTGTAGAACAGGTCTGATAATGGTCTTGTTTTAATCCTTAGAGTCTTAGTGTACTGTAAATATTAATTTCACACCAGAAAATTGTATAGAAGAAAAGTTATGGGGCCTGAAGTACCGTAGTAATGTAAAAAAATAATTTTCAGGGCAACTTTCTATGGGGTTTAAAAAAAAACTAACAAGGTTTGAGTTCGTCTGATTTTTTGAAAACATCCCCAGTCCATACCCTTTCTAAAGATATGCTTAAAATGTTACTATCCCTTTTAGTTCCGAAGTTATTAATTAATTTCCGCAACTACGGCACTTTAAGCAACAATTTCAACTAATGAAACTGCTAGCGCTAACACAACAAACGTAAGGTAAAAAGTGAAATTGGAAAATAACTTCGGAACTAAAAGTGATAATAACACTTTTAACATACTTTTAGAAAATGTATGGACTGGGGATGTTTTAAAAAAATCAGAAGAACTCCAACCTTGTTAGTCCATTACCCAGAGAGTGAAGAGGTACTGAGGATTTCAAAGAAGGTTTTCCGTGAACGTATGGGCTTATGTCATTGGCAATCGATTGATAGGGCCACACTTCTGCCAGACAACTTAAACGGGCAAAACTATTTACATTTCCTCGAAAATGAATTGCCCGTTTAAGTGGAAGCTGTGTTTGACGAAGATCAGCCCATAGTCTTACAGCACGATGGCTGTCCTGCCCATTGGAGCCTAGCAGTGAGGGAGTTTTTAAACAACTACTTCCCTAATGCTTGGATTGGTCGGGGTGGGCCAATTCCCTGGCCTCCAAGGTGACCTTACCCCGCTCGACTTCTACGTCTGGGGAAGGGCGAAAGAGTTGGTATACGCAGAGGAAGTACCAACAAGGGAAGTTTTAATAAGCAAGATCCACGCCGCTTTCAATACGATGCGTGAGGAACTGCTGCTTCGCACGGTGACCGTGGAGATGAGGAAGAGGTGCCGAGCATGTTTACAAGTGAAAGGTCACCAATTTGAACAAATTTTGTAATTAATTAAGAAAAGTTGCGTTTCATTTGCTATTTTTTTACGATCGGACACATTTAAGTATTTTTTATTAGTTTAAATTGTTGCTTAAAGTGCCCTAGTTGCAGAAATGAATTAATAACTTCGGAACTAAGAGGGATAGTAACACTTTAAGCATATCTTTAGAAAGGGTATGGACTGGGGATGTTTTCAAAAAATCAGAAGAACTCAAACCTTGTTCGTTTTTTCTTAAACCCCATAGAAAGTTGCTCTGAAAATTATTTTTTTACCTTACTACGGTACTTCAGGCCCCATAACTTTACTTCTATACAATTTTCTGGTGTGAAATTAATTTTTACAGTACACTAAGACTTTAACAATTAAAACAAGACCATTAGCAGACCTGTCCTATAAAAAGATTTTGAGCTACAGGTAGTTTTAGTCAAAAAAAGTGTTTTTTTCTAAATCATAAAAAAAACATAAAAAAAAAACCTTAAGGCCAAGGTCAATATAATGGGCGGGGGTAGGTAGCAGACCATCCCGAGTTTGTACCCTAGGCGTATGTACAGCTCTCTACCAAACATCCTGTATAACCAACGCGGTAGCTATAACTTAACCATCGCGATGCAGTAAACAATCTACAAATCGATTAATTAAATATATTTTTTATTCGTGTGATGGCATTTGAGAGTCGCGTCAAGAATTATATTGTTTCGAAACAATAACGTAAGGGTTATTTACTATTGCTGAAGAATATTAACAAATGATATTTTTTAAAAAAAAACACAAAATCTCTGAATACCACCGAGTCTTGCTTAGCGAAGTGAGGTTTTCACAGCGCCATCTATCGGTAACTGGGACTTATGCAGTAAGACATGAAAACCCAAGATTTTGCACAACTAGACAGTATAATTTTATAGTAGTTATGCATACAACACACGATTAAGGCCAGATTTGTCCCGAGTCAGATAAGAAATATTCGTCGAATAATTGTACTTTATTCGACGAATATTTCTTATATGAAAACTTCCACTTGAAACTACTTCCAATTTGAAAACGTCATCTATTTGGTAGATTGCTACTATTCATGTAAAATCGGTTTTTTTTTTACACTTATTCAAACTGATAAGTTGTATCTGACGATGGAAAAATCGGCCTTAAAAGGAGTATCGGCACGGAAAAATACGGAATTCATAAAAGCAGACGATATCAAATGATTAAAATCCTTGTTATAAATATCAATCTGATTATGCTCACAAATAATTGAAAAAAAATAAATAGATATGGTCAAAACCACAAAAGTTGAAAAAGGAAATGTAAAATTCAAAGAAGTGTGCAGCAGAATACCTACTGTTATTGTTGAAAATCGTACTAAAGAACAGTTTTCTCCCATCACTTTATAGCTTTCACTAGATGGCGTTAGGATAGCTTTAGGAACTTTTTTTTCACATTGGCGGAAAACTGAGAGACTGGACTAAACTTGGTTTTTATGACCAGCTAAAAAGAGCGGCTCAAGGCCGCGTCGGTTTCTACATGCTGACCTCCAATCTTCAATTTGAAGATGGCACCCCATGATGATGGAGGAAAACCTTTGACAAAGTATAAATTGGGTAAGTAAAGGTTTTAAAATGCATAAATGACCTTCAGATTATTTAAAATACTTATTTTTTTGTCAATGTGAAGTCTTTTATTAACACGTAAACATTGTTTTACTATTTATTATTCTTGTTGGCAAAAAGCAATTACCCTATGTTATAATACCTAAATAAAGTTTATAAGTTATTTCCTAAAGTAATACTACGACGCGTCGTAGTGTCGTAGTGTCATAAATAAATATAACTTAAATATATAAGCTTTAAATGACAAGAAAACTGCTTATTTTGTAGCAAACCTTTCTTTAACTATTTAGTTTCGAGGAGCGCTGAGAGATGGCGCTGCATGCTACTTACCTGACGCGCTGTCTTGATTTCTACGGGTCGACATATAGTGGGGGTTTTCAACTTTCGGTCACTGCTCGACTTATCGGCTCGCCCTTAGTTGCCGAAAAGTCGAGCAGTGACCCCTCAAAATATAACATACGAGTAATAGCACAAAATATCCCGGTGCTTGAAACCGGTTCAAGATTTGCCGGTATTATAACGGGTAAACCGATTTTTTCGTAAAATTCCGTTCCAGAGCGAAACCAAATAAGAGCGATACTATGAACCTAAATAAGCCGGTTAATTCGTAGCCGCTCGCGACGATCGCAACGCGACTTGTTTTTAGAGTTCCGTAGCCGAATGGCAAAAAACGGAACCCTTATAGTTTCGTTAAGTTTGTCTGTCTGTCCGTCCGTATGTCACAACCGTTTTATTCTGTAACTATAAGCATTACCGGCCAAGTGCGAGTCGGACTCGCGCACTGAGGGTTCCGTGCAAACTTTAACTGAATTAGGGAATCCACATACTTCTACTTAGTAAAATACCACAATATTTTGTTAAGTGCAAATATAACTTTGTTTTTCATAGTTTTTGTATGAAGTACAAAGTTATGTTTGCGGTTGTTGAAAATGTGCTATATCTCAGAAACTACTAATTCGATCCCGTCCGAACCAATTTTTGTTGAAAGTATTTGTTATGATCTACATTCCATATTTTTTTCAAAATTTACACTTCCTTGGTTTAGAAGTTAGATGGGGGGGGGGGGGGGGGACGCCCATTTTACCACTTTGGAAGCTAGATGAAACGCCAGACTTTAAAAGAAAATGGTTTGAGGAACCTCAATGTCATTTTAAAAGACCTTTGACTAAAATTTTTTTTTTGTTTTTAGTTTCATGTATGGGAGCCCCCCCTTAAATGTCATTACTTTTTAATTTTTTGTATGCGAATCGGTAAGCGGTTAACAGGATACATCTTCCTACCAAATTTCAATTGTGTAATGCTTATAGTTACAGAATAAAATGGCTGTGACATACGGACGGACAGACAGACAGACTTGACGAAACTATAAGGGTTCCGTTTTTTGCCATTCGGCTACGGAACCCTAATAAGAAACAACTTTATTATTGTGTGTGTGTGTGTGTGTGTGTGTATGTGTGTGTGTGTGTGTGTGTGTGTGTGTGTGTTACTTGAGCGTGCTTTGTATGTAATGCTTTTAGAATGTTTTTAACACTCACAGTGTCATATTTTTATATTCATAAAGATGAAAATAAGAAACCAAAAATTTGCGCACGGGGACTTGAACCAGCAACCTTTTGGCATACCGGGCCAAACGCTCTTACCAATTGAGCTACCGTACTGTTAGTCATGTGTTCATGTTCATCTTTATGAATATAAAAATATGACAATGTGAGTGTTAAAACATTCTAAAAGCATTAGATAGTGAAGCGACATCAATCTCCAAGTTGAATTTATTCTGTAAAGTATAACCGCTTGGGCCATCTGTTTCATAAACAGACGGCTAGATGGCGCTAAGCGTCACGCAATTGACGTTTTCATAAGAAACCACAAATTTCGCAGGGTCGGACTAACAGCACGGTAGCTCAATTGGTAAGAGCGTTTGGCCCGGTATGCCAAAAGGTTGCTGGTTCAAGTCCCGCCAGTGCGCAAATTTTTGGTTTCTTATTTTCACCTTTTGTGCTTTGTATGTAGTTTGACTTCTGTACTACTATCCATATTTTGTGGTTACATTGGCGTTACTTCAGATAAGTTGGTTTTACTAGATAAGCTATACTGCTGTTGATTGTTTGTTCTTTTCATTCTTGTTTTATGTCTTTCCTTCATTATCGAATTAATATGTAATTTAAACTATTCCTGCTCATTTTCTTGTGCTCATTGTCATAGTAAAAGTGTAAATAATAATTGGTGAAAGTGTAAATAATAAAAGAGGGTGGATTCGACCATACGAGAATAAATGTCAACCTTCGAATAAATCGCTGGTTATCCGAGAGTATATCAATTTTCCGTTTTATCATCTACTGTTCTATAAATTTAAAGTAACTCTTATACCCATAGTGTTGCGTGAAATGAGAGCTGTATTCAAGTATAACGTAATGACGTCTGCAAAATATTTGTCAAATTTAAAAATATTAACAGCTCGATACTTAATTTCCACTAAAATACGACATTCTTTAGTTGACCGTTTTTTTTAACTTTTACAACATACTGCTTTGGTGCAGCATTTGCTATATAAAAACAGTTCAATCATTCGTTCTGTTATGCAAGTTTAGTTATTCCTGTTACAATTTTACGTCGAAAAACGTCTTTTAGTTGTTCGAGATTGAAATATTGGTACATGTTTTATGTTTGGTCGTATCCAACCTAAATGGTTATTATTAAAAGTTTTTTTATTCTCTCCATACATTTTGTGCATGGATTATGTGTCAAAATAGCATTCTCGGAGCGGCATAATTATAACCGTCAGTTAAGACTACATAACCAGTGTATAACACTCAATTAAGGACTCACTAACAACTTTAATGAGCACGGTGTTGGTGTGACCGCCGGGCGCCGCGCACGTGTACTGGTCCGAGTGCCGCGCTGACATCTTGCTCAGTATCAGCCGGTAGTGCGTCTCTTTCTCGCTCTCGTCCGGCGACCATGCTGGAGAGAGATGGGATGATCATGTTAGCTAGTTAGTTGTAGGAAGGTAGCAGTAAGTTTGTAATGGGAGATTTTTACGTGTTTCGGTCGGAGTGCCGGACATCTTGCCGAGTGTGACTAGTGCGTCTCTTTCTCGTCCTTGTCAGTTGACTAAGCTGGAGAGAGGTATATGTTATAGAGTTGGGTAGTTCCTGAATAAATGCTACAATTGAAGTACTTCAGCATTCTAGTTCATTCACTCTCTAGTCTACTATTGTACAATTCGGCTCAGTAGTCTAGTGCTTCAGTAGTTCAGTGATAGAGAGTAAAGCGTACGGATATATTGGTTAGTTACTGCAAAAGCGAGACAGTTACATGGCTCGGCTCGCGTGAGGTTTCAGGTTCACGCCAAATTAATATTTTAGATAAAACAAGCAACAATGTTCTTTAACGCCTTTGCAATAAGGCTTGGACTTAAGCATTGTTTAATGCCGAAATATTATAAAGTGCTCATTTTTTAGCTTGTAACCACTGGATATGAAACGCAAGAGCGAATGTATGAAAACATCATTAGCCAATTTCTGCGGGGCGGGGGGAGCTTGTCGTGTCAATTTTTGACATTTAGTGCATGAAAGTGTCGATATTTTTTTAATGGATATGTATGGAACGAATGAATGAACGAATCTTTTGTAAAATGATATTTTTATCACCAAAACAATAAATTACATTATGGACATGTTTAATGCACAAACCATCGAAAGAACAACTGAAACATAGAACGTTTATATGAACGGTCTGTTAAGAACCACTAACTAGAACTTCCTAAGACATTGTGAAACCGCCCGTAAGTACAGTCGACAGCACATCAGGTTACCCACTTTTGTTGCAAACTATCCCTTATTACGACTGCATAAGATCCCGCGTGTTTAAATCCTCCTATGGGATAATTAAGCAGTAGATTTTTGCGTTGGCATTAAATCACACTGATGTTAAATGGATACTACATATTCGGTGATATTTTGTGTGGATCCATTTTGTCTCCCTACGACCCACTTTATATTACCTAATGGATCCACAGGAAATCTGAAATTATATTTTTCAACACACTTGCTCATAACGACGTTTTTATTCCACCGATTTTTGGCTCATAATCATAGATATTAAACACGCGTGCTTTTCCATTATATTATTGCACTAGTGCTTTTAGTTTACTAACCCGACCAATTAAATTTTGTACCCTAGTACAAAGTCGTAAGTAAGAAGAAGAAGCGATATAATTTATGCGAAAAATAACAGGACCTACATATTTACTTCAATAAATGGTAAATCCAGATTTATTACTAAAAAATTGCTCAAATTCATTTATCATTTTCTGTGATTTGTGTTTTATAAACGAATTATTACATTTTTAATCTTGGCTTTTGGCCGATCTAGTTCGCGCCTAGGCCTTGCCGCGATACCGATGCGGTATCGCGGCAAGAAAAAAAAAACAACGCGCCATTTTTCGTAAATAATAATTGTCGGCTGTGACGAAGTTTGGATTAATTATGAAGTTTAATATTAACGAAAATGTCTACTTCAAGTGAAGAAAACGAAGAAAACCGCCGGACATACGTAACGAGGCGAAAATCGCGTGTGAAAGTCTTTGCCATCAAAATCGAGTGAAATGTATTTTTACTGTTTTAATAATTAAAAAATTAGTAAATGAAGAGTCTTGTTTTTTACTCGCAAGTGTGTTGACAAACGTCGTATGAAACACGTGTGCCTGTGACCATAATATACGCGGCTTTCTTATTGCGCACTCACTTTCGCTCGTGCGCACACAATATCGCCTTGTATATAATGGTCAACTTAGCACACTTGTATCATAATGTACTATTAAGGATGTATAGTCATAAAATATGAAGTTTAAAATTTTAAAGCAAACTGTTGTATTTTAAGATTATCTTAATCTACTCTCTAGAGAAACATTTTTAAGATTCATAATTTTATTTTAAAATTATTCATATGAATAATTTAATAATAGTACGTTTATCGATATGATTTATCGACAATTGTCAAGCACAATTAAAACTAAACTGACAAGGGAACGAATAATAAACGTACGACAATCCTACCGTATTAAATAAACGTTATCTTGTTAATTTTGTAGTAACTGACCACTACTTTTTCAATGGCGATGTAACCTTTCTCTTGGAAAACACATTTCACTATTTTCAAGAAAAATTAACAGCTTTATTGGGATAAAAAGTTACTCACGGATGAAAAGAAATATTTTTTGTGTTGTCGCTATAATTTTTACACAAAAATATGGCACATTTACCCATTTTTTCCGACAATGTTTCTCACTGAGCTCTATCACCATACTGACAAGACGTCACCTGTAAGTGAGGCCAAAAAGCCCGCTTCGGGGCACAAGCGAAATGGCCCGTCATTGCGCGTCCAGTGGTTTATTCGTCCAAGTTCTTTAGTCATAAGTAAAAGTCAAAAGTCAAATAGATCCGTACATGATACATTAACAACTATATTTAAGCAGTAATAAATGTTCTGATATTAATGGTAACTTGAAGTGCATGGAACTTATAGACTTTTTAAACTGTTCAGTTTAAAAAGTCAATAAGTTCTGCTTGTCTGCTCCAATATATCTGACGGCGACTGTACAGGCAGTAATAAAATTCATCATCATCATCATCATTATCAGCCAAAGGACGTCCACTGCTGAACATAGGCCTCCTCCACGGATTTCCACAGCGACCGATCACTAGCGGTCTGCATCCAGTTTGATCCTGCGATCTTTATAAGGTCGTCTGTCCATCTTGTTGGTGGACGTCCCACGTTGCGTCTCTAGTCGAAGGGTCTCCAATCTAGAACTTTCCTGCCCCAACGGCCATCAGTTCTTCGCGCTATGTGCCCTGCCCATTGCCACTTGAGCTTACTGATTCTCGAGGCTATGTCCGTTACCTTAGTTCTTCTACGTATCTCCTCATTTCTGATTCGATCCCGTAGAGAAACACCCAGCATAGCCCTTTCCATCGCTCGTTGTGTGATTTTGAGCTTCATTATAAGGCCCATAGTAAGAGACCATGTTTCGGATCCGTATGTCATCACTGGTAACACACACTGGTTGAAGACTTTCGTCTTCAGACACTGAGGTAGATGAGATGAGAAGACACTCTTGCGCAATTTCCCGAACGCTGCCCAGCCGAGTTGGATTCGTCGATTGACCTCTTTCTCGAAGTTGGACCTACCCAATTGGATCACTTGTCCCAGGTAGACGTACTCGTCGACAACTTCGAGAGTTGAGTTCCCAACGGATACTGGAGTGGGTACGACAAGGGAGTTCGACATAATTTTCGTCTTTTCCATGTTCATTTTAAGACCCACTTGTTGGGATACTCGGTCAAGGTCTTCGAGCATAGTGCCAAGATCGTCCAGCGTCTTTGCCACAACAACTATATCATCGGCAAATCGGAGGTGTGTGATGCATTCGCCATTAACATTGATGCCGATTCCTTCCCATTCCAGAAGTTTGAAGGCGTCTTCCAATGCCGCTGTGAACAGTTTCGGAGATATGACATCTCCCTGTCTCACACCTCTCCGCAATGGAATCGCCTTCGTGTTCTGCTCCTGTACTCGGATCGACATGGTGGCGTTATTGTAAAGGCACCTTAACACCTCTATATACCTATAGTCTATGTGGCACCGCTGCAGAGACTGAAGCACCGCCCAAGTTTCGATCGAATCAAAGGCCTTCTCATAGTCCACAAACGCTAAGCATAGAGGCATATTATACTCCTCGGACTTCTGTATAATTTGCCTAAGCGTATGAATATGGTCTATGGTACTATAGCCTTTTCGGAAACCGGCTTGTTCGGGAGGCTGGAAGTCATCAAACCTACTTGCGAGACGGTTCGTGATGACCCTTGAAAACAGCTTGTAGACATGGCTCAGGAGTGAGATGGGTCTGTAGTTCTTCAATAAGGTTTTGTCTCCTTTTTTGAAGAACAACACCACCACACTCCTGTTCCATGCCTCAGGCGTGATGCCCTGTAGCAGCACGGAATTAAAAAGTCTCTGAAGGACTTTAAGTACCGGTGTTCCACCCGCGTTCAGAAGCTCTGCTGTGATTCCGTCCTCGCCAGGTGCCTTGTTGTTTTTGAGCTGTTTAAAGGCCATCCTAATCTCGTAGAGGCTGATGTCCGGGATGTCTTCGGTGTAGTGACGGGTCAGGATAGCTCGTGGGTCTCTGGCCGAGCTATCAACGGGTTTGGCTACTGAGGTGTACAACTGCCCATAGAACCTTTCGATCTCCCTCAAAACCTCTGCTTTCGTCGACGCTACACTGCCGTCCTCCGTCTTAAGCTTCGTCAACAGGCTCTGCCCAATAGACATGTCCCTTGCAAACACTTTGGAGCCTTGGTCCCGCTCTATCGTTTCTTTAACACTATTAGTGTTAAAGCAACGAATGTCGTGTCGCAGGGACTTCCATATTTGTCTATTGAGCTGCCTGTAGTTTTCAGCATTAACAGAGGTCTGCAGTGCCATAGATCGACGTTTTGCCATAAGGTCGAGAGTGTGGACCGACAGTTTTTGAGGCGCAATTTTTACGGCCAGGCCTTAAATACTTAGACCTCACCGTTTGAACAGTTTCCACAAACCCGTTGTTAATTTCGTCCACTGTAACGCAATTTTCTAGGCAATCAAAGCGGTTTGACAACTCGAGTTGAAAGCTCTCGGGATTTTGGATATGAGCACGAGTCGGTCGGAGCGTGGACTTCATCAAGCGGGATCTTTCCAATTTGACATTTATATTCAATGTACCTCGAACCATTCGGTGATCGCTACCAGTTTTCACCTTATTGATCACGGAGACATCATTGAATAACCGTCTTTTGGAGGTCATGAAGAAGTCAATCTCGTTTCTCGTGAAGCCATCGGGACTTTACCAGGTCCACTTCCTTTGAGGCGGCTTCTGGAAGAAAGAGTACATCGCAAAGAGTCCCTCCTTCTCCAGAAAGTAGGCCAGCCTCTGTCCCCTGGCATTCCTTTGCCCGTATCCAAAAGGTCCCACCTTCAACTCATTCTCGCCTCGCTTGCCCAGTTTTGCGTTGAAGTCCCCCATTACAACAGTAAAATAGGTTTTGGAAGTATGTATGGCTCTACTTACGTCCTCATACATTTCCTCCACCTCTTCATCCGGGTGTTTCGAGGTCGGTGCATATACCTGTATGACCTTCAGCGAATACCTCTTGGATATTCTGAGTATAAGGTATATCACCCTGCTCGACACACTCTCGATGGTCTCGATATTGTTGACGAGGGACTTGTGAACGAGGAACCCGAAAACCACCTTGGGACTTTCGTTGGTTTCCTTCCCGGTAGTAGAGCAGGTTTCCGGACTGCAGGGTTATCGTGTCCTCGCCCTCTCTACGGACTTCTGATAAACCCATTATGTCGCAGTGTAACCTGCTCATTTCTTCCTCCAGCTCGAGCAACTTCTCATCTGTCCTCAGTGTACACGTGTTGTACGTTACCAGGGCCAGTTGTCGTCGGTGGTGGCAGCGCGATCGCCTTCGGGGATTCTTAGCACCCCCTGCCCCGCCGTTACCGTGACCGCTACCAAAGTCAGGAATAGCGGGGCTGCCGGAGATTGGGGGCCTGGTTTTTTTGTGTACTAACATATGAGGGGATATTGCCAATACTCGCCACGCTTGGCAGGCGGGTTGGCGAGCGCAGAGGCGCAGCCCGCCCATCATCGTATGGTTGGACCACGTCCTCAAGATCTCCCTAGCTGCCTCCGGTACCTGGGATGGCTAGATGGCTACGCTAGTTGGGCCCAAAAGATAAGGAGACATGTTCTGGCCCCATATGGGCCATAATGGATTGATATCCAATTATTGACGTTCATGGCATTTTGTATCCTAAATTGAATAAATTATTTGTGACTTTGACGTACCAGCATTGTGGTGTCCCCGTGCCTGGGTCCAGCTCCACTCGGGCTCGCCGAGCGTCCTTGGGGAGATGCAGTCGAGCCGCACGGTGCTCTCCGGGAACGCGTACAGCTCCCCCGACGGCTGCACCACCGCGGACCCGCTCACAACCGTGTACTGGATCGTTGGCGGCGCGTCGCCTGGACACATCCAATGTTGTCAAAAACATTGATAATTTCATTTCCCAACTATTTGATATACATTGATAATTTCTGTTCCTGTTACGGAACCCTTAAAGTTTTGTCAATTCTGTCTGTCCGTTCGTGTGTTACAGCCACTTTATTCGGAAACAATTAGCTATACGGAATTGAAACTTGGTAGGTAGGTAAGTGTTTACAACTTCACGACTCCTATACAAAAAATATAAATGACATTTGATGAATATCATTATATTCCGATACAAGGAACTAATAAATAAAAAAACTTATGCGTTTGGGTAGTTCGTGCATGATGTCAAAGATTACGTACACCAACAGTCTACACACATCATACACAGACTCCAAAATAATTTGTTTCTCCTTATTATGAGATTAGATGATTTTTAGTTCTTACTCATATTGAATGATAAAATTTTGAAACATTGAAGTAAAAGAGAATCATCTTGCTGTCTTCTTGTTTTCGAGAAATTCGAAGGCAAACATACGAGACTTATGAAATTTTGTACACATGTTAGAAGCCTGATTTTATAGATCAACATACTAAATGTTTATCCAATTCTGACGATGTCACATACATACAGGTTGATTTGATTACCTCATTTTATCAAAGTCGGTAAAAAAATTGCCCAAAAACACAATTAAAAAATTAATTCCACATTATGATAAAATTCTGTCCTATCTTCAAATCCAATGACCGAATGTATGATTTCGAACTTTGACCCAAATAGTCCCATCAAATCCACTATCAAAAGGGATGGCATAGACCTCCTACAAGCTAAAACCTTCAAATACCTGGGCTCGGTTATCTCTGAAAATGGAACAATCGAAGGTCCGTAATCGAAGTTACGATATCAATCGTAAGTACTCCGTTATAACGGACAAAGCTACTCTCTAACTTTTACGAACGAGGTCCGTTCCTACGATGTCATTGACAAATACACGGAAGACTTCAGGAACGAATGTTTTGAATGTTAGAAATTTTGTTGCTAAGGATATGAAAGAATCGTGATATTTTGCGGTATTTAAAATTTGATTTTGACCAACGTGATTTTGAGCTATATATTTTTAATTTTTTGCTATTTAAACCATGAAACAAAATGACGTGTCCTTAAAAGAATAACAATAACACTAATATTATAAATAACCACAAAATTTTTATTTTCTGTTTTGTTGTGGTTTTAGTCTGTGATAATAATTTTATTTTGGTTCGTTTGCTATATTATAAAATACATTCACCTAAAATATGTATGATATTCATATTCAAGTGTCAAATATGTCAACAAATTTAAAAGCTAAGTTAAAATTGTCAAAACCATTATGTTCGGTTCGGACCAGTTCGGACGCCATAAAAAATGAAGAAGTTAAAATGAATACATTAAAACTCAATCGACTGATATATTAAGACATCACCGCATATTCCATGTCTGCACAAATCAATGCCCAACTTAATCTTATAGAGTCACGGTGAATAGGCTTGTGGACTGCTTTTAAGAGCCGTTGGTAGACTCCAAACAAATGGGCTGTTTTATAGCTTATGCGACGGCTTAAATGCAAAGAAAACGGTGGAAGAGTGGCGAAAGGTACGTTAAATATCCCATATAATAATTGATATTGAAAATCCTTATTAAAAATTGGCCTCTTCAAGTCAATAACATTATAACTTTTGATATCACAGATACCATGTGCTGCTATAAATACTAGAGACTTCGCAGCTTCGGTACTTCTGTCTGACCAATTAGAACGAACTGGAAACTCTCACTATCCCAGGTAACAAGTTAAAACTTCCTTTATCTTTTTTTGTAAGCCAAATTATGAAAATGAAACTACGTTGTTTTGATGTGCACAACGTTATTATAGCACTTACCAGGAAAATAGTGAACAAAGAAGCAACGCAAAAAAACTAAGTCACTATAGTGTGCATCTTTCTTAATTATTGTTTCATACAAGCAAGTTACCTTTTTGTACTAATATTTTTCTTTATTTGTTTTGAGTAAATAACAGGTCGGCTTAGAGACAGTCGCCCTCTATCAACCGGAACCGAGCTTTAAATATAATTTGTAGCGAAGCACCAAGTTCTCTACGAATGCAGATTTATTATAAGTGGATCGATATTTGTAATAACATAAAATAATGATTTTTAACTATGCTAATAAGATTGATATTTTTTTTAAAATTGCAAAATAAAGAATTGAAACATTTTATTAATTAAGATCGTTGTTTAATTCACACTTATTTGTTACGGTGCCTATTTTCAGAAGAGAGGAAATTACATTACATAGTTAAATATTTCACTGTTACTTAATGTTATCTTTCATAGTACCATTTCATTTCTCCCACAACAAAGTTTGTACCAATGGTGGACTTTACGCCGAACAGTATTCTCTACCAGTCATACTTACGGCTAAGCAGAAGTGTGGACTAGGAATAATAAAGCATATGTAGGTGGATAGTGCCACCTTCTGTAATATCTCCTTATTTAAATCTTCTTATAAACCCTGTGCAATTCCATTGAATTGTATCACATGGATCACGGTAGGTACCATAATTTAGCTGATTGAAGCCATTAAGATTTTTTTTGCTTCTCTGTCCACAATTCACAATGCAAACGAGACCAATTTGATTAACGGATGAAGTTACATTTCTCTCCGTAGAAACAAACGCCTTCTTTCGACCGGACGAAATTACTTAGAGAGTAAGGTAATCTGTCACTTCATTATGTTGTTCATTCTACGATCATAGCTTGTTAGAGAGTACAAAATGTCCGTAAATACGGCCGTAACTGCGAGTTACGGTCATTGGGAATAAACGCCCAGGGCGTCATACACAGAACGACAGCCGGATGGAACAAGTGGCGTACGCTGACCGGTGTTCTATGCGATGATAAAATGCCTATTAAGACCAAAGGTAAAATCAATAGAACAGCAGTAAGACCAGCTTTACTCTATGAAGTCTGGCCAACGATAAAGAGCCAAGAACAGAGACTGCATACAACGGAGATGCGTATGTTGCGTTGGGCGGGCGGGGTTACGCTTAAAGATAAAGTTCGAGGGAGTTAAAGAGTCAAAGTGACTCCTGTAACCCGCTAATCATTGAGGCCAGACTAAGATGGTATAGTCACATTATGAGAAGGTCTAAACCTAGAAGGGATAACCACTTAGTTAAAAAGTGCCTTTCCATAGCTACAAAGAAAAGGGAAAAGGGAAGACCCGATACCACCTGGATGACAAATGTCCAAAGGGACATGAGAGTATTAGGACTCCAAGAGCAAGACGCTCAAAATAGAAATAAATGGCGTCGCACGATTGGGAGGGCGGACCCCGCGTAACGGGATAAGACGAGGCAGAAGAAGATTATGATAAGATCCTGTAAAATATGCAGGGATTTTTGGGCGATAACTTGTCACATTGATGACCTACCTGTGAAGTTGGTGATGACAGTGGTTGGTACACATTCGGGCAGCTTGGGGGTCCACTCGCCATTCTCACAACGGAGCGTGCTTTCGCCCTTCAGTTTGTACAGCCCGAAGCGACGGCACCGCGCCACTATCACTGACCCGTGGGGGAACGGGGTGTCTTTCTGAAAAGATTTACAGATTACTAACTTAAGGCCCAAGTGCTAGAAGTTATTAATGAGCGACTGTGTAAATGTGATGTTTTACAACCTAAAGCCTTCCTTGATAAACCAGCTTTCCAACACAATAATAATTTATCAAATCAGTCCCGTATTCCTAAGATTAGTGCATTCAAACAAACAAACTCTTCAGCTTTATAATATTAGTATAGATACTATTTTACATGCTTGATTTTATGTTATTGGCTGTCTTAATAAAATCTATTGCTGTATTCTAAAATTTAGTTACAATCTTTTATTATACTTATTGTACTAACATCAATTGAAGAGTTTTTAAAAGATATTGCCAGCAAAGGGTGTTCATTACGGTACAAACATTCCCTCAGGATTGGCTGAAACCTGCCATCTGAAAGTGGTAAAAATACATAATGAAACTAGATATTTTAGCATTTCAAAATATAAATGTTAGTTAGTTGTAAGATTGACAACAAAACTCAGTTAATTAATTACCTGGTGTTGATGAGCAGAGTGGCCCCACCCAATTACCATCGATGCACTTTATTTTGCATATCAGTCTCTCATTCAGCGGGCCTATCAGGCCCGGAAATTTGACCTACAACAGACAACATTTGCTTACAATGTTTTTTAAACAATCACAGATCAAAAGGCCGCGTGGTCACATAAACAAATTATAACAAAAGACTGTTGATAAACACATCCGTGAGGAATTAACCTGTAGTGACATTTAAAAGACATTTTACAAGGATTTAATCATAAAAACCCATTGAACTTACTTCAGATATTTTGGAAAAATCTGACCTAAATCTTGTAACGTCCAGGTTATCATCCAAACTGGTTACATCTGGCAATGAACATTTGAAGTCATCTGGAAATTCACAAATGTTATTTAAATAAATTGTTAAAGCAATACTAAATACCTGTCTTAGCCTGTGAAGTCCTGTAAAAAAGTTAGTTAATCCCTCAAGTGTATGTGAAGGACACACAATAGAAATTATATTGTTATGTGGTTGCCTGTAACTGCTCGGGTGTTGAGGCGTTAAGAAGTTTTGAGGGAAATAAGAAGACTATCTGCATTTGAACAGCCAGAACAAACTTTGTTGAAACTTTTACAAGGACAGTACAAACAAAATATCAAGAGTCCTATTCATATAAGCTTATTACAACTTTTCAAAAGTAATGAAAACCCGGGGAGTTGTTTAATTGCCAAGAAGGATCATTTGGGAATCTGGAAATGAGAATATCTACACAGGGTCAAGGCTAGCGATACTATGCTGCAGTAATTAAGATAACGTTTAAACGTTACGCTAGGGTCGGTAGTAAACACAACAACAAATTACCAAGGTTATCTGGTGCCTTTAGAGGACATCATTGTAGAGCTAACTGCAAGAAACTGGCTTACCTTGCGAAAATGTGACATTTTCCTCACTTTCACACAAAACTAAAGGTATAAAACTGAGAATTACGATTATGAATAACATCATTACTCAATCATAAAATTTATAATTTTACCTAAACCGAAAATGAACAGAATTTTACATTATATTTAACAACATTCTCGTTTAAAAGTAGAAATTACTCAAACGAATGTTACAACGACGAAATATTTATTATTAAACGATGTTGAAAAACAATTTTGCTTTCACCAAAACATCAATAGAAAGTTTTTTTTTTTTTTTTTTAATACATGTTTAACGTCTTCGGCTCTAGGCCATACAGACAAAACTTTAGTGAATGTTCAGTATTTTAACACTTAAAACTAAAACTAACACTAAACTAGCCTACCTATATCCTAGCCTAACCTATCTTAACCTAACTCATTGAAATGCGGGGTGGTCCGCATTCCAATGCTCAACAAGGAAGCTAAGCGCAGGAACAGCGATCCGGGTAAAAGGACGCGATTAGAGCTCGCTTCACCATAATTCTCACTTTAACTTCATTGTTTTCTTCAAAAGCACGAATTATCATGACAATTCCACCGCACAATCACAATAATTGACCCGAAAATAACAATTTCTAAAATGAAGAAATATGGTCCGCCCTTCCCTTTTCGTTTCCCGCGCAAAAAAAAAAAAAAAAACCAGAAAGTTTTTTTGACACCATTTGACACTTGTTTTTTTTACCATTTGACACTTTTTGGGAGAGGCCCAAAATTGGCCCTCGTGACCACGTCCTAAGATAAAACGTAGATAAATATTCAAAAAACTCCTTAGAAATAATAGCACATTCACGTGCTATTTTTTTACTCATTATAGTATAAAAGACACGAAAAAATATTCCTTGAAATCCGTTCAAGGACTAGACGCAAATCTGTTTAAACATATAGTTAGGATTCTGAATTAAATAACTAGTTGCGTGGCACGTCGCTTATCCACTTTCGTACGCCTCAATGAAACTATGATGCTTATAAAATATTGTTGATTTAGAATTAATTTCCAAATGAACTGTATATTTTCATGCTGTAAAATATCTCAGTTACTCTCACTGGCTAGTCTGATATACATCAGGTTTGATATTTATTTGGGATAAGTTTAACTACTCGCCTTAAGACTGGTTTTTCAATGGCCAGATAAAACTTATCGAACTGCTATATTTTAAAGCGACAGATTTAAAAAAATGACAGGTACTATGATTGCTGACAATTAGGTGAAGTTATCAAATTAGCCATATTGTTTTGATATTGTTCAATGAATATTCGACAGTCGCATAAACAAAAGCATAACAAAAGACTTTTGATAAACACATCTGTAAAACACATTGTTCTGATCTGGATGCCTACTTCGAAAAACGAAATTCGTCAATACGACAATAGTTCAGCGGATCCGAAGCATTTTGTAGTAAGGATTCCTAACTTAAAATGTTTTGGGATCCGAATAACGATACTCGTATTTCATTTTTCGTAGTAGGCCTACTGGAACCCCAGCCATAAGGGTAGGTATCACCAACTGCAGACTTTATATTGGCTAATCTTGTACCTACTCCTGTACACTTCGCAAAGCTTCGAAATAGAAACAATTCTCTCTGTGAATGTGGCTTCGACGAAGGAACAACTACCTAATCACATCTTTTGCAACTGTGCTCACACCTACCTACTGTGTTCCTTTCTCGATTTCCTCCCTCAAAGCTTTTTTCCCCCTCAAACTACGAGTAATACCTATTAAATGTTTTCTTGGTAACCTATTATCTCCCCCGGTTCTAAAATCTCTTTCAATTTTTTTTCAAACGGTTTTAGTTTTATGCATGGGAATCGTAAAGCGGTTTACAGTATACATACTTATACTTTCAGAATAAAGTGGCTGTGACAAGCGGACGGACAGACAGACTTGACGAAACTATGAGGGTTCCGTTTTTTGCTATTTTACTAAGGAACACTAAAAAGGGTAAATATTCACGTTGGTAGCCAACTATAAAGCTACCAATCCATTTATATTGCGGTGATCGCAAATTAGGCAAAAGTATAGGTTATTATTTAAGTTTTTATCATCGAGGTGTGAGAGTAGATAGAATAGGAAGATCTAATCGGGTGCTGGTATAGGGTTATGACAAACCTAACAATATGCATTGATTGATTCCATAGTTTCTAAACAGGTTGAGGTAGCCACCGTAACGGAATGGCAGGCCTGTAACAGAACACTTCTCAGCGACTACGCGCACTGCGAATATTGCGATATTGCGAATACTGTGATTCAGCGATCTCTATTGCGTGCGAGCGCCTGGTTCCGTTCTGATTACACCGAGTACATAAGGCGCCTTTTTCAAGGCGAATCAGACAAACCAGCTCTCACGGAGGTTTTTTTAGTTCCCGATGGCAATATGCCAGTAAAGGATGTTGTGGCGTCTTCTGACGCGGTAATTACTGGTTCAACCAGAAGTGGAAGCATGTTTTTCCGCCCGGAAGACATGGGGGATTCAGACAATTAGTCTGTTATATCTGTTTTGTCAGACAGTGGCGTGGCCGCTAAAAACCGCAAGCGCGCATTGGCAGAGGATGGCGGGGATTCTGCCCCAGAAGCTCACACATCTTCTGGTCGCGGTAAAGCCAAAAGGGGACGCGGACGTCCTGCTGTTGCAACCCAACACTTAGTCGGATTGCCAGAAGCCAAACGAATGCTCAATGCAGCCAGGAAGGAACAGGCAGAATCTGAGCTTGAGGAAAAGGTAGCTGTTCGAGAACGACATGCTCGCGTGGCCAGAGTTAAGGCCGGGTATGGTGTTTCACTAATAAATTATGAGGAGATGAAGATGATGGTTCCGGATCTGCTGAAACTCTCTGAGTAAGACGTCGAGGGTATGATCGAAATTGCAGTCAAGTGCTCTCAGATAAAGGGTACCCTTCAAAAAGGTTTAAAGGACCGGGCTCTTAGTCTGAAAGCGGTAGTGTCTGAATTGGTCAAAAGATCTGCATCTGAGGAGACCTTGAAACTACAGGCCACGATTAACCGTATGGAATCAGATATTAACGACCACAAAAACAGATAGGGGAATTAAAGACTGCCTTAGATAGCAGTCCCAAGGGCAAACCATCCGTTTTAACGGAGAAGGTGACTTCTGAATATGGTACAAAACCGGTGCCGGCGCTAGCCGTTAAAGACAGGGGAACTCCAGACCAGGAGACCATTATCCGCAAAGTCGTGATGGAAGAACGAGCGTTTACCAGGGCATGTTTTGCTGGTATTGAGGATCGCCTCTTGCCAGAGAAGCGATTACGGCCAGCCCTTGCAGCGAATCGCATGGAGGTCAATGTGGAGTCAATTAATATCTCCACGGTTTCTGAGACATCTGAGACGGCGAAGAAGCCCACAGCTTCTGGAAAATTCAGATCTAAGAGGGCAAAGAAGGTTAATAAGACGTCAATGGCGTCTGCTGAGGCCCATTCCTCTCAATTACCCAGTACCTCTAAAGTAACAGCAAATCCGGGGCTACATGTGCCTCGCAGCCAGATAGCTTGCTGCTACCGGTTACCACTCCTGTAAATGCGGGATGGGCAACGGTGGTTAAGAGAGGAAAGAAGTCGAAGAAAATAACTTCTTCTACTGTTAACGCACCGGCTCCTCTTCCAGTCTCTTGGTTGTTAAAAAGTGGAAAGGGAAGGATAGGCAACGAGACAACTGTCTCTTCTATTCCAGAAACAAAAATATCTCCCACGACCAGGATGAAGAAATTAGTGCCACCTAAGTCAGCAGCCGTAGTAGTTACTTTGACGGACGAAGCCGCTAAGAAGGGGGAGACATATGAGTCTGTACTTAGGCAAGCCCGTGATATTATTGGAGACACCTCCCAATTGGGGATAGGACAAACTCGTTGCCGACAGGCGGTAACTGGGGCTCAAAAATTCGAATTTAGGGAGGCAGAGGGTAAAACTCACGCTGACTTGTTCGCCTCCAAACTAAAAGAGATAGTGGCGGAAGTGGCAAAAGTCACAAGACCACAAAAATGTGTGGACATTGTCATTTCCGAATTGGATCACAACGTCACAAAGACAGAGGTTATAGAAAAAGTTGCATGCATTGGGGGCTGCTCAGTTGACACCATACGGATAGGAGAGATAGGAGGAGTCCTGGTCGCGGTGGTATGGGCACTATTCGCCTGCAGTGCCCTGTCATGGCGGCTAAGTAGTTTTGGATGGCAGGAGACTGCATGTCGGCTTTAGCTCAGCATCGGTAAAGGTTCTAGAGGATAAGCCTCTTCGCTGTTATAAGTGCTTTGGCATTGGGCACACCCGAGCTCTTTGACCATCTGCTATTGAAAGGGCGGACCTGTGCAGACGCTGTGGGAAAGGTGACCACAAGGCCGTCTCTTGCACAGCCCAGCCACAATGCGCTGTCTGCATCGATAGTGGGCGACCCGGAGGTCATGTGATGGGAGGAAGGAACTGCCTCCCTCCTTCAACGAAGGGAAAGGTGAAGGCTTTGACTCAGCCAACCACCACAATTGCATCTGAAGAAAACCGTTCTGCCGCGATAGCAGATGCTGAAATGTCCGAATAAAGCCCGAGTCTGGTAAATTCAACATTTTATAGGCAAACATCAATCATTGCCGGGCGGCCCAGGATATGCTTTCCCAAGGTATGGCCGAGTGGCTTGTAGACATGGCGGTTGTGACTAAACCTTATTGGGTTCCCAGTCATTGGGTAGGTGACCAGGATGGCTTCGCAGCTGTTGTGTCACGGCCCTCCACAAACTCACCACCTCTCTCACTCATCGAAAGATGGTCAGGATACGTAGCGGCAGCATGGGGAGAGTGGGCTGTTTCGGCTGTCTATTTTTCGCCTAATCGCCCTTTCCAAGATTCCGAGGATTTTCTTGGAATCTTGACAGCGTTACTATGTCGCCTGACACCTCGCCAAGTCTTCGTTGCCAGGGATCTGAATGCAAAATCAGTGGCCTGGGGAAATCCAACCACCAAATGCAACGGTGAGCTAGTAGAGCTTTGGGCTGCCACTAGCGGATTGTTGCTTCTCAACAGAGGAGATACTCAAACGTGTGTGCGCCAACAGGGTGGGTCCGTGGTGAATCTCTCATTTGCCACCCCTGCTATCGCCGCATGTGTTAGGAATTGGCGTGTAGAGCTGGTGGAGACTCTCTCAGACCATCGTTATAAAAGGTGGGAAATCTCTACACAGGTTAGTGAGTGGAGTAACTCGATGCTAATGCATTTCCCAAGGTAGGCTCTATCTCGACTGGATCGTAATCTGGCAAAAGAGGTGGCCTTTGTATAAGATTGGTTCTCTCCTCCAGTTAATGGCTCTCAAGTCGATGTTTCAACCCACCAATTGAGGGAATCTCTGACTGAGGTTTGCGATTCATCCATGCCTCGTTCACGTCGGCCAACTCCTAAACGCGCCGTTTTCTGGTGGTCAGAGGAGATTGCAAATCTTCAAGCTGATTGCGTGGCAGCCCGGAGATCTACAAGGAGCCGACGTCGCCGGCTACGAGATTTAGAGAACGAGGCACACCTATACTCACTATATGTTGAGGCAAAACGGGTACTAAAAGCTGCCATTAAAACAGCAAAGGATCGAAGGAGGCAGGAAATGCTCGATGGACTTAAAAACGATCCATAGTGCGGGCACTTTCCCCTAGTCGCACCGTGTTTGTTCCTCCAACGATGGAACCGCCTCTGAGGACGAGCCCGACATAGGATGGCACCCCGAAGGTCACGCTAGATGAGTTCGAAACGGCGACTTCATGCCTTCGAGCCAAAAAGACAGCCCCAGGTCCGGACGGCGTTCCAGCGAAAGTAGTCGCCCTAGCGGCCACTCACATGGCTGACAGGTTTCGGAGTCTCTTCGACTCTTGTTTCGCTGTTGGAAGGTTTCTGAAGTTGTGGAAAGAAGGGCAACTTTGCCTTCTTCATAAAGAAGGGCGCGCAGTCGACTCCCCATCAGCGTACCGTCCTATAATTTTGCTTGACGAGGTTGGTAAGCTTTTCGAGCGGATTATTGCCGCTCGTATCAATAAACACCTTATGGAGACAGGACCAGATGTTTCCGATGCCCAGTTTGGTTGTTGGTCAGGGCGCTCCACCATAGATGCTCTGTCGAAACTAAAAGCACTGGTACATAATGCGATGGAAAACGGGGATGGAGTGTTAGCTGTGTCATTTGATATAGCAAATGCCCTTTTCTCCATCCCCAACTCTACTATCTTACAGGCACTGTGTTATCATAGGGTGCCTACTTACTTGCGGGTACTAATAGCTGATTACTTAGCCAACTGTGAAATTCTTATGCTGTAGAATCAGGTGTTTCGCAAGGGTCCGTATTAGGTCCGCTACTAAGGAACATTGGTTTAATTGGCTTCTACCTTCTACGAGGAGACCTTCTCCCAGACATTGATATTATTTGCTATGCAGACGATACCCTTATTACAGCTCGGGGCAGTAATTTTAGGGATGCTTCCAGTTTAGCGTCAGCCGGTGGGTCTTTAGTGGCCGATCGGATTCGAAGGCTAGGTCGTTGCGTGGCACTGGAAAAGACTGAGGCTATTTATTTCCATAGACACCGGCAGCGCCACCCAGCAGACGCCCATGTTGTTGTTGGAGGCGTTAGGGTAGAGGTGAAGCCTCAGATTAAATACTTAGGCCTCATTTCGGATGCACGGTGGCAGTTTGGGCCTCATTTTAGTGCGCTGTCATCGTACCTTCTCAAGGCAGCTGGTGCATTATGGCCACTCCCCAATCTGGGAGGCCCAAGGACCAAATGTCGGCTTTTGTACGTTGGTGTGTTGCGCAGTATGGCTCTTTATGGCGCCCCAATTTGGGCGGACTCCCTCGGGAGGAGGACTCCCTCGGGAGGAGAGAGAATGTAACTCATCTCAGGAAGCCTCAAAGAGCGATCGCTCAGAGGGTGGTGCGAGCTTACCGCACGATTAGTTTTGCATCGGCATGCGCCCTGGCAGGTACACCTCTTTGGGAACTCGATGCGCAGGTCCAGTCCAGGGTGTACAGCTGGACGCCTCATACGCTAGCCGTGTGTCCGGCATGGTCGACCGAGCGCACTGAACTAGTCGCGGTGATCGGGCCGGACCTCTCACTCTTAAGCGTAATCAAATACATGCTGGGGAGTAAAGAAGCCTGGACGGCAAGAGCGGGACGGCAGAAAGAGGCGGCGGAGCGAGAACGTGAGGAAGATCCTCACGCCCCCTGCTTCGTAGGCGTAGGAGGGGAAGAGCTAGTCAACAATATGTCAGCTCTACGCCTCCTCCTGGTGGAGACCTGCAGGTGGCAAGTACGGGGATACAACCACCCGCATTGCACGCGTCTCCACCGCCGCCGAATGGGAATGACTTAGCGTTTCCAGTCAGCCCCTCTCTAGGGGGGCACGTAGGGCCCACCGGGTAAGGAGGGCAGTCGCTGGCGGTGTTGTGGAAAGTCGAAGGCTTTGCCGATCTCCCATGACACCGCCACTCAGGCGATGAAGGAACGCCGCGGGGTTACCATACCGGGAGTCCTACATAACCCTCCACCTCCCCCGGGGTGGAGAGTATGCGTAACGCATACACGCGAAAAAAAAACCGGCCAAGTGCGAGTCGGACTCGTGCACTGAGGGTTCCGTGCCAACTTTAACTGAATTTGGGAATCCACTTACTTCCACTTAGTAAAATCCACAACATTTTGTTGACAGCAAATATAACTTTGTTTTTCATAGTGTTTGTATGAAGTACAAAGTTATGTTTGCGGTTGTTGAAAATGTGCTATATCTCAAAAACTTTTCGTTCGAGTCCGTCCGAACCAATTTTCGTTGAAAGTATTTGTTAAGATCTACATTATATATTTTTTCAAAATTTACACTCGCTTAGTTTAGAAGTAAGATGGGGGGGACGCCCATTTTACTACTTTGGAAGCGTCTAGCTATGAAACGTGAGACTTTAAAAGAAAATGATTTTAGGAATCTCGGTGTCATTTTAAACGACCTATCTTTAGACACCCCACATGTATAGGTTTGGCAAAAAAAAGATTTTTGGTTCATGTATGGGAGCCCCCCCTTAAATGACATATTTTTTATTTTTTGTATGAGAATCGTAAAGCGGTTAACAGGATACATACTTCTACCAAATTTGAACAGTGTGATGCTTATAGTTACAGAATAAAATGGCTGTGACATACGGACGGACAGACAGACTTGACGAAACTATAAGGCTTCCGTTTTTTAGCCATTCGGCTTCGGAACCCTAAAAAGGGAAAATATGTAGTCCACGCGTGCGAAGTCGCGGGCAAAAAAAGCTGTATAATCTAATATTCTGAAGCTGAAGAGATTTTTGTAATATGTATGTTTTTAAACACGCTAATCAGAAACTACTACCACAGAAAATATAATACTGGTTCAATTCGAAAAAACCTGTTTGTATTAGGCACCTTATTTAACGGGAAAGGCTATAGGAGTAGTATAATGGGTATAGGCGGGAAAACATTACGCTTCTACCTATGGAAACAGAGTAAACGAAGTCGCGGGCGGGCGCTACTTATACAAATAAAACTTCCTTTCGAATCACTGTATCTATTTAAAAACCGTATCAAATCAGTAAAGTTGTTTAAATATAAATAAAAGCAAACATACATACAGGCAGGCGCGGTCCGAAGATGGCTATCTCCTAACAGCGATAAATTTATAGTTTTCTGAAATGTAGTGCTGTTTTTATGAACTACATACGATGTCCAAAATAACTTGGAAATGACATCTAGTTAAGAAACACAAGGAATCGAATTAATTGTAACGGGATTGCTACCATGTACCTTATTATTTTTGAGTTTCCGATATTTCGGCACTGTTGCCAAGTCCCATGGTCATGTTTCGCGTGCGGATACTGTGAGTGTTGTGTGTCGAGAACATGTGCGATAAAATAGTGAGTTTGTGAACAATGGTACTGAAAGTGAGCGCAACAAAAGACTTCGAAGGAGGGTAGACCGATATGTCTGCCAATAACAGCTTACCCGCAACAACTTCAGTTACGCCGTGACCATGGCACTTGCAACAGTGCCGAAATATTGGAAACTCAAAAATAATAAGGTACATGGTAGTAATCCAGTTACAATTAATTCTAATGTTAATGACCATGTAAGTTTAAATCAATATACAAGGAATCGAACTACGTAGTTTTGGTAATCCTAGCACAATCGATATGAGTCGTTGATGGATTGTATAACAATATTCTAATAATGTAATTTGGTTTATTGTAAAGATTCAAGATAAAGGCTACTTATTATTTTATTCCAGATACCTATTTTTTATTAGTGTAGTGAGTGACCTCCTCCAAAACTTCAAACTGCGACCGCTCCTGCATACTGACAGGGGAAAGCGACTTTATTCTGATAATGAGGAACCAAGGCAATTTTAGTTTAAGTATTAGTAATGATTTCTGTTTTATTTATGTAGACTTTAACTATAACTTACGTGTACAATTAGCTTCCGATAGTTACTAAGCCCCCATTACTATTCTTCTCGTTTACCACCTAGAGAGAAATGGGACTAACTGAAAATCAGCGCTGGCTTGGCCGGTAGGGCCTACCCAGTACGCTGAGTCACTTCTATTTGCCATTTACGTATTATAGTTAGGGAGGCGAATAGGGGAATTTTCGGTAATACTCGAGCGTGGCAGTTTAAGATATGAGAGATACCTTGGACCTAATAGAACAACCTTGTAAAGTATTTAGCTCTTTAAGTAGTGACGCGCGCCTAGAATAGACGATCAGATTAGTAAAATAAAAAATTGCACTCCGGGAGTGCCGGCAGAAGTGAAAACTTGAATATCAACGTTGTGCATTTTTGATTTTTTGGAATAGTTAGGGAATAATTTTGAATGAATTGCTCTTATTATCAATATAAAAGTACTATCATTTTTGTGATAGAATACAATAATAATAATACAATAATAATAATATAATATTTTTATAGAATACAATATTTATTTATTGCGCTATCGTACACAAACATTACAATTTATATTATATTAAATTACATTAAAAAGTTTATCTCTCAGAAAAATCAACTTACATCCATAATTTCGCCAACCGTCTTACGGTTTTTCGATCAGCCAACGTGTCCTGACGCGAGTTTCACATTTTTCCCCCATCCCTCAAAAGTGCTCAACGCCGCTAAAGAAGTTTTCACTTCAAAAAAATCGATAGTCTGAAATACTCGAGCGCGCCCAACAAACATTATAGTGCGTACGGCAACATTTTTAGAGCGATTAGTATTATATTCGGTATATAAGAGCTCCGGCAGCAACATTTCACTTTACAGTAGGGTTAGTTATAAGTGATTAAACGTCCCAGAGGAATAACAGTAATAAATGAAAAATATATAACTTAAGGCGGTAGCATGGAGTTTATCGAAACCATTGTATAAATGGTTCTTATAGCTTTAAGAGGCAGACACCAATAAAGGCAATTGTAAGGTGCCTACTAACACTAACTACCGGCCGATATTCTACTACCCCAATATCTTAATCTGACGCGTCAGATTAAGATATTGGGGGTTGATTTTAGTGTTTTAAGACTAAATTTAACTAATCTGACGATAAGTACATGACGCCGCCGAGTTATAGGATCGCGAACTTTTTAAAAAAAAAACGTTAATCCGGCATTCTTGAGCGCGATATTTTATTTTTTTATTTTGGAGAATATAATCTAAAACGTACTAATAATACAAAATCTGCCGGTTTCTGCATGACCGGGAGTGTGGAGGAGCCATTTCGTCTTCCGGAAAACGCGTTGCGGCATATAAGTCGCGAACGATACATTTTACAAATAAAAAGTTTAAATAAACAAAAAAGGTAATTTTATTTTACACAGAAAAGGTCGCTTTATATTTTTGTCCAAAGTTAAAACTTTTTGACTTGAAACATCATAAAAACTCAACCTTCCGGTTTTTTAGTATTTCTTGAAAACTGAGGGTGTTAAAAAATTGATATGAAATAACTATTATTAAATTATGTTACTTTTATTATATCTCAATTTTTTTTCTAAACCTTCTCGACAATTTTCGTGGATTTGAAAAAAGTTACGCGTATCTGTATACAAAAGTATTAACATGTACAGTATCATGTATGTACATATATTATTTAACAGCCTGTTGATCCTCATCGAACGAAGTGAAGAATTATTAAAAAGAAAGAAGAAAGGAAAAAAAAAGAAATCAAAAAACCTTTCCGGTCAGATTAAGAGAACCCACCAACATTTATGTCAGATTAAGAAAATAGCTTTCAGGATACCGAGATAAACCTCCCCTATGAAAATCTGACGCGCTCGAGTATTTCAAAAAAACTTTTATTTTGTGCATTTTTAAAAATTTATCGTAACTTATGGTCACGCCGAAATCGTCAGTTTTTTTTAAAGGGAGCTTGCTTGGGGCCTACTTAACACCCCCTTCCGAAAATCTGACGCGCTCGAGTTTTTTTTTTTTTTTGCATTTTTGACTACTTTATATGCCTACACCCACCACGCAAACCGGCAGATTAGTATACCGTTGTTATCAGAGGCACTTGGGGCATACGTAGTGTGAATATCTGACGCGCTCGAGAATGCCAAAGTAACTGTTTCTTTTTTACGTTTTTGAAAAACCGTACACGCCAAACCCACCGCTAAAATGGTTTTCATCATACGAGCTTTTCTTTTCGAAATTATTTTATCTTTCGGTTTTGGTAGGTCTCGACGGCGCTGTTGAATTACGCCATTTAGCTACCTCGCCTCTCTAACTATTACAATTGACTTGTTATCATTATGTTCTTGTATCATTGCAAAGGCAATGAAAAAAAAACATTTCAAATTTTATACTATGTAGGTAGTGATTAAGGACTCATGACATGACATGACTCATCTATACTAATATTATAAAGCTGAAGAGTTTGTTTGTTTGTTTGTTTGTTTGTTTGAACGCGCTAATCTCAAAAACTACTGGCCCGATTTGAAAAAATATTTTTACGTTGGATAGTCCATTTATCGAGGAAGGCTTTAGGCTATATAACATAAAGATACTACTCATAAGACCACAGCAGAAATAAAAAATGTTGCGAAAACGGGAGAAAGATATACCTTTTTAGAGCTGCCGCTGCATACGCTGCGGAAACCGCTTAAGTTACACAAAAATCATGTATGACAGGATTGTTCAGCATTAAGAGTCCTATAATGAAGTCCGCGACAGCATATGTCTATCTTTTATGGTTGACTTACTACAACCTTTTTTATGTTAATAAATTTGTAAAAAAATAATGCATTATTTTTAGAGGTGTATTATACACACAGGTATTTATTCTTATCAAAATAAATACATTCATCATCACGAGCATTTCATTTAAAACCAAGTTGCCCTTTATATCATTTGATTTCAATAAATATCTTAGGAGCTATCACAGTTTTAACATAACTCCGCACCAAAATAATGTTCGCAGCTTAAGTACAACGTGCGCTTGCGCTAATCTATACTAATATTATAAAGCTGAAGAGTTTGTTTGTTTGAACGCGCTTATCTCAGGAACTGCTGGACCGATTTGAAAAAATATATTTGTGTTGGATAGCTTATTTATCGCAAAAAGGCTTTAAGATATAAAACATGACGCTGCTACGGGAGGGGAGGGAGCAAACTCAAAACGCGCGGACGAAGTCGCGGGGGACCGCTAGTGAGGTTATACTTTTAGGCATGACGCAGGCACGGTAATGTTATCTACAGTATTGTAATAGTTAGGGAGGCGAGGTAGCTAAATGGCGTAATTCAACGGCGCCGTCGAGACCTATCAAAATCGAAAGATAAAATAATTTCGAAAAGAAAAGCTTGTATGGTAAAAAACATTTTAGCGGTGGGTTTGGCGTGTACAGTTTTTCAAAAATGTAAAAAAAAACCAGTTACTTGGGCATTCTCGAGCGCGTCAGATATTCATACTACGTATGCCCCAAGTGCCTCTGATAACAACGGTATACTAATCTGCCGGTTTGCGTGGTGGGGGTAGGCATATAAAGTAGTCAAAAATGCAAAAAAAATAAAAATACTCGAGCGCGTCAGATTTTCGGAAGGGGTGTTAAGTAGGCCCCAAGGAAGCTCCCTTTAAAAAAACTGACGATTTTGGCGTGACCATAAGTTACGATGAATTTTTGAAAATGCAAAAAAAAATAGTTTTTTTGAAATACTCGAGCGCGTCAGATTTTCATAGGGGAGGTTCATCTCGGTATCCTGAAAGCATATTTTCTTAATCTGACAAAAATGTTGGTGGGTTCTCTTAATCTGACCGGAAAGGTTTTTTGGTTACTTTTTTTTTCCTTTCTTCTTTCTTTTTAATAATTCTTCACTTCGTTTTGCTGACGGTACGTCCAGAAAACAATTTGAGGATCAACAGGCTATTGAATAATATACATACATGAAACTGTACATGTTAATAATACTTTTGTATACAGATACGCGTAACCTTTTCCAAGTCCACGAAAATTGTCGAGAAGCTTTAGAAAAAAAAAAAATTGAGATAAAAGTAACATAATTTAATCATCGTTATTTCATATCATTTTTTTTAACACCCTCAGTTTTCAAGATATACTCAAAAACCCGGGAGTTTGAGTTTTTATGAAGCTTCAAGTCAAAAAGTTTTAACTTTGGACAAAAATGTAAAGAGACCTTTTTTGTGTAAAATAAAATTACCTTTTTTGTTTATTTAAACTTTTTTTTGTAAAATGTATTGTTCGCGACTTATATGCCGCAACGCGTTTTTCGGAAGACGAAATGGCTCCTCCACACTCCTGGTCATGCGGAAACCGGCAGATTTTGTATTTTTAGTACGTTTTAGATTATATTCTTCAAAATAAAAATAAAAAAAATCGCGCTCGAGAATGCCGGATTAACGTTTTTTTTTAACAAGTTCGCGACCCTATAACTCGGCGGCGTCAAGGACTTATCGTCAGATTAGTTAAATTTAGTCTTAAAACACTAAAATCAACCCCTAATATCTTAATCTGACGCGCTCGAGTATTACAGACTATCGATTTTTTTTTACTAATCTGATCGTCTATCCTAGGCGCGCGTCACTACATATAGAGCTAAATACTTTACAAGGTTGTTCTATTAGGTCCAAGGTATCTCTCATATCTTAAACTGCCACGCTCGAGTATTACCGAAAATTCCCCTATTCGCCTCCCTAACTATAACTCGGCCGACTCTGTAAAATAAATACCTACAGCCGCGCGGTACCTAAACGTGCGATAGGGCTGCCTGCCCGCCTCCAGCATTTTACAATTGCCTACTTTAGTGTTTACATTTAGTTTTGTGATCGTAAATATACTTTTTTATATAAACAAATAATATATTTTGTGGATTAAATAGGATGTATTCAATAAAAATGGGTGTTGTGTTTTGCTTGTTAGATTTAATTAAAAACATTTTTATGTTTAAATGACAAATCGATCTCATAAATTTGCTACCGAAAAATAATTGCGCAACGACTTAGACGTATGGAATGCTCAATTATTAAATTTTAAAGTATAAAAAATCCGCATTCTCATATAAAGCTTTATTAAAAATCAAATCAGCACAATATATCCTATTCGTCTTAATAAAATGTACTTAAACTTATTTTTCGAGAAAGACATCGCGCGACTATTGTTAAAAAAACAACGCACCGTCCGTTCGTCATTGTGGCACAGTCGCGACTGTCTGCATGCCAAACGCATGCCGAAGTCGAGGCGCGTAGGTATAGCTCGCGTTTTGTCCGTTTGTATGGAGTTGGAATACTGTTTAGATAACATTACCGTGACGCAGGATTCGAACCCACAACGGAGTAAAATAATAGATGTTCTTGGTAGGTAAATGTAAATAACAGACAATTTTAGGCACTGTTTAACATTATAATTCGAAAAAATATGGCGTTACTTTATATATGTTTAAGTAGTAGGAATGACAGGTTAAGATTCATAATTTATCTTATCACTTTTACACTTTTTTATTTAAATATTCCGCACAGAAAATTCGTACCTACAAAATTAATACACTAAACTTAATATTTTGCTTGAGTGAAAAAATATTCTCAGTTTGACACGAAAGTACTTGGCACTATCATCAAGTTATTTCTGAGTTAACGGTCGTGGCCTCTGGCGCCCAAACACTAATCAGCGAAAATCGCTTGCACAGACGACACACAAAAGAGTGTAACGTCAAGAGGCGAGGTGCAAGCGATTTTGTAACTTAAAGTGGTTAGGCGAAATTGACCTTAACAGTAAAAATTCATATTCCATCACTTAGTAATCAAACAAATAATAAGTTCATCTCGTTAGAGATTTAAGAACTTATAGGCAACACCTAACACAAATATCAGCAGCTAATTTGACAATACATATTTTGCTTGTTGTATTAGAGTAGCATTTGGAGATACGTAAATAGTAAATAGTTTCAGAAAACTACAGTAAATATTGCAATATAAATAAATAAAACATGTACGTACAAACAGCGCCATTTTACAATTAAATGCATCTTAATAAAGCTCAAATTCAAACGAGTCATTAAAATTCGTGAAAGCTAATCTACATCAAAGAAATAAAAGTACTAATTATATTTTTACTTAATTAATTTTAAGCTATAAACACTCCAATGGTTTTTTATCAATTAACAAGTAATCATGTATAAATACGTATTAATAATTTAAGTTCAATGATCGATACGATAGTTAACTATGTTTTTATGGGTATGTATTTTAACAAGAACTGGTTAATGATTGATGTTAAATTACATGTTTTTTTTTATTAAAAAACAGTAAGTATTTTTTCAACTAATGCGTAATTATCGATATAGTAACATATTTAAAAAAAAAGTTTTCGTAGCTCTAACGAAGTGTAGAGCAATCTCACAGCAAAACATGAACGTGTGAAGTTTAACGTTACGCGAATTTCGTAAAGTGACAGGTATTTGAGTGATTTGACTGACTTAGTTGAATTTACACAATAAAAACTTAAGGTAGATTCTAGGTTGTGCCTAGGTCGCCCTTCAAGAGACGTAAGTAATCGTATGACAAAAGTATCGTTACACACAAGTCCACCTATTTTCGTTTAGATCTAAATCAAATTCATACGAATACACAATATGGTATCAAGCGGTCTGAACACAAAGGACTTGTACAATCTGTTTTCAAAATTAACTTAAAGAGTAAATGTCAATTGTAAATGAACTATTTGCTTAAAATAAAATAGTCCCAGCATGAAGCCTTTAAACAGTTTTTTGTGAAGTAAAAAAAAACAAACAACATTCGGCTGAAAAAGCTTCACTTTAATATTTCTATGTAAAAGTAGGCATGTATAAAAAGCATAAAATTATTATCCCTTTGGAATAGAACGACAAGAGCGAGATGTCACTTGCAGCAAACTGTGCGATAAAAAGAGATGCGATTTAGCTGAACCGTTTTTGGCGGTTGACGGTCAGTTTGGAGGTCCATGAAGGCTCGCTGTTTTTTTTTATTTATTTATTTAATTTCATTATAATTGTGTATATTTTGAAGAAATAGTTATCCTGAAACATTGTGACTTGATCGGTGATTGATAGTTGTTCATTACAGCGAAATAACCCCAAATAACAAATAATCATTCAACAGGTAAATTAGTCCAAATCGAAGTCTCAATATTCGATTTATATTTAGCAATTAAATTTTAAGTACGCAGTAATTATTATATTCTATAAACGTTCAAATTTACGTAAAAAGTAAAGACAGAATAACACAGGTAATGCATATCTACATTTATTTGGATAAAGAAATAATATTTAGTTTTACACGAGAGCTGCATGTTCGATATTTTGTGTCGACTGTTTATTATGCGGTAAACTATGTTTAACTTAGGAAGATTGGTATAAATCACCTGAACGAAAGAAAATCTTATTTTAAGCTACAAATGTTACTTACTTAGGTAAGTTAGTTACTGACATTTTAAATCGGTTTCGTTTGACAGCTTTTACTTGTTGTTCTCTTCCGATAGGAATATTTCTTTTATGATAAAAAGTAAATAATACCTATTTCAATAAGTCACTAGGTAGTGTAGGTAATAGGTAACAAAGTTATATGGTATACAAGAAAAACTGGTGGTATCTTTAAATATAAACACATATCATATAAAGTTTAAATTGACGAATGTCTTAAGACTAAATATGACCAATGGATTTGATCAATACAATGGTAAATGTCGGTACGTACGAGTATCACAAGGTGTCCGGTAAGTCAAGGCCAAGTCGAAATCAGATGATAGGCTTGCTAGAATATTACAGTAATAATTTTAGAAAAAATAAATACAAATCAAATGTTAAGAACTCACGGAGTGGACCGCAAGATGCTGGATCTTGAGATTGAGATGCGCTCGTGAGATTTAAAATAAGGCCGATTCACACTACAACGTGCCGGAGCCGTGAAATATTCCCACTGACATTCCAACGCCGTTCCCCTTCGGGCCCGGGCGGCGCACGGTCAGGCATGAATCACTTCATACAAAATGTATACAATAATGTTTGACCGTGCCCCGGCCGTGTAGCGGGAAGCAGCCTATACGCTCTCCCGCGGCCGGAGTGAAAACCGTGCCTTGAGTTCTCAGCCTAATTCATACCCTTTTCACGTTGAGTACATTAGAAATACTGCATTTTCTGACTGTGAACTGAAACTGTGACAGTGACTAAATTGTCACCTTTTTGTGTGTTGTCGACTTCTATGACTACAAATCTTCACGTTTTCCAGTTATTTACTTTGCGATATAAATCTGACTAGCCAAAGGGTTACTAAATGGCAAATCAAATCAATATTTAAAATCAAAATTTTAAATTATAAAAGTATTGACATAAAACCAGGTCATTTTTAGTCACAATAGTCTATATTTAGGTCTTGCTTTACCGGACATCCTGTATATAAGCAGAATACACGATTACCGGCACAGGTAGAAAAAAAGGTACTGTCGGAATCCCCTTTGTATATGAAAATAGCCATTTATTTATTTAATAAAGAATAAAAGATACTTTCATGCATAATGTACCAAGCGCAACTAAGCAAGCGTTAAAATATCTCTCCTCCATCAAAAATAGCGAGGATTCCGGCAACAGTAACAAAATAACACAGTTATTCTAATCAGTCTTACATTTAGGCACCACAATATATTCACAACATTATTATCAGCACACTTTTGCAATAAAAATATAAAGTAGCTTAATAAAATTTCTAGAAATCCTTATAATTAACATTTATCGTTCTAAAATGTTATGCGTACTTGAAAATACATGTTTATAAAGCACAAATATTTGCTATAAGACATATGTTTTAAGAATTAATTTAATAGTGCTATCTGCGATAAGGTTGCAGACTAATCCTATGCTAATGCTTGCAGTAACTCAGAACACGTTTTATACCTGAATTAAAAAGTTTTTTATCCATTTAGTCGACTTGCCTAGCATTTTGTTGCACATTGATTACCACGAGTCTTACCAAATAAAGAAATTAAGTACTGTTTACTGGAAAACATTACTCCGATCCGATAACGAGTAAAGTAACGGTTGCAAATTGATACCTACGACGGCAATATGAAACGCGGTTTCATCAGATGAATTCGGATGTCAATTCGTTATTAATCAATATAATTAGGTATCTTATAAATATTCGCTAATCCGCATAATTACCGACTAGTCTAAGTCATTATAATACAATTTAAATTGAGTTCTATTTCTACTCGTTATAGAATCACTAAATGGAGTTTTATTTGTTTTGCTCGTTATAGAATCACTGGCTGTTTCCTTTAAAAACGACTTAATCTTATACACGATAGCCTCATTATAATCTCGAAGCGTGAACATTGTCGTCATAATATAAAGAATTTCACCCAAAAATACGAAATATTTCGCAGTTTCGCAAACACTCACTTTTTAAGCCAAGGTCGACTTGGCCAAACAAAAAAATGACATTCAGATAAGTAAGCCTTGTGGAGATAATATTTTAACCAAATGATGGTCGTTTTGTCACACTTGAATGCCTAAGAATTTGTTCTAAACATTACGAACTAATCTATTTGCATGTTTCTCTATCAGTCCTCTTCTTTATATTTTTGACTCTTAAGTTAGATTTTTACTCATAGGTAGTGTAATACCTATGTTGTTATCTCTAGACTCGTATGTATGTCAAAGGTCTATAAATGATCTTGGTGAAATGTCATTGCTATCTTATCAGCAGACCTTTGCGGAAATAACAAGGTTAAGTACTGAGAAGTTCTTACCTACACATGTTGTGGGCAAGTAGGTAACTTAACGTCAATGAGTACAAACACATTTTTCCCAACCCAGGGTTCAAAACACATACGACCGACCAAGCTAGTCTGGCTTGGCAACATGCAAAATGATTAGAAAGTAGGAACAATACCTAAACAACTTGTTACTTACGTACTTAATAATCTTGGCCTTATTAAGCTTATACGTAGGTATAATGTGTTTACAAAGTTCTCAATAACTTTAATTTTCTTTTTATCACACTTTATTGCCATTCATTGAAGTATTATTGATATAAAAGGCACTTGTTTGACCATAATAAATGCTCGTGATCTACATTGTATGGTCGGCATATAAGGCGCTTGTGATGTGACTGTAGTGTGCATGTCAATTCTGCCAATATAGATATCTGGAGCCTTTACGCATGGAGACAGATCAATGGCAGAAGGTGCATTATTTGACAGGCCAATTATTAAAACAGTATTCATTTTCACTTATCACCGAACCCCATTAATGGCAAATAAATTAATTAAGCATTAATACAGATTAAATATAATCCACTAACTTATAAAAAACATTATATAGAAAAATGTAATAACTGTTTTATGAAAACAATTAGCGACAATAATATTTCTTACAGTGAGAAATAAATAAATTCGAGTTAATATTCGACTTTTCAGCAATAGAATAGATATTATAGATCATTGCACGGCACAAAAAGCAGGCTGTTATTTTTGATAAGCTAACAATGCACAAGCAGTTAGCAATATTTTAAAAGTAAAATTCAATTGAATTTCAGAATACTACAAAATATAAATTCTGAAATAGTTGTATAACATTATTTTTGTAGGGCAAAAAGAAACAAAGGTTAAATCCCTTTATAAATATTATAGACATAATGGATATTCTGTTCCATAACAAAAGGTTTACGTTTGGAATGTACTACAAGTGAGATAATTATGTTGAGATTACCAACAAATATTAGTATTATAGTGATAAAAAATAAAAAAAATAACACAGGGACAAGGAAAAATATGCAAGATCCATTTACAAACATAAGTAATGTTGAGATCATGTGTAACTTCTACTCAGAGTACAGACTTTCATACTCTTATAAACATAAATAAATAGAAAAGGTGATTCCTGAATTGCATAGCTCCAACAGCCATCACAATATAATGAACATTTTGAAGAAATAAGCTCATAAATACTACAGTCTTCACTTACAAACTTTGATGGATGTGTTTTTGATGACCCAGAAGCCAATAGAGTATGGAGGCATGGAAATGTGGTTACCAAACTTGAGTGGACGCGGCTGCAAATCTGGCAGTGATGACTCATAGTACAGCGGCCATCCATTCAGCAACACAGTTTTTGTCCGCCTGTTGTTTGATGGAGCACTGATAATGTATTCGTCTATTACCAAGTCATCGCCATGTAAGGCTGTCCCATTAACAAGAAAACGAGCTTTGGCCATATCCAAGTTGACAGCGTAAACAGTAATAGCTGATGTGTCATTGGTGTATTTTCTGTTGGCACAATGGGCATACATTCTTTGCAAATGTGAGCAATGGCAGTCAATGTGAAGCACTTTGCTCCCAACCAACCGTTTGTACAGAACACTCACCCACCAGTCGGGCAGAGGCTCCATTTCTTTGTCTAACAAACTATAATTACCACCGTAGAAACTCTGACGGATAACAGTGGTGATGTTATGTTTTGCTGCAACTCCCAGTTTGTCTAGCCATAATGGTGAAGCAGCATATGAGTTTGAGAGGCCAGGAGCTCCACCTCCATAAGAGCTGCTAGTTTCAGAGAGCCACATTGGTATGTGACTGTAATTTTTGGTATGTTTCTTCATGGTCTTAATTTGATCTTCTAACAAATTGAATGTATCAGGATTCCAGAAGTCTTCTAGTTTAGCAGTCCTACTGTTTAAGTAATATTGATGCCAGGAACGGACATTGACATAATTGGACCCATTCCCCAAAAATTCGACCATGTATTTGAGACATTCAGGGCGATTGTCTTGAGGACGAGTAGTGTCAGGTCCCACAAGTAGGGAATTGCCATATCCAGTTTCATTTAACAACTTTCGGAGTTTCTTGAAGTCTTTAGCTAGTGTTTTAGGTGTTATTGTAGTGTTAAAAACATGTGGAAATGAATTCGGTTCATTGCCTAGTTGCCAGTCTATTTTATAGTGATGTCTATTGGAGTGTATGAGAATGTCGCGGGCATTTCGGTCATCCCAAGAGTGATGGTCACGCAGCAGCAGATTCAATGGGAAGAGGAGCTTGATATTGGTTTTGGCACAGAAAGAGTTGATCTCGTCCCATTTTTGACCCGTCAAAATAAAGAAGGGTAGGAATTTATGTTTGCAAAGTTTTTTGAGGGCCGCACAGGCGTGACTAGTCTGGTTTCCGTCGTGGCAGTGGTCGCAGGACGTCGGTGCTTCGGGCAGGGTGCTGAATATCAACCTGTCGGACATGGTGCCTCCGAGGCGAAGGCGAGCCGGCGAAAGCTCAGCAGCGAGCTCCAATAATCGTTTGTCTAAAAAGTTCAGCCGGTTGAAGTCTTCCACTTCAGAAGTATCGATTCCGATGCTAAGAAAATCAGCGGGAAGCACCGCCGTTACCTTTTGATGTTCATCTATGGAGACATAGCAGGTCTCGTGGGCGTTGTATCTCACGAAGAGCACGAGCACGGCGACGTTACAGCAGAATGCTATGGCGCACACGGCAACCAGGCGTTTGTTCGACAGCATTTTTATTTTTAAAGAACGAGGCACATGATTATAATTGGGTACTGAACGGAACCAAACCACCTTCTATAAAAACTAGCTGTGAGAAATCAAGTGAGAAACTGGAATGAAATGAACGGGATTATTTATGTAAATTACACTCTTTACTAATCTGTGACAACAAAACGTCAGACAAACATAGACAAAGTAGAGTACGGTATTTGTTTGACATACGCGTCATTGACATAAGGATAGGTCCGAATCTGAACAACTGCTGATGCTGCAACAGCGCCTCCAGTGGGTGTACATATGCACCATTAGCTGAGTAAAAGTGTTAAGTGGCGAGCTCCGGTACATGCGGTAGTGAGTTCAGAGTCTGCAAGTTTTGGTACTCGGATATTTGGTATTCGTAAAAAAAGAGTTTTTTGGAGAACCCTGTTTTAACCATGACTTATCGTAATATCTGGCATATTCCCTAATAAAAGTTATTTACGAAAGGTATGTAGTATTCAGTTTCCTACCGGAAAGATACCGTGCGTTTTGATAGACTACGGTCGACTCCCTGCTACCTACCTGCACCGGTTTTTCTTCAACGCAAACCCGCTGTTTCATCGTATCGAATCGGGTTGGGGCTATCCGATCTTCTACGCTAAAAATATACAGTGGTATATTGGACTTTTTTCCATTAATCCATACTGACGGGCTGAGTGTGGAAAAATGGACAAAAGTTCCACTTTTCCACATCAGTAGGATTTTGAGAAAATAGATTACATCAGATTAATAAGTATGTAATCAATACTTATTTTAATTTTAGTATTTTTACTTATTGTATAAATTTACGTAAAAAACGATGTGATTTGATTTCATTTTAGCACCCGAAAAAAATAATTGTAATTATAGTGTTTTGTTGATCAGTGAGTAGTATTATCGTAAGCTTCAGAATCCACAAAAAGTTTTTTGTTTTACGAAAGACCGCAATTCCATGAAATCTATTGACTTATATTTGACGAAATCACTTATTTATTAACGTTATATCAAATAATAGAATAACGTTTCTTGAAAAGTGTAACATTAATTTGTCCAATTTTCAACACTAGTTCGGATTTTTAGTGTGGAAAAACGGAATAACCCTCAGGGTGGGCCCAATACGATTCCATTGTTGGTATTTGTACACGGTGACTGATGACTAATAACCCGATGCATAAATCAGAAATCATAGATGTAGTCATTAGCTTCATAATTAACCTTTTATCACTAACAAAACTTTTTACAGTTAGGTAGGTAGATATTTATTAATTTCGATCATGTATGTTGACCAAAGTTTTTATCTTAGAAGATTTTTCGATAATTTGATCTATAAGCATTCGTAACTTAATTTCTCTAAGCTTAAACTACCTAAAAACACAAACTAGTAACTATTACATAGTTTGAGGCACAAGTTGTGCTAAGGAAACGGAATCGACGGTGTGGTATTCATATAATCTGATGAAGCTGAAAAAGGCTATTCCCAGTGGCCCCCCACCGGCATCGCCCCAGTGGAGGCAACTGGGAATTTGTAAAAAGATTTGTCCCAGTTGCCACCGGTTCCATGTAAGTTTTAATTATATTCGAAACTGAAGTTAATAAGGAATTATAAATCTTCCTTTTAATGCATTCATAAACATATATGTTGCCTGCGAGGGTCAAAATACAGTGGTCTTGCGATACACCACCCTTTGGTCCACCGTCAAAATGTGTTTTCTTATTTTTCATGAATTGTTTATTATTTAACGCACTTGTCCAGACTATAACACCAGATTACACAGGGAACACAGATGAGATAGCGACCCCTTGAAAAAAGCCAAGCGCGAGTCGGACTCGCGCACTGAGGGTTTTGTGCCAATGTTAACTGAATTAGGGAATCTACTTAGCTAAAATACTACAATATTTTGTTGACAGCCAATAAACTTTGTTTTTCATAGTGTTTGTATGAAGAGCAAAGTTATGTTTGCGGTTGTTGAAAATGTGCTATATCTCATAAACTACTTGTTCGATCCCGTCCAAACCAATTTTTGTTCAAAGTGTTTGTTAACATCGACATTATATTTTTTTTTCCTAATTTACGCCCGCTGAGTTTAGAAGTTAGAGGGAGCGAGAGGGGGGGAGGGGACGCCCATTTTACCACTTTGGAAGAGTCTATCTAATAAAGTAAGTAATAATGGTTACAGAATAAGGTGGATGTAACATACGGACGGACAGACAGACAGATAGACAGACTTGACGAAACTATAAGGGTTCCGTTTTTTTGCCATAAACCCATAAAAGTTACTTACGCCGGTTCCATATCACAATTAATTATACAGATCACAATTGAATGCATACTATTTTTGAAAATAAATTCGTTATTCACCGGGTCCAAAATTTTATCAAGGTAATATCAATGTTTTATCGTACTATTGTATTATTTTGATGTACATAATATTTATAAGGCCCTTTACACACGGCGACTTTTAGCAGTGATGCGGTCTAAGTGCCTATATGGTTTAGGACGGCTATATTGGGGTAGAGGCATGGTCGAATTAACAAATTAGCATGGCATCAACGGGTAAAGTTTAAAACTACATATATTTATTGATATAAATATTTTATTTTACTATATACCGCGGAATGAACATTGAACACTGCTTACATACATATACTTAAAACATACATAATAAAATGCGATTGATTTTCACAACACATAATTGGTTAAATATGCTCTTGAAGATTATTTTATGTACCTAACGCACTGACATCTATAGTAAGTACAAATAAAATGTAAGGTATTGACCATAATACACACACATCAATAACAATTTGTATTTTTTAAATATTTGGTCACATTATGATAAGTTTTCTACAGTAAATACGCAACTTTTGCAGAAATGTAAACGGCTACAGTAAATTCTATTCTTAATTAATGTCCCTTCCCTTCAAAAGTGTTCAGGTAAAAATCGGGACCTCAGATATGTCTGTAGGTAGGTATTAGTGGTGGAATTTTCTATTCCATTACAGTACAAGAAACACGAGATTATTTGTCAATAGTCAGTAATTGACGTTTTTTAAGATATATGTGCTACGAAAATAACTTAGCACCGAGTAAGGAAAAATATAAATATATATATAAATTAGTTAATATTATGCTTGAATAATGTATTCATGTAACTAACTAAACATTATAATTATACGTACCTAAATAACAAATTCGTAGATACACCAACAAGAAAAATAAGTACAAAAACTCAACAAAACTCTCATACGCTGATAAAAACAAAGATGTTACATTTCTTGCTTTGAGTGAACCTAACAATTTAGATTTTTTAAAATACCAACGTAATTTCAAACACGCATCCTTAAAAAGTCTTAAAAACCCCTATGAAATGTACTAATTTAAAGCGAATCTGGCATTACATTGAAATAAATAAGTACAGCACTATTCGGTCCGTTGCGGACCATAGACAACTGTCAGTTTCGCTTTAATTATTTTAATTTGTGACGTATTGGGGATGAAGTGTTTTAGCGTAGAGATTTTAATTTACAGTTCGTCGTGCTTGGGCCCCGAGAACTCTTCGTGGCTGATGAAGCCGTTCTTGTCCTTGTCCTCGTGCTGGAAGATCTCCTCGACGAGCTTGTCGTGGCTCTCGAGCATTTGTTTGACGTCCTCGCTCATCTCGGCGCCGTCCGAGGGCACCATCTGCTTTTTCAGGTACTCGCTCACCTTGGAACAATGGATAGTGACCGATTAGGCATTTGGAAAAAAGGGGTTCATTAAGCGGTTAAATAACGCATAGCTTTAATAATTGTCGTGGTTCCAAAGTTGATATTTTCTTTCTTTTGTTACGACAACGATTATGACGGGGGCGTATTCTATAAATACTTAAATAAATACATATTATCATAATCCATGACTTAGGTCTACTTTCTTCATCGGTTGTGTATTCGGTTGAATGAACACCTGAACCAAATGACAGAATGGCTATTTTAATGACCATTGGTTAAGGTTTTTTTAAACACACACAATAGTAAATATTGAACTGGTAACGACATTTTATTATTACTATCTATGAAGAAATTAAGCCTCATGAACAAGTATTCGTGCTCATCACAAAAACATTTGCCACTTGCGGGATTCGAACCCGCGACGGCCGGCGTATTAGTCAAGAGCCCTAACCACTACACCAAACGCGTCATCAAAGTATACTCAAACTTTATAGTTCATTGCTAAAGCTCGAATTATTATGTAAGTAATTTAAAAAAAGAAAACTATTTAAGTTTTTTTCTGCGAGATCACCACTTTCGTGGACACCCACTTCTTACATTGTATAATCATGAATTTCAAGCACTTCAAATATGTGGGTAGCTCACACAAGTGAGGATTATATAGAAATAAACCGGAATTGTTTTAATAGTGTCATTCAATGAGCTATGCATACGGCATGAGACAAAATTTTCAGACAGATTGCAACTTCTTTAACAAAAGGAAGTTCTTGACACATAACGGTTAAAACAATTGGTTTAGCTTGAGTTTAGACACGCGGGAGCGCGTTAAGCCAAGGTTTTTTAATTTACAGATTTACTAACTTTTTTAATTAGAAATAGGATTGCATGCTGTGGTATTAGTATCACTACTTTTTAAGAAGGTTTTATTATGAAGTTCTACGCAGTTAGAGTACCTACTACGAAAATAATAATTAGTTACCGCGCTAGTTAATATTGTGCTTTATTTACATGTTGTGGAGTTAATATGTTGTATCAGTGATTTAATGAGCGAATTAAAAATATTTACATCACGCATTATTGCCTTGGATTCAGGTGACTAACGACTCCTATAAAATTATACAGATAAAAGAGATATAAATAATATGTACAGAAATATTTATTTTCCTTATGCCATTGAATGAAACAACCTGCTTCCTTATATCATGACAACTTGGCCTGCATGAACTTCCAGCAGTTCATAACTTGTTTCTCAGTTTCCAGGGCATGCATTAAGCTTTCCTCCGTAATCTAATGTATGGTAAGAGTCCCGCCACTTGACTTGTTGATATCCTCTAGCAGCGGTTGTCTATAATGCATAATGCAAATGCATAATTTTCAAACGCAGGCCTACTTTCCAGCATCTTAGTTAAGAGGCTTAAGAGAAGATCCACTCCCCAACCAGTGAAAACCAATAGCGGGCAGAAGCGAAGACCAATCCAAGCTGGACCGCCACCGTTATCGGACTAACCTCTTCTCTGGACAGCTCTTTGTCACCGTCCGAGTCCATAGCTTGGAATGCGAGCTCAATACTCACTTCTTCGCGGGAGAGCAGATTGTCTTTGTCGGCGTCGATCTCCTTGAAGACGTTGGTGGTCGGCGGCGAGTCGCCGATGTTGATGAGCTCCACCTCGAAGTTGAGGGTGGCGTGGGGGGGGATCACGTTGCCGGCCCCGCGCTCACCGTAGCCGAGGGATGAGGGGATCGTCAGCTTACGCTTTTCACCTGGAACGTGATAAGGGAAGGTCTTATTTAAGGTCATCTAATGGAGTTAAATGTGGCAGTAAGTTTTTAGGCAGTTGTCCCGAGTTCCGGTACTTGGGGTCAATGGTAAGAAAATTTAAAATAAAATGTGAATTCCATAATTTTTGTCGCGCATTTGTGGAAAAAGTATAGTACACTGTTGATGTAAAAAAAAAAATGTTTTCAGTGAAAGGCATCTGTATTACAATATCACCGAAGATGGCAATCGCATGCGATTTCGTGGACAAAAGGGTTAGAAATTATGTTAAGATATTGCCTTATGAACTACTTTATTAAATCGTATTTTTGAAGTGAAAACTTCTTTAGCGGCGTTGAGCACTTTTGTGGGATGGGGGAAAAATGTGAAACTCGCGTCAGGACACGTGGGCTGATCGAAAAACCGTAAGACGGTTGGCGAAATTATGGATGTAAGTTGATTTTTCTGAGAGATAAACTTTTTAATGTAATTTAATATAATATAAATTGTAATGTTTGTGTACGATAGCGCAATAAATAAATATTGTATTCTATAAAAATATTATATTATTATTATTATTATTATTGTATTCTATCACAAAAATGATAGTACTTTTATATTGATAATAAGAGCAATTCATTCAAAATTATTCCCTAACTATTCCAAAAAATCAAAAATGCACAACGTTGATATTCAAGTTTTCACTTCTGCCGGCACTCCCGGAGTGCAATTTTTATGTATTTTTTTATTTTTATTTAATTGAGATCACTTCACTTCCTACACTTTGAAATGTGTTTGACGACTTTCACTCAGGTGTGATCTTCTTGGTCAACTGATTCCTAGCCAAATAAACAGCCGAATCTACTATTAATTTTCCTATTGTGGGTAAAATCACATCTTAGCCATTACATTTATATTTTTACAGAGAATATTTATTTTATTCCTGGATTAGCCAACCTCTCTTTGATCGCGTTAGGAAAATACCTTTCGCGGGCAACAAAAGTGGGATAAGTTGCTGTGGAAAATCAAGGCTAAGAAAAGGTTCCCTTGAGTGGACCACGAGCAAAGAGCTACTTATCTGAGTACCTTACCTAACAAAATACAATATTAATAAAGTACTAATATGTAAACCTGTGTTGGTCTGTATGCTGCATACAGGGTGTTATTTTGGTCAGTGACATCCAACTCAAGATTTATAATTATGTGAGTTATGCTTATTCTAAAAATATATTTTATTAAAATTATATGCAAGTTTTATATAATAAAACCTCTTCAAAACGAAATACTACGCCGTAGCTAGTAAGCTACGAAGAGACGACCTAGTGTTGGTAGTTGTGACTCGCTCGCTAGTATTACAATAATAAATTGATTTTGATGTTTATTTCTATTTTTCATTTTTTAGTTAATTTTAACCAAAACAACATCCCGTAGGTAGTTCGTTAGAAATTCTTAATTACTGGCAAGTATTTACTTAGTCAACAGAATCTCGTCAGATTTTTCTAAAAAGTTGTAATTTACATTTTATTATATGTAGTTTGAAAATACGGGTATCACTGCAACATACTGCCACACCTAAAACCCATTATAATAATTAGTTTTCGCCGTACGAGGCTTAACGGTTTCCCCGCATTTAGGGCGCTCATACAAGCAGCGGCGGAGACAATGCAGTAAGCCGCTTAGCGGCAATGTGCTGCAGACAAGGCTAGCCGGGCCTGGGCCAGGGTGTTCCGACCTAGGTTGCAGGAGGTTGCCGGTACTTCCAACTTTGATTGCTAAAAAGACGCGTCTTAATTTGTTACACCTACTTTTGAAAGCTGCATGTTATTGCAAAGCCACGACCGCGTCGGGGATTGGGAATAACGATTTAAATGATGTGTATGTTTATATAATAAATACAAATTTATTTATTTTAATATTATCGTATATAAGTAATATGTAGTATGTATGTTTATCATCGTATTATAGTTATCTTTATCGCTTTTCTTTTCCCTTTTCTTGCCTCTATAACTTTACTTGCAACGCCTGTATATATATTTTTCCTTGTAAAACCTATGTTTGACTGGTCGAGAATTTTTTGGCATTAAGTCCGCCATATGTACAATTTTATGTTTTGTGCATGAAGTTTTAAATAAGAAAATAACGAGAAATTCTAGTACTCCACACATAAAATATTTCGCCTGAAATAACTGGCACGGTAGTTTTGTGATAAGCTATCATTTGTGTGTTTTGTTTATCGATTGATTGCCTAAACTATTTAAACATAATAAGTAAGATTCTGGGTCCTAAGTGCGAATTGATACAAGGTCGAAGATATTTGTAGGTACCGTACTTCGCATTTGACTTCGGAGCGGCAGCGTCGAGCGCTTCAGAACGTGCTTAAAGCCTTCGCCGCAGTATTCTAATATCGGCCGTTCCTCACTGCACCGGACAATAGAATTAATAATATTCACGCTGTGAATAATTTGCGTGTGTCTACGTTAAAGGGATATTAAAGGCGATATTAGCGATATTAGCGATAAAGGGATATTACAGGTACTTCAAGAACCTAGGCAAACCTTATTAGATTTCCATTTCCTAGTATTAAAATGTAAAAAAAAAACTACTATTCTATTTAACTTCGCACTGCCATTAGACGGCAGGGAGATATCAAATTGACTCTAAAATTGAAAAGACACCACTACCAGGAAAGGCGGAGAGCTGTCCAATGACAGAAGAAGTTTATAACGAAGCCTGCAAACGACGGGGTAACAATATCGCCCACTTAGCCGGAGATATGGTAATACAGTGGAATATCTCGTTTGCGCCAGAGACAAGGCATTTGTAAGATATACATTATACACTACCTGGATATAGTGCACGCGTGAACAGTAGGCTCGGAGCGCATGTTCTGTCTGAGACCACCTATTTCGACACTAACGGGCGTCCGCACGTTTCCAACACATTTTTTTTTTTGCAAATTGGTCCAGTAGTTTCTGAGATTAGCGCATTTAAACAAACAAACTCTTCAGCTTTATAATATAAGTATAGATAGTGCCATTTCGTTATTGGTAGAGAGCTGCCCATATGCTTAGATCAGGAATATATTAAACGATCATGGGAAAAAATGCGTTAAATGAACTACGAAACTTTTGTGGCGAAAAAAGTGCAACCGTAATGCTGATGAAAAAAGTACATATCCACAAAAAACAGATGCCAATAATAAATATCTCTGACCCCGCATCGAAACTAATCAGAAAGAAATAGACCGGAACATACAAATGGCACCTCTATTGGCATTTACTTTGAAGGTAAATAAAGTTTTTGATACTGACCGACACACATGTCCAGCAGTCCCTGGTCCCAGCCCTTGATGACCTGGCCGACGCCGATCTGGAAGGTGAAGGGCTGGTCGCGATCGTAGCTAGAACAAAGAAACAAAAAAAGTTACGTTTTGCATCAAATTAGTCACCATATTAAGAGGCACGCAAGAAATCGACCTGTCTGGTGTAGTGGTCGAGAAATCACCTACTACGCAGCGGGTTGCGGGTTCGATCCCCGCACAATACAAACATTTGTGTGCATGAACATGTCTGTTTGTATAGGTCTGGGTGTTTTCTACGTATATCATGTATGTATTTACAAACAAAAAGTATTATATCCGTTGTCTGGCACCCATAACACAAGCTTTGAGTATCTTACTTTGGGACTCGATGGCAATGTGTGGGAATGTCCAAAGGATATTTATTTATTTATTTTGGCGATAACGATGTTTAGCTATTTATGTAAGTGAGTACTAAGCCTACTGTGTGCACGTGACTTATGTAATTATAATGGCTGAATAGCACAATAAACGGCTGTGTTGTAGCAAAAACGATTATGACTATAGGTAAATAAATTGATTTATCAAAGAAATGGCGTTTAAAATAGACGTAACTACTTAATTTAGAGCATCATAATTCTGCATGCATGAGTCAAATATAAAGGTATCTTAAAAATCTTAATGCAGGGCCCCGATTCTCACGTAAATCGAACTCTTTTTAGTGGTAATTCGATTACGATTTTCACTGTTTTACGGAGATGAGAATAATCGGCACGAATATTGGGGGCCTGTTCATCAATACGCTGAAGTGAAAAGAATATTGGATCAAATAAGCATTCGCGTATTCAGATGACCGTATTAAAATTTAATGAATGCGTATTGAACGCATCCAATTAGTATATATGCAATTAATAGCGGAACAGAAACACAAACGATATTAATTGGCGAATCGCTAACCGCTAAGGTCGTGCTGCACTATCACATTCACGCACACACACATACAACAATTAACATTAACCTAGAGTAGGATTTGCATTTGTAGGAAGGTTTCGCAATACGCTTTTGGAATTCGCACAATTATAAACTATGAATAAATATTCATAAACTGATTAAAAATATAATTTTGAGTCGACAAATCTTGAAGCATTGTTGAATTTATTCAGAGTTGAATTCAAATGAATGTTTAATAAAAAATAACGCACGATCGATACCTATCTAGGTAGGTAGATAAGTCTGACACAAACCATCATTTTAAACATCAAGAACACTATAATTTAAACTCATAAAATCACGTGGTCGAGCAATAGTAAGTTTGTCGAGTTAACTTCACCACACCTAACTCTCAAAGTGGTTTAAGTTTTATTTCCTATCTCTTGAAGAACTAGAACGCTTAGTGAAGCTGCTAACGGCTACAAATCTAAAAATATTGCCTTATTTTCAAACTAGCTTATTGGAATTTTCCATCTCCCGGTTCAGGATATGAAATTCAGGCCACTTTTCTATATCGGGAAAACTGCAGTTTTCTCCTAACATCCTGTTTATAGGAAAAATGCATTAAGACCTTAACTTTGTTTTGAAACGTGGCGGTGGTTTATAAAAAGTTTCCGCTGGTGATTCTGTTACATAAATCAAATATATATTCAATAAATCAAACCTTAATTTAGTACGATAAAAACAGATTTCAGACGAAAAAATATACATGCTTGCTTTTGTGATGAAAGTCGTAGGATTTGATTACATGAAATCTTATTTTCGTTACGTAATTTTCATTAGCTTTTAAACGTTAACCTTTGCATAAGCTTTCTATTTATGGACAGACACGATTCTATAAAGTTTTATGACAAGTCAGAATGAAATAATCATAAAAACATCCCGATTGTGCTATTATTTGACTCATTATTGCTCATCAGGGTTAAAAGACCATTATTTCATTGATTGTTTCATTTTTATTAACAGAATCAAGTGCATCAACCCTTAACCTATCAGTTATCACCCTTAAAACATCGCCACAAGTGTTGTAAGTAGGGATCATGGTCTAATATTAACTAATCTCCTCGTGTTTATGTTTAGCGCGCGCAGATTACCTCATTGTTCCAAACTTGATATTTGTCCATTGGTTAATTCTTGTCCGGTGATTAACCGTGGTGCATAATATTTAACGGCGGCTAGTGTTTCCATATATTCGGCGCGGCATCTGATAAATCCGGCTGGCAACACTGTTATTGTAGGCTTTTGTTCGGCGCGAACGAGCTATTATAATGTAAGAGCCAGTTCCCAACGTTGGGAGTTTTATCCGATGTCAGTTTTGCTACGCAACTCTATTGTGTAAAAATTAAAAAGACAATCAACTGAATATCCTGCCGGACTGTTACTGGCCGAAATTAAATTATTTTATGAAAAACTTCTTCACTTAAAGCTTTTAAGTAACAAGTGAATCACTAAAATAGACGAAAAGTTATAATTACTAAAATTACAACTCTTCGTCCATTGCTCAGAAAGTTATGCATTAATGTGAAATGCAAAGACACATTAAAAAGTAAACTATATTTATGTAAGGAATACCTAGTATGGTATCCCTTAAGGTATTTATAATTATGCCGTGCTTTTCTTTGATGGAGTTTAGTACTGTTATTTAGGTTACTGAATAGATGGCGTTAGCTGTCATTCAATTAGTTCAAAATAATATTTTTGCTTCTGCATAATCTGTGCGATGACTGTTAGAAAATGCAGAATTTGTCATTGTATAATTTCAAACAAGAAATAATTATTGTGTACAAAAAGATCGACAAATTAACTTTAAATGTCGTTTCTTTGTTATTACAGGTAATGTTTTAATGTTATTACAATGTAATTTGTGTTTTCTTTGTTTTATGATGAGTATGATAAAGTAAGATTTTTTAAATAAAAACTTTGTTATTACAGACAGAGCAACACATTGTTTAACTTGTTAGAGAATAAAACAAAAAGCCTAATTGGAAGAGATAATATTATATTTATTTTAAAAGTTAATAGAGGTTTTTGTTGCTCGGTTATCGGAATAGGAGACATACACTTTTTTGCTTATTAATAAAAAATCAAAGGTCTAAATGCTAATTCAGCGTGTGACCTGGTTAAGTCAATTATCTTTGTGTGTGCGATAAATGGTATGCAAATATTGATGCAATGCTGCATGCACCGCGCCGTAGGTATCATTCCCATAAAAATAACTGGCAATATTGGCTTTCAGTTTTAGTGACTTATACCAGAGTACAGTTTTGTGTGCGCGATATGCGAACGGCACACATTTTGCAATATAATGTGAACAAATAAAATTAGGATTTTGATTGCGTTAACCCCTCTCCGATTCCGGTATAATGTACTCGTTTTTTTGCGTAAAGTCAAGTATTTCGTTACCAAATAAAGTTCAATTTTCTCTGGTCTCCAAATAATTGAGCGTAACAAAATGATGCAAATATTATAATTTTGCACCTAAATTATATAATTCGTCCAGTAATATCGGCGTTCGGTAACAAATGCATATTTTTTGAGACTCTTACGTCGATGTCGATAATATCACTATAATTATCTAAGCAAGGCACAAATTGGCACTCATATTGTAAGAGTGCTAATTTCATCCAGCAACGGGTCGCATCCTATAAGTAATTCAAATGCTCGTACTTACGAATTTACTAATTTAATATAACGGGCTCGAACACAAACAAGCCGAAGAAGACAAGCTGCGGCAACCCGAACGAAAGCGCACTCACGAGTACACACTTCACAATATTTTACGGGAAATTGAACTATGATCAAAAGAGCAGTGTACCCATTTTAATTATAATTTATTGACTAAGAAAAAATCAAATTCGATTAGTAGATTATCATAAACAAGCTAATTATAAATAAAGTTTGTGTCTAAATAACCGGTTTCTGGTGCAAGTCTATATCGATGACTTGAGCAGACAATATAATTAAATCTAAAAAATAAAGAAAACCCTATACATTAAAAGTGACACGGTACCAAATTTCGAGTAGATCAGACCTTAGGAAGTTAGTCAGATCAAGAGCTGATAATTATCTATGAAAAAAAAAAACTAAACGAATATCGGTTCGGTATTGGGAGCTACGATATCACAAAAAGATACCCAGACTTACAAGTTAAACTTATAACATCTTTTTTTGCGTCGGGGGTCAAAATTAATCTTCAACAAACAAGACGTACGCTAGTCGTGCCGCTGTCTTCGGTTTGCTTTCGGCTGAGTTCGGGCTAACTTGAAAATAGGAATCGTTCATAATTGATAAGTGAATGATGTAATTATGAGATATCCTTCACGAGGTCTAAAACTGAAATAGCCCCATAGGTTGTGGCCAAAACAGGGATGCCACCTGATGCCTGGGGTAAACCTGACGGAGGATTCTTGAAGTTTAAAGTTTGTTACGAAACATATATTGATTCCTTCTTTGATCGCTTCTACATTTTTACAGTTCCCTTCTGTTTTAGCTATGACGAAGAATGAAGGTTTCAAGAAAAGTTTGCCATGGAATCAAAGAAAGGTTGGGTTTTCCTTGTCGAATGGGAACCCCTTTAGATGCAAATAACATAGTTTTCGTTGACAAAGTATGGAACATAATGTTTCAAGTTAATTCATAATAAAAGGTGTCCTGGTTTAAAAATAAATAAATATGTGGCTATGTTTAAGTGTGCATATTCCAAAAGTTACAGAACAAAATGATATCACAGAATAACACAGAAGGAACAATACGAAAAGATGCTATTGTCGATAGATTTCCCAGAAAGCTTTTTAGCTTGACCCAAAAACCTGGTATTTCTGCTAACCCTGGACAAGTAAATGCGAATAAATGTGCATACTGGCTCGGCCTGCACGCCAAACTCCATTTAGTATTTATAAGAAGGGATGCCGATATCCAAATAGGAAATTTCTTGCCAAAACAGATTGCTTTGCGGCGGAGTCAGTTAATTTGGAAGCGATAGGCCGACGCTATTCTGGGAACTGTCGTTCTGTCATAATGATACGGCATATGAAATAAATTGGTATGAGCAAATACTGCGAGTGAGCTTCAAGGAGCTACTGTATACGTGAGTAGCTCTTATTTGTTTTAAAATTGCAATTTCAGCATTTGTGGTAGGTACTAGATTTCTGTAGGACGCTTGTGACTACCATGCGCAAAGGTGTTGCAGTTTGAAAACAATATATCACATCATAATGTACTCGTTCATAGCATTCCATGAATTTATAAGTTAAGAGGTTATACGCCGGATTGTTATTTTTTTTAATTATTGGAAATTGTGACAAGTTCATAAGTGGTGAATGATTTATATTCCACGTAATTAAAAGATATTTGCGCATTGATTATTAACCATAGGTAACCAATAACAAACATTATAGTGCTACTTTAAATTTTGGTGCAGCGCATTCCCTGTGTATTCGTTGTATTATAAATATATTTGTTTACAGGACATGGTTCCAGTGAGTCGGTATATTAGATGAAGGGATATTTCCATCGAACAACACTATATCGGATTCCGATTACAATTTCAAATTGAATCAGAATCAGATCAGAATGACCTAAAAGCCTCACCGTTACAAGTTGTAAACAAGTATCCAAGTACATAAGAATTATTACTCGACAGTATGTAGATAAGGTATTATCTACATATTGTCGAGTTGAAAGTTTTCTTACGTAATGAAATGATGCTCGTTATGCCAACACAAATAGTTTAAATGGTGTATGAAATATAAAAGCATTCAGTATTATGATGTAGAACTATTATTTCACGTCTTCGTTGAAGCCTCACCCTAGTGGTTAAAAGCTAGCTAATTAGTACGTTTGTTGAAATTAGTAATTTTACTTATGGATTACACAAGATACTTATATTAAAGCTTACTTCACAGATTGTAAAACGCAACGTATGTAAGTAATATTAATGTCTGATCTGATTTTTGTGTGATGGTTATTAGTAATTTTAATTAATCCTCATTTCCACGAAAGCTGGTTTCTGCAGAACGGTACGTATTCATATTCCCGTTTTCACTAAGTCAGTTCAGTTTCAATTGCACTAGTAAATGCCCTCTGTATCTCGCTAGATGGCGTAAGTGGATACTTGGGAAAACGAAACGTACTTGTCGTTAGTATCGTGTTTGTTTTAAATTGAGTTTTCCTCGAATTTGTGTCGGTCCAGTCTACCTTGAATATTTAAATTATTTGTGGCTTCCTTGAGGAAATACTAAGCACCTGACAATTTAGTAAGTTCCAAAAATCACACAAACGTCTTTCATAATCACAATCTATGATCGCTTTCACCCAAGACTAGGAAGTCGTGATGTCCGTCTATTTCCCACAATTCAGCCTGCATACCTAACAACATTATGCAATATTTGCCAACTATCCGCAAGGCAAACGTTCCGAAGAGTTATCGAAATCAATTACAGAGAAAGCGGCTTGTAGATAGTAGCTATTACATACAAACATGCCTTTGTTGACCTGAACTACATCTAAACATCATTCGGAATGAAATTCCTGTGACAGCATTGTTAAATAGCGTACCTACATCACAAAGTTGAAACAGCTCGCTTTGATGCAAGTTGGTAGAATTTAATCACAGAGATATATACGGCAAATATACCGAAGTGTATTGTGTGTGTCATAAATTAATTTAAAATTGACCACCAGTCTTTGAGCATGCGTACATTTTGTTAATGAGTCAGTTTAGTATGTAGTTTCAAGTATTATGTCACATTGGTAAAACCACCAATAACATACTTCGGAAAACACATTATTTTGTGATGTGTAAATAAATCGTTATAGCCGCGCAAATTATTTAAGCAGATACACAGTCTGGCCGTAAAGGGCTGAGAAAATCTTTACAATTGAGCAACATTTTAACAAACAAAATGACCGTATTTACTTAAACCTCTAAGGAAGCTTCCCCATTAGTCGGCAGAGTGCAACGTGGGCATTACCCGACTTGGTTTGGTGGGTTGTTAGCTATGAAGGAGTGACTGAGCCATATTTTTGTGAAAAAGGTATCAAAACATCGGCACAAGTGTATCAAGATACCGTTCTTGAGAAGGTAGCTAAGCCCCTTAACAACACCATGTTCAATAACCAAGCATGGTCTTTCCAACAAGACTCAGCGCCGGGTCATAAAGCTCGGTCCACGCAGTCTTGGTTAGAAGCGAACGTTTCGGACTTCTTTAGAGCTGAAGACTGGCCGCGTCGACTAGTCGATTATGATTTGTGGTCAATTTTAGAGAGTACGGCTTGCTCTAAACGCCATGATAATTTGGAGTCCCTAAAACAATCCATACGATTGGCAGTGAAGAATTTTACCATGGAAAGAATGCGTGCTTCTATTGATAACTGGCCTCAACGTTTAAAGGACTGTATTGCAGTCAATGGAGACCACTTGGAATAAGCTTTTTTATATTTTACATTGTTTTATATTTATGTATAAAACTAACACACTGTAAAAGTATTTAAAAAAATATTTGTGACAATATTTATGGCAAGACTAGGTACTTATTATGATAACTAGACAAATAAAACTATTCAAAACAGAAAATAATAAACATTTGTTATTGAAGACCTTTGACATTTTAACAGTAGCGTCTTTTACTTCAAGATGTGTGTAGGCACGGTAAATAGTATGTGTTGCGTCATAATAATAGTCATAGAAAGTGCTGAATGTTAGTATGCGAAGTATATTATCCTTATGAAACTCTTTGCCAGTCTCACACGTGACACGTTTTAACGACCTCACTTGGTTACAACGTCAGAAGAAAAACGTGTTGGTATATTTTAACTTACTATCTTCACATTCAGGCCAATGATATATAACCTCAGTACCTCACCTGTGGCTGTAAGACCGGGGAACATGAATAGCATTCAGAGTTTGTCATTATTACCGGAAATAGGTCAAATGTGGAGCAATTTATTTAGATTTTTTTTATTAAATTTGCTTAAGTAGACCTCATAGATCTCGACTACAATTAATTAATACGAAAGACTAATCCGACATAACAAGCTGATAGGTAGAAGGATATATTTTCTTTGATTTTTGTTTGAGACACAAGCTACTGAAAGAAAGAAAAATCAAATCAAATCAAACACGGTAATCGACAGGGTCAGATAGCTAACATCACTTTTTTTTAACAACTTTATAAGCGTCGTGTCTGAAGCAGTCGTTTGATACGTCCTGGTGCTAGACATTTTATTACCAGCTGCCCAACAAGTCTATTTGATCTGAAGAAATATTAATATCACATATGTTCAGCCGCGTTAGCGCTTCGAGCGCTGCAGGCGTCTGCTTGATAAGCTCACCGCGGCCGACCGGAGATCAAAACGTGGTATATGTGCTTTCTATGAAAGGTTACAGATATAAGCTTGTTTTTAGTGCGTTTCAAACTTAATAGGAAACAGGTTTAACTAATAAAATGATACATGTGCACATATGTGCACTTATTAACACTTTTGTCCAAATTGTAATGCAAGTAGTACCCAACCAAGTGTGCACATTTGTAAGGCATTACCACACGGAAAAAGTCCAGGAGAGTTGACTGTATATGGCACCCCTCCCCACGAAATGTCCAGAAAAAGATTAGTTCCTAACTATTAACTCTAACCCAAGTATGCACAATTATGCAAAGCATGTAACATGCGTAAAAGCATTTCTTATTTACACAATTATGACAAACGTAACTTTAGACGTACAAAAACATATCAAATTCAGTCACTAGCTGTGCCATGATTTGTATTTATTTCACTCATACAATTTAAACAAGCGGACGTAAGATTTGAAAACTTCACCACGTTCGTTCATGGATCGCCGCACTCCTAGCCTCTTTTCTATGTTTTCCTCACACCCGAATCGTTCTTGCCACTTCAATATTACATTTTCCAAAACGGCCTCCTAGGAGGAACGCGCCGACCTGTTGCGATGCCTGCGCGTAATAACATTTCCGCGTCCGCCAATAAATACACACAGTACAAGTAAGTTAAGAGGGCTCTCTCACTGTTTTTTATTTATTAGTGTTACTGTGTGGTGGAGCCAGAGTATTCTATTCGCAAGGCTGCCCACTTAACGTGTCTGTAGATTCTGCTCCTCGACACGCGCTTACTTGGCCGACACTCAGGATGATTTACTTAGTATAGTGGCAATAAAGATAAATATCGAGTTATAGAGCTCACATTATTACTGTGTGTACACAATAAGAACGCCTATTACTGTGTTAGTACACCATAAGAACGCCTTGTAAAGTTTTTACGCCTTCAAAATATTCAGCATCCTCGTCAATTCAACAGCATTGAAAAACTCGGCTCTGATTCTCTATTAAAACGGTCCTTTAATTATATGGCTCCTTGTCACGCACAAATTGTCACTTTACCCACCAAGGTCCTTTTAGAGTTCGCTTTGACAGTCCTTCCTTATTTACAGTCAGGCGGATGCTACTGTTATCGACATCTGTTGCTCCAAAGCGCTTGGGGCCCTATTGCCAGATTGATACAACCTTCCAATTTTATATACGACCTAGCATTTGCTCGCGAGTCTTCATTTAATAGACATTTAACTAGGTCTGCTCTAATATCGATTGCTATTCAATATTCATTTCCATAAAGAGAGGCTGCAATAATTAATTTCTTTGATAGTTATTTTTAATGCGAAAACGCAATGAATTGGAAATATTCCAGAGATTTCTTGATTAAATTGCTTTAGCAATCGGTTTACTAGTTTCAAGTTATAGTTAAAACTAGCCACGTTCGAGTTGAACTCTATAAGTAGACCGCGAAATTGTGACCTCGCTTGCGGGGCACAGGGGCGTGGGGGAGTTTTCGTTTCCCCCTGCACCCCGCTGCTCCCACAGGCAAAGTCTCAAGCGGTTCACCTAGAGTCAACCAGTACTCTCATGAGTTATCCCGGAACCCTCAGGATCCCTCCTTTTGAGGTACCCAAAATTACGAGCTCATTATCATGAATGTATCAAATGCCTCCGATCATATCTTGTACCCTTACGAGTAAACAGTTGCGTAATCCTCTCAATCATAAGTGGCTACAGGCATGTGGCCCGACCCGTCGCGCCGGAGCCACCGCTTTCACTTGGAAACCTCTCGATTTGCGAGTCATACGTATTCATTTCATAAATGGATACCCACAATACTTGGCAAGAGCATGTACAGAGAAACGAAACGCAGTTTTGTTGTACACAAAACGCATCGATCGAAACGCATTTGGTAGCGAACGCGCGGTGTGACAAAAAAAGGAAATAGTCAATAGAAGTAAAATAAAGTTGAAAGAAAACGTCTAGGTTCTATTACTTTCTAGGTAGGTAAACCTGTTGTAAGTGTGTAAGGATTCTTTCTTTGACGTTTCTTGGAAGCTTGTTTCTGAAAACTGCGACGAAATCATTTTTATTCGCGATACACAGTAGGAAGTTTGAACGTTATTATTATCGAATATCGGATTAAATTAAATCTCGCTATACATACAATCGAATTAGTAAATAATATGATGTCCAATCAAATATTTATTTTATAAACCAGTGCGTGTGGTTCGCTACAGAGCAGTGTTAAAATTAAATTCTCAAAGCTCTAAATCTGTTTGTCAGTTCAAATGTCATTATTGGTAATTGCCATCGATTGGGCTCATTACTGCGATCGTCATTACCAATATTGGAGGGGTAACCATGATGTCTGAAAAGCAGGATTTAAGCATGAACCCCAACGCCCAAAGCGAATAATCCCGTGGCTAACAACAATAGACTTCATCATGAACCTTTAAACATCAATAATACTCTTCAAAGTGATACAAAACCATGAGCTCATCCCACCAGCCCTTTTTTCCATCGTTCGTCTCGGCGTACCAAGGAATACCATCCTCACCTTGTCAATGTCCTGCTGTTAAGAACTAAGCGCTTCTCATCAACATTTATAGTGAGCACGGCAAAGGAGTGGAACTCGCTGCCCGCGTCAGTGTTTCCTAGTGATTACAATCCGAATCTATTTAAGGTTAGTCTTCGTCTTAGTCACATTCGCCTTGGGCTGGAGTCAAGACCAAACCCATACTAAATAAATAAGTGCAATTGCCTAGCATAAGACCTGCTATATGTACGTATGTGTTGGGACGTGTATAAGTGCTAGCAATAGCCTATGTACAAAATAAAGTAATTTTGAATTTTGAATATATGTAACACTTAGTTGGCAAATAAATGAATATGAATATAAACAAAAAACCTATCGTCCCAAGATTGTGTGCCGGATTAATTTGAATTTACTTTTATTTTTATTTATAATACCTAAAACTAATCAAATCGGTCAAATTCAACTAATTACATAATTCATTATGTGATACACCTGTACGTCTTAATTGAAAATCAAGGTTTACATATTTTAAAACCCCTACATGTGCTGATGAGGAATTTCAGCCTGTCACGTAATCACGATAAAGTAGCCTCCGAGTATTGCACCCGTGCGAATGTGGGGTGACCCGCTGAAATACTACTTACATCAAACGTCACACTAACAAGGAACACTAATTTTGTGTCTGAAATCTTTAAAGAGAGAGTAATGGCCGTTGTTTCAGACGCACAGGCGAACTTTGTATCTTTGTACATTCTTTCTTTTTATTCCCCGAAAATAATTGGATCTTTTGTAACATAACGCTTTAACCAAACCAAGTTTCCAATTTCAAAATGGTCAGTGATGGAATCTAGTACGAATGCACTTAAATAGAGATTAAAATATTTTTAAAGTATGCACTGATATTTCAAAAAGGTATACCTAACTAAGTAATACCTACATGGAAAATATTTGATGTACAATTTTATAATCTCAAAATCGATATGTTGTTTCATAATATTAAAATACAGTCAGCCCAATTTACCGATAAACAGTTCTATTAACACGCTGTGTTATACGCGAACATAGATTCACGGGAAAGTCTGATTTGTCATAGCCCAAGGACCTAAGATACATATTTGTAATCAATTTTATTTTCAAAGAATAGTGAAAAATATCTTATTAGTAAATAGAGACAAGAGAAAAGGCTCTCTTGTTACCGACTTCAAAAAAGGAGGTAATCAATTTGACTTAGGAGAAATGATTTAGGAGAACAATTTCTTCTGGAGTCTGTGCATTATGTGTGTAGACTGTTGGTTGGTAAGTAAGCTTGACATAATGCACCGATTCGAAAATGTGCTAAAAATAAGACGAAAGCGTTATTTTAAGCGTTTATTCAGTGTTTTTAAAGGCGGATTGAGATACAAAAGTAAAAACACCAACCAATCTTTAAAAAAGTTAAACCATTTTTCGAATCAAACGTCAAACTCGCATCATCAGAAGGCCTTTATTGACTTATTTCATATTAACGAATGAAATGGAATCCATGCAAACTAGCAACAAATAATTAAGTTAAAGTTGCCAGTATAAAGCAGTTACCATATTCGTTCAATTATAAAACCCGTCCTTTTTCATTGTATGCATGTCAGTCAACATGCTCGATTGAATTGAATTGCAAAGCTCGCCATATTCAATTTGGATGCCGCTCGTCGAAGCGACCAGCCAAACGGCGTAATCGACAGGAAAAATTGCCTTTTTTTAACAAACTATCTATTCCATTCATGGAGGAAAGCTAAACTCACTATTACACCCGGATTTAACGTAAACTGGCCAAATACGTTGACAAAGAGCGACGAGTAACGTTTGACCTGACGAGCCTTTTTGGGATTATTGTTTCTAGGTGGGTGGGATTTTCACCGGTTCGGTTTTAGCTTGTGGTTTCCCGCGCAGCGGACGCTTCATTTGTGCGGATTTTCGTGAAACATTTTTGTGCTCAAATGCAGCACATCACGCCAACAAGCCATCATTTTTATTTTTGACTGTTTAATTAATTTCAATTTATAAAAGAAAGAATTCACTGGTGATCCTCTTTCTTTAAAGAAACAGACGGTTGCTCATTAGACAGAATTTTCGGAGCACAGTGAGGTCATAAAATAGAAAGTACCAACATGACAATGTCACTTAGAATTAGATTGTAAAGCGTGCCGCTCAGATAAAACTACTCAGCAGCCAAAACTGGCGTCGTTTGAAGTGACTAAGTGCCTCTATTAGTAGAAAGCCGTGCGCTTTTGTCTTCAAATTAATTTGAACGCAAAACCTTCGTCAGCAGGTGCCACCGCCGGGTCACGTGGGCTCACGTGCACTCGGTGCCTCCGTTTCAATTCGAAGTATTGCGAATTTTGAAATATTTTGGTAACTTAAAAAACTTGATGGAATACTTATTTATAACTTTGGAAATAAGAACCCAAATTTTTTTTACAACACTCTGACGACTAAAGCTCGCATTTATACTAATAGTTTTCCTGTAACTGACTTGCTTGCTAAATATTGAAGATTTGTTTATGGTTTCGAAACATGGCATTAAGGCTGATAAACATTTTGTTTTTAAAATGATTGTAGTCCGTTTTGAATAAACTTTCAATAAAACAAAATTAAAAGTCGAATAAGTTCATTGAACATGACAATTATTATAAACAATGTTCTTAAAACAAATATATTCATTTTTGGTATTGTTTGTTATAGCCTACCTACTAGTATAATACATGAAACATAATATGTTCACATATTATGTGAAAAGCGCTAACATATTTTTGAAGTCTATTATACACGTCTTGTTTTATTTTAACCTTTTGTTCGATACTGAAAAGTAATTAATATTCATTACGCGTATTATATTAAACAAAGAATTTCGGCTGATGATAACGTTTCGATAATATCAAATAGATTTTTAATGTTTTATAAAATATTTACACAAGTAAAAGGTATGTAATATTATACGAACATTTAATTATGAAACGGAATTCTGTCATACTAATTTAATGAATCTTGGATATGTAGTGACGAGATTTTCGCGGTCATGTATCAAAGAGTAGCAAACCTTTGTTCATAACGAATTAGTTTCTAGGACCCCTAAGATATGGCGCTGTCTGTTACTTAAACTTCACGTGCCGACTTCATGAGTACAATTTGTCATTTAACTATACAAAAAATCCTAGAACACCCATTTGATGAAGGACCTGTCAGACGAACATACCGTTTTATTTATTTTTATTTTATTTGCTCAGATGTACAAAACTGGTTACAGCTAAAATACAGTTAAAAAATAGTAATACTGAAAACTTACGGTCTAGGTTGCAGCCCTTAATAAGTACATACTTTTACAGAATATGCAGACAAAGCAGAGTACAATTAATTCTTAACATTAAAATACGATGAAATCAAATAGAAACTACAATAATCATAAAGATGAAATAAGAACTGCAATAACTCAATTAAGAACTAAAATAATAAATTATATTACAATTAATCTTTAATACAATGTATTAGGTTTATATTATTTTTAGATTTAAGTTAACGTATTACTTCGTCTTCTCAGTGCTAATCTGTGCTGCTCAAGATAAGTTCGAACTAGAAATTGGTAGTAAGTTACGTATGAGTAGTTTTGCACTTCAACGTTCTTACAAGTCAAATAGTATAATAGTGGTAAGTTCTAGTGATTCGGCGGTTTAGTTGTTGCAAGTACTGCCGGAGCACAGCTGCTGACCGGCAGAAGTAGAGCCAGGCGGATCTAATTAACGCGAAGTATCGCGTTCCAGATCCAATCGACACCTCTCGGGGGTATTAGCTAACATGATCGCTTTCAAATTGCAATAGGTGTGTTCTGACGTCCATGAGCCTGATAGTATTTTTAATAATAGCAGCACTGAGAGTTGTTCTTTAGACACGCTTATATTTTAGTGCGTTTTTTTTCTTGCAAGCAATAAATAACCTATCATCTCACCAGTGAGATGATGGTCTCAGTCTTCAAGTGAATTATGTTCAACTTTCACTCTTTTAATTGTAAACATCTAAATAAAATACAGTAAGTAACGAATTCAGTTGACAGCAAACATTTAATTATTAAGCTGAAGAGTTAGTTTGTTTGTTTGAACGAGCTAATCTCAGGAACTACTGGACCGATTTCGAAAATTATTATTTGTGTTGGATAGCTTATGTATAGAGGAAGGCTTAAAGTTAAGTTAAGTAACACATCACGCTACGACGGGCGGGGAGGGAGCAACCTCGAACCGCGCGGACGAAGTCGCAGGGGACCGCTAGGTTAGAATTAAACATTTGGTGCGGTTTAGGCAATGCTGAACATAAAGTGTGCCTATACCACCACAAATTCGCTATCACTAGGAATACACGATACCCCTGAATTCGAGAAACTGCGAGAATCTGCCGGGATTCTGGAAAAACAACGAGCATCTCTTGAAACTCCGTTTTTATTGTAATTATCAGGCAACTGATCATAACAAACACGTGTAAATCGACAGAAACAAAATAAAAAAAATACACCTACGAGTAGATATACAAATATGGATATTAATATGATTAGAAAATGTTACTCCTAACAGCTAAAATATGGTTAAATGTTAGAAATATACTGATAAGGCTTTCTCTCACACATTTTTTTTTACACTTATTTCCTAATTTTTAAAGCTTTAAAAGTAAATTATCTACGTTTGATCAATTGAACCAGTACCTTATTTTTACTAGCAGTAAACCCACACCCGAAAACTATCTAACATTATTCTGACACATTTCAGAAAAAGTCGATTAAAAATAATATCTCACGATATTATCCTGTTGATCAAAAACATATTAATTAATCTAGTTCTTTTACTACTGAATACATCGGTAAAATAAATGGTAATTAATTATTGGTTCTATAATTTATTTGGTAATGAAAATGAAGCAGCCATATCATTATTACAAAATTCCTAATTAGTGCCTAAGTACAGGGATACTTAATTACTTACATTTATCAATATTTGCCGCCTGTTTCGAGAATTTATACGAAATTTAGCTCTATTAAAAAACGTTAAAAATATGATTACGGCACAAAATCTTTTTTGTGGTTATCTACGAGGCTTAGGATAAACTATCAGATAAAAAATAATAACAGGACAAGTGGTTATTAATGAGGTGTGATGTCATTGAACCATAGCTTGATTGGGTAGGCTGAAATATTATATTAAATTGTAGCCTGCATTACCAGTACAATCAGTACTCAAGCTATTACCTTACGTACGTACCTTGCGAGATTTAGGAACCTATCAGAAATCAGTCGCTTAATGCACAGCTTTTAGGGTTATGTAAATGTATGATGAATTCTTAACTACCTCAAAAGTATACAGCCTTTGAAGTCATCCTAACAACCGCAGTTGGCCGGTTTTCTTCCGCCCGTTACGCGAATCGCGACGAACTAAAAAGCGATTAGGCGATATTCTCGATAGCACCGCCCGGCAGACGAAAACAGTGCCCGCGTGAATTTTTCACGCCACCCCCACACGGCGTTTTAATAATACATAACACCCTGTCTGATATTTCGTCACATAAAATTGTTAAAGTTAACATTATATAAGTCGAACTTCTGTTTACAGTCGGCGCCGTAAATGTGTCTTCAGATATATTTTATCGTCATAAAACATTCATTGTTATGGGAGGCAGGCGCGGCGTTTGACTCAATTAAGTACTACATCATTTTGCTTTTTCCTTGGGATTTATTTTAAGCCATGAAATCCGTTTCCATATCATGTCCTATATTTCCATAATATTGCGCATATTTTAAACTTCACTTTAAAAATCTTTTATTTTTACAACCGAAGTCAACACTTTTATGGGCAACAGTATCGTATCGTACCATCAGCGTCCGTTTTCAATAACTCTCGCATTATGACGTCAGTTTTGACAAGATTGCGCAGTCTAATAAGGGATAAAGGCGAGCCATAAATATCAATCAGGATGCCCATCCGTGGACTGGCCTAATGGGGTATCGTCTTACACAGGTTGCTTCATATTTTCCGATATTCGGGTTATTGATGGTCGCAATAACTTTCATGAATAAAGATTACAGTGACCCAAACTATTCGCAAGAGCACGTCAAATCTCAGCGCATAAATAATTTATTTATTTAAACTTTATATGCATGGGATTAATGAACGTACATAGAATACATATATTTAATAAAATTAAAACAGGAAAGTGAAGATTTATATGTCAAAACAAAAGAAACAGCAAAGAGCAAGTAAACTTTTTAAGAAGATGGCGTCATCACATCAAACGGCCGTTAGAACACGGAACATTTGATAAGCACATCATTATCTGTTTCGCGATTCCATTTTCTGGACGTTTTTGCTGCGTTCATCGATAAAACTTCGGAGTTACGCCAATTAAACTTTAATCCGTCGAGATAGAACTGTCTGTTCGCAACAACTCGAAAACAAATATAAAGTGCGGGGAATATCGCCTGGACAGTGGAAATCGTCAACAACTTTGCGGAAACTTGCGCAGACCGGGGTGTCACAACTAGTGTGCTGTACTAGAGGAAAACTGCACTCACCAACTTGAGATATCGGAAACCTATAATAAGAAAAATTACATTCCTCTCTGGCAACTTGCTTTTAATACAGCAGAATCGACAAGCAAACATATTATTAACGACAGTGACGTATCGACAGTGGTCACCACTATACGAGTATGTCAGAAGTATCGTACGGCATCAGTTCTAAATTCAATTTATGAAATCGAATGAGGATTTGTTTGATTTTGAAAACTACTATACAAAAAAAATATTGGCATCGATGACTCAAGAATTTTTAATTTTTACTTATGTCTGGCTTTTAGTAAAACCCATTTTCATTCAACATTCATATTGTTTATTCGACCTTAAAATCACTTCATAACGAACGTCATACTTTCATCTACAGTAACTCAGTTTAGCTGTATAAACTTTTTGACGATAAATTATGTTTAAATCGGCCAAATGACGTTGGGCCAATAGGGTTCTTGCGCGACAAATTAAAAAAGAAGCCAGTCCGTCCGATAGAGACAAAGACAGGCGGGCGATAACGTTGCGGTGAATTTTTAACGGCCCGGTTAGTGTAGAAACCAGATGTGGTAGCCGAGGAGACGGCAGAACGCGCCAAATTTAATATTTATGGCAACAAACACCGAACACGCCCCGTTTTTCCAGTTTTCCACGTTATGAGACGTTTCGGCCGCGGCTGCCTGACGCGACTCTGTCAAGTGTAATTGAATTGTGGCCGTAGCGAGCGTTAAAATAATAAATGGTAATCGGCCCCCTAGAGGCAGGTATCTTGTTTTAAAACCGTATTTTTACGATTCCAACGCTGGAAATACTTGAAAAATCCTTTTCTCGGCTGCAAAAGACATTTTTCCTTTGTAAATACAATAGGGCTCTGATAGACTGCGCAGTGAGTGCGAGAGACCGTTTGTGTTGAGTCCGGCACTTGGTGTCCGTTTCGTAAATTATCTCGGCAACCGTGCTTTGTGTTCTCCGCAAGGCTTATGAACATTTAGCCGGTTGTAAGTAAGATAATATATTATAATATAAATATTGGACACCAATCACATTGTTCTGATCCCAAAGTAAGTAGCCAATGCACTTGTGTTATGGAAATTAGACATAACGATGGTACCACAACCCGAGACAGTGTAGAAAATTTTGATTTCTATATTGACGTGTCAACATACAGGAATCGAAACCGGGACCTCGGAGCGGCAGCCTTGAAATTCAGCGTGCTTAGCTACTACACCACAGAGGTCGTCAAATGAGTGATAATATTTTTTATTTCGTAAACATAGTATGGACATTTTCAAAGTCCTTTACTACTCTCTACTCTACTCTACTTTAAGCGATATTTCGGTCGGTCGGTTTTTCGGTCCTAACACTCGTGCCATTCCATTACGCTTATCAACATGGTCCTGGTCCTGGTCCTAGGCCATGACTACAGGACCAAAACTTACGGTTGCTGCTAAGAAACAAAAGCTTTACAAAAATGGACGTGGTAGGACCTCTACCTCGTCAATTTTGACTCTAGAGCGCTATCATAAAGTTTCTCTAATTATAACATCACGCCGATGGCAATCAAAAGCACGTAATCCGGCTGCATATGCTATACTGCCGACCACTAATATGGCGACGCGCCGACAAACTGTCCCGGACCGCTAGAAACTGATTTCAATTTCTTACAACCGATAGAGAAGTTCATTTTACGCTTGTTAGGCGGAACGCGCTCAAAGAACATTGTGCTCAACAAACAAAGCAATTTTTCAAAAATTTGACTCAATATATAATAAATTGGGGAGACGCTTGATAGGCCGCGAGCGTCTAATAGGAACACGCTTTTATGAAGACGTTTAAAAATTCAACTTTTATATGTTCATACGAGATAAAAGTATTTATACTTTTCTATACTATTATTATAAAGCTGAAGAGTTTATTGGTTTGAACGCGCGAATCTCAGGACCTACTGGACCGATTTGAAAAAAAAACGTATTGCTTATTTATCAAGGAAGGTTTTTTCGCTGCGATGGAAGGGAAGGGAGCTAACTCCAGACGCGAGAACACGCAGTCACTGGGCCCCAGTAGGATTAATAAATATTTTTCGTAGTAGGCCCTCTGTAGGGAATCAAAAAAAGTGGCACAGCACCTTAATTAATGTAACTAGCATGAGGTTTGATTGGTAAATTATAACATGGATGTGGTACAGTGGCCAGCATATCAGTTTACCCACTCTTGTTGCAAACTAGCCCTTATTCCGCCTAAATAAGGTACCGCAGTGTTTACCTTGACGTGCTGCTGTCCGTACTTTAATCAGCCAGTCTTACAGACCTGTCCCACCAATTTCAGTTCAAAGGAATGGACTTCGGCCAAGTACCAGAGTATAAAGTAAGTGACGCCTCCTTGGTGTAGTGGCTAAGCACGCTGTGAAACCCAGGCGTCGCCGCTCCGAGGTCCCGGGTTCGATTCCCGGTCGGGTCAATGTAGAAATCATAATTTTAATAATCTCATTATTTTCATAATCTCGGGTCTGGGTGTTTTGGTACCACCGTTGTGTCTGATTTCCATAACACAAGTGCACTGGCTACTTACTTTGGGATAAGAGCAATGTTTGTGATTGGTGTTCAATTTAAAAAAAAAAGTGCCCGTAGCAGACAAACCACGCATAATATACGTCAATACCATAGCAAACGTCATTATAATTTGACGCGGTCACAGCACGTCCAAAGGAAGGGTTATTTAGTTCCTTCCCTCTGTCCGAGGTGATATTGATCGCATGCACTCATTTTCCGAGTCGGTTGTTTGTGGTAACTCTGTTAGCACAAAGGCATCAGGCTGCATCTTATACATTTTACAAAGAAGCGATCGCTTTGAAACATCTGTCCAGCGCAAGACTTAACTGTCCTTAGACCATCCTTCGCGAAGATACATCGACGTACTAAATCCTATCAAGAAAACCTGCTTGTGTTACACTAAATAAATATACATGCATCATAACTTAACGAGATTGCGGCCAAATGTCTGGTCTGGCTATTTTGCATAATATTTAAGAACGGGCAGGTGAAATAACAGTCGAAAAATATACAAATCAATATTTAAATTATTCATAACATAAAATAAATACGATGGACTAATTGAATAAAAATAGTGCAAAAGCTGAACAAATATTTACACACTCTTATTAAGAAGCGTAACGACAGAACTATAACAAACGTAATCTCTTTGAGGAGTGTGGTGTTTGATATATATTCAATGAGATTTGTATTAACAGCTTGTTGAACATAATTGTTTGTATTGTGAGCGATATTTACCTTAACAATATAAAGAAATAAAGAGGACAAAAACATGTGCAATTAAATTTATACTCCAAGAATCAAGAATACTCGAAGAACTCGGCTTACGTATGTCGCAGCCATCTGGTAAAATCAGCCAGTTAATTGAATGCCTAGGCAGTTAATCAAACGCCAGCATGTGATGTACGTCTACAAGCCAAGTCATTAAATGCAATCAGATTTAACCAGATGGCTAAACATTGTGCAGTCAGTTTGTTAAATTTAGATTTTGATGAAATTTAGAAGTTTATTATTTAGGATAACTTTGTATAATATATCGGAAAAAATATATAATTCTGCATATTTAAAAACTTACTCGTATTAGACAATATAATCACAGCTTGGTTTCACCTAAATTTGCAAACAAGAACGAGTAATACGTGTTTCATTTACAATTTGCGATATTGACGCCATACTTTTTTGGCGTCGCTGCGGTGTAAAAATACTAAATTTTCTTAATTTTGCTGGACCAGGTTAGTCATCCTCAAACGGCTAACATTCAAAACGCCAAGTTGTTAAACGTTGAGCTTTAATCGAATTACCATTGGCCTAGTCATTTGATTGGATGCCGTCGTTTAATTAACCGACATAGACAGACACTAGACATTAAATTAACTGGCTGATTGAACTGGATGGCTGCGACACATACATGTTTACAGTCGAGGGGTGAATCTCCCATCCTCATTAAAAAAACAGTATGATCAGATTCTGCTTAGTAACCTGTCCCAAAGAAATAAAACAGAAAATATTTTATAACAAGAGGAATTATTACGAAAGAAGCAATTATTTTTGGATATGGCCTAAGTTGGACCGAGAGATATTGCTTTTAAAAATGAAAATGAAAAAATATTTACAGGATAAATATGCAAGGCATGCCTGTCTTATCAGTGCCTCTAACAGTGTACGATTTACATGTAATTTTCACAGAACATGTTAACAAAAGACATTTTAACAAGAATCATTGTTGCATGTTAAACAAAATACAACCTTCTTTACAATGGGCAAACCTAGTGTGTGTGTGTGTGTGTGTGTGTGTGTGTGTGTGTGTGTGTGTGTGTGTGTGTGTGTGTGTGTGTGTGTGTGTGTGTGCGTGCGTGCGTGCGTGCGTGCGTGCGTGCGTGCGTGCGTGCGTGCGTGCGTGCGTGCGTGCGTGTGTATGTGTGTTTGTGTGTGTGTGTGTTTGGTTCTTGTTAATGAGGCAAGCTATATCATAACCCAAAATTATGAAGATCGTACTTGAGACTCACTTATGTGATATGCACTAGCCCTAAAGCAAGCGAGTTTCTCCTCGCTACCAGCACCAGCACCAGACAAATTGCCGGTTTATATATGTCCGGGCGAGTCTGATCAATCAACACCCTCTTTTTTCACTTCACTAGGTACATTTTACTTTTATCTACAGTTTTTAATTATAACAGCGAGTGCAGCGGGTAGCTTCAAGAAAGACTGTTTGCCGAGTGGGCGAATTGAAACAAGATTTTGCAGTTTTTTTTCTGGCAAAGATGAAGTTCTTTTTATTACAACTGCGTAGTGCACAATTATATGTATGGATTATTCATAAAAAGTTTAATAATTCAAAACTTCAATTTTGTTGTGAAATAACTATCTCAAAGATGATTTTGGATCATGCTTAAGATCAATATCGAAAAACTATTGTTTTTATTTTGATATTTTGCTTTTGGCTGCTACAAAATTTGTGGTTTGGGTCAATTCCACAAACTAGCGGTTTTGCGAAACCTTCCAGAGAAACAACTGTCCAAAAGCTATTTATAACAGTAAAGCAAGCCCGTGTCTGAGACGTTTGAGGCGAAGTCTCCCTACGGTGTATCAGCGGGCCCACCGGTGAGTTCGCGACACATACGGGATATTACGAAACGTACACATCACAACGCAGTTGCAATTCGTATGCAATTGCAAGTAACATGCGCACATTCAACTTCTAACGTGCCCGAGCAGCTTTTCTATTCATGATAGTGCTGTCATCGTGATCATAGAATGAGATAGACACCATTTCTTACCGACTTCAAAAAGGAGGAGGTTATCAATTCGACTGTATGTTTTTTATTTGTATCTATGTTACCTCATATCTCAGTCAATTGTCGACCGATTCGAAATTTTTTTCGCCTACCCAGAGGGTCTACCATCTAGTTGGTCACATTGTTGCCAATTTGGGATCTGATGATGACATCTTGGTGTAATCGAGGGAAACCCTCAAATTTTAAAGGCACATATAGTGTTGTTACGTCTGATGATCAACATTTTGTGGAGCTGAGCTGACGGTGGAACTCCTTAACGCTTAGGAGTTCAGTAATTATAATGACAGAAACAGATAGGTAATTTGTCGCTTTTCAAAGAACATAGTCATTAAGTGGAACTTTCATCCTCTCTCCTGTAATCATTAAAAATGAAGAAATAAAATTAACTTTAAAAAAAGTAAAAATCGACTTCAAAACCAAAATGTACTAAAAAGTCTTAAACTTTTGACCCTTGAAAGGAAAGGAAGCCATTTTAGGCAATTTCTTTTTGGAGTCGGTGCCATCACTTTGGCCATCAAGCATCAGCTATCAGGGTACCGACTCCAAACATAAATTGTTTGCCTGAAATGGCTTCCTTTCCTTTCAAGGGTCAAAAGTTTATTTAAGACTTTTTAGTGCATTTTGGTTTTGAAGTCGGTTTTTATTTTTCTTAGAAGTTTGTCGAAATACAGTGTCGATAATTTCCAGCCAGCGTTGCTAAATGCAAGCATCGTAGCTTCCAAAACATTGTCACGATTCCCATGCGAACCGATCGCAACCGAAACCGAAAGTTACGTGATAGCCGTAAGGATCTTCCAGTAAATTCCCACGTCAGTGCAACACGTCCGTCCGCGCGCTCACCGCGTCATTTATTTAAGCCCGCACGCGGCCGCTGCGACCGACATAAAATTTGTATTAAAAATTCATCGCCTAAAACTTGAGGCCATCACAACTATAAAAACTTTACGCTTCCGAGACGAAGCTTCAAAGCGCTCGGAGGCTGCTGCAGGCTACGCCGGGGATTCGAGCAGATATTTAAACACTATAATAGGCGCTTTGTTGTCCATATTCGTTGCGATAAATAACTGTGACAGATTGAACTCTGGAAATATTCGATCAAATATTTTCCAAAATCAGTTTTAAAATTTTTGTAAACCCCGGAAATCACTGTACGTTTCACAAATAGACAACATAAAACTAGCTACGCAGTTAATATAAAAAAAACAACTTTAAATTAGTATATTTAAATAAGCAACCCAGAAAGAGCATTCTCGACGCGTGGCAGCGATCCGGGCCTGAATAACCGCCAGTCATTTGAAAACAAGCTTGCGTTCTGAAATCATATATCTTTTTATCCCCGTGAAGGGGCGTATTTTTGTAAAAACACACGAAAACATAAACAGTGTACAAAATAACCGTTCATCTGGTACATTTGTCATGCGAGGCTTATGTTAACTTAGTGGGGTTGCGCCTGAAAAAATGTCTGCTTGCGTTACGTGTGCTTGAGAAATTCGCCGCTTAAGAAACGCGGTATGTGACGCGAATTGTGCGTATTTATAACATTAACCCCTCGAAGGGGAAATGCGTCTTGAGGAAACATTTGATTTCGCAATTACATAAATAATGAGAATAACTCTATAACTATGATTCCTATTTCGTAAGGGGTTGTTCACTGTTCAGCCTTGATATCTGATTTTAAGTTTATAGGCGACAGGCGTCTAAGTGTAATTAAAATAGATCGACCTTCAGGCATTGTAAACACGCTTTAATTGATTTATCTGTGTGCCTTTACTTTTATTTTTTACTTCTTAAAATGATATAAATTATTATATATTTTCGCCTTTACCTATAAAGTATTTAAATTACACAGGTGCACTTATGGTTTTGTATGAATTTTCTATTGACATAAGTAGTGCAACCCTATCGACCACGCTTTGATATTTAATTAGTTTTTTGCTAAGTAACTCTGAGCAAGAAGCAGAAATAGTACTTGCAGGGTGAATATTAAGTTATCGCATAGTTATTTATAAGCGTTTAGTTGGTACCATCTTTAAACAGTAACAAAGCAAGTAGTTTTATTTTACAAAAAAGGGGAATTATTATAAACTGTCTTATTTGTACTTGTATCCTAAGGCGTAGCGAAAAACACAAGTCCAAAACTAAGTTATAAAATAAACAAGAAAAATAGCCTCCTTGGCAAGATAAAGGAATATTTGAATATGCCAAGAAGAGTTTAAGGAGTCCGCTGCATTCTGTCCGAAGGACGGGCAAAGAGGGAGCGGTCGACATCGCACTTTGGACATAGTTATATTGTGAGCGCACTGTCGCAAGCGACATTTGCACATTTCGCACAGACATCCGAAAGATAAATTGACGTAAGTGTAATAATGGCCATTCTTGACTTGAGCCGGTGTATTATATTTATTTGCCAATCTCGGACACACGACCAGCTAACAGCCAGATGTATTAAACTTATAGAGCTACACATCTGTGAAGGATTGTAAAAAAATACAGGTTGATCGATCATCAGATACAAAAAGGTGATTCTGACAACCTATTTCATGGTTGGAAATTGTGGAAACGCCAAACAATTCCGTATCTACATGCGGATATTTCCTTTGACATTTTTCTCAGGGTAAAAACGATAGTCAACTTTAATTCGCAGCCTTTTAAAGCACGCCGGAGCATTAACGCATCCCGCGACGTCTTTCGAAGGGCCCTCAATTATTTACGCCGCAGTTAAAGGCATCTTGAGCGTTGGCCCCTTCGTCCACGGAAGTGCTTTACAGCTTCAGCCACAGAATACATAACCTCGGCTTACGGCAACGATATAGACGAACATGAGATTTTGTACATAGCTCAGATTCAACGAACAAAGTGGTCGGACATTTTAATATACTAATGGACATATTTTCGACAGTCCCGTGCACTGTATCTAGTTAATTAAATTGCAAAGCAGTGGAAAGTTAATACTAACGAAAATACTTCGATGTAATTTTCCACTGTGCAAGCTAGGTTATTTGCATGTTGGTTCGAGTCGAGTAATTTTTCTTGACAAGGTAACATTCGCGGCAGTGGCAGTGAGGTATATGCCTGACTTTTTAAATTTGTTTCTTACGATGACACACAAGGGTGCATGACACCGTTGGGTGCAGTGGCATTTGCTGATCCATTCACATCTAGTAATATCATCTTGAACAATTCCAAAAATGGTTAAAAATTCGCATAACAGTGGCCGGGGATGTTACTTTTGAAATCAAATCGTGAAGGGTTCGGAGCCAATCGCGCCGTAAAGCCAGAGACGGCCGGTTCAGTGCGTCGTGTATTATTCAGCGGGCGCATGTGGCCGGCTGACAATCGCCTGCGGTTTTTCGCGTTTACACATGTGCTCCTGCTTTTTACGGCGCCTGATTCCGCAACTCTAATTGACTCAGCCGAACGTTTTTATTGCTTGTCTACTGCCCGCTTTGTTTGAGCGAATGTTGACACCGAACCGCTGGGAACGCATAACGATTGTTTTCAAAGTGCTCATTTAAACAAGTTTAATGTTTTCGAAGCGTCCGATGTAAAATAAAACGTTCGCGTGAAACGTATCCGCGGCAACCCTTCGGGGCAAGACGAACTGTTATTAGATGAACTTCAAATAAATGACTGTGGAGAACTTTATCGATACACTTTTAAGCCGCGATGCGAGAGAGTAATGTCGGGCACGTATAACATCCTTGCATTTAAGATATCGAAGCGTGAAATATTACACGTTACGCATTCAGGAGGCCGGGGCCATAGATATGTAAATTTTCTATTTACGGCCCCGCTGGGTGGGTATTATTTCGTAAAATAGTTGTAGCTAGAAGTTAGGCAGAATTAACTCATTTCGCGTTTTATTGCGAACAACTTCGGCGCGAGTTCTCGGAGCGTGATGACACGGTTCTAGTGTTATCTTTAATTTCTTCACATAGCGAAAGTTTCAATGAATGAGCAGTTAATTAGAGTCTGAAGTGGGTCGCGCGGGTGCTTCCAGCGGGTCGTCACGGGTTGACGAGGTCTGCCAGACCGTGTTCTGGCGTTTTTGAGCGCAGTGTTTTGTTGGACTTGTACTCAAGGGCGCTCGTTTGCAGTTACGGCGAGGCGACGGCCCTCAATGGCGCGCTGGAAAAACATCGTAAGTGGGTGAAATATGAAAGAGGTCGGTAAGTTTTAATTCTGTCGATTCAAGTTCTTGGATGAGACGTGTTAATAATTTAGGTGGAGGGGCGGCGCTGCGGCGGGGAGGGGGTCGTTCCGTGCGGTGGGCGTTACGGCCACGACGAGATACAGCCAAGTCAAGAAAGAGTTCAGCTTCTCGGCCCTAAAATGGATTTAGAAATTTCTTGGACAAAATTTTGTGTCTGCTTTTCAAACTAATGAAAGTATAAACACTTAACGAAGTCGAGTTAAAAGGGTCCATTTTAAGGTAAGATATTGTATAATTTACGATGTTAACGTTATCATTCAACCTTCAAAGATCAAAGATCTTCTTTGCAAAGCTGACTGCATACTACATCCAAGTTACTTGAAAACCTATCACATATCACAAACTCCAATCGAGCGTGACGAAGCCGATTGAACTCCCAGGTTCAAAACTTTTCGTTTTCTCTTTGCTTTCCAAGTAAAGTGTTTATACTTAAGAAAATATGTGTGTTGCAGTGATAGAAATATTTCTGTGATAAGCAGGTTACACAAGTATTTCTATTTAATTTCAAAGAGATTAGAAAGTCATCATCGAACAGAACAGACTATAGGATAGTTCTTTAAGCATCAAATTCGACAATCGAAGGATTCTCAACAATTGGACAAGAATAAATACATTAATATTTTACTTTAAGTTTTCAACTTACTATTAGTGATTATATATCACTTCAATGTTCGCAAATCCATACGGAAGCTCAACTTCAATTCCCAACTAATGTGAGTTCCAGACTCCGAGATCCCTTCCAGCTGCAATGGAGTCTACGGTTTTATGACCGTCACGCGAGTGCCCGTGACTCGACAACTGCACGTTACATAATACAAACACATTTGGAACTTAAAAAATTTAACATCTCGCCGATGTCTGTGTGCGCGTTGAATCAGGCTGCTAACAAATTTACTACTAACGTGTTTTATAGATCAGTATTAATACACTTTGATCCATTATTTGAAATTTATTACTTGCAATCACCATTGAGTCAACATTTATCTAAAATACGCTTGCAAATACAAACTGTAAAACATTTATTCAAAATACTTAGATTTACTGAACATAATTTTAACACACTGTGCATTTTGTTTTAATTCAAATATATTTTTATGCTGGAAATTGTATTTGATATCTGTCTTATTTTTGGCTGTTTCTCTCTCCGTTTAAATAAACATAGTCCATATAAGTAACTTGGTATGTTATACACGTAACTGCAGAAGGAATCCCCATTTAAAATCCGTACCTACACTCCGCCTCAGAGGCAATCGGTGAAAGAACCGACCGCGTCGTGGTGATTCGGCATCCATCGTTTTTTTTAGTATTAAATATTAAGAGCACCGTAAACCGGTGGCGCCCTCTATAACCAACGTCCGGACTTCGGACAATTTTATTTTATTGCCCGACGGGATTGACTGACGTACGGCAGACCCTTAAAACGCATGTACCGGGATAGGTTGTTAACAGTGTCAGATGGCAGTAGTGAAATTGCTAGGAAGCTGGGATACAAGTCAATCTATGCATGGTGTTTAAAATATATCAGTTTTTTATGTCAACACTTTTTTATGTAAAAGGTATTCTGAAAAAAAAGAGTGTATTAAAAAAAACCTTTGCAATTCGATTCGGTGTGTGATTACAACATGATACTGTTACTAAGCGGAGAGCATCTAATTTGTAGACACAAAGCATTAGATCTGACAGCCGTGTACCTCTAAATCAAAGGAGTGGCACGGAATACCGATTACGCGGCGGCCATGTAAACAAATCCGACAACCCCGAAACAGGGAAATACGAGAAAAGGAGCCATTGCCGACCCAATCGTGCCCAAATGCCTCTATTCTACCTCAAAAAGGTAACTCTAAAGGGCTGATTGTGAGGATGACAAGAAAAACGGCCCATTCCGAAACACGTTTGCAGTTTTTCACACTTTTTTTGATTAAGTGTTTGGCACATTGATTTATTGTGAATGATATTCTAAACATAAGTACAGTGATTCACAAAACACTTGTGTTCGTAATGAAACCCATCAAAACAGATTAGACGAAACATATTTTGTTAAATATGGTAGCAAACTGGAATTCCTTTTTTAAACTATCACTTGATAGTTACTAAGTATTAACTTAATACTTTGCGGGATTATACATTCATTTAAAAACTAATCAATTTTATCCGAATCGGGACTGGTATTAATACTTAATCCACCATTTAGAGAGCTGACAAAACCGAGAACTTGATTAAAATATAATGAAATAGCAGTTGCCCGCTTATCTCGGACTATATCTATATCATACGTCGACCTATACGTCTGTATTTTCATTAAATAGATACTTTCAAATAGGGTTAGATTATTTTTTATCTTTGTGACTGATGCTTTGAAAGTAAAATTTATCAACATCGGCTTAGGATTTTTGGCGTGAATTAGCAAGGGACAGATAAATATGTAATTTGCAGTTAGTAACTTGCGGATTTAGAATAGAGCACAGACATACTCGTACAGACTACTGGTTATGAAACAGACACATGAAAAATGTGGGCTACCTATGAATAAAAATAAGTTATTTCTATTTAATATCAGATCGCATGCACCCGACAGGATGTCAGCGAGCCTACAAATAACCGTACGAACTATTTTTCCAACAAAACTGCTTTATAAAACCAGTTAAAAACATAAATGAAAATATTGGAAACAGAAAAAAGGGTAATATTTTTTAAAGGGTATGAATATCACTATCGGATAGCAAAATCATATGAGCACAGCATAAAAAAAAGTTGTAGACAAAACAACTAAAAGCTAACTAATGACATACACTTTTTTCTTTTTCTTTTTAGAAGTCATGCATATTTCTAAATAAAATTCTAGGATAATCATTAACAGTAGCCATGCTTTCTCTAAATAAATTAAGCACAAATATATTATATGTATATATGAATATACTGTTTATAAAACTTAATCAATGAAATATGCTAAACAAATAAAACAATATATATATAGAGTAAGAAGAACCTGGCTAGATCTGGGGGCGTATTGTGATGCAGCTTTTAGCCTTCCAATTTTCAGGTAGCTCGATTCCGACTCAGTGTTAACGAATATTAGCAATATTATCATATTATAGTAATACTACAATGATACGAATATTAATATTTATGTTGCTTTTTTATAATAATATTATAAATATCATGTGTTACGCAATACGAATTGCTAATTTGACAGTAAAGCTGACCCGCTACCTATCAAAACTGCATCGCAATACGCTCCCTGCTTCTTTCACCCGACTTTAGTCATGAGAGATATCAGATCAGATCAAGACAGTGTCAGTGCACTTCGTCTGGAGTCAAAATAAGTATAAAATCCACTTGAAAAAAGCAACAGTGTCAGCCGACGAAATAGTATAGCAAACATATTTCCTTCTGATATTGGGAGAGCAATCTCGCAACATTGATGAGGTCACTCAGCCTACGCGTTAAAGAAAGCACTTGCAAAATTCGACAGGCTTGCCAATGTGTCGGTGGCCGAGTGGCGTAGGCATACGCTCGGATAGTGTAAGACACGGGGTTTGTTTCCTCGTCAGACACAGTTGCTTTTTTCAATTGTATTTTATAATTAAGTTTGTATGGTGACTAAACACTATAAAAACCAAAATACCACAATAAAAATTTAGTGTTTTCCTGATAAAATTCTAGCGGCTTCTTCTCAGCACGTGACCCACTATAATTTCTAAGATATACGTATACATGGTGCCTATAACGTCAATGTTAGTAACTCTAACGTGCGTACTTGCATTTTTAAAGTCTACGTAATCGCAGTATGAAATAAAATAACAAGTAACGCAAACGTAGCCTGGCCCAGCGCGTGTGTGGTACTCACCTAATCCAGACCGCCCAGAGGCCGCTCAGCATCTAACAAAAAGCATACTATTACATCTCAGTTCGTCACACAGCGCCAGCCAACATTCGCAATGCACTTCGCACAGCCGTAGTATGCTTTTTGGTAGAAACTCGAAACTCGGTGAGGACCACACACGTTGCTGATTTGAAAGCTAGAGGCCCTACTCTTGAATCGAACTAGTGTCGGTATGTCGAAAGATACCGACTCTCATTATAAATGTAACGCGTCATGATTTTACAAGTTGAATTTATTCAGTAATTGGTAACTACTTGGCCTATTGTTGCTACACTACGGTTTAAGGCGCTGACGTCACACGTAATGACGTACTCGTATCCATAAGAGATCAGAAATTTCGCGAGGGTATCGGTATCGACACAGTAGCTCGATTGGAGAGAGCGTCTGCCCGGTTAGCTAAAGGTTGCTGGTTCGATTTATTATTTCATCGATGAAAAAAAACGAGAAATAAAAAATATTCAAAAAAAGAATATACAGCTTCCAGAGAACTAACTATATGTGAAGTAACTATACATGAAATAACGCATAAATTTGTCTTTTATTTAGGAGAAACAAATCATTTGGAATCGGTGCATAATGAGCGCAGACTGTTGTGGTGTTCATAAGCCTGAAACTTGTTTTTTGAAGATGGTTTAATACGCTACATACGCTCCATTACTAAATATAACCTAAATCAGTTTAGTCTTTTCGATCATTTGATTCCAACTCAGAAACAAGGATAATAGTCATTTTTCAGGGTACATTTATTCAGATAATCGAGGATGTTGTATGCTTACTCCCGTGGACAGCAAAACCGCTTGGTTTTCGTATAGCATCTACTTTGATTCATGTCTATTTGAAATGTCTTTCAGAGTAGAGTCTCGTTCACATAGTTCCATCTGTTTCAGGGTGGACAGCCCCAGGACCGTATTAATGGGGAAATCGAAACTTTGCGTGTACCAATACAGACAGTCCAATTTTTAGTTCGAGGACTTTGATGTTTGATTAGGTCCTGAAACTGCTTTGATGCGAACGTATAGGCGGTACAGGTTTCCTATTTTGTTTTTTTTACGAAATGTATGTAATGAAAATAAGCTAAATCAAATAAAAACTAACTTAAAGTAACTTTGCAACATAAAAGCCTTTTTGGAATACTTCCAAGATAATACTGAGACATTTATTTTTTATTAAAATTTCATTACTACATACAGTTTACTTCCTACAGCAAATCCAAATTAACTATAGGTAATTTTACATAACTAAACATCAGTAAAATATGCTTGAAAGTTATTTTAATTAATTTGAGAAAGCAAAATGAGGACTATTTGTTTAAAACAGACGATATCACTCCCAGGTACAATTACCTTTGTCATCTCTGTATGGTGTATCCACACAGACCGGCTGCATTGCCGGCGGCATATGCGGCAGTCGCTGCGGCATGGCAGCCGGCACATGCTGCCTGCCGGTGTGGATACACCATAACACGCAAATGGCAATTTGCCTTTAACTATTGGAAAAGGAGGTAGGATTGCTAAATCGTTTAAGGGCTTAAAGCATAAATTTTGTAGTGACATTGAGGCAAATCGCTAAACCACATCGCACGAACAGGTGAACATAACAGGTTATTATTGTAATTAAGTCAATAGGTAATGAATGTAAGATAACGTTGTCAAGTGCATGTGCCGAATGACAGCCACGTAATACTTAGTTCAACTGCTGACCCCTGTTATCATCGCCTCTCAAAATACGCGTTTCCTTACTTATCACATGCGATAACTTAAAAACCGACACAAGTTGATAACGGACTCGAAATGTAATTTGTTTACGGGAACAAGATAATTCTTGTTCGCTACATTGTTGTAATTATCTTTACGCTGCCCGCATCTGTACTGCGAGTTGGTATATAAATGATTTTGATTCCGAAATTCATCATCATCAGTCAAAAACGTCCACTGCTGAACATTGGCCACGGTTTTCCAAAGCGTCCGATCACAAGCGGTCTGTATCCAGCTTGATCCTGCGATCTTTACAAGGTCATCTGTCCATCTTGTCGGTGGACGTCCAACGCTGATCTTTTTGAAGGGTCTCCAATGTATAACTTTACTGCATGTAGCCCATTGCCACTTGAGAATACTGATCCTCAGGACCATGTGCGTTACCATAGTTCTTCTACGTATCTCCTCATTTCTAATTCGATCTCGTAGAGAAACACCGAGCATAGCCTTCTCCATCGCTCGCTGTGTGATTTTGAGCTGCCTTTTAAGGCCCATGGTAAGATTCCGAATTGCTACGCATATTTTCCTTATTTAAAACTAGCAGCTATATTCATTGCATAAAGACAAAACTTCTTTAACACCACTAGTACAACATACTGAGTACAACCTCAAATGAAATGGTTATAGTAAGTCTACACAATAACCGAGTGATTCCATTTTAATTTTCAAGGTAACTTTATGTACCAGATCCTGATATTTCTTTTGGTGTGATACCAACTATCAATAAACAACCAACATAGTATTTATCAAAGGTTTTTTTATTAGCAATCAAAGCAAAGAAGGCGCATTCGATACGGCATAAAAGTTGATTAGACGCCGATAGCACGGTGCTGCCAAGATTGAGTTCTTATCAAACTACCGTTTATCAAATTGTGCGTGGCAGGCGCGAACATAATATTCATATATTAAAGTAAAAAATATAAGCTATAATACTCGTAGTTATCTATCTATGCATTTAATCGGCAATATGATTTACTTTTAAAATGGCTGCCCGTTAAAACGATAGTCGTCTCGCCAAGTTTTGTAAAGACTGGCCAGTCTTAAGCATATTTTTTGACGGTTCGTGTAGACAATTTCAATTTTCTGATTTTCTTCTGCGTCAATATCCTTTTCACTTACGTAGATCTTTAATAAATATTTGTAGTTTTTTAACCATAGTAAAAAAACTCAATCAATAAATACACTAAAACATAAATTAGCCTCAGCGCATTATTGCCTCAGCGTTTCTCAAGCGCCACCTGATGGTTTTACATGGAACTATGTTGAGTCTTCCATTTCAGCGCAGGCCGCTGACAGAGAAGAGACCGCTGGAAATGATTGGGGGAGGCCTTTGCCCAGCATTGGGACACAAATGGTGATTAAGGAAATCCTCCTTAGCATACATATTATCTTTACTTTTCGAAGTCTGTGTGCAATATAAAGAGACTAGATTTCAGCGTGCAGCATTGACCTTTTTAGCTGACATGAGATATTATCATAAACCACCAGTCTTATTTGTTTAATAGTTTCTCTAGATTTCACGATCAATTAGTGCTTGCGTTGCGATAGAGTCGTCATCATGAGGTGCCATCTTCAAATTCAAGTTTTGAGGTCAGCATGTAGAAACCGATGCGATCTTGAGACGCTCTTTTTAGCTGGTCATAAAAACTAATTTTGGTCAAGTCTTTGTTGTCATCAATCCATTTTGGGTCGACCTGGTGATCTCTTGCCAGGATTCTTGCCTTCGAGGAATCTCTTATTGCAAACCTCTTTGCATATGTCCAAAATTGCGATAGAGTGCTATCGGCTTCTTGTGAATACAGATGTATGAGATGACGCAACTGTATTGGGGCTAATAAAAAAGTCAAGCAAGTACTCGCGTGGTGTTATCGGCGAGCCAGCCGCAGCGAGTGTGCGCAGTCCACGTCGCCCCCCGCTATCGCGCGTGACGAACTGTGTGAAACCCAAACTACGGTAAATATTTCTTTGATATTATAGGGAAAGTTCTAGAATGGAGACCCTTCGACCAAAGACGCAGCGTAAGACGTCCACCGACAAGATGAACAGACGACCTTATTCTCTCTCGGTTGTCGACTTGTAGTCAAGAGAAAATCCATTTCAAATGTACAAATGACTATTCTGACACTACACTGATTACCAGTAAACATGGGACTGGATGGGACCAACAAATACTATCCTTACTAATACTTTTATTTGCCGTATTGTCTTACTAGATACACTTTTTTTTTAAATCTAGTTCTTGAGATTAGCGCGTTCAAACAAACAAACAAACTCTTCCGGTTTATAATATTAGTTTATATACTTAAAAAAATAGTCGTGTTAGTTACACCACTATCTCGAGAACGGGTGGACCGATTTTCATGATTTGTACTTTGTTGGATTTGAAACGAAACGAAGTTTGCTGGGACCACTAGTTAACTATAAATTGCAAACGTTCAATGCTCTTTGAACTCTTACGGAGTAACAATGTCGGCTCTTTACTGCCCAACATATGTGGAACAAAAGGCATCAATGCTCTGCGCACCATCTTAACGTGAGAAAGGAATCTGGTAATGGAAATTAACCACCTTTGTGAAGGACGCTTCCGTTAAGTTTCCCTTTTAAAAAATAATGATGCAATTTTTCGCAAAGGAGAACCTCGGACTGAATATTGGCCTGGCGTTATATGGATTATTTGGTCACGCACAAGGCTCTTTATTTCTACTCAAATAGGTATCTAATTATGAAAGGAATGATAGAGACACCTTCACTTGAGAGCCTTTGAGGGCAGAGTACAGCAGAATTTGAAATGAAAAAAAAAATGAAACGAAGATCCAAAGATAGCGCTCTTTTGACCGATTGTAGTATTTTTTTAAAACTTAACAGTTAGGAGGTAATCAATTCAATGCAAGTATGTGATGTTAATTATTAATTTATATCTTGAAATTAAAGATTTCATTTCCTTTGACCTTTGCCACACGTATTAAATTGTCAGCGCAAAATTTGCATTCCGTCGATTCACACAAATTCTATGTGACGCAAACAGCAGCACAATGGCGATTTAACGTGTAGTTAAAAAACTTTTGTGTTTCCCGGGGCTGGAATATTTTTATTCACATTTTTTTTAAATACTCTTCAACAAGCGCGGCGCTTAACTTCTCGAAACTGCGATATGTATATGTATAGTCGTTGTAACGACTCTAGTCAAATAGAGACCAACTATAAAAGGTATGATTTATAGTACAATATATGTTATATTATTGTTTCAGTTGTCATTATCGTATTAAAAATCGAAAAACTAAAGTTATTACAATACTCGAACGTCATCTTGGTCAAATACTTGTAGGTGTACTACTCGCTTTCGGGTAGACAGTTTGGTTTTTCCGCACGGAAATCTAGTTTTGTTTGTAAAACAATGGCGTTTTGAATCAAATATTTGCGTAAACTGCCAAGAAACGATATAACGGAATGTTGTTATAAATCTGAGCCGCCGAATCCGTCAATGTGGCCATTGTTCGGCGGCTTTGTGCTGATTCTGCAAGCGACGAAACGGAATTAACGAGAAATAAGCTAGACATCGAATAAAATCCAGTGATATCGGCCACTCCACTACAAGAGGATCTTCGTAAACTACCTTTTTGTGTCCAAATTACATGGTACATGCGATTACCATAAATATCATTTTCTACATAAAGAACCATTCGTCTATCCGCAGACCGTATCGGAAAATCGACTGGTAGATGGTAGAGATAGACCCATCTCATAACACTATCATTTCGCTGCAAAATCATGGCAGTATTGAACAGCGTATCTACACTGAGCCCGCGTGGTGGAGTATGGCTCATACCACCTCATACTTAAGGCGAGGACTTTGCCCAGCAATGGGACATTTCTAACTTTATTTTACCCAGATTTACTTTCAAACACTGTCGCATGTGTTGTCTTGTAGTTTTCAGTGTCCTGGCGGTTTTTTCCTCACTGCAAACAACGTCCCTTTGAGATTTTCTCGGTATTTTTCCATTCAATTCGCCAGCATCATACACTCGACTTCAGGCATCATGACGGCTGATAAGTCACACTCAATACGATTATTATTAAGGATATTGATAATTTGCGCCTTTTTGAATTTTTTTGCTTCATTGAATTTTTGATGAGGCAGATCTTTTATATTCGGTCTTTGATTGTGTGTTCGTTTTCGAACGAAATCCAGAAAAATGGTTGTACATTGTAAGTGAAATCTTCCAAGAATTTTGTATTTTTTTGTTTACATACGAGTATATCAATGATTAAAAAGTAAAAGTAAAGTTAGCCTGTAACATCCCACTGCTGGGCAAAGGCCTTACTTACCTCAACTATGAGGTAGTTTGAGCCATACTCCACCACGTGGGCTCAGTGCGGGTTGGTGGAGGGGTGTTTGCAAGGCAAGTGACTTACCCTGCTGTCAGTTGTTATCAAACTGCCAATAAGGCATCTGACTAGGCTTAACGACTAATATTAACCGATATTACCCGGGACCAACGGCTTTACGTGCCTTCCGAAGCACAGAGATACCCGTGATGTACGTCACTTATTCGATCGGAACGGTCACCCACCCAAACACGACCGCGCCGAAGGCTGCGTTACTTCGGTATCACTGCCAAAGCGCTGCTACCATCAACAATTAATAAATCAAAACATATTAGACAATCATTATTTAATATGATTGACAATGTATTGCCACAGTTAGTCACGGAGAAGGATATAACATAATAGAAAAGTCAGTTGGCAGTGCATTTAGCAATATCAGCGTATTTGTAAATTACTATTTATTTAGAATTGCTAAGAATGAAATCGTTGATAGCAATAACAAAGCCTTCGTCTCGATTTGCTTTTAGTTTGACTCCTGTGTCGGAAGTCTCGACATAGTTCCGTGTAAAACCACCAGGTAGCGCTCGAAAAATTCTGAGACAAAATTGGTGTTTTCGTGTATTTATTGATTGAGAAGAATTTTTGAATGATGCTTAAAAAACTACAAATGTTTTTTAAGATTTATTAAAGATATAGCTACGTAAGTTAAAATGATATTTGATGAATTAGAAAATCATAAAATTGAAATTGTCGACGCGAAATGTCAAAAATGATGCATCAGACTTCGCCCGCTGAAGCCGAGACGCGCCTGATGCCCCTAGTACTACTTCGTGAGGAATGGGCAATTGAAATAAGACACTAGTTTATGGTATATATCATTGCACTGTTGTTTATATCATTGTCTAATGCCTATAATATGCGATAAACTGATGCCGAATAGCTTAATACTCGTTATCGTAGCCTGCGTAGACAATTTGAATTTTCTGCTGCATCAAATATTCTATATATAAATCTTTAAAACTTTTTCTCAATCAATAAATACACAAAAATAAACAATTATATCGAGACTTCTGTACCTGCAAGCGTTTTAAGTTATTTAAATTAAATTATTTTTAAAGCTATAACTTAGTTAAAAGGATATTTGATGCAGCAAAAAATACAATAAAAAATACTGTCAACGCAAAATGACAAGAATGTTGCTTCAGACTAAGCCCACTAGCTTAATGCTTACAATTTAATTTTAATAGTAGCTTAATTTTTTTGGGAAATACAACCTAGTTTTTTTAGTTTTTACTCATTTATGTTATTTGTCTGATAGTGCTCTAATACAAAAAGCTCTCCATACGGAACCGACATCAATTCACACTACAATCGTTTGTAGGGGTCATTATTTCATGAAGTCAATTTCTAAAAATTGACCCACTAACCAATCACTAATCAATCACTAACCTAGTGGATACTGCACCACACCGTTCAAGTTTCATTCTTACAAGTTGCATAAGAGTGCATAACATATTCGCATTCGCAGAGGATCATGGTAATCGCGGTTTCACCGGAGTCGAACCCGCGACTCGGCACTTTCACCCAGACAATACGCTTTCTTTCGCCCGTTACCGTACGTGTGACCTTTTGTGTGGTCTTGGGCGCTAGCAGACTATTAAAAACTAAAGATATGACACTTGATTGATTTTAGATATGAAGGAAATGACATAAAATTTAAGGATACAGACATACACACACAGGCTACGATCTCAAACGACTAATATACAATCCTGTTATATTTTAAAAAGAAGATTAAAGAAGAAACAACCAGTGGGATGCCTAGCTTTTGTTGCTTCCTTCCGGAAAAATATTAAATTATAAAATGTTTCTATCCGTTTATATAAATCCTCTCTCGGAGGACAATTTTCCTAAAGCTCAACGAATAAGTGCTCCAAAGTCGCAGGAATATGTCGGGAATGGTGTTTTCCTGCTAGTTGAATATAAGATTATACGCCGCCATTTTCACACGACGTGACTTAAAATCACTTTGAAACGGTGACGCGAGTTTTTAAAAGCTTTTATTTATGAAGAAAATCAAAAGCAACAGCTATATTTAAATTGAGCTCAACAGGGATGCCTTAAAAATGGTCTGTGTTACAAAATTGAAATATGTTCGATAAATAACACGATACAATCGGTACACAGATAAAAAGGATTTCTCTAACTAAGCAAGAAAATAGTTTTCTTGAAATAATATGTTATTTTAAGTAAAGTTAACTCAATACAAGTAAAGTGTATTAATTTTTACATTATCAACATCACAACATCTACAGGGCGTTTTAGTTTCACATTTGACATTTAACTCTAGTTGTTAAAATATTGTTTATATTATTTGACAAGCAAAAAAGAACAGACTTTACTGCACAAGTAAAGTGGTGGCGCATGAGTTGCTGCGATCCGCTTCGGCGCGGTGCGTGACCAAGCGATTACCACTTCAGGTAACTGGCAAAGATGGGGGTACGTGGATTAATGCCATTTGTTTAATAATAAAAAATACTGTATTTTTGTTATGTAGTGTGATGTAGACTTTCTTTGGCCTATTTAGGTGGAAAAATAGAACACTGTAATAGTGATTTTCAGGACTGCTACTCGTTCTTTTGGAAACACGAGTAATAATACCTCATACGAGTTTAACTTACGTGACATATATTTGTGTTCAGACTACTGGACTTGGGGACTGCCTAAATTATTATTATTAATGCAATTTCCTTAGTTCATGAAAAAATAGCAGCCCTCAAAAGTGCCGCAAGACCCGCTAAATAAATTATTAACTAGTGACCCGCGACTCCGCCCGTTTTAGCGTCTTGCCGATCCCCCCTTTCCCCCATGCTCATAAATACGGGAGAATGTATCCTAATTTATAAACGGTACTGCATATCCGATCGGCTGATTGATTGGTTACCGACCATGTCATAATAAGAGATAGTTACACTCCAATTTTTAGATTTGAACAATATTGACTTTGAAAGTCGTATAACGAAATGTCTCAGAGGTGTATTCTTCAGGAAAATCGTGTGTATGAGAATGAGACACAAAAAACGTAAACTAATAAACGTGAGGACCTTAATAGCAGTGACCAAGGTTCAAATAAGTCAAATATGACAGTATCACATTGGAGTCATTACTAAGTAAAGGCGTTTGCATTTCAGCCACCGAACGACTCTCCCGGATCTAAAATGAGGATCTCTCAGTCTTCTAAAATGGCACAATTTACACCTGCCCAAATCAATTGTTCAGCAATGGCACTGTTGCAGTGGCGGCCGGTGCATATCAGATAAGCCTCGAATTTGCTGGCCTTAATAACTAGCCCTGGGAGCCTTTGTCTCAGCACAATGGACTTGCAGCAACACACGATCAATGCCGTGATAAAAACAAGGAACCCCAACCAGAGAATTGGTAGGACATAGGTAATATGACCGAAAATCCAACAAACTTCGACTTTGTAATCGAAACGCACACTGCGAACTTCCTCATTAAAAATAACAAATAAAATATGAACATTATATTAAATATGCGGAAAACTATAAATATTATGGAATTTTGTTTGTTTCAGCGACCTAGGTTTTTTCAATGCGGATAAGATTGTTTTTCTTCAGATCAAGATAACTTTTATTATTGTAGCTACTTTAAAAAGAACGTGTTCTCTGTGGCACCAACCACAAACCTGCCAAAAAAAATTCTTTCAACTCCAAAAACATTGAAATCGAACTATTCTAATTCGATTTACAATGTACACTTGCTTCCACCAATTAATTACTGGTCGGTTTTCGGGTACCCTCCGATTAGATTGGGGCTTCATTTTCTTTCAGCAGTGGATTCCTCATTAAATTTCTATCCGGCGATCACAACACAAATTCAAAGTAATCAAAATTGCTAATGGAAAATCGTCCAGTGTCTGTAGTCTTGCAGCTTATCACAATCGGAAATAAATCGTGATGGGATTTGTAGAAACTAAATCTGGTAACTATGCTATACTGTTTTAGAAATGGTTTGGATGATCTCAGGGTTGTGCACAAAAAAAGTTTCTACGATCGTTTTTTTAACAATCCCAAGCATACTTTATTTACAAGATTACTGCTAAGACAGAAGGACGGGTTATCCGTAGGGTCTTTTTTTTAATTCGAAATGGGTTTGCTCTTGACTCTAGCCTACACCTAATTGGGCTTAGACAGAGTCGACAATGGAACGAGCTCACCCGAGTCTTAGAATTTTATTACTTTCAAGTAGTATATAATTTACAAATTGGTATGTAGCATCAATTAATGTTTTTTACAATCATTTTTTTTAAAGTAAATGCAAATTTTAATCAAACAGAACTGTGTCGACTGTGACGACTGTGTCCTTGAATAAAGAATAATATTTTCGTATACATTCCTAATATAAATTTGTTACTAGATTGCGAAACCCACAGACATCTCTTCCATTGGCGTAACTATTAAAAGCAGTCCTTAAGTAATCAAAGTTGTTTTATGTCGAGTTATTATTTTGATAACTGTGAAGTTTGAACTATATTCGAAGGGGAATGAAAGTTCCTAAGTCGGCAGGGCCGTCGCTAACGCACAACGATCAGGCTAATTGTAACTCTGATGACAGTTAGCTGAAGACCTTTGGTCTAAGATAGTTTGCGTGGTCCGAAGGATAGGTTACATTATAAGTACAGAAGTTCGATTTAAGTGCCGAATTCAAATGCGAAATAAGTTTGATAATGCAATTTCGGGAGTTGATCAACGTAGAAAACGCCTAATTTAAAAACGTCACCTATTCATCAACATATTCAGCAATCATTCATTTCAATATCATTATTAAATCAGTCGCATCATACTTATTCAGTAGGAAAAATGGAATATGACGTTGCTACAAACGGCTCATAATAATGTTATAAGTTGTCAATACATTTAAAAATGACATTTTTATACAGTCATCTTGGCGAAAAGCATTTTATATAGGAACAGTATAAGTTAAGTATGTAATTTTCAGCTTAGACTTAACGCCTTCGATAATCCGGTATGAGATGATGCATCACTTACAAGTTTTAAGTGCATCCCGGGCGAGTAACTTATATTGGGGGATTACCGGGCTAATTGCAATGCACTCTATTTCGCGCGGTCGGGCAACTTTTTAGAGCTAGGTGTTACAAAAATTGTATGGTAATTGAAGGTAAGTTGTAGTCTTGTAGTTGTCATAGTTAAACGGTGAATTTAATTAAAATAATAGGAGAATAGCTTTTTACTTTATATACGTTTGACAAATACGTTGAATGCACATGTAAAGTTTTATTAAAAGCGGCTATAGTCCAAAAACCGCCTTTCTTAAACCAGCGGCCTACTCCAGGAACGGAACGGGTGCTATTTTTCCGTCGTTTTACTTAACCCGTATGTCACTTAGGTATTATCATTTCTTCGGTGGCTTCAACCACTTTGTTTAGATGGATCCTATTCCATTAAAACATTAAACGGGATCAATTTGCAATACAAATCAAATTCGAGCGCGTTTCGAGACGTTTTAGAAACCTCACATGGTCTACTTTCTCCTTAAACGATGTCAAGTGTCTGAGTGACAATAAGTACCTATGTGTGCACGCGCATATAGTTTGAAAGCGCAGCAACTCCTCATGCTGAGGTCACACCTGCTTTAGCGTCATACGTCATATCATAACGACACTAGTCACTAACGTTCCAACTTATTTCAACGGTCTACTACGCAAAGAGGAAAAAAAATGCCAAACGCAATTAAGCGTTGCTCATTTAACGCGTTATTGTGAACACCTTTACTGCCGTGTCTGACCTTTCTTGTAACGCATCGACAAGCAACCTTTACAGTTTTTGTAAGAACAATTACCGCCCCGACCATGTGAATTCGGTTAGTCTACCAATATACAAATTTGTTTTAAAAACAAAGTGTCGATGCACACAACAGCAATCAATTAAATAATCTAATACACTGTGTTGTTATTTTCTACTTATAGTCACCATGTCAATCAGAGATAAAAACTACCATAAAAATCGGATTAGTATGATTAACTATAATATATTAGTGTGTACCTAAGTTTAAGGCAGACAGTGGAAAGAGGGCAAAACTTCTACTCGTAAGTAGGTTAGATTGTAACAAACAAAGTTCTTGTAACTTTAATATAAGTAAGTAATGTTATTCGCTTCAACAATCTAATTATTTAGTACCATGTATTATTAAGATGTGGGAATACAGCACTTTTTATTGTTTTTACACTTGTCTAGCTAGACAAATTTTGTGTTATTTATATTAACACTGATTCAAAAAAGTGGATCTAGGCTGTTCAAAAAAGAAACGGATATTTTTTTGGAGTAAAATGTAGAAGCTGAAGAGTTTGCTTGTTTGAACGCGCTAATCTTAGGAACTACCAGACCGATTTGTACCATTATTTTTGTATTGGATAGCCTTTTTATCGAAGAAGATTTTAGGCAATAAAACCTCACGCTGCGACGGGAGAAGAAGGAGCAAACTCACGCGCGAACGTAGTCGCGGGGGACCGCCAGTAATGGATAATCTTTAATAGAAGGGCTTAAGTAAGAAAATTACATAAGGTAAGTTCTCAAATCGTGAATCAGGCTTGGGGCAAGTTTCATTGGATTAACCTTAAGTTCTGATGCAGCGAGGAGGGTGCTACTCGGTGGATTAGCAACTTACGTAGTGCACGTCACTGCGTTTTGCTACTGCAAAATTGATAATCTAATCCATTGCGCTGGCGTAACACAATTAGTCTAATACTACAAATCTATCATCATCAAATTTAGGAGATTGGCTATTGCTAGTGGAGTCCAAATTTGGGAAGATAGTGTGGAGATACCCTCTTGCCTTACACACCGTAGTTTGAGAACCGAGTGTTCCCGCCTGTCGGAGTCTCAATACTCAGTCCAAAGACTTTCCTGATGTACCAGCACTGATGTGGCTGGATACCCAACACCAGGGGAACGCTAATTTAAGGCGGCGTTTACTCGCCAAGGCACAGCATCGTCACTAAATATTGTAGCTTTTAATCATCATTGAACTACTTTTTCTCGCGTAGTTATTACAACTCGCTGCTTCTAATAAATATATTGAAGTCCATCCCATCCCACTACATTCTGGAAATCCAGCTGTTTAATCGGGGACTGCTTCTTTATCTAGCCAAGTTATAATTAGTACCCACTTTTAAACCGATCGATACGATTTCACAATACTAAAAAAGCAGCCAAGTGGGAGTCCGACTCGCGGACAAAGGGTTCCGTAAAAACTTGGTTATGTTTTAAGAAATTGTATCTCTGCATAACCTGTAAGACATGACAACGAGAATTGCCCATGAAATTACATATTGGCCGGACTTAAGAGACAAAACCGGTTATGTTTTTTTATGGAGACGACTAAAGGTTTTCTGCGTTTGACGTCAGTTTTAATTTGTTTCCTTAACGACGTTTTTTTTAATAAAATATGCATGTAAAATTATTGTTTTAAAACTTTGTGGATTATAATTCCGTAAATTGTTACCTCAACATAGCTGTGGTAGTCTTATTTCGAAATTCTTCGTATATGCTACTGCCATGTTTTTACGTGTTTACAAATAACTGGCAGGGGATGGCAAATGGATTGGCAAATTAAAAATTATTGTTGCAAACGCAATTTCCTGAAATATACCTATTCAACGATCTATAGCATAGACTCGAGAGAAAATATCATCCCCACTTGACTTGTATTTATTTGAATACATACTCAAGGTCTCCGAGCTAAACCGCGCGCAGACTTGAACTAAGAAACCCTAAAACCAAGCAGCCAGTTCGGAAACAGCTGTCGAAATCAGGCAAAATAAGTTTTTCTTCAAATTGCTAGTCAAAAATAATTCCGTTGTTTTTAGGATCACCGAAGCCTTTCGTAACCGAGAAGTTTGCAATTTTACATTTTCCTTTTAGTTCTGCTACCGGAGTTTTCTCGAGCTACAATAATAATGTGAAAAACTCCGATTCAGCCATCAAGGGTTCTAAAATGCAGCTAAAACGTTGGTAATTAGTGTCGCTCGCGGTTCCGTATAATTAAAAGTTGCCGAATTGCCGCCGCCACAACGCCCGTTCCATATTGTATGATAATCTAGGAGAAAGTAGAACTTTGCCCAACTTCGCGGACAAGCGCACTTGAATTTTTATCAACATTAACATTGTAACACTATACTCGTAAAACGGAAAGTGCAGAATGGGCCGACTTGAATATTAATTACTTAATTACGCGTCGAAATGTGTGTTCAATTGAGGGGAGCTGGAAAACGTTAGCGCGCAAGAAAACCGTAAAGAAATCTACCACTTCACTAATTCCATTATTGATGTGATACCTTGATAGGATGGACACAAGTTGGATTATGTGCTGGACGAAACACGTTGTATCAAATTAAGCTCAATCCCGTATCCTGCCATGACTAGACTAGACTCCAACCCGGGCTAATTTGCTAAACCATTTAGGATTGTGAACATTGAGCTGTATGCGACCCTAAACAAGTCTACGGAAATGTGGATTACGCCTGACAAAGCAATCTTCATTTCCTCACACACACAGCAATCAGCTTTTTTCGGGTTTGAAAATACACCTTACGTTTGTTTGCTATCAACCTAACCCTTGGTTATGAATGAATAACACTTTATTTATTGTAATGGCTATGAAATAAAAAGTTTACAGCCCATGAGAACCAGATGCGGCAGGGCAGCGGAAGCAAACGTGTTAAACGCAGTCACGTGACAACCGCTGAATTTTTGACGGCGCGTCTACGGCGACACGGTTCCATCATTACGCGCCCGACTACCCTCAGTTTTTCTTTATCACATACATATTTAACAGAGTCTAAGATCTTTTCGCAATAGACTTTGAAACGTCTGCTTACAATTTAACTTTATGGTGTAAGTGTTACGAGCGAGATGATACTTTCTCTGTTTAATTTATTTAAATCGCGTCAGATTTTACGGTTAGGCGAGGCGGCGCGTGGTGGGGAGAAAAATATCAGTCGGAGCGTGAAGAAGTGCGATAAAGTGGAAACCGCAGCCTGCGCTCGCGACCCGCCAGGAGTCTGGTAATTAAAGGTTAAATTCTGCAGCCCATAAGAGGTAATAACGAAACTTCACCGCAGTATATGAAACTTTTCATTGCCTAATCACGGCTCGCGAGTATCGCGCACGCCCGAAATGTGTGAACAACTCCAATTTTGCAGTTTCTTGCGTGGAACTTGAGAGCTCGGTTTAATAAATTAATTTATTTATCCGACGCCTACATTGTCCTGCGAGTGCCACCGCTTTGTCCCGAACACTTGCGGGCCAGCGGAAATTCGCCGCAGTTTTGAGTAGTTGTTTAATTAAATTAATATTCCATTATTTATAAGGAAGGATGAATTTCTAGTAGCGTATTTTTCTCTTAATAAAATATCCGAGTAGACAACCCGACTGTGTCGGGTAGCAGCAATTCCAGTTTTGAAATGTGAGAGATATTAAAAGTAATTTAAACCAGACCAGTTAACTAAATATTCCTTATGTGACACCTCAAAAGACTTTCTAGTGCGGTGCTGTAAAAAGGTACGGCTAAAATTGTCTGTCTCACTAAAACTAATGTAATATCCGTTGCACGCCGGAGGAATTTGTAAGATCCGTAGATATTTTGAGGTTCGTCTAACTTATCTCAGGTTACCTGAATGAGTGGGAAGTGTCCCATAAATAAACAATCAGCTATTGTTTGTGTCTGGATAAAAATATCTTCATTCATTAGAGCAAAAAGGTAGTTTGTATGGATGACATCATTGTTGATTGTTTGTGCAGCAGACGCGAGATGAGGCTTGTGGGCTCAATGAACCGGACTACAGAACATTTTATTATGATTTTTCCGTAATTTCGATTCTACACGCCTTTTTTAACGATTTCATAAAAAGGAGGTAATCAATTCGTTTGTACGCATGTGATATCGTTAGAAACTTGATAATATTTGAGTATGTTGATCTATTACGGCTTCCAAAGACGTGAGCAAAATTTCGTGAGTGTATGTATGTTTGTCCACAGATTTCTCGAAAACGAGAAGTCATAGCGAGATGATTCTTTTTTTTAGTTCAATTAGGTATATTTTAACTAAGGGTACATCTGAGTTTTTATAAAAATCGGTCTAGTAGTTTCTGAGATTTAAGAAATAATTTAAAAGCTGTACTCCCATTTCCTAGAATGAGTGAGGTGCCAAAAGTGGAAACATAGAAAGCTCTTTTTCCTCACAGGAAGGGGATGGTGTTTTATGGAGACAATTTGCAGGGACACTGCGCCTATTGTTTCTTTCAAAGAAGTGGGCATATTTGAGACCGGTTACAGACGCGAACAAATCTTTTTGGTGCAAATAAGAATCTTGTTGGACTCAATTTTAGATGGATACCATTGCAGAATGGAAGAATTGAAGGCAACGATTTAGGTACTGGTAAAATAAATTGCGAAGAAGTCGGAAACTATGATTTTTAAGTTATTTTGGTTTTATTATGGTTGTTTATTATACTTTGAACATCCATAGTCTTAATTATCGCAGGCTTTGTTGATAAGGTTAACCCAGATATTCCGGAAAAAATATGTCTCAGATGCATATCAAAAGATCTTATTTATAATAAATGGGTTGGTTAATATATTAAAAAAATTGAATATTTGTTTTTTTTTAACAAACTTTATATAGAAACACACGTAAAACTGATAAATAGTCAAGTCCTTGATAAAACTACATGTCATTTATAATAACTTAATGGAACAGTAGAAACATCTGGGTTAACTGAAAAACAAAACTATCTTGGTGTGGAGAATACATGAGCATTAGCGTTAATTGCAATCATAATGACGCGTAGGTTTGACCCAGATGATGTCTGAACAAGATCTTAGATGCATGAGTCACACAAACTACTCGCTGGCATCACATTAACATTCGATCATTCATTATATTTCCTGGGTACATCATATTTTGACTTACACTCAGATTGGCAGTCATCATTTCTACTCAAGTTAGCTAGCAAATGAAAATGGTAAAAGAGATCAACCTTGAGTAACTCCTAGTTGTTGTGCATGACTAATTGATTCCATACCGAAAACTGTTTATCAGATTTTTCGCTTCTTTGTCAGAGGTGTAATAGTTAGGGAGCTTGCGAACATTTCCTTATATAAGTTTCACATCGAATAATATTACAGTTAACGTCAGTACGAATAGATTTGATACAGCCAATTAAAGACCTACGTCGCCGCGTCCCTGCGTTTTCGCGTCACAGCTTATTTAAATTGCTTAAAAAACCTCCTGCTTCTGGGGTTCATGGTCTCAATTATCTTGGAAACGAAGAAAACCGAAGAAGTAGATGTGGCTCTTCATTTTCATGGGGCGTAGTTGTAAAAATGTTTACACTTTTTTCTCACAGATTTTTAGGTCCTGTAACATATTTTAAAATGGGTTTCGAGAAAATAAGTGTGATGTGGATTGAGCCCAATATTTCTGACGCGTTTTTAAATCGTTCCTATAAAATGCATTAATTATTATCAACAATATTCAATAAAGTAGCATTTTGTACTTTCAGCTTGGCGCGAGCACAAAAAAGAAACCATTGGTCTGCCTATGGAATATCATAAGCCTAAACGACTACCTCATTGAGTTTCATAGTTATATAAAAATACTTACAAACATCCAAAAGGCAGACATGTGCGCATAATATAGTAGTATTTAATTTTTGGTCTTTTTTGAACATGCTGGCAGACTATTTTTCCATGGTCCTTCTCATTATTTTAATCGAATAATTTTAATCTGCCAAGAGTGCCTTCATAATGAGATTTTTTAGTCATAAAAAACCTAAAAAAATTAAAACTACTAGTCAGTATGCCTCTTCGATTTTTTGTGTATACAGGATGAATGTGATCATCAGCCCCAGAGGCACAAATGTGCACATAATATAGTTTTTTTTAAATTTCTGAAACGCTGTAAATTGAAAACGCACTTCATTGCACCATGGTGGCAGAAGAGGTCCTAAATCGCAAAATACGTCTGCCATGTATAGTTGTAAGTCCAATGTATATGCGAAAGCATTCCGGTAGACTTCGGAATCCTTCCATAAGGTGCTGTAGCTTTCGTAGATTTCATTTAATTGGATCACGAATTATTCTTGTAAGAAATAAATGTTCTGAAATCTGAATTTGAAATAAATCATGGTCATTTATACTAAAATAGTGACTATTATTTATTTTTAGTTAAAAGGTTTCATTTTAAACATAAAATAAAAATATATTCTTTTGATACAAATAGTTATACAAATACTTTTGAAAAAAAAGTTATACAGGAAGAAAAGAGGATTTTCTTCCAACTTTAAAACGATTGCGAGACTTGTTATGTCACATTTGGTACTTTATCTTGCTAATTCCTTAATAAAAGTTATCTACGAAAGCTATGCAGTATTCTGTATCCTATCAGAAAGATTCCGTGCGATTTGGTAGGCTACAGTAGACTTACAACACTAGCCATGTGTGCTGATTATATGTTTTTTTTCCTTTATCATTAAATAAACAAGAAACTTAACTTAAAACAAACACTCAAAAATACATTGTAATAAACCATGAAGGTTTGTCCACAATGCAATGTTGTCAGTAGTTTAACATTAATCATAATTCTATTCTATTTGAATATTTTAACAAAGTAAATAATAAACGAGAAAAAAAACAGGTAGGGGTGCGCTCACTGACTATTAGTCAATAATAGAAAGTGCGATTTTAGCTTTGATTTAATATTTTAGCATTTAAGTCATCCTTGAAGGTAGATGGTAATGTGTTTATAAATGTATATCGGTATTTTGCTCGTCAGCTAAGTATATATCTATAAAAAGCGAGTGGCTGTGTTATCATTTAATCAACAATGGCCAGTTTATATATTTTTTTAATAATCAACATTTTCTTTATCATGCTGTTATATTATTATAGACATTACGTGCTGTTGTGGTTATCAACTAGTTGAGAAGGCAAGTTGGTGGTACATACACATCAAAATAAGTTTGTGATCACTAGCATAAGCTTTTTCTTAAAGTATCAAGGAAACATCGTTGTGTGGAAGTATCAAGGAACAATCCTTAAAATATAATAAAGTGATATTATGTGTTTTCCTAAAATATAATATCATTGCAAGTGCAAGTGAAATCATTTTTTATGTGTGTAGTACCTATGTAGGTACGTTCGCTTAATTCAAGCTTATGACAAGTATGTAGATATAAATCATAGGAAAATGTGTTTGACCAATTATCTTTTGCAGTAGGTTATTTTAATGAACCCAACTTTCATTGACATAACAATCTCCTATACTTGTTTCTGAAGTTTACGCGAATATTACTCATCGAAATAAAACAACTTTTTTACTAATTTTAGATAAAATTAATAAACTCGCGAAAAATTAATCCGTAATAAAATTGTTTTATTTCGATAACAATCTCCTATAGATAAAAGCAAATTAATCCGGAAGTACCTAGGTATTATTTAAATTGTAGATTGATTTAAATTAGAATAATGTTCTTCTTGTGTAATAAATATTCGTCGAACAAAATACAATATGGCTAATTTGAAAACGTCACCTAATTGTCAGCAATCATACGTAACTGACATTTTTTTTAAATTCATGGTTTTATAATTTATCAGTCTGATAAGTTTTATCTAACCATTGAAAAATCGGCCCTTAATCGAATCTAATGGTCGTGCTGGTGTATCGAGGTACACGCCGCTGATTTGAGGTATGAAACCGCAAATCAGCGGTGTAATTTGTGGCAAAAAGTAAACCAATATTCAAAGCATTCAAATAAACCTAAAGCAAATTTTCGTACGAACAAATCAATATTTTAACATCAAAAAATATTACAATCAAAACGCTGACTTACAAACACGTTCATTGGTTTTATAGACTCAATTGGTAATGGAAATAAAAAAGATTAATAGATAACAGTAAATCGTATGTCGAAGTGGCGATACGTGATTCAGGTCAAGCGACCGATCCGCGGTGTCGAGTGCTAAGTCAACAATTATACACTCGCAAGCAACCACGCATCGCATCCCAAGATTCGCGAGCGAAACCGGTATCCGCCACTAGTCTACGAGACACGAGATTACTCAGGCGGTCAGTTCATTCTGTTGTCTGTCACCTCCACGAACTGCGTGCGCTACGCACAGACCGACAACTAGTTCCCACAAACGTGGCAAAACCAGGATAAATTTAGAAATCAGGAGGTTAAAGAACCTCAAGTCACGATCAGACCAAAACACAGCGCACCTGTTGAAATATGCACGTAGCATGCCCCATGAAAAATTAACAACTTACACGGATAAACTCAGCTCAAGTTTCACGTAGTTTTTTAACTTTAAAACTACCGGCTACAGATAAATAATTTTAGTATTTAACCCGAAACGGTCACGGTAAATGAGATCTTCGCCCGGCAGCTTAAGGTCGCAACTCGCTGAGAATCTGCGGATGGACTTACCTGGAGTCGAATTTGTGGCCGTCGTTGAGGGTGCCGGTGTAGTGCATGGTGAGCATGTCGCCGTGCTTGGACTTGGTGGTGCAGCCCTCGGGCACGCTGACCACGTCCACCTTGAGCTCGGTGACCTCTTCCCCGGCGAGCGTGGCCCCGGCCAGCGCCAGGACCGCGAGAACGCAGCGTATCGTCATGATCGAACTTACGAAAAGTTAGTTTCGCTAAAGGAAAATACAGACGCTCTGCACCGGTGCCGGAGAACGACTGACTGAGCGAGTTCTCTCGGTTCACCAACTTGGAATTCGGATAAAGTTTGCGTTGTCAGCGAAGTGTTTCGTTTCTCTCGCACAGCGTGGGCGGCTTAGGTTGGAGCGAGACGGCTAGATGTGAGCCGAGTGCGCGCTGAAGGAGTGAGTGCCGCGTCGTCTCCGCGATGCCACGCGAGCGATGACGCGAGCCCTCGCCGTGTTCCGTTTTACGGAAACTTGCTAACTTTTAAAATAATTAATACAATACTTTCCATTTACCATGCATGGCTTACGTGTTCAGCTAAACTATATTATTAATACAATTCGCATGGAGTAGGTACGTAGTAGGTACAATAAATTACATGAGAACATTGCATAAAATATTTGGAGTTGGGTGATGCTTTCTGCTCCTCTGACTATGACCGACTATCTGCCGTAAATAATAATTCGGACTAATAGCGGATTCACCATATGGTTCATATTACGATGAATCCAGAGTCCCAATCGTTTTCAGTCGGCTAAAATATGTAACCCGGAACCATTTTCTTGACCTAGCACAACCTAGCTGGTCTAAATAGTAGCAAAAAAACTTTCAGTTATCAGGCCACACATCAGTGAGTTGTTTTAGTTAGATCGATTGAGGAAATCATTTAAATTTAATAAACAAACAGGATGTTAACAGCTCTTAACAGTATTTTTATTGCAGCCTCTTAAGGAACGATTAGATCACCTGCACTTTCGTTTTGAAAGTACACCTCTTCCGCGAAGTGACGTCACGTTGGCTGACACTGTGACCTAAGACCTGAGATTTACTATCAAATCCTGTATCACTGTGACTAGTCTTTAGAATCTAGTCGTCCTTGTCACTCTTGCTTGGAGTAACAGTGAGCGAGCACGACACCAAAACTATACATTGTTCCCTCATTATCAGCCAATGATTGTCCACTGCTGAACACTGGCTATGACACAGGCCTCCCTCGTCGTCTGTCTATACATCGAGTAGGTAGGACCAGGTAAGACAAACATCTTACACATATAAAATTCCTTTCTTATAAACCCGGGTAACTGGAGTGTCAGCTTGCGCATTTAAGATTTAGTTAAGGGCAATTCCTCAAATACAATAATGTCATCTATGAGCAATAATTTAAGTGAATGTCATTTTTAAATCGGTCGTTTTATACTTATTCAATCGGATACGGCTTATTATGATATTATCTGACGTTGCTAAAATCGACAAGAATAGAGTTGATTAGAAAAATATTTTAACCTTTATGCCCAGCTCCTGAACGATGTACCTGTTGTAACTTTGATCAATAAAGCTTTTAAAATTAGATAAAAACTGTTCATAAACAGCTTTTTACGATATAAACTAACATATACTGATATACGCCACCTTCTTTACTTATCTACTTTTGTCATCTACGTTTGCTTAAAAGGTAAGTACTATGACTATTTCGTGTGGTTTCAACTCGCAGGCAATAAAATCGCGGAGACCCGCGAGTAAGCACATTTTTATTTTCGTAAAAAAAGCTGTCATCTCGCAGGACTATGAAAATTACGTAATTTGGTACAGCCGGCCACTTAAGTTTTTTTTTTTTTTTAAATACCTATGCAAGGAAAATAAGGGATTTCTTGTTATAATTTTACTAAATATACTAGTTTTAAAGAAAACAAATAGTTGTGTTTTTAAGATAATTTAATTCATTTAATAAAAAAATAGTAACAGAATAAAAGAAGCTGGTCTAAGATCTTAATTACATTTTCTTTTTCTGTCCATTATATGACCATTCCTCATTCCACGATTAACCTTATTGCCCACAAAGTTCCTCTTCCTACTAGCATTATTTCGCTTTTAAATTCCAATGATCTCATAATTTATAAATGTATTTGTATTTTTATATACATTTTTAGAATATAGAAATAGACTATAACCATAAAAAAAACCTATAATATCCCTTATTCTATATTTTTTGTCTATCCATACTTCCCTTATCTATAAGTTTCAAAATTCCGTTAACCGACCCTTTTACCCAAAATTCCCATTTCCTCTCTTTTACATAGATACTGGTAATGCGCAAATCGCGCGAGCCATAAAAAAAAACATAAAATATAACCAAAAGTATCCCAAATTAACAAGCTATACTTTAAATGTATGTGCTTTTCTAGACAAATACAAAAAATAAAAATAAAAAGCTTCTTTTTTAAGCCCTAACTATGAGTGGTAGAGAATGGTGCTATTCGGCGTTATTTCCACCTTTGGTTGTGCAATGAAGTTTAAATACATACTTGTTTTAATTTTTTGTTATGTAGTACGGCGAGTATTAAAAAGTCACAAGTGTATATTTATGTGAAAAACCGGCCAAGTGCGAGTCGGAGTCGCGCACTGAGGGTTCCGTGCAATACCGTGAATTAGGGAATCCACTTACTTCCACTTAGTAAAATATCACAATATTTTGTTGACTGCAAATATAACTTTGTTTTTCGTAGTGTTTGTATGAAGTAAGTTATGTTTGCGGTTGTTGAAAATGTGCTTTACACAATACAATTTTCGTTGAAAGTATTTGTTAAGATCTACATTATATATTTTTCAAAATTTACACTCGCTTAGTTTAGAAGTTAGGTGGGGGGGGGGGGGGGGGGGGGATGGTCATCCCTTCAAATACGACCGCGTTGTTGGATTTCTTCGGTATCACTACCAATGCGCTGCCACCAATGCTTTACGAGCGCTATATCTTGACCTTGTGATGATGATGAAATAAATGATGATCAAAAAATCACTTCATCAGTTCATATGAGTAGTAGATATTACCAACTACATTTTAATAAATGGGATATTAGATAGCCAAGCCTAAATAATACTTTGTCTAGCTAGATAATCTAGTCAGGTCCGCCGCATGCTTGCCATCCTCGGAGTCTCAAAGAGGGTGCTGCATATTGCATGAAGATTATGGTAAAATAAACTTTTTGCGATACTCGTACCTACGTTACGGCGGCCTGTCGATAGGGACAACGCAACGGGGGAAGATAATAATATGAATTACATTTAGGTTAATTATTATTATAAGGGACCACCAAATATTGAGATTACGGATGGTTCTCTGTGCATTTTCCATCTAAGGAGCTTATGGAATCTAAGGAAGTTAGTTACCTACTTTGGTTAAGACGCTAACTTTGGGTATCTAGTTCTCTCTTACTACAAAATACTTACCTACTTTTACGCTATCTACATTAAAAGAAATCTCTGGTTTACCGAGTTTATCTCGGTGTTATGTTGAAAAAAAACAGGGAAAGTTAAAACAAAAATAAAATTAAGATATATTATGATCTGCTGGGGTTTGAACCCGAATGTCCTTGACAGCAAAAATAACCTTTGTATTCTAATGACATTACATCCCTATATCAGTGCCGGAAAAAAAACAGTGATGATCACACTTGGATGATATAACCACTGGATATGAAACGCAAGAGCGAATGTATGAAAACATCATTAGCCAATTTCTGCGGGGCGGGGGGAGCTTGTCGTGTCAATTTTTGACATTTAGTGCATGGAAGTGACGATATTTTTTTATCGATATGTGTGGAAAGAATGAATGAACGAATCTTTTGTAAAATTATATTTAATTTTATCACCAAAACAATAAAATTTCATTATGGGCATGTAATGCACAAACCATCATATGAAGAACTGAAACATAGAAAGTCGTTTTATATGAATGATCTGGCAAGTATCACTTAGTTAGTGTAAACTTCCGAAGACATTTTGAAACAGCCCGTTAGTACACAATATAGCCTTGCACCATTAAAATAATCCTATGGGATAATTAAGCAGTAGATTTTTTGCGTTGGCATTCAATCACGCTTGGCGTAAATTGGATGCCACTTATTCGGTGATGTTTTGTGGGGATCCATTTTGCCTCTCTTTGGGCTGCTTCTACCCACTTCATTTTCCTAAATGGATCTAAAGAACATATGAAATAATATTATAAAAATGTATTGTCAAATATGAAGTTAAAAATTTTAAACTAAACTCTTGTATTTTTAAGATTACCTGAATCTACTTTCGAGTGAAACATTTTACAGATTAATCATTTTATTTAAAAAAAAAATATATTAAAAATTTAATAAATATTTATCGATGTGATTTATCGACAATTTGTCAAGCACAATTAAAATTAACCAGACAAGAGAACGAATGATAAACATATGATAATCCTACCGTATAAAGTATACGTTATCTTGTTGATTTTGTAATAACTGACCACCACTTTTTTAAATGGCAATGTTACTTTTCTCTTGGAAAACATATTTTACTATTTTCATGAAAAATAACAGCTTTTTTGGGATAAAACGTTACTTACTTACGGATTAAAATAAATATTTTTTGTCTTGCCGCTATAATTTTTACACAAAAATAAGCCACATATACCCATTTTTTCCGTCAATGTTTCTCACTGAGCTCTACCTATCACCGTACTGACAAGACGTCACCTGTAAGTGAGGCCAAAAAGCACGCTTCGTGGCTAAGGGGGCACAAGCGAAATTGCCCGTCATTGCGCGTCCAGTGGTTTATTCGTCCAAGTGATCACATCATTTTCTGAAAATGAAACTCATGTAAACCTAACCTTACTTAGCTAGATCGTTTATGTCCTCCGAAATTTACTTATAGAGAAAATTTTATGAAAATCGTTGGAGCCGTTTCCGAAAGCTCATTTAAAATTTAGGATTCTACCGGCTAACTTTTCTAATATCATTTTGGCGGTGATCTAACTAAACTATACGAATATTATATAACTGAAGACATTTTTGTTTGAACGTGCCAATCTTTTTCCGATTCACAAAGATATTTTTCGTGATAGAAAGCTTCTTTATTCACAAGAAGTAGACTTAAAAGGTGTAACAGCCTAGCAAATACCTAAAATCAACAGTTGCGTAGGTACGAAGTCGCGGGGGATCGCCATAGTAACTTATTAAATAAACAAGAAGAAATATTGCCATTTATGGTCATTCGGGGATGACGCAAGAGCAGTTTATCAGTGTGCAACAAAGGTGCAGAGCGGGCAACGGGTCATCAGGTATCATCTTTGTGATAAAGACAGCTGAATTTATGCAATGAACAGAGTTAAAAACAAATGAATGACTTATTTAAAGGTTAAATACTGTATGCTTAGGTTACTCTTGTAACAGGAAACTATTAGCAATCGAACCCAAATGCGAAATTACCTACCCCAGAAGTCGTATTGGCCTAAACTATCTGTGTAGTGTTGTATCGTTGGTATTATAGATTTGACTCAACTTAAATTATTATGTAACCCTTTGCGACATAAAAATATAATCAACCTTTACTCTCTGAAACATTTACTAGTGTTTGTCGCTCCGTGCGCGAATTACGCCCCGCGATGTCACTCGGCGTAGGTAACGTCGTTAGCTATCACAGGCGCAGGCGCAGAAGGCTCGTTCTGTTTTTTTATACAAGTATACCGTCATCGAATCTAGGCCATTCAGACAACTTTTTATTAAAAGTTCAATATTTACACTCTACTAAGACTAACTCTAAACTAATAAGTTTATTAGATTGGCACGAGAATAGCGATCTGAATCAGTGGGTGGCGGGTGCGATTCTCAATCACAGCGCGCTTTACTTAATTTCTCACTTTGTCTTCACTATCTTCTTCAATAGCATTTAATTATGAAATAACAACACATTTATTATGATAACTCCAACACAAAATCACAATAAATGACTGAAATGGTTTTTAAATATAATTATTCCCATACATAATACTAAAACCCATTTTTTTTGTCAAACCTATTCGTGTAGATTGTTTATGGATTGGTCTTTTAAAATGACATCGAGGATCCTAAAACTCTCTAAAAGTCTAATGTTTGAGAGAGACGCTTCCAAAGTGGTAAAATGGGCGTCCCCCCATCTAACTTATAAGCTAAACGTGTGTCATCATCACCTTGCCCTGTTCCCAGTTTATCTGGGGTCGGCGCAGTATGTTTTCCTCTTCCACACTATTCTATCACCCGTGTCTGAATCATCCACACCTTTCACACTCATGTCTTGTTTCACACAATCCATCCATCTCTTTTTTGGTCGGCCTCTTCCCTTCCATCCATTAACATTCATACTCATCACTCTTCTAGTTACATGACTTTCTTCCCTCCTCATAACATGACCATACCAAGACAGACGATGTCCCACCATCTTTTCGGTTATCGGTGCCACTTTCAAACTTCCTCGTATATATTCATTTCTTATCTTGTCCATTCTTGTCACCCCACACATCCATCTTAACATTCTCATCTCCGCTACATGTATTCGCTTCTCATCAGTCTTCTTAGTAACCCAGCATTCCGATCCGTACATTAAGGCAGGTCTAATAATGGTTTTGTTAATTTTGCCCTTTAACCTTAAGGGCATCCGTGGATCGAATGTTGTTGCGGTAACCTCCATTTCATCCAGCCTGCGTTGATTCTGTGCCTAACGTCACGATCGATATTTCCGTCGTTCTGTACAAGAGACCCGAGGTAACCAAAATCGGAACAAACTGGTAAGGACATTCCATCAAGTTTTATAGGAAAAGAACTGCAGAGACCGCCAAAGTCGCAGAACAGATACTCTGTGTTGGTTCTGCTGACTTTAAGGCCAACATTCTCCAATCTTTATCGCCATTCCTCCAGTCTGTCCTGAACCTTCTGAGCCTCTTCAGCAACAAGTAAAATGTCGTCAGCGAATAGCATGCACCAAGGGGCCTCTTTCTGTATATCCGATGTCAGAGCATCCATTACTATAAGAAAAAGGTAAGGACTAAGCGCTGAACCTTGGTGCAAGCCCACAGCGACATTGAAGCTCGTGGTTATCCCTGCTGCGGATCAAACGTGAGTACTGCATCTTCCGTACATTGTTTTTATCAGCTGCAAGTATTTACCAGGTACACCTTTCATCTTAAGGGCCCACCACAGAACCTCACGAGGTATTCGGTGGTATGCCTTTTCGAGGTCAACGAACGCCATGTGAAGGTTTTTATGTGCACATCTGTATTTTTCACACATTTGGCGAATAGAAAAGATGGCGTCCATCGTACTTCGACTAGGCATAAAACCAAACTAGTTCTGTGAAATTTCACATTCTTCTCGCAACCTTTTCTCTATGATCTTCTCCCAAACCTTCATGCTGTGTGACATTAACTTTATTCCCCGATAATTATTGCACTCTTGCACGTCCCCCTTGTTTTTAAATATTGGTACCAACAGACTGTTGCACCAATCATCTGGTATCGTCTCTTCGTGCAACAACTTATTGAAAAATAAAGTTAACCACTTCCTTCCCTCTGCTCCTACTAACTTCCAGACCTAGACTGGTATATAATCAGGTCCCATGGCTTTTCCTCTTTTCATACTGTTAACTGCCCATTCCACTTCCTCTTCGTTTATCTCCCTAACTAATCCTACGTTAATAGGGGCATTTTCTAGTTCATTACTCCAATAATTTTCTTCGTTCATTAATTTTTCAAAATAATCCTTCCATCGTCTTTTTATGTTATCATCGTCGGCAAGAACTTTCCCGGACTCATCTTTTGCATGAGTTATGTCTCTTGATCTTTTTTGCTCGGGCCTTCACAAGTTTATATAGATGTTTTTGACCTGCAGGACTATCTAATCTACAGTTTTTTTGCTCTTGCTACGGCCACGGCTTTCTTAGCTTTTTTCTTAAATTCTATGTACTCATTCTTCTTCTCATCTTTCATCCTCTCGTCTTCGTCTGCTACTCTCTGCCATTCCTTAAACCTAATTTTCTTTTCCTTTAGGACAGCCTGCACCTCACTTGACCACCACCAAGTTTCTTTATCAATTGTACCCTTTCCCTTTGTTTCGCCTAAAATACTTCTTGCCGCACTTTTGATATTTGTTGACATGTCTTTCCAACACTCATTCACACATTGTTTACTCATGTCTCCCATTTCTTTAATTTTATTTACAATCTGACTTCCAAATTTATTTGCATAATCCTCTTTCTCTAACATGTACCATTTAATTTTAGATGGGTTTCGTTTCTTGTTCTTACTCGGCTTGATTTTGTACTTAATTTCTTAAGCTAAACGTGTGTAAATTTTGAAAAAAAAATACGTGATGTAGATCTTGACAAATACTTTCAACGAAAATTGGTCTAAACGAGATCGAACTACTAGTTTTTGAGGTAGAGCACATTGCTTTAGAATGTTTTTAACACTCACAGTGTCATATTTTATATTCATAAAGATGAAATAAGAAACCAAAAACTTGCGCACGGGCGGGACTTGAACCAGCAACCTTTTGGCAAACCGGGCCAAACGCTCTTACCAATTGAGCTACCGTGCTGTTAGTCCGACCCTGCGAAATTTGTGGTTTCTTATGAAAACGTCAATTGCGTGACGCTTAGCGCCATCTAGCCGTCCGTTTATGAAACAGATGGCCCAAGCAGTTATTCTTTACAGAATAAATTCAACTTGGAAATTGATGTCGCTTCGCTATCTAATGCTTTAGAATGTTTTTAACACTCACAGTGTCATATTTTATATTCATAAAGATGAAATAAGAAACCAAAAACTTGCGCACGGGCGGGACTTGAACCAGCAACCTTTTGGCAAACCGGGCCAAACGCTCTTACCAATTGAGCTACCGTGCTGTTAGTCCGACCCTGCGAAATTTGTGGTTTCTTATGAAAACGTCAATTGCGTGACGCTTAGCGCCATCTAGCCGTCCGTTTATGAAACAGATGGCCCAAGCAGTTATTCTTTACAGAATAAATTCAACTTGGAAATTGATGTCGCTTCGCTATCTAATGCTTTAGAATGTTTTTAACACTCACAGTGTCATATTTTATATTCATAAAGATGAAATAAGAAACCAAAAACTTGCGCACGGGCGGGACTTGAACCAGCAACCTTTTGGCAAACCGGGCCAAACGCTCTTACCAATTGAGCTACCGTGCTGTTAGTCCGACCCTGCGAAATTTGTGGTTTCTTATGAAAACGTCAATTGCGTGACGCTTAGCGCCATCTAGCCGTCCGTTTATGAAACAGATGGCCCAAGCAGTTATTCTTTACAGAATAAATTCAACTTGGAAATTGATGTCGCTTCGCTATCTAATGCTTTAGAATGTTTTTAACACTCACAGTGTCATATTTTATATTCATAAAGATGAAATAAGAAACCAAAAACTTGCGCACGGGCGGGACTTGAACCAGCAACCTTTTGGCAAACCGTACTAGATGGCGCTAAGCGTCACGCAATTGACGTTTTCATAAGAAACCACAAATTTCGCAGGGTCGGACTAACAGCACGGTAGCTCAATTGGTAAGAGCGTTTGGCCCGGTTTGCCAAAAGGTTGCTGGTTCAAGTCCCGCCCGTGCGCAAGTTTTTGGTTTCTTATTTCATCTTTATGAATATAAAATATGACACTGTGAGTGTTAAAAACATTCTAAAGCATTAGATAGCGAAGCGACATCAATTTCCAAGTTGAATTTATTCTGTAAAGAATAACTGCTTGGGCCATCTGTTTCATAAACGGACGGCTAGATGGCGCTAAGCGTCACGCAATTGACGTTTTCATAAGAAACCACAAATTTCGCAGGGTCGGACTAACAGCACGGTAGCTCAATTGGTAAGAGCGTTTGGCCCGGTTTGCCAAAAGGTTGCTGGTTCAAGTCCCGCCCGTGCGCAAGTTTTTGGTTTCTTATTTCATCTTTATGAATATAAAATATGACACTGTGAGTGTTAAAAACATTCTAAAGCATTAGATAGCGAAGCGACATCAATTTCCAAGTTGAATTTATTCTGTAAAGAATAACTGCTTGGGCCATCTGTTTCATAAACGGACGGCTAGATGGCGCTAAGCGTCACGCAATTGACGTTTTCATAAGAAACCACAAATTTCGCAGGGTCGGACTAACAGCACGGTAGCTCAATTGGTAAGAGCGTTTGGCCCGGTTTGCCAAAAGGTTGCTGGTTCAAGTCCCGCCCGTGCGCAAGTTTTTGGTTTCTTATTTCATCTTTATGAATATAAAATATGACACTGTGAGTGTTAAAAACATTCTAAAGCATTAGATAGCGAAGCGACATCAATTTCCAAGTTGAATTTATTCTGTAAAGAATAACTGCTTGGGCCATCTGTTTCATAAACGGACGGCTAGATGGCGCTAAGCGTCACGCAATTGACGTTTTCATAAGAAACCACAAATTTCGCAGGGTCGGACTAACAGCACGGTAGCTCAATTGGTAAGAGCGTTTGGCCCGGTTTGCCAAAAGGTTGCTGGTTCAAGTCCCGCCCGTGCGCAAGTTTTTGGTTTCTTATTTCATCTTTATGAGTAGAGCACATTTTCAATAACTGCAAACATAACTTTGTTATTCATACAAATACTATGAAAACAAAGTAATATTTTTTGTCAACAAAATATTGTGGTATTTTGGCCAAATGGTAGTAAGTGGACCCTTAGTGTGCGAGTCCAACTCGCACTTGGCCGGTTTTTTTTAGGTTTAATGGATCGTCGCTACTTAAGAACAAAATTAAAATGACGGACCAAAATAGTTATAATTTATTTATGTGTGATACAGGAGACAATAATTCCAAAAAAATACACAGGCAAGATCTTAATTCAAAATGATTATAATATTGAATTTTAGAATGAATGAGCTGTCTTAGCTATCGTTTACATGTCGTGCACTTAACATTTTAATAACCGGTGTATTTACAAGTGATCCTATTGATTATACTTCTGCTGTGGCCCCACGCAGTGCAGTGTGACTTTTCACATTTTTACCAGTACCGTTACTGTCAGTTTACTCGATAGCGACAACGGTTTTAGGCGCAAAAATTTTTTTATGGAAACTTACACAGCGCCTCTAGCGGTCACGGACACAACTAAAATTTCCATACAAAAAGTTACGTCGTTGCTAGCGATTAAAACCGTCGTCGCAATCGAGTAAACTCATGGTAACGGTACAGTCGTATTATTCACTAATAACAATAAAATTATTATCCCTTTGGAATATTAATTTTATACTAATAACCACTCTGCGAAGAAGAATATGGTTACCGATTGAGTGTAGACTGTTGGTGAAGGTAAGCTTGACATCATGCACCGACTTTAAATTATACTGTTTTTAAAGTAGAGGGCATATGTGCGTTATTTTAAGATTTTTAATCAGTTTTTTTAAATATTTATAAGATTTTTAATCAATTTAGTTTATGATTTTAGTTATTTACCCATCTCTCAAAAACTACTGGACCGATTTTGATGGAATTTAAATATGTCTTATTATCATCATAAGATCTCGCTATGACTTCTTATTGTGGATATATCCGTGGACAAACTTACAAACATACAATATACTTACATACGTGTACATACGCGTAAAAAAACAGCCAAGTGCGAGTCGGACTCGCGCACTGATGAGGGTTCCGTGCCAACTTTAATTGGATTAAGAAATCCACTTACATCTACTTAGTAAAATACCACACTATTTGGACGGACGGACGGACGGACAGACAGACAGACAGGCAGACAGACAGACTTGACGAAACTATTCCGGGTTCCGTTTTTTGCCATTCGGCTACGGAACCCGGAAAAAATTGAGCACACGTGTTTGGAAGCCTTTAAAAGATCAACATATTCAAAAACAATATTGAATTTATTACCTTCTATTTTTGAAGTCGGTATAAAAACTGTGCTCTACAGAACTAACTGTCACTCAAGACGTCTTAATTAATTCGTAATCTTGGGCAAATATCAAGAACGATATTAAAACAATCGTCAATTTCGTCTGTTTTTTGCATTGTTCGAGTTGCATTCAAATGTCACCAGCAATTAAATTCGAATTGTGGGAAATGTTCCCACGTATTTTAGCCAGGCGCTAACATCAGTTTCTACGAGGGAAAGCTGTGCTGGTGCAAATATAACGAATCGGAAACAAATGGTCTATCTACCGAATCTAAAATTATTTACAATCACTGGCACATCAGTATAAGTATATATTCTTTAACTGACTTCAAAAAAGTAGGAGGTTATCAATTCGACTGTATTGTTTTTCGCCTACTTGGAGGGTCTACCTTCTAGTTGGTCCCATTGTTGCCAATTTGGGATCCGATGATGGGATCTTGGTGTAATCGAGGGAAACCCTCAAAATTTAAAGGCACGAAAATTTTTTTTTTAACGTTGACGTGCTGTTTACGTGTGATAATCAACATCTTGTGAGGCTGAGCTGATGGTGGAACTCCTTAACGCTAAGGAGTTCAGTATTTATGATGACAGAACTTATAATAGGTAGTTTGTAGCTTCTTAAAGAACAAAGTCAAAAAGTTCTCCCCCCCCCTGGAATCTCTAAAAATGAAGAAAATAATTTAAATATTAAAAAAAGTAAAACCGACTTCAAAACCAAAATGCACTAAAAAGTCGCTTTTTACTTTTTTAAAGTTAATTTTTGTTGTACACCAACCCTTATATACATGTAGGGTAAACATACCGGTTATCGGCCGTTTAAGCGACTTGTTGACTTCAGAGTTGATTTCTGTCATAATGCTGAACGTCAAGACTTTAAAAAAATAAAACATTTGGGCCTACAATAGTCTAGTTTCATAATACCTGACGTTAATAGACGTAGCAGTGATACATAATTTAAAAAAAATATGTATTTGTAAATATAGCAAATATACCGGTTATCGGCCTTTTTACTCAGTTATCGTCCACCAATGCACTGGTTATCGGCCACCTAATGCACGGTAGGAAAACTAGTGTTATTCAATAGCTCATAGGGCTCATTATAGTATAAAAGTAAAACAAATAATAAATAAGAAAAAACAGAAGAAAACTCTTAACAGTTCCTAGTGGGGCCGGATCTGAAACTTGCAGTTCCCGTTCCATTGTTCGAAAATTCTATAGAAGGTATTGTTTGATTTTCTGTCAATATAATAAAAAAAATGTCAGGCCTTTTATTAAATACGGCCGGAAATAGGTTTTGTGTAGACTAGTTATCGGCCGTCACACTTTTGGTATTTTTAAAGGTCATATCGTTGGAACTACTAAACGGGCGGCCGGAATCTAGTTTTCTCTTCACTAAATTAAAGCTGTTCACTATTATAATAGTATCTCTGTTGGTAAATATAAGGTTTCCGCAATATAAGCAAAGAGAAATGACGTAAATAAACTGGTTTCCCGACCACCCGGTCGGAAAGTACATTTTTAAACTAAACGATAACCTATTGTCCGACCACCAAAAATATTACATATATTAAAAGTTTGGTCAGTTTGGGCACTTTAATATTGAATTTACACATGCTTCATACACATAAACCAATTCATTCACCTATAAAACAATCGTAACACTCAAAAACTCACCTTTGAAAATCAACCTACCTGCTATTTTTTGGCTAAATTTGCCACGCCTCCAGACACCAAATTTTGAAATGGCGACTGAGGGCTCAGATTGCAAATTTCGAGGTTAAGCCGTTGGATTATGAACCCTGAACTTCATACACTGTTTATTATTCAAAATAATGAGCGAAGTGGCCGTAAAGGGGTAGTGGCCGGTGAACCGGTATGTTTACTAAGATACCGAAATGTTTATTTATTTATTTTAAATTTTTTTTGCTCAAATAACAGTGTACAAAAGGTTTCACATAGCATTCTCCAGACATACCTTTAGGTCATGCAGAAAGATTTTAGTGGGTGCTGGACAATGTAGTAAAATAAAACAGTGTTTACCTAGACGTTGCCTGTAACAATGTTTATAAAAAAAATTAATTTGTCAGTTCATTGGCCTTAGTTACATCTAACAATGATAGATACCTAACAAGCGTATAATAAATGCATGCTTTTCGACGCCTTGTTTGTAGTAGGTTAATCACAACAAAGTGTTATGTCGGCAAAAGAACCGACAACCAAACCAAATTCAAACCAAATCGAAACCGTTTCCTTATGACAAGAAGGATACGATGCTGGCTACGTTGCTGCGCTAGATATCCATACATCAAAATCCTTTATGCTAGAAATAATATTCAAGGTCAGTACCAAGTCAGTACATAGTTTTACCGTCATTTGACGCATATTGGGACTATTTGCGGACGTTGAAATGACACATGGCAGGTAAGTAGGTACCTATTTAAACCAAAGTTATTTCAAAGAAATACTGTATTATCCATTTATTCTATTTATTTACGTTAATTTATCAATGGGACTGTATTTTTTTGATCTATGTTACCTCATATAATAATAAAGTAAGTAAGTAGTTTTTCATAAATACTTAATGGGAAGACTCCATTGTAATCAATGACGTTCAACTATAGACACGTTCTACACTAACATTAAAGCATTTTAAAGTGGCGCAAGGATTACTCTATATACGAACGTATAGTTGTGTATTACGACACTACGCGCTAATAAAGACAACAGATGGGGCATGCCTGTTGATAGAAAGAGATAAATATATTACATTCGTTACGTATTGATTGCTACTGAGCGCTCATTGGCGCGAGCGCGTGACATCTCTCTCTTTAGCCTAATGCCAGCCATTGCTAAATTATTGTAAAGCATAAATACGTGTTTTAAGTTTTAATACTTTAAAATGAAAAAAACTATACTAATGAATGTAAAGACACGTTTTTCTTGTCTCTAACAGTTGCAGTGTAATTCGGACTACTCCTAAACATACAGGAAGGCATTTTTACCACCAAACGAAAAATAATTTAAGGCGTTGTCGGGACGTATAGCCATAAAGAGAAAGCGTGCCCAACTGAATGCACTCCGGGCAATTACCTGCCTTGCGTGTAGCCATTTTCGAGCGCATGGGACGTATCTATATAATTTAAAAACATCTTAGATTGTAATGCTTTGTAAAAAACTTTCTCTGAATAAAGCTATTTTATTATTTTTATTATTATTATCATATCTCAGTCATTTGTCGACAATTTTTTTCGCCTACCTATAGGTTATACTTTCTTGTTAGTCCCATTGTTGCCAAGTCGGGGTCTGATGATGGGATCTTGGTGCAATCGAGGGAAAACCTCGAATTTAAGAGGCACGTTTAGTGTTTTTGTACTAGAATATAAACTTGTTGTTGCGTGTCTGATAGTTGACATTGTGTGGAGCTATGCTGATAGTGAAACTCCTAAACGCCTAAGCGTTCAGTTCAGTATTTGTAGTACAGGTAATTTGTAGCTTATTAAAGATCAGAGTTAAAAGTTGCAACCCCTCCTGTAATGACAAAAAAAAACTAATAAAATTAACTTCATAAGAAAACCGACTTCAAAACCAAAATGCTGAAAATAATAAGTAAGAAACAAGGGCTTCTTTATTTGTTTATTTTCCAAAGAAAGTTTTGATATGTAAAGGCGTTCCTTAGGTAAGCAAAACTTTATTTCCTTAATATTTTAAGTAATTTTTTAAGACCTCGTTCCTTTCAGTTATGACTTGAAACAAACAACTTGCAACAAACTTGGACTCTTTTATTTATTCACATTATCATCCTTAAATAAATAGGTATGTGGAATATGAATACAACCGGTCACCCTGTAACTATGATTGCAGGAGAGCCTATGAGTAAATAATCATCAAACCAGTATCAGTATGCCAACAGAATTGAATGAGCTTAATTACAATAAATAACTATGGATGCATATGCGTGCAAGCTTCGAAAATAATACTGTTGATTATTTATTTATTAGTTCATAGTTGTAGATGTAGGTAGTTACTCGTAGCAAATAAATTGAACTCCACCAAGTAATTGATAATGCAGCAGAATTGTTTTGATTGAATGTTTGTGTATTTTCGTCAGCGCAGAAGCGCTACACTTCAAGTTACATTACCTATCTGAGTGCATACAAATATCGTCCAAAGAAACTTCACGCAATTTATTTTTATTTTCATCGGCTGCTTGCACAAGTGTGTGTTCTCTAAATGTTCTATTGCGCGTGATCATAAGTGGTTATTTCATTAATAAAGCGTACGAGTGTGTTTGTTAGAAGATGCGAACGTTTATGAAAATTAATTTAGTGTGAATTTAATAAATGAAGCAACAGGAACAACTATGAAATTGAGTGGCTGAATAATTTAAGAACATACACAATAGCAAACTCAAATGAGTCGGAAAAAATACTGAAAAATCATCAGTCGCTCGTCACAATCGAGCGAGCCGTCCATTCATCGCATCTCCATTCGCTAATCAGTGCTCATATGACCAATAGATTGGCCACGCATTCGGTTGGTTGCCATTCTTCGGAGTGCACCGCGCCCGTGCCATATTGTAAATAAAGTGTCCTAAGCAACAAGTATGGATAATATCGGTTTTGTTCTCGACGAGAACTTGCCAGTGGTCGGAGACGCGACCGCGGGTCATCATGTGAGGTGCGAAGGAGTCGGGAAGTGTACCGACGGGTGCGTCGCCGGGACCATTGTTCCTGTCTATGGATTGTAAGTATCGACCTTAAGCTTAGTCCATGGCGTGAATTCAACTATTACTGTTTGCGTATCATGTTTTTGGTGTGGTGATTCTGGTGATCAAATCAATGTTGTCTGTCACGGTCATTTTGGGTACTTACGGAATAAAGGCGCACCTCGTAGGTTGAATAGACCAATTCGTAGCGTGTATGAAAAACTGTTTTTAGAATAATTAGTAGGTATGGTAGGAACTGTTCCAATTGGCAATTTTTCACGATTCTTACCAGTTATCCTGATTAGGTTCAAGAATGCCTTACTCCGGCATTATATTCAGATACATTTCTTGTTCTAATTGAACCTATAGCGTACTAAGGCACCTATGATTGGCCATTACTTAGGGTCGATTTTACCAAAGTCAGTTAAGACTTATCCGACTAAATAAGTATAAAACGTCTGATTTCAAATGACATCTTTTTAAATGATTGCTATCAAGTAGGTTGTGTTTACAAATTAGGCGTTTTGTATCATAATCGACGAATATTCCTTATCAAACTTGGTAAAATGACATAGTTGGTAATGTACTTACTCGTACATACACATAAATTACACACGTATTTATAGAAATCCGCTAATTAAGCCAATTCAAACGGGAAAATTACCCCCATCGCAAAAGAGAGGGGTGTTTTAAATTTAACGTGTCTGTCTTTGACCGTTGTGGCATCGTAGCTCCCAAACGGATGAACAGATTTCCGATTAGTTTTTTTGTGTCATACCTAGATCATTTTATCCTGAGAGGCGAAATAATTCTTAGACATGTGTTATGAAAATCAGTTCAGTCGTTTTTTTATTAGCAACAGGGTTTTCGTTTATTAAAATTTTGTTTAACATCTGTATTTTAATTGAAAATATGTACCTACTTACCTAAAATACACATAGTCGTAAGTACCTAAGCTTTGTAATGTGCTTACGAAAGTTTTTTTTTTCACAAAGTAAATTTTAAGTAAACTTAAACTGTAACGTCTCACTGCTGGGCAAAGGCCTTACCTCAACTACGAGATAGTTGGAAATCATCAAATCATATTCCACCACGCGGCCTTAGTGCGGATTGGTGGATAGTTGTTTGTAAATCAAGCGAAAAACATTGCTGTCAGATGTGATCAAGCCAATAAGGCCTCCGACTAGGCTTAACGACTAATATCAGCCAATATTAGCAAAGACCAATGACTTAACGAGCCTTCCGAATCACGTAAAACGTAAATAGTTGGAATGGTCACCCATCCAAACACGACCGCGCCGTAATTTGCTTAACTTCCGTACCAAATAAAAGCATAGCTTTAAATGTGCTACGAGTACCTATAAACTCACGCAGTAAATATTGTTTACTTACCTATTAAAAATAAACGAACATTGTATTTGTTCTATCACTGTTTTTTTAATCAGCCAACGAATATTATGTTTTTTTTTTCATTTGTCTATTTTATGGATTTAAAACCGGCCAAGTGCGAGTCGGACTCGCGCACTGAGGGTTCCGTGCCAACGTTATGGTTTTAGAAACCTCGATGTCATTTTAAAAAACCTATCCAGACACCCTACACGCATAGGTTTGACTTATAGGTATTTCACTGTTTAACCGCAAAAAAAACTTTTCAGGGCTCTTGTCAGTAACGTTTTTTTGACTCCAGTTTAGGACAGATAATGTGATGAAGAAGGAGAAGAGGGAGAGGGAAGTAATATAAATCATCTCATAAAAAACTACCGCACGAAAGAAAACAAAATCATAGACTTATAAGAAGAACATAGAGGTCGTTGATCGATATGCATAGACATCGTAACCTTGATAAAGGAAAATTGATCTTCAATAAAAAAATATTCGATTGGTGAACTTTTTTCCGAACTGCATGAGATTTGGCCCCCTTAAAAAAGATAGCGACATCTAGGTAGCCTAATAAAAATAAAATTAGTGAATAAGCTGCAAACCTGCGAACGCACCTTAGCAAACTTCAAACACCGTTTTGTTACGTAAAGCAAAAGCTCCATTTAAGTATTAGTTTTACCTGTGCAAACTAGATGGCAGTATAAGTTGTCAAAAGTTAAAGTTACTAAGAATAAAAAAGTTTCATGCAGTTGAAGTTGAGTTTTACACTGTGATTTTTTGGAGACCAAAATGTCATTTGGTGGGATGCCACATTTTCGTAATACAAAAATAGTGATGTGCCTAAATATTCAACAAATTCAATTCTGATTCAATTGTTGTTTTTTTTAAATGATTATAGAATAATCAATTGGATATAGTTTGAATTTGTGTTGTGCAGAAAATTATTTGCATAAAATAAAATAGTTATGTATTACAAAAAAAAAAAACTAGTTTTGTTTTAAGATTGTGTTGTTACCTGCAAAATAATATCAGTCCAAGTCCGACCCATTAGACCCGACCAGTTAGATAGCGAAGCGACATCAATTTCTAAGTTGAATTTATTCTGTAAAGAATAACTGCTTGGGTCATCTGTTTCATAAACAGACGGCTAGATGGCGCTAAGCGTCACGCAATTGACGTTTTCATAAGAAACCACAAATTTTGCAGGGTCAGACTGACAGCACTGTAGCTCAATTGGTAAGAGCGTTTGGCCCGGTCTGCCAAAAGATTGCTGGTACAAGTCCCGCCCGTGCGCAAATTTTTGGTTTCTTATTTCATCTTTATGAATATAAAATATGACACTGTGAGTGTTAAAAACATTCTAAAGTATTAGATAGCGAGGCGACATCAATTTCCAAGTTGAATTTATTCTGTAAAGAATAACTGCTTGGGCCATCTGTTTCATAAACAGACGGCTAGATGGCGCTAAGCGTCACGCAATTGACGTTTTCATAAGAAACCACAAATTTCGCAGGGTTGGACTGACAGCACGGTAGCTCAATTGGTAAGAGCGTTTGGCCCGGTCTGCCAAAAGGTTGCTGGTTCAAGTCCCACCCGTGCGCAAATTTTTGGTTTCTTATTTCATCTTTATGAATGTTTTCTTTTACTTTTATTTTTCACAAAAATAAGAACTCATTACAAGCCTAGTTTTTTTTGTTCGTTATTACTAAAGATGGACCTAAGAACCGATTTCATTTCAAACATATTTTGGAAAGGTTAGGTCCCAATTCAACTATCAGAAGATAAATAACTGAAGTCAAGGCAGTGCCGTTAGCCTTAGAAGCTACGGCGTAGTGCGGCGCCCCTTCATACTTCGCTGGCCCTAAAGCCGCTAGTGACGGTGTAGCCGGTCGGCCGCTTGACTCCGGTCTCCCATAAACACTAAATACAAATATGCGCTCGTGCGCTGCCAAAAAAAAGCGTTTTCGATTCGAGCACTAAGGGCACAGCAAGAACTTATCAGGAGCAAACCGGAAAAAATATGGTCCTTCCTGCCAGACGAATCTGCATATACTAGCATTTTTAGTGAGGGTTTCGCCAGTTAACGTTTTCCATAGAAACTGACACCTATTTCATGAGAGAGCGAAGCGAGGGCTTCAAATTTCGGTTTTCAACGCTTTAGAAAATGCCAATATAATATTTAAAAAAAAGAGCGGATAAAGCGAGGAGGGCTAAGGTCTTGCCTGTTGAAGTTTTTCACGTTTTCTCAAGCATTTCAAAAGCGCTAAAATAAATATTTACTAATTTCCTGAAAGTACTACCAAACGAAACAGTGCAACCAAGAGCGAAGAGACCTTGAAAATTTATTGAATCTAAACAAAAAACTTTGGTAAATTTAATATAGATATTTTTAGTACCTATCCTTTGGCTAGTGATCTCACCACCACACTTTGCATGAAGTAAAATTTTACTTTAATCAAAGCCACCAAAGTAATATTTTTACGTGACGTCTGTGATCTTATCTCTGATGGTGGTGATGGTGGTACTCACGTGGCCATGCCGCTCACGCATAAGCGAAGCCGCCGCTGCGGCCGCTGCCACTGATCATGTAATGGCCGCTGAGGCTATTTCCATATTATCTGACAAGTTTTTAGACGTATGCCTCCGGCAAAGCCGCTGAACCGTTTGGATACCTACACCGTGAGAGTTAGTTTAGCGCGGGAAACGATTAGAGGAAGGTGGATTTTGTTTTTTATCTTAATTTTAGTATTTGTTTTTTCGAGTAATTTAATCATCTTATTTCGGAATACGAGTTTTTACTAAAAAGTTTTACTCATTAGGATAAAAAAAAATATAGAACGATACATAAAGCTATAAATTAAAACAGTTTTCAGAAACTTAATGAAAATCAATATTCATGTATGATTTTATCTATATAGTCTTTTTAATACATTACATATTAAAAATAATGATGATCTTTGTACAAAACATTATTTTTATAAACAGATTTTATTTGGAAATTATTCAATTAATTAGAAACAACAATAGATGAAATTAAAATTTTAGATTATTTAGGAACAACACTATTTTCACAATTCAAAAAGTGGCCACCCACTAAATATCATTTTGTTTGGTCTGTCTTATTAAAAATCAAAGTAGGTATATTAAAGAATTAGCTGTGCAGCTTAGATCCGAAGACGTTAAACTTATATATTTTTAAAAAGATTGTAATAAAACAATCGACAAGTGACGACGGACGTGCCGTGCTGCCCAAGAAGCTTTAAATTCAAAAACTGAAAAAAAAGTGCTGTCAGCCAAGCTGTCAGCTGTGCTGTCAGATGTGCTGTCACTTCTGCTGTCAGTTTGTGTTTATTTATTGTTTTCATTCAGCGTGTGTGTTCGCAAGGTTACTGTGATACGAAGGATTTTTACCTTGAAAACTTATTATATTTTTTTGAGTTTCCACGATTATCAACTGTACTATGTAAGTATCTATCGTCGTTTGTTTTAAGATTTTTAGCTGAATGCCATGGATTCACTAGAAGTAAGTTGCTTGTCAACTAAGAAAAAAGTTTACTCGCACTTTGCGCCATTTGCGACTTGTTTTGTAACTTCCCGGGATGTAAATTGGATAATTGACGTATTTGCGGACGCATGCGCCGGAATAACGCGCGAAGTGAGCCGCGGCTGGTGCGAACGCGAGTTCTGTGGAGCACTGTTTCGGCAGACCACTCGACCGAGCCGCTCACCTCTCCGCGCTCTAGTGTCAATTCCTAGTGTTCTTGCCTGGTTCCGAGCCCAATCGCCGGTGCTTCCACTCACAAAAAATAACCTCTGTCTTCTACTGAGGTAAGAAAAAAATTATAACACTCTAATTGTTACTTTAAATGTTAGTGCAAACTACCGCCTGCAAGTTGCAACTCAGCTGATCACGTAACTAGTTGTGCAGAGAAGTTACTTTTTATTCAACTGCAAAGTGCGAAAACTTTTTTAAAGCTGCATTTTTCTTATTTTCCCCCTTTTTTTCTCGATATTCTTAATGTGCATGTGTACTATTGGTTGTAACTATTACTTTGCTTTTAATTTGAAGCTTTGTTGTTTTTCTTTTTTATATTAAGTTGGCATGCCTCGGGGTTTGCTGAACGGTGGGTCGTACACGTCCCTGGACCAAGTGTACCGGGGCACAACGTTGCCTAATAAAAAGGCAGATGTAAAGAAAATGCTGCGGTTGGGAGGGGTGGCTAAGAAGAAGTTTGAGCCATTATTTGATCAGAGCGTGTCTGATATGACCGAGGTCCTTACAGAGTGAGTAGTGCTGCATGTAGCCTTTCTGCTTTCTGTCGCACATTTTCATTTCCCTTCTGTCTCCATGTTCACATAATCCTAACTCTTTTCATAAATGAACTCTTGTTTAAATAATTGTAGGAACTAATGTGTTGTCTGCATATTATTTCAGTAAACTTAACATAAGTGACAAAAAAGTCTTACATAACATAAGATTGAGCCTTGTATGCCACCCCACAGTGAATATGAAATATTAATAGATATATGCCGTTATGAGTGTCACCCAGGATATTAAAGTTAAAACATAAAAGAAAGTTTGGTTGGAGTAAAAAAAATTTTTTCTATTTAAAAAAATAAACATATTCTGCAACTAACAGTTTATTACAAGTCCATTTCTCTGACATCAACTCTCAACTTCTTAATAATGGTCATACCAGTCATTCGAGTATTTCATCAACAATATTCACCAGTCCTTTAGTTAGTTCATCAGTGGCATTCCCCGTTAGCCCGTAGATCTCAACAGTGGCCCACACCAAGTAAGCTATGTACACTGCACTATTTCAGGAATAACTTTGACGAAGAGGATAAGAAGGGTTCCGAGAAAATGCCAATGAACGCCGAGGAGACTGCTCTGTTGGGGTAAGTTTTCTATCTGTAATCGGAGTGACACAATGAAAACATTCTGAATTTGTTTGTTTCGCCTTTATATCTGTTATTTTTTTTATTAAATATTCCTATGAACGAATCCACATGATGTTAAATATTACTGTCGCCATCTTCCAGATGTGTTAGCTCAGATTTGTGTAAAACTTCCAGCAGATCTGTAAAAAAATGCCAAATATTTTGTGTTTCTATTCTACAATATTTGTTCCATGTAAATTTTCGTAAGTTTCGAGTACATACAATTTCATTTTATTTACAAATCTTCTCCAATTAACTTATTTTCTATTTATTGATTACATACCTATGTTTTTTATTTCTAACTTTGTTTCAAGTCATACTCCAAACGTAAACATAACTCCTATAGTAATAAAAGGGGGAGTGTGATGCCTACATAAAACTCATTTTATTCTTCTCATATTGTTCTGCGTGTTAAACGATACTTTCTTTATCAATGCAGTGGGTGATTATAATGTAATGTTTTTCAATAACGTTTCTAAATGACTTTCGCCTGGTAAGTTATTAAGGAAGGTACTTTATCAAAGTAACTACTAGCAATGTATCATACAATCTGATGAATGTATAACTTTTTAGTATGGTTTAGAATGTTTCTAACAGCCACAGTGTCATCTGTCATATTTTATATTCCTAAAAATGAAATAAGAAACAAAATATTTGTGCACGTTCGGGACTCGAACCAGCAACTTTCTGGCTAGCCGGGCCAAACGCTCTTCCAATTGAGCTACCGTGCCGTCGCTCCGACCGTGCGAAATTTCTGGTCTCTTATGAATACTACGTCATTACAAGTGGCGTCTGTGCTATCTACCCCGACTGTTTTACAACAGCAGTGGGCCAAGTAGTTATTCATTACAGAATAAATTCAACTTGGAAAGTAATAACGCTAACAGTGTCATATTTTATATTCAGATGAAATAAGAAACCAAAAACTGCGCGCGGGCGGGGCTACAACCAGCAACTTTCTGGCTAACCGGGCCAAACGCTCTTTAAATTGAGCTACCGTGCCGTCGGTCCGACTATTTAGTGTTAATTAAATGAATAATTTTATAACCTAGTTCAAATATGACTTCATTGTCTGTTGTTGGCTTCATTGTAAGTGTACCTCTCTCGGCAAGGGCCCACTGAAAATCAGCGTCGGGTCCTCTAGAGGAGCTGGCTTATGCTGAGTGAGGTTCTATTGGTCTGGACGTCACCAACATGCTTTGCGGCACGCACTACTTGGCTGGCATTTAACTGTTTTTCTTCCTTATTTTACTGTTTTTCTTCCTTGTTTTACTGTTTCTTGTTTTTGTTCTTTTGTAACTGATAAAAAATACTTTAATGTAACTGTGTTGTGTAGCGTGCGTTTGAGATGTCCCATTTAATGCATTTCATTATTGTAATTTAAGCGTATGCTGGGTAGGGCCTACCCAACATACGCTGGGTCACTTCCATTTGCCATTTACGTATTACAATTAATTTGTTATCATTATGTACTTGTATCATTGTAAACGCAATAATTAAAATCATTTCATTTTTCATTTCATTTTCATTTAATTTCATATCCATCTTCCAAATTATAATTTTACTTTATTTGTATTTGATAAGTTCAACTTCAACAATAGAAGTTTTGAAATATTCATAAAGATGAAATAAGAAATAAGAAATTCTAAACTATTAGTTGTTGAAATACCTATTTATCAAATCTGAGCGTTGTAAGCAAATATTCCTCACATGGTTGACTTTTTGTGGTCGTTATTTATTTTGCTACTCTTACAAAGTAGAGGTAGGTAGGTAAGCGGATTATGTGTCCACCTACAGTTCTATCAAGTTACATATCACTCGAATGTAAACTGTGTTGCTATTTAGTTACTGCTCGTTTTAGATTATTTCTTGCAAGTGGATCACGATTCACACTTTATGATACGGCTGAGTTACAAAGGATCTTTAGGGGTGGTCGGTGTATAGTTCTGCTGTTATTTTTGATTTGGTAGAGTTTCGTAGTAAGGCCAATCGAATTAGCGGTTACTGACGGTGGCAACCCGAGTTTATTTATTTACTTACTTACTAACACAGTATTGAATCCCAGACTGGAATGAAATTGCTAGATTTTTTCATGTACCTACATGTCTAAAGGGAAATCACATTATAATGTTACTTTTATTACACCAGTAACAACGTTATTTGGATTAAAGTAACGAGCTATACATATTAAATTACTGACTTTTATTATAATAGTTCTAGGACTGATTGATTATTTTACTGATAGGTAAAATGCGTGCGTTCGTAAACAAGTTAAATGTAGAGTAGCAGGTATAATCATGAAAAAAATATTACGTAAAATTTAACCGCCTTAAAAAACTCATAAAAAATCTCAATTACCTTTCATTTCCGAGAAATCTGTGGACAAACATACATACTCGTACACATCCGAATCCTATTTTAAAGTTTGGGAAAAAAATGATAGTACGTATCTATTGTGTAAAAATATTAATGACTCGATGTGTCATAATGAATCAACATGAGTTTTATTACAGCCTGTATAGAATTTTAGGGATCCGTGGACCTAAATTTAAAAGTCGAGTCTAGAATACGGGAAAATAATTATTGAAAACATGTTTTCTTTAATTTCTTTTAAAACAATCCTGTATTGACAATTCACATGAATACACAATTTAAATAAAATCCTAAGCTACAACGCGTACTATCGTCTATGTATCAGAATATCCGGATATTACCGGACATCCAGTTTGAACCGGTTTTTAAGTGGCGTGCGCCGGACGGAACTGGCATGCCCTGCTCGGGCGGCACTCTTTGAAGTTTAGTTGCCCCTTTCAGTAACTTGCGTGTTTATAATTACTAGTTTCATATGAAATAAATACGAACGAGTGCGTGCCACGCATTAGGCCACTTATACTTGTCATACAATTGTAATGTACGTACTCAGTTGAACAAAGAAGTTTTTTAACGATGACTATATAGGAGGTACGTACTTTTAACAGACTTCAAAAATGAGAAGGATATCAAAATCAAATCAAAAATCAAAAAAATATTTATTCAATTTAGGACACAATATGCCACTTATGAACGTCAAATGTACAGTGAAAAATAAAATAAAAATAATTGTGCCCTGAAGGGGCCGAATCATGTCTCCTTATATTTTGGGCCCTACCAGCGCTTCGAGACCGAACACAGACAATTAGGCAAGTGCTGAGAAGAAACGCCGGAACAAACTCAGTCACCACTAGCTGCCGTAAAATCAAAATCATCAAAGGTAAGTACATCAGTCGGTGCAGGCTGGACAGACCACACATTCGTGTCGTTCAGATAGTCTTGAACCTTATAATAGCCTTTAGACATAAGCGTGTTTTTAACGTGTTTCTTAAATTTATCAACCGGCAATTCGACAAGATTGTGTGGTATATTATTAAAGAATTTTATACAATTTCCCATGAACGAATTATGAATTATGAATTCGATTGTATATATAGGGTTCCGTAGCTGAGTGGCTAAAACGGAACCCTTATAGATTCGTCAAGTCCGTCTGTCCGTCCGTATGTCACAGCCACCTAATTCTGAACCTATTCGTAAGATAAAACGTGGTAGGTTGGTGTATCTTGATTACCGCTTTACGATTGTGATACAAATAATAAAATAAATGACATTTGAAGGGGTTCCTAAACATGGAACTATAACAAAAAAAAAATGCTTAAACCAATGCATGTGGAGTGTCTATGGATAGGTCTCTTAAAATGACATCGAGATTTCTAGAACCATTTTTTCTGAAAGTCATGTATGGGAGATAGACGCTTTCAAAGTGGTAACATGGGCGTCTTCCTCTCTAACTTTTGAATGAAGTAGGTGTCAATTTCGAAAAAAAGCATTATGTAGTGCTTTCAATTGGCTTTCAACGAAAATTGTTTTGACTTTGATTGTTTGAACGAGATCGTAATAGTGATTTTTGAGATAAAGCACATTTTTAACAACCGCAAATATAACTTTGTCCTTCATACAAATATGTAATATGGAAAACAAACAACAAAAATATTGTGGTATTTTGGGTAAGTGGAAGTAAGTGGCACACTAATTTAGTTAAAGTTGGCACGGAACCCTCAGTCGCGATTGCGACTCGCACTTGGCCGTTTTTTATATTGTTACCTCACATTTCAGGCAATTGTGGACCGAATTGATATTTTTTTACCTACTTAAATTCAGGCCCACCCGGGCCCGGTCCGGGTCCGATTTGCAATCCCTAATCTTATTCTGAAATCACCATCCCGCAAATTGATTACCGAACTCGCTTTTGAATTGCCATTGGTAGTGATAGTTTATTAAAAGGAGAGCCAGAGGAAGTGACTGATAATCTCCACGCTTGCTTTGAAAATATGCATTTTATTTTACACATTTTACTACTGGTGACTGCACTTTACTACTTTTGATTAGCTGTTGTTAGCGCATCGCGACCGATAAGTTATGTTTGGTTTGTGTTTGTTAATATGTGGACAGTGTGTTGACTACATACTCATTTGACAGCTCGTCAAGGTAAACACGGCGGTATCTTTTGGAGTTGTAATAAGGGCTAGTTTTCAACAAAAGTGGGTAACCTGATGTGCTGTCGACTGTACAATAGATACATGGTTGTTTGCTATCCCAAATAAAGAGAAAAATAAACTCCTCCACCATCCGCACTGAGTTTACTTTGTGGAATACGTCCAAGACTACGTCTCATACTTGAGCTGCGTCCTTTGCCTAGTAGTAGGACGTTTACTGGCTTACTAAAAGTTTTTTTTAACTAACCATCGGGTTCGAGATCTATACAGGATGTTAAGCGAAGCTATTACATATATCTGGGGAAGATTGAGGACACCTATGCAATCATTTTAAGTCGATGTTATGGTGATAAGTGCGATTATTTTTAGGGCATCGTCAAATTTTATATTATTCGAATATAAGGGGTGGAAAGGGTGTTTGGCAGAACGATATAGTATTTCTGGGGCTAATAGGGGACACATATAGGATCATTTTAATATTATGTTGATAAGTGCGATAATTTTTAAGTTATCTTCAAATAAATGAAAAATGAAATTAGTCGATAACTTTGACCATAATATACATCACTTAAAATGATTCCGTATCCGTAGGTGTCCTTTGTCGGCTCCAGAAATATGAACATCGTTTCGCCAAACACCCTGTATAATCTCTGTCATTGATCGCAATCCAAAAGCTTTGAGTTCGGTAAAAGCTCTGTCGTGTTTCGGTCGGCGCGTTGTTTGTAGTCGATCGCCCCTGATTGACGTATCTCCTCCGCTAATTACTTGGACCGAATTACCTAATTGATAGGGGATCAATAAAGTCGATTGTCTCTGTTAGTTGGCGGCTAGTTAATTATATCTTAACTTATTTCGCATGGTTTATCTGTCACGGGATTGGCAACCTTTACCATGTAAACTATATAAAAATTAAGAAGACCAAAAATTTACTAACCATATTGACCATATCACTCTATTATAAGTGTTATGACTTTTTGAGATACCGCTGTATGTCCACTGCCTAATAATAATAATTATTATTAATCATAAAATAGAATCTGTTTAAATAATGTATCACTGGCCATAACATTAAATTGGATATAATACCTGTTTATAAGTTTTACTCGTGTGACAATACAGATGTTAATTTTCATAAAACGTTTAGTCACTAATTTAGTACGTAACCACTTTAAACCATAATACAGTGCAACCTTAATATAACGGACCTCAATATAACGACTTCCTCGATTTAACAAATTCTTCATAATCCCCTTGAATTGTCCATAAGAGTCAATATAAAATATACCTTTACATTGCGAACATTCTTTGCGTACAACCTCTTTATAACGAATTTTCAACTATCAAGAAAAAGTATTCATACCTCTAATTAACGAATTTTGCCAACCCAAAACCTTTATATAAAGTTTCCACCAATAATATAACTCTTAATCTTATAATGTGATTCATGTCTCGACATGTTTCGACACGCTTTTGTTTGTAAATTAATCATTGTTGTTTTGGTGGAAAGTAATGTAAACACCTCTGCTCATCACTATTGTTAAAAATTTTAGTTAAAATGGCTCAGAAACGTAAAAGGCGTTCATCACGAAATTAGATTGCGCTATGGATGTCATAACTCATACCGGTGGTAAACAGACAACTATCAATGACTTTTTAAGACTAATCAATGAACAAAATTGAGATTAAGCTACTATATAACCACGTTGTTAATTGTTTTTGATTATTAATGTAAGAAAAAAAATATTATCTACCTAATTTTTTTTAAATACATACCAAATACACATAGTAATTTGATAAAAATGTATTATCATTTATTAGTAGAAGTTGTTCGCTATAACAAGATAAGTACGTAATATTGAGGTGAATAAAACTATTCTTTTACCTCTTTATAACGAATTTTAGACCAATCTAACCTCAACATAACAAACCTCAGTTCAACGAATTACTTGATATTACGAATATTTTCTTGTTCCCCTCCGATTTGTTATATCGAGGTTGCACTGTATATTCTTTTCAAATTATTATACCGGATATTCCTCAATATTGAGTTGTTTTTATATATACAGAAAAAGTAAGGAGTAGTAATTGATCAAATTAAAAAATATATTGAAGATGTAAATTTCGTTTCCTCATTATTATCGTCTTTCTTACAATTTCCCATTGCTGCCATATGCCAAAAGAACAGTTCTCTCAAGTTAATGTTACCAAAGCAGTTTTTCTCACTCCTCTAAAAGTGCTCCTGAAGGCCTGAACGCAAAAGAGGCCATCCCGTGCTCATTAAAAACCGTGTCGGCCGCGTCGGGCGCGGTGAAAAGTTAAAAAAGCGCATTTACACCCGACTTGCTCTGACTTAAAATCATTTCAGCTTTGGCTCAGATTATTCGAGTGTTTGACGATTAAAACGATTTTAGGTGGAGATTTTAGAAGCTTCTTACAAATTGTTTGAAACCCAATCTTAATTACTGAGTTATAATTATTGTCACTAGAAGTGATGATATTGTGTTATTTTCTAGAAACACACGCAGAGTAATTCCAACTTTGTCATTCAAATCATCATCGTTCTAATTAATGACAAAGCGAAATAAAGTAAATGGTTCGCACAATCGAGCAAACGGCTTATCAAAAGCTATTAAGGGGAATAGCCGCTATTTACTCCTATTTCTGATATAAACCGGTTAACACGGAGCTTCAGTTAATACAATTATGACGAAACTATGATAAGTATAATGCCAATCTATATTTTTATACCTGTTTCGCTGCTGTTCACCCTGCGTGGTCATCATTATCAGCCAAAGGACGTCCACTTCTGAACATAGGGATCGCCTCGGTTTTCCACAGCGACCGATCACAAGCGCTCTGTATCCAAATTGCTCCTGCGATCTTCACAAGTTCGTCTGTTCATCGTGTCGGAGGACGTCCTACGCTCCGTCTTTGGTCGTAAGGTCTCTAATCTAAAACTCCTGTGCCCCAACGGCTATCAGTTCTTCGCTCTATGTGCCTTACCCATTGCTACTTGAGCTTACTGATTCTCAGGGCTATGGCCGGTACCTTAGTTCTTCTACGTATCTTCTCATTTCTGATTCGATCTCGTAGAGAAACACCGAGCATAACCCTTTCTATCGCTCGCTATGTCCTATTTTGAGCTTTCTTATAAGACCCATAGCAAGAGATCATGTTTCGGATTCGTATGTCTTCACTGGTAACACACACTGGTTGATGAATTTCGTCTTTCTGCGTGGTATTTGGTCTTAATTATAATATGTACTGTAATTTTTTTGGCATACTGTGACATACATACGTGATTCTATACGGCCTTGGCTGGTTTCATTTTGCTTGGCAAGCTTGCTTGCTGCTTTACGGCAACACCTTTAAACTCGTGACTCATTGACTCTCAAATCAATTAATCCTTAGATTTTGTTTCCCCGTTTTCAAGACTATTCCGTAACAGGGATAGAACTTTGTATATTTCATGAACATTTCCCATTCCAATGCGTCAACGGATGTGGCAAATGTTTCGGGACTCGATCGAGTCAAGAGATCGCTCAGCCATGGCTTGAGGAAGCAAATGTCAAACAGGCTTCTGATTGGTTTGCGTATATTAATCCCAGGAACGGCACCTTGCACTGATTAGCCTAATTTAGGTACACACGCAGCAGGCATGCAAAAAATTACACACACCAGCTATTACAATACAATACGAGCTTAGTATAGTGCCTGATTGGAATTAAGAGATTATGTCCATTTATGTAATTACTCAGATATATACAGCCACTATATCATTAGGCTAAGTCCCAATGGAAGGTATTCATAGATTAATAATACTAGACTGTTGCCTATTATATTCACGTTTAAAATACATTAATTCTACATTGAGGTCTGTATTTTCTTTGACCTGTTTCACTTCACATACAAAACCTTATTTTATTTCCTTGGAAAATAATAAATGCATCTAAATTACGTGATTCTAATTAGGGTCTCGGACACATTCGTCAGATTCCTTTTTCGTCAGAATGATGACAAAAAGGCCCCTTTATAGAACACCTTCTCAAATCCAATTACGAAACTTGTTAATTCATACTTCTCCGCTCTACCGACCCGATTTCAAATCGTTTCATTTCTATAACGATTTCAATTCGGACCATACATTCACTTTGCGTTTAGATTTAGGTCACGTCTTATAGTTTTCGTCCTCCATAAATAAAGTATGTGTATGTAATGCAATAGTGCGGACCAAAAATAGCTGGACTGAACTATGCCGTGCTAACATCGTCTATTAAACTTGAGTCAGTTTGGTCTAGAAATTCAAACCTACGTTACAGAGCCATGTTGGTGTTTACTCTTAAATGTCCTTGACACCTTAAATAAAAGAGGAAAGTATGCTATGAGGGCACTGCAAAGTCCGTGGGTCAAAGCGACTATCGAAGAGCCAACAAATACTCTGACGACACCAAGAATTTAATCGCCAGGTCATCTAATGAAAATGCAACCGTGATAAAAAGAAAATGATTTTTTGGAACAAACATATATACTTACGCACGCTCACAACACAAAGATACATTACAGATTTAAAATAATACTCGCCGCGTTTTGTCCCTTACCTAGCGGTAACTATTCCTCCGTACCCGTTTTGATGAAGTTGCGCAGTCTGTTGGTGAGTAAACAAATGGCCATGTACGATGGACGATCATCTGTTAGTCGAAGCTCAGTTGACACTACAGGGCCTACTGTGAAATCTCATGTTCACATTTCACAATATTGTCTTTGTCTATCATACTGCTATTACGCTGCGTGCGAGAGCGACAGGTAGTAGTATAAATAAGGACATCATTGATAGCAGTGGCACAGGTCATTCCAGGAATGTCGTGACAAATGGATTGGCGATTCGTCCTCTCACGCGCCTGATAAATGGTGGCGCGTCGCGGTCGGTGGAAGGATCCTTCTGGTCAAAAACATCTAATTGATTGTTTCGATATAAAAACAACTATAATGCTCCAATTTTTATTTTATTTGTAAAAGTTACTTAAAAAAATAAATATCAAAGCCCCAAAATCGGATTTTATAACGATGATATTTTAACAAGGTTAATGTTACAGGTTACAAACATTTGTCAAATATGAAGATGACCGAAGACGCTCTGTGCAGATTCAGTAATACAGTAGAAGAAACGGCAATGCATATCTTCTGCTTATGCGTTCTGCTTATGAGCAAAAGAAGTATCCATCTCGTACACATCATGCACCCGGATAAGCAGATATCACGCTCTAAAGAATCTGGCAATTTATAGTCTCAACGGGACGAAGCAGTGAACTTTAAACATAAGATACCACAATAGATCATAGTTGGTAACTATAGGGCCCAACAACCAGTAAAAATAAATAATAAAAACGTTACAGGTTTGAATGGAGAAGATATTTTCATTTACTCGTTGGCTTATTTTCGCCGCAGTTGTGTTCTCTTACAATCTAATTTAGTTAAGACATGCATAAATCAATTTCCATCATTCATATAACGAGAAAGTATGCAAGACGACACTCGGTCCCACATTTTATGGTGGTGCAACTGAAATGGGTGTCTTCACAGTCTGAACTAATTTCCGAAACGTGTCCCAACGTCGCACGTACCGTGAACATCGTTATGCAAGAACGAAGAAACGGTAACGGAAAAATGTAAAAACTATCCTTACACGGTTTGCGAACGTGACCCTACGTTGCTTGTTTAGGCTGCAAGCTAGTTCAACTTTGTCAGTGAGCCTCGCAGATAGTTAAGTCAGAGTTTTCTTGATCGCATTCATCTTATTTTTTGAGCTCTACAATTATTAAATAATTAAAAAAGACACCTTCAAAAACTGTCAAAAAGCTTGAAATAACGCATTTGTCTTCTATTTAGGAGAAAAAAAATCTTTTGCAGGCGTTCATTCATTAAACTATACCTGATTCAACTAAAAAAGAATAATCCCTCTATGACTTCTCGTTTTCAAGAAATCTTGACACTAAATTTGCACACGTGTTAGAAAGCTTTAATAGATCAAAAAACTATTTTTTCTCTTATTCTGGCGATATCACATACATACAGATCGAATTGATTACCTCCTTTTTTGAAATCGGTATAATAAACGATAGACTAGGCTTTCGTTCATAAAACCTTACCCTCTCATTTCAAGGTATTTGCCGTAGAGACGAAGAACCAAAGGACTTTGAATACTGCTTTTGCAGACAACAGCCATCACTTTACCATCTCTTCTTGCTCCTCAAGACTAGCGAGTAGTACTAGCTTGTTTACTCAAAAAAATACTAATGTCCATTTTAATCACACCAGTATTTAATGAATTTCAAAGCGACAGACACTAACTACCTACCAAGATTGAGTTGTGTCGTTCATTCAAGCTCTTTCTAATTGCTCTTAGTTTCAAAGTTTTACGTTCGCGTCCTGGACGCCGTTTAACTTAACTGCTCTAGTAAAAGAACCTATACTTCATTAATCCAATTCAACTCTAGACTTGTTATTAACTTGAAGGTGTTTTAATATCGTTCCGCTGTCCTTTTGAAACTTATTGAGAAAATACTTTTCTCATCCAACACGTAAAAGCTTATTTCACTTCTATGTTATTAGGCAAGCTGCAGTATACCAAGAAACACTTTCACAGACACACTTTCACAACATAACTTTAACAGAGTATCTCCCGTTTGGGATACTGCATCAAACGTCAACCGTAGTACTATTAAACTATCATATTTTATATTTCAAAGTCTTGTTAGTCTGTACCCTTCACATGAATTAACGTATAATATATATTAATAAAATCGATTCAGTAAGTGTTCTTATAACATTGCCGCTGAACAGATCCTTCGCCCCGCCATATTCGCTGTGCTGTCTCTTTACCTTTGGCCAGAGGTTCATAGCAGAGTGTTTACAGTTTCCATTCTTATCACAAACACTGGTAATTAAAACTAACAGTCAAATAAGTTTTATATACAAAACGTACACTAACCAAAAACAAACACTAAACAAAACTCCAACGTACCTAACCCCTCACCGAAAAGGTTGGGAACCCCTGGCAGCCCAAAGGTCGGCACCAGCGCCGAATGGCTGTGTCCTGGCTGGTTGCCAACTAGCTCGGTCGATGCGCGGGGGGAGGCGCTCGACCTTATTTTTCTACCTATACAACCTTATTTTGTTTTGAGAAACTAGGATTTAAATGTAGATCTATAAAAGTGGATTAGGTAACAGCTTGAAACTGAAATCCAAAAAAGTCGTTATGGAGTGTATTACTGACGATTCATTTTTGTAGCTCGTTCATCTCTTATACCTACAACTAGACAACATTTAAATATTTATGATTTTCTTAGAGCTTTTAAAAAGGTAGAAAACGCTCACCAGAAGCTTACGGAAGTGAATTGCTGATACATTATTGTTGCTCAGTCATGTGATTCATGTGATTCGTATCATTAAACACGCATAGACGAATTGAATGAAAGTTTAAGATCCCTTGGTTTTCGTATTAAGATAACTCTTTATTGCACATAATAAATTGATTTACAAATTCGTTTTAAGGAAATGTTCAATTAGGTAATTTAGATAGATATTATTATTTATAGAAGATTCATTATTATGTTATAGAAGATTATTATCTAAACTTTTGTTGATGTGACATCAAATAACAGACTGACCAACAAATGGATGATAGTTTTAGTTCTATTCTCAAATCTACTGTTGTTACACAATACAACATACTGATATACCTAATTGATATTTTTCATGCCAATCACAACATTTATTTCGTTCTTGCTTAGTTAACTCTGTCTTCAAATAGTTATATCTGACATCGAAAATAAATGGATTGTTAGTAAAATGAAACCTTTATCTACGCGTGAACATTATCTTGTGTGGAGCGTGGTGCCGAGCTTTTACTATCGAGTGGTGTTAATTACGCAATCTACCTGAACCGTTGGAGACTAATGTCTTGGTATTTGCTGACGTCTTGTTAGCTTCAATAGCCAGTCTATTTTTAGCGGATGAAGCCTATTTTCATCACGCCTGGCTTAAGGGTTCTCAGGGATAACAGAAATAGCCTATTAAGCCTCTGCCTCGGAGCACAAATTAGTCGGATACGACCAAATAAACTCGGAAAGGGTTAAGTGTTTGTTTCTATCACTAACGGTGATTGTTTTTCTCAAACCAGATATGACCTAATTCATTATGACGATAGATTACTTTCGTTGCGATCGCTAAACCTTTGTCATTTGCCTTTTGTGTATGAACCATAAAATTATTATCCCTTTTGGAAGGGGATAGTACTTCTATGGTATGAACTCGTTGGACTACGAATTAACAATGATTATAATTAAATAATTTTATATTTTTTAAGAAATATAATAATTTAGATGATATTTTAATTTAAGAAAACATTATTGTATCTGTAGTTGACAGACCCAATAATAAAATAAAAAAAACAAGATGTAAAATCAAGCCCTTTTTGTGTATTCTCATAACAATTAATCCAATATACTTAGTGCGTTGCGTTGGGAAGCCAAGGGCGTTTATTTAGTGATCTTTTGTGAACCAGCATCACGATATTGAGAGACCCACTGAACCGACGCGGATTTTTAATATATCAGCCTTGGTGAGGGCTGTCTCCTGGTCAGCTTACTGATGTAACTACTGAACACTGGATACAACCAGACAGAAACTGTGATATGCTGCAACTCTAAGATATTCAAATATTTAGAATATTCATTACAGAATCCAAGTCATCATCTAGAAGTATCCGTGCATGTCTTAAATCATCTATGTTGTCCAAAATCTTACATGCCTATCCCTTCGTTGCTTCTACAGAGGACAGCACGGTGGACGTAAACTTTTCTGTGTCTTTAGTACGTAGCTTTTTTTTGATGAAGGACATGAATACCCTGGAATACTATGTGAGCCCCCCCCGCCAGTCTTTATCCAACGGTACTAATAATTAAAAAGGATCTTGGCGAATTCTCCTTCATAGCACACGATTAGCGCTCCTGAACTACCATTACCACGCGTCAGCTTGTCAGGCCGCTTGGGCGCAGGGCCAGATCGCATCATTTGTTTAAATTATTAATATTAATGGTCTCTCAAACTTCGCGCCATCTTTCACCCCGCCCGGAATATTTAATTAGACGTAACTCCATTGCTTTTGATGTGTACAATCAGTGTGATAAAGGACCCATGTGGTAGGCTTCCAAGACTTTTGTTTGTTTTAAAAAGTTTTCTACCGTAGTCTTTATGTGGAAGTAATGTTCTATTTTTTTATATTTGTATTGAAACTAAGGAGTGAAGAAAAATACAAAAGATATACAGGGTATCCAGGGTATCCCAAAATGAATGGTCTACCTTACGTCGAATCTTGACCTCAGTAAGAATATCACGGTTTTAAGATATTCAACTTTTCGTGTATTTATCTTGAAAAGTGTCAGCCATATTTTCTCCAAAGTGAAGTAATATAACAGCTTGAAAATATTGTTTTACTGTTGCAAACATGCAATACTTCAGCTCTACAACTAATAATTGTGCATTTAAAAAGATTGTTAAAAGTAAACGAGCGCTGAACTCCAATCGAAGATAATGGCAGGTTTCAGGCTGTTGTGACTCGGGCAGTCGGTTAGTCTCTGATTACTACCCACGTTGCATTCGGACTGCGATGCCTCCAGCATTTACAATTGTTTAGCTGCTGTATATATTTCTGCGTCGGTAAGCTTTTTTGTGATTTCGACTGTTTGATAAGTAATTGCCAGTATGAGATCAATCATCTTCATCATCTTCTATCGTATCGTATCTATCGTTTTTTTATCATTTTAAGTTGTAAACTTAAAATATTTTTGCGCTCCATATCTGATCCCAAGACATCCACAAGGATGCTCCAAGCATCCATAATCAAAATATTTTTAAAAGCTTACTCCTTAAATACAGGTGGATTCATAGTAAAAGTTAAAATACAGTGCCCTTATAATCTAATCCAAAGACCACAAATTAGCCTGAAGTTTCCATTGTTAAAAGTACAAAATAAGTAATAACCTATTTTAATTATACTTTACTTATTCCATATATCTGAATGAAGCCTCTAACTAAATAGAGTCAAATTATAGATAAATATCGAAGATTGCTATTTTCCAATACTTTTCGAGTTCCTGTAGTATTCTCCGGCGTCGGCCTAAGTGCGATGGCCTCAAATCGAATTATAAAGATCCGATCGAGCTTAATCAGACCCGCCTCGGGTACTATTACTATAAATAACACTAATAACGGATATTTATTTCTGTGTTTATTGGCGAATGGCGATCCATTCTTTGCAAAGCGTTGAAAGGCGCTTCAAAGCAGTGGTTCAAAGTCAGAGTGAACAGGCTTCTTCTAGAAGCTGGAACCTTCGGTTACTCTGTCTTGCCATTTTTGCCGCCAGTCTGGAGTAAATGGCTTACCCAGTAAAATGAAGAATGTTTATTTGTCCATAACTACGAGCTCAGTCAGTCACATTAAACTATGGTTTCGCTAGATTTTAACTCATCAGGTATTTAACATTCAATTCAATCTACATAAAGTCTGTTTTTCTTTGCTAGTTGAATATTCTAAACATCTTCACATCGTAAACATCTACGAGTATATATTATTTTAAAATAATATCAGTGAATAGAACTTATTAACTATTTGATTAAAAAGATCTAAGTGTCTGACGAATTACCTATGTAGGTTAGAGTTTTGTGTTTATTTTATTTTGAAATGAATCATTTCATAAAAAGATAAACACAAAACTCTGAAAAGGGATTATCAAGATTGTTAACAATATGCGACAAGCAAAGCAAAACGGACCGCACAGTTAATTATTCAATGGCTATGCAGAGGTACAGCTAACATGGTCGGAAAAGTTGTAGACTTCCAAGCATAGCATCTATATATGTAACGACAGCAGTAAGTGTTAATTACTCTCATTTTTGTTTGAGTTTAGACCTCACTTATCATAAAAGGCTCTCAAGGCTGATTAGTTTATTAACTTGTCAAAAGAAGTAACAGTAAGGAAAGCCTTATAGTTAGGGAGGCGAATAGGGGAATTTTCGGTAATACTCGAGCGTGGCAGTTTAAGATATGAGAGATACCTTGGACCTAATAGAACAACCTTGTAAAGTATTTAGCTCTATATGTAGTGACGCGCGCCTAGGATAGACGATCAGATTAGTAAAAGAAAATCGATAGTCTGAAATACTCGAGCGCGTCAGATTAAGATATTAGGGGTTGATTTTAGTGTTTTAAGACTAAATTTAACTAATCTGACGATAAGTCCTTGACGCCGCCGAGTTATAGGGTCGCGAACTTGTAAAAAAAAAACGTTAATCCGGCCTCGAGCGCGATTTTTTTATATTTTATTTTGAAGAATATAATCTAAAACGTACTAAAAATACAAAATCTGCCGGTTTCCGCATGACCGGGAGTGTGGAGGAGCCATTTCGTCTTCCGAAAAACGCGTTGCGGCATATAAGTCGCGAACGATACATTTTACAAAAAAAAGTTTAAATAAACAAAAAAGGTAATTTTATTTTACACAAAAAAGGTCTCTTTACATTTTTGTCCAAAGTTAAAACTTTTTGACTTGAAGCATGATAAAAACTCAAACTCCCGGTTTTTTGAGTACCTATATCTTGAAAACTGAGGGTGTTAAAAAAATTGATATGAAATAACGATGATTATTTTATTTTATTTTATTTGGAAAACGATACAGGTATTATTCAATACATTTACAAAAAAAGCGAATTACTGATTTAACTAGCTAGACTAATACCCTAAAATAGTTTTCACAACATGATTTGCATGCAGTAGTATTTTAAGTAAATGTGAGAAAGAATTACACCTTAAATGTGTTTGTTTTCTTACATTTTTACAAAATTAAATGTGACTTAATACAATAATAAAATAAAAATAATTTCAGTCCAATGTAGTTTTAAATTAAATTATGTTACTTTTATTATATCTCAAAAAAAATTTTTTTTCTAAAGCTTCTCGACAATTTTCGTGGACTCGGAAAAAGTTACGCGTATCTGTATACAAAAGTATTAATAACATGTACAGTTTCATGTATGTATATTTTTTTTGGTAGTACCGTAAGCAAAACGAAGTGAAGAATTATTAAAAAGAAAGAAGAAGGGAAAAAAAGAAACCAAAAAACCTTTCCGGTCAGATTAAGAGAACCCACCAACATTTTTGTCAGATTAAGAAAATATGCTTTCAGGATACCGAGATAAACCTCCCCTATGAAAATCTGACGCGCTCGAGTATTTCAAAAAAACTTTTTTTTTGCATTTTAAAATATTCATCGTAACTTATGGTCGTGCCGAAATCGTCAGTTTTTTTAAAGGGAGCTTCCTCGGGGCCTACTTAACACCCCTTCCGAAAATCTGACGCGCTCGAGTATTTTTTTTTTCTTGCATTTTTGACTACTTTATATGCCTATCCCCACCACGCAAACCGGCAGATTAGTATACCGTTGTTATCAGAGGCACTTGGGGCATACGTAGTATGAATATCTGACGCGCTCGAGAATGCCCAAGTAACTGTTTTTTTTTACATTTTTGAAAAACCATTTTATGCCACTAAAATGGTTTTTACCATACGAGCTTTTCTTTTCGAAATTATTTTATCTTTCGATTTTGATAGGTCTCGACGGCGCCGTTGAATTACGCCATTTAGCTACCTCGTCTCCCTAACTATTATAGCTTCTTTTCGACATGCAATAGTAAGGCTCAATTGGCGAGTCATCTAATCGAATTAAAAGATGCCAACAACCGATCGGCGGGCCAGCTCGATGAAAGCCTTCGAGATCGCTGGCGTAATGTTAATAAGGCCATAAAAACGGTGTGAATTATGACTAGACAATACTCGTATATGGCAAAACATTGTCCTTTTTGTGGAAGTGGTTATTCTACCGCTAAGTGATTTTCATTCCGTCGCAACAAAAGGAAGGGTAATTTTTCTTCACTTATAAAAATATTCCCAAACTCAAGAAGGTATTGGTTCAATTGTTACTGCGACCGGATTCAGCCGATGGGTTATTAGAATTCGAATAGATATAAGAATTCAAACACCTCTTAAAAAATATTTGAACGATCATTAAAGAATGATTGATGGCGCGACACTTTATTTCGATTGTAAGGTAATGGATGTCTAAATGTCTATTATGTATTATGACAAAACTCTGTTATCATAATTATCTATATCGAATAATGATCATGTTTTTCAAACTTGTGAAAACCTGCTTTACCCTAAATAAAAAACTGGCCAAGTCCGAGTCGGAATCACACAGTAAGGGTTCCGTGCCAACTTTATCTAAAATAGAAATAGAGATCCACTTACTTCCACTTGACCAAAATACCAAAATATTTTGTTGACAGCAGATATAACTTTGTTTTTCATAGTATTTGTATAAATAACAAAGTTATTTTTGCGGTTATTGAAAACGTGCTCTATCTAAGATAAGATAAGAATAAATTTATTAACGAAGGAATTTGGTAACACAACAATTTTTTACAAGTTAGGAATTAAAAAGAACTTATCTAAAGAGTTTGCTGGTAGTCCCCAAACTAGGTGATCCTGTCTTTTGGGGGCTCAAGTTTGGCGAATACATAATAAGATTATTAAAAGGATTTAGATCGTTGTATATAGTATGGTAAATAAGAAAGGTTAAAACATAGTTATAGGGGCAATTCAAAAAAGGAAAGTTAAAAAAAAGATTGCGTTGTGTGTGTGTGTGTGTGTGCGCGCGTGTGTGTGTGTGTGTGTGTGTGCGTGTGTGAGGGTGCACAAAATGAAATTATTGTAGCGACCTCAGCAAAAGTTCGGACTCATCATAAGTCTGAGCTAGAAGCCATGTTAGGACCTTGTTTTTGACCAGGCGTAGTGGGTCTGCTTTGAATCCGCATTTGCCAACAACTTTATTGTAGATAAATGGAAAGAGGTGTTCACTGTGCCTTTTGGCGATTAAAGAAGCAGCTTGAGGAACCTCTCATCTTAAAAACTACTACGAAAGTGTTTTTCATGATCATGATGTAGATCATGATTTTTTATAATTTATTGATTGGGGGAGGACGCCCTTTTTATCACTTTGGAAGCGTCTATCTCTCAAACGTTAGACTTTTAGAGAAAATTGTGTAAAGAACCTCGATATCATTTTAAAAGACCTATCCAATTTAAACAAACATTAAACATTTTTTTAGGATTAAGTTGTTAAGTTAAATGTCATTTTTTTTAATTTTTTGTATTATAATAGTAAAGCGGTTAACAGGATACATCTTCCTACCAAATTTTAACAATGCTAATAGTTTCAAAATAAAATGGCTGTGACGATTGGACGGACAGACAGACTTGGCGAAACTATAAGGGTTCCGTTTTTTGCCATTCTGCTACGGAACCGTAAAAAGGATCTTTTCTTTTTATTCCAGCCATCTGTAAAGTAGGTAACACTGCTCTTGAAGCAACTTTGTCTCTCAAATCTGAGGGACGCTGGCGTCTCGTGTCTCACGAATAGTGCTTTGGGTTCATATCATCCGGCATAATCTCAGGCGGATTAGCCTCTTAATGCTGCAACAAAAGCTGCATTTAGTCTGTCCGCTCCACTCAGCTTATCAGCTGTGGAGCAGAAAGGCGAACTTGCATTCGCCGTGCTCTGCGCGGATTGGAATTAGCTCCGAATGCACCGAGATCTTTGTCACTCATAGCTATTGTTCGCTTTGAAAAAAGTAAGTTCTAGAAGAGAAATAAGGTATGTACTTACACCACTTCAACTGGTTTTGATTTTATGTCGTTAATAATTTATTTCGTTAATAATTTCAGACGTACTAAGTAAACTGCTGCATCTTATCTGCCTTTAAAAAAATAAGGGTTATGGATAAGCCTTTACGAGGGTCAAACTGAAAGTTCTTAGAACTGGCCACTTATAAACAATATAATAAAAAAAATATTCTAAAATTTGAAAATAGAACTCTTTGCCAATATTACTGAGTATATATTTCATTCATTTGTCATTTGTTTTACGATTTGGCGGCAAATTGAAAATTGTCTGTGTCACGTCAACATGAATTTAACACGAGAAAAATTTCGTGCAATGATTTTTTATGACTTTCGATGTCATTTAAGTCAACAAGAAAGTTATGATAGACTACGATTGGCCTTTCACGATGAAGCCCCATCTCGTGCGACTGTTTACAACTGGTTTAATGAGTTTAAACGTGGTCGCACTAATCTCACTGATGATGTACGTGAGGGACGGCCTTCTACGGCGACGACTGAAAATAACATCTGTGTTGTGCGGCGTATGATAGAGACTGACAAAAGAGTGACCTATCAGCAGATTCGGACAAGCTTAGGCATCGGTATGAGTCAAGTGCACAAAATCCTCCACGAACATTTAGCGGTCAGGAAGCTTTGCGCCCGGTGGATACCTCATCATTCATTTGACTAAGGCTCAAAAACTCCATCGTGTGGATTGGTGCCGTAAAATGATTGAAAGATTTAACGGAGGTGACTCAAATGCTGTGTTCGACATACTAACAGGTGACGAAAGCTGGATTTACTGTTATGATCCTGAAACCAAAAGACAATCTGCTCAGTGGGTGTTTCCTTTCGAGGAGTTGCCAACTAAAGTGAAGAGAGATCGAAGTGCGGGAAAAAAAATGGTGGCCTCGTTCTTTGGAAGGATAGGTCATTTCGCAACAATTGTGTTAGAGGATCAAAAAACAGTTTCTGCAGAATGGTACACTACCAATTGTTTGCCACTTGTCTTGGAAAAAGTTCGAGAGAAACGACCTCGCAGTAGGATCCTCCTTCACCACGACAACGCCTCGTCGCACACCGCCAAGCGAACGATCGACTATTTGGCGACATCAAACGTTTAATTACTGGGTCACCCGCCGTATAGCCCCGACCTCGCGCCTTGTGATTTTTATTTATTTCCAAAAATTAAAGAAAAACTTAAAGGAAAGCGGTTTATGAATGCTGAAGAAGCGGTGGCTGCGTATCGCGATACCATTGAAGAGACCCCTAAGGACGAGTGGGCAAAGTGCTTTTCCCAGTGGTTCCATCGCATGCAGCGGTGTATTGACGTCAATGGACAATATTTTGAAAAGATATAATAAAACTAATAACTGGCTAATGTAATCAGTTTTTGATTTTCTAAGAACTTTCAGTTTGACCCTCGTACGCGTGACGTTTAGCGCCATCTACCCGTCTGTAATAAGAGACCACAAATTTCGCGCGGTCGGACCGACAGCACGGTAGCTCAATTGGTAGAGCGTTTGGCCCGGTTATCCAAAAGTTGCTGGTTCGAGTCCCGCCCGTGCGCAAATTTTTGGTTTCTTATTTCATCTTTATGAATACAAAATATGACACTGTGAGTGTTAAAAATATTCTAAACCATTAGATAGCGAATCGTCATCAATTTCCAGGTTGAATTTATTCTGGAAAGAATAACTACTTACTTGGCCCACTGTTGCATAAACAGACGGGTAAATGGCGCTAAACGACACGTTTAATGGCGTATTCATAAGAGACCATAAATTTCGCGCGGTTGGACCGACAGCACGTTAGCTCAATCTGTAGAGCGTTTTGCCCGGTTAGCCAAAAGTTGCTGGCTCAAGTCCCGCCCGTGCGCAAATTTTTGGTTTCTTATTTCATCTTAATGAAATTAGAGTATGTTGATCTATGAACGCTGCATGCGAAAGTGTGTGTATATTTGTATGTTTGTCTCCTGATTACTCGAAAACGAGAAGGCGAACGAGATGATCCTTTCTAGTTCAATCATGTATATTTTAACTTATAGTACTGTGTAAATTTCATCAAAATCAGTTCATTTTTTTAAATATCGGTAATAAATAAAAATTATGACATAAAAAAACGTATTCGAGTCCGAACTAGGTCACGAACAGTCTACACATATGAACTGATTCCAAAAGAAATTGTTTCTTTTGAAATCTCTTAAATTGAAGACGAATGCGTTATTTTAAGCTTTTAGTCCGTATTTTGAAAGCAGTGTGTTTTTTTAATTGTTACGATTTTAAATCTGACATTAATAAAATAAATAAATAAAATAAAATCCATTTATTCTAGACTGAGTAAAATATCATATAATATGTATCTAAAATAATTAAATACAAAAATGAGAACAGATTGAAATATTGTTATACATACAACCCTAAATTTTTACTTTTTAATCACCAACCCCTATTTTTTTTAAAGCCATTTAAGTAATTTAATCATTTTTCATCCCGCTCGATAACTGATCAATAATAGTGTTTTTCTTAACTTTTAAAATTACGAGGCTGGGCGAGACGGGGCCGGGGGGGACGGTGCTAGGGGCGAAGCTAACTTCGCTGGGTCCGCTAGTATCATTATAAATGGTACCACTTATGATACTATAACTCACATATAAGAAACTATTGCCTTGCGTTCTCGTGACTATCACGGACATACTTGTTACAACCTGCAATAGGTCGACCACGATTCTGACCGCCACCTCCCGAAAAACCAATATGGCTGACCACAGCAGCCTCCTGCAACGCATTTACAAAAATACTGTGAAGTGAGTCTATAGCGGCGCCGCATCAGTATTGCTACACATCCAGTCTCCACACTGCTAGAACACTGGCCAAAGCAAACGTTCGTAACTTGTCAATGTTCTGTACACAATATTCTGTATACTTTTCTATTTGACTTAAGTGTCTTTTTTGGTTTTCTTGTACAATTTAGTTTGATTTCAAGATCGATGTAACTTGCAGATGATGCCTTGTAATAATCCCAATACTATAATAGAGCCCTCGTAATCTGAATATCAAATGTATACAATTTAACTTGGGAGATTAAGTCACACGTCTTCTTGCAGTCTGTACCCTGAAAAAAATACGAAAAAAAAAACAACAGACAACCTAACGAATTCTTAGAAAATGGGAACTCCTACAGAAACTCTTACATTCGGAGTAGTCGTGTTTGGGGTCCTATATTCTGTGTAGCTGTCTCCGGCGCTCAAGCCTACACAATATTGCAAACAAACGTGGTGTATTAAACCTAAAATAACCACGTCGGTTTGAATAGTACAACCCTAAAAACAGAATCAGTTTGCGAAAGTTCCACATTTCATCTTCTCAGTACAATTTACTATGTAGTTAGCAACAAACGTGTTTGAGCTTGCAGTGCACGATGATCTGCAGAACCTCTAACGTAATGCAAACAGTCGAAATCATACCACGTCACGTTTTGCTAACAGGCGTCCTAGCTAGAATATCTCGTAGCTGAAATATATTTGCTCTGGTTCCGAAGATTCTTGGAAGCTGAGTTTGTACCCTCGAATAAGTGCTAAGTGATTTAATCTGAATAGAGTGCGATAAAAATTAAGCCTAAAAATTTTTGTTGATAAATATCGTCTCTCATAAATTTATACCCCTTAAAGAAAACACGTCACGTGAATGCCGTCGTAGGAGAACAAAGCCAGCTTTCGTCTCAGCTCATTGTGAGCAGTCAGCAGCGCGAACTGGGCCGGCCACATTGTCTGACTCCGACATCCATTGCCATAAACCAGCCAACCTTTAACCGAACAGATATACATATCTATCCGTGCACTCCCGGTTTACCCTGCAAGCCACGGGCATGCTGTTTGTCAAATTCAAAGTTGACAGAATAGACGTAACGGCCCGTTTCTGATTTCGTGATTGGCTTGTTATATCTGTTGACAAATATTGTGATTGGTTAGCATGCCAACGCCAATCTGTCAATGCAGCTAATTTTAGATTTGATTAAGCAATAGGAAATCATGTGATGATGTTTTTTTTTTCATATGCTACACATGCACATTAGAAATTTCACTTTTATAATCAACGATTTTCGCAGTGTCAACGCGACTAATATTTATGATATCAATTTCACTGTCAGAAAATAATGCGATTTTCATACTAACTCGCTACAAAATTATTAAAAGATGATTTAAACTGTAAGCTTATGAGATTAAGTTGACATTTGAATTGCTCGGCGTCATATGCTGCGACCGCATAGATAGAGCATAATTATTCCTTCTTCTTGTTGGATCCATATCCCTAGGTAAGCCTTCCAAAACCGGCTTTGACCGTGAAATCTCGCTGGAGAGATACAATGATAATAATAAATCTTTATTTCTGAAATTACTTTCCATACATTGGGTTATTAGTAACAGAAAATCTTATGAGCTAGGGTCAGTGTATAAATAAAAAATAAAACGAAGAAAGACGTAACAAACAAATATAACCTACACAAAATTAAGGCAGGTCTCGAGTCAACATGGACGCTGTTCCAGTGCCTCAAGCTAGAGCAGCTATGACGATTCCTATCCACGCCAGGAGGATGTTGGGGCTGTCCTGGATGTCGTTATAATACTTGTTTTGTGTACAAATTGGTTGATCTGTGACCCACTACCCTGGGAACATCCACTTAATAATCACGTTTTTTTTTGCGCATTGTATTAATTATTAGATATGTATGTGTACTATGCCGTGATCGATACTGTGAGTTCAGAATTTTGGTTCTTTACTGTTTTGTGCTGAAAAAACATTTTTTACACCGAACAAAGTAAAGACAGATATTCCTTCCAGGTCTTGCGCATAGTTCCTGTTCTACAGCTGGAGTTGACAGATATAGCGGCAAATTTTCCGGCGGGTATCCCGGAAGTTAGTTGCCTTATTAGTTTCGCTGTCTTATCTATCTGAGCCCTTTGCGATTCAAATTACTCAAACACTTGGGCAACGGAAGATATAACGGAATCTTGCAACTTACGTAAGATTTTAAAATATAGAATTTTTGTTGTTTGTTAAGTATTTTCGTGTAAACAGATTTGTGACTGTGTTAAATAAAAATCTTTACCGGAATTTTATGATCTGAAGTAAAATGCTCGTGGGCTTTTTAGCTCTATTGCATCAATTACTTTAACGAGTTGGTTTACTTTATATAGGTATGATTGTCACCCTAACTTGTTATATTTTTATGACTCGTCGCGACGGAAACTTGTTTAAAAGGAAGCATCCATTATATTTCGATTTAGTTGATATTAAAAAGTTTGCTAGTTTAACAAACAACCCTTTTCTCTATACCTTTGCATTGATGTGGTAAACACTGGGTCTCTCATTTTACCTTGTCCGTTCTCATGTTCGGTAATCATTTCTAATTGTGGTTTCCAATAACGAACGAGGCTTAGATCCGTTGCCCACAACCGGCTCACTGCCTCCCACGCGGAGGATCGGCGATTACTTTAATCGGACCTGTCTTTAAATCGCTTCGAGTTTTATTTAAACACAGCGATCATCCTGAGTGCGTGTGGGTGGAGGCTATTAGCGGATTCTTGAATGGGGTATCTGTTGACCGCTCGCATTATTCTGCCTGTCCGAATGTAGGTATGGGACAAGGAATTATATAAACAAATTGTGGAAGAAATATTTACAATAGGTAATTGTTCCCGAAATGTAATGCCTTCTTCAATGGTCTTGGAAAAGAAAAAGCGTATGAGAGTCGTAATTAGTTGGAGGATAGAAACTGTCAATGGAAATTAAGTTCAACAGGTAACTCTTAAGACTATCCATTTGGATACTTTGCCAAATGTAATATAATTTTAAGGAGTGAAGTTAAAACAGTCACAACAATAAACAGGATTTTTACGCTACTTTCCACCGAAGTCCTATTTATCTCATCGTCACTGAGAGTTGTCCTTAATTTAAAACAAGCAACAGGCAAGGGACTTCGACACGACTACACACACATCGATAGCCGAAACCGATAGAACAAAATTGGGAAATCCGCTATGTAAAGCAGAATTAATGTCCTGTCCCGTCTATGGGGAAAAGAACGGGGCTGTGGACCCAATCTCGCAGCTTTGATACTGCGGGCTTCCTTTGGAATGTCTAATCTTCGTTTATATATAAAGTTATATACAGTCCAGCAGTTATTTGAGATTTATTTGCTGTATCCATTTATAAATAATGAGGCCGTTATAAGCTTATGTCGGATACGTGTAAGAACGGATCCTGAACAGTTTGGCAATCCTATTAGTTTTAGACGCTTTTGTAACCAAACATTTATAATTCTCATCGCATCACGGATCATTCACCATGATTCACATGGGAAATTACAACACAATTACAATTGCATTGTAAATTATTTAACTTTTACTATACATGATGCAATCTCCTCTGTTCCGATTGCGTCTCTTTACGGCTTGATTTCGATGCGAAATGGCCTGTTTTACTGTCGCGCTGAGATGAGAGCTTAACCCTGCGTAAGTAGCCGTAAAATAACTCACAAGACTATTGACAAAGTAAATAAGACATTTCATTCACCGGTAAAAGTACCAACGAACTTACTTGATGAATAAGTGTATTTTCTAATACAAAAACCGGCCAAGTGCGAGTCGCACTCGCGCACTGAGGGTTCCGTGCCAACTTTAACTGAATTAGGGAATCCACTTACTTTCACTTAGTAAATACGACAATATTTTGTTGACAGCAAATATAACTTTGTTTTTCATAGTGTTTGTATGAAGTACAAAGTTATGTTTGCGGTTGTTGAAAATGTGCTATATCTCAAAAACTTCTCGTTCGATCCCGTCCGAACCAATTTTCGTTGAAAGTATTTGTTAAGATCTATATTATATATTTTTTTCAAAATTTACACGCGCTTAGTTTAGAAGTTAGATGGGGGGGGGGGGGGGGGGGGAACGCCCATTTTTCCACTTTGGAAGCGTCTAGCTATGAAACGTTAGACTTTAAAAGAAAATGGTTTTAGAAACCTCGATGTCATTTTAAAAGACCTATCCATAGACACCTCCTCACACGCATAGGTTTGAAAAAAAAAAATTTTGGTTTTAGTTTCATGTATAGGAGCCCCCCTTAAATGTTATTACTTTTTATTTTTTGGATAAGGATCGTAAAGCGGTTAACAGGATACACAATCCTACCAAATTTCAATAGTGTGATGCTTATAGTTACAGAATAAAATGGCTGTGACATACGGACGGACAGACAGACAGACAGACTTGACGAAACTATAAGGGTTCCGTTTTTTGCCATTCGGTCTACGGAACCCTAAAAAATGGGAGTTATTAGCCCCTGAATTTATTTATACCGGTCATTAATTCCACTTGAGGGTTTTCATACTTTGAACTCAAAATTTCAAGTTGTTCCTTTGATTGACTGCGCCCCCGGCTCCTTCACAATCATCTGATATCTCGACAATACCATCAAAGCTCACTGCTTTGTTTGTTGTCTGATTCGATTAGGTTGTGATTCAGGGCTTTCGGGCTTATTACAAGAGATACAGTTGACTGAGCTAGGTCTGTTAGTTATTTATGTACTAGTCCATTTGCATATGTTTCGGGGAATACGACTTCGACAATGGAGTGCCTTAGCTTACGCACTATCTGACTGACTGAATACATTATGTATCGAGCTTGTTGAATGTCGTCTAGGTTATATTCCACTAATAAATATCTGGTACAAGTACCTCGTTTTTAGAAATAACTACCATTTTACGTAGTTGGTGTATGAATAAAGAAACAGAATAAGCCGATTACTTAAAATACGTGTGTTATGTTACTTATCTTTGTTTTCTATCTTTATTAGCTATTCTATAATTATGGTCAAGCCAGCGTGGTTTCAAGGTGTCGCCTTTCCGAGGTCCGCGAGGCACAGTGGGTCGAAACAGTAATATGAGGGACATAGAGGTTTTTTTGACAAATCGTATTTTTTTGGATGCCGATCGATAGTCCTTTAGACACTCGTAAAGACATGTTATGTAACATTTTTCACGAAACCTAATAGTTTGGCCATAAAAAAATAATTTGTGTTTTTTTTGTATGAAACAAGACCTAAAGTACTAAATATCTCCCAGGAACTGCTTGACCGTGCCTTATAATGACTTAGGGTGGCATAAGTTCATTGTGCACTAACATCCTAATCTATTTTTAGCTGCTCCAAACAGCAAGTTTGCCTGTTAAACAGTTCGGGAAAAAATATATTTTTGATAATCCTATTATGGGGTTATAATTACAATTCTAAGAAAAAGCGTCGATTAGGGTACTAGAAACTAATTACGTAGTTAGTCTACATTGTTCTGTACTATCAGAATCTTTTAAAACCTTTTTTTGTTATCATCGGATGACTTTGAAGTAATATTGATGTCAGGTAATTAGGATATTAAAGAGACAATGGTTAAGGGTTGGGGGTAAGTAACCTGGAACTGTGTTATATAATGAAGGTGTATTCATTTTAAAAAATAGTTTGTGCTGTGAAACCTTAACAGTAACACTTAACTTGATTTGCGATCTATTACTTACGATTACAATGGAGTCCATTGTGAATAATTTAGATTTATTCGTAATCCTCAGGGAAACGTTAAAATCTTTAACAGACAGTGAAAAGTTATATAATCATCTTATGCAGAAAATGGGACGAGAAGAAAACAGTGTTAAATTAAAAAAGTTTTGCCAGTGTTTTTGTGCTTATATTAATAGTAGGTGGACAAAATTCCATCGATCATTTCTCCAATTTTTAAGAAGAAACAGAGATTGGTTAGAAACCCCAAATAATTGGCCACAAATTATAAATGAAGAAAATATTGAGCACAATATTGATCATTATTAAAGTACCTATAACAAACAGTATATCGAACAATCTTCTTTTAAGCTCTAATATTATCATTGGTGCTGTAGAATTTAAGCTTTGTATTTTTTGTACATATTGTTTAATATTTGTTTTTTTTATAATTAAGATTTTTTTTATATATTTTAAGCTAGCATTGTAAGATTTTAATTATTTTTTCATTTATTTTATATTTTAATTACTATTAAACAAATATTTATAAATATGTGTTATTTTGTAGAAATTATATAAATATTTTATGGAATTGCTATTCTCTGTTGTCTAATTGTCTTACTTCATTACTCGAGATAATTTTTATTATAAAGTCAGCCGATTCTAAGAAAAAAGGGTTTTGAAAGATTCTCTTAATAAAGAACAATGTAAATCAACTACGTAATTAGATCCTGCTACCCTAATCGATGCTTTTATTTAACAGGAGCAGGTAAAACCCCAAACCATTATCTCTTTATTTGTATAATTAATATCTTAATGACCTGACATCATTATTACTTCAAAGTCATCCGATGATAACAAAAAAAGGTTTTAAAAGATTCTGATAGTACAGAACAATGTAGACTAACTACGTAATTAGTTCCTAGTACCCTAATCGACGCTTTTTCTTAGAATTGTAATTATAACCCCATAATAGGATTATCAAAAATATACTTTTTTCCGAACTGTTTAACAGGCAAAATTGCTGTTTGGAGCAGCTAAAAATAGATTAGGATGTTAGTGCACAATGAACTTATGCCACCCTAAGTCATTATAAGGCACGGTCAAGCAGTTCCTGGGAGATATTTAGTACTTTAGGTCTTGTTTCATACAAAAAAAACACAAATTATTTTTTTATGGCCAAACTATTAGGTTTCGTGAAAAATGTTATATAACATGTCTTTACGAGTGTCTAAAGGACTATCGATCGGCATCCAAAAAAATACGATTTGTCAAAAAAAACCTCTATGTCCCTCATATTACTGTTTCGACCCACTGTGCGAGGGTTCGATTTCCGGTCGGGTCCATATAGAAATCAAAAGTTTCCATATTGTCTCGAGTTTGGGTATTGTTGTACCACCATTGTGTCTGATTTTCATAACACAAGTGCATTAGCTATTTATTGTGGAATCAGAGCAATGTATGTGATGGGTGTCCAATTTTATTTATTTATTATATAGGTACATTTATTATAGTGTTTTTATGTACGGCCAAATAGTATACATTAACACATGACAGGATATGCCACAATATTAAACTTAATAATCAAATTTTTTGATTAACAGATTTGTGTATTTACGTACTGCCTGGTGGCTGATACCTTCCGTTATAAAGTTTGTTTTACTATTTTATATGAGGAAACTGTTTGCTTATACTAAACTTAAATAAAGGAGTTAAGGTTCAATGTCAAAATTTCTACAATATGCCAAGGTCTTACTTTACGGCAGCCAACGGTTTTCGATATTATAGGCAAACTAACCAAAATGCTTACATTTTAGCACACACAAAGAAACGCTGCTACAAGAAACAGGGTTATTGCCCAAACCAAATTCCTGTAACAAGGTTACTTATGTCAACTGCAGTGATTTGGTAATCAATTTCTCTGAGGCTCAGAAGATAGCAAACCATACACAAGAAAAGTAACATTGTATTTATTTAAGATTCAAGTGACACGTCAAGTGATCATTTGTTATCCATAGCAGGTGTTACAGCATTGCAGTGATATGTGTCATTGAAGAACTGATGACCGTTGGCCCAGAAAAGTTCTGGGTTGGAGACCTTTCGACCAAAAACGCAGCGTAGAACGCACCGACAAGATGGACAGATGACCTTGTAAATATCGTAGGATCAAACTGGATACAGACCGCTTGTGAAGAGCTGTGAAAACCTATGTTCAGCAGTGGACGTCTTTTGGCTGAAATGATGATGATGATGTCATTGAATGAAGTGACGTCCACACGGTGTAGTTTTATCCAATCTCATTTTAGGTATAGTCTAGTTAGTTAGTTTGGCTGAGGTGTTTTTTGCACTTAGCGTCACGATTGGGCCATTGTGCGTATGTCCCTCTTTTCCATTCTAACCAACCCAGGCTTTCCCAGAAGGCTAGCAACCTGTTCAGATTACCAATGACCATGACCTCTGGGAATGTAATGTAGCAGGGGATTTGAGAATATTAATCCACCACACTTGTGCACTCCATGAGTACATGTTGGGAATTTCTTCTGCCCCCATGCACCCTCTGCATAGGGGGCTGTCTGTGACACATTATGTGAAAAGGTGTTTGTTTAAGAGACTATGACCAGTTATGATGCCTATGGCTAAGCGTAGTTGGTTTGGGGCCTTCTTTGTTTGCCTGCAACCATCACCGTTTCTCCATTCCTCTTTGTGTGATGCTTCGGTTTCTTAACGTAGCCAAGTTCTTATTTGGGCCTGCGGTAAGGGTAGGTATATTCTAATTAAAACAGCAGAGTCACCAATTAAGTACAACACGTCAACAAAAACACTAACAACAGTGTGCATTGTTAGTTAAATAACAGTATTTGTTAGACGATAATGCAAATAAATAATTATTTCAAAAAATCATATGCGCTACATCTGAAAATTAATCACTTATAAATTGTATACGTTTTAGGACCCATTGTATAAAAGCCTAAAAGCTTAGCTGAATACAGGGTAATCCAAACAAGCCCCATTTAATTGAGAGCAGGAGTTGAATTAGTAATTCATAAAAGCTGTTAAGTGGTAATAAATAATATCAGGTTGCGAAATATTAATGAATTCACCCTTTAATTTGCCGCCTAATGGGTATTAAATTTGTGGTGTAGCCTGTGCTATTGAGCTTTTATAGCTATGGATTTATGTTTGATAAACTTTACGAGAACTCCCAATACACATATCCTACGTGTAGTATTATGGTGCCCATTGACTACCAAGTAGATTCAACCCATATTGATTTGGTGGTCTTAGTTAAATCAATTTGGTACGAAAAAAATCTTGCAAGATATGCGTAATGTTATTATGTTATGATTTTTTTGCTTACGTACATAGTCAATTAATCACATAAAAATACTATGAAACCGACAAAACAAATAGAGCCTTCACACCTCTTAGCGATCATATCTTGCCTATTTTTATTGTTTTTTTTTAATTATGTATTTATCTAAACTTAAGTAAGTTCGTATGTTGTTGTGGACTCAATTGATTTGTTGTTGTTAACTTTTAAAAGCCGTTGCAGTTGAATTCGTGGACCATTATTACGAATGAAGCACTATATCTAGATTTATTGTTATTAAATATTCCTTAGATTATACCATACATACATAGATTTCCTTTGTTAATACTTGAGAAAATCTCAAACAGTTTGTTTGTATGTCTGTTTGAACGCGTTAATCTTAAGAACTACTGTACCAATTAAAAAAAAAACTGTTGGATAACTTATTTATGGGGGAGTAATGTGATTTAGGCTAAACATCACGTTGCCACGGGAGGGGACGGAGAAATATTAGAATACCGCGGATGCATTCGCTAGTCTTGCATAGCAAGAAATGCATTTATATCGGAAAATCCTTCATCTGGTGGTCACACTCGCGCCTACATCCATCCTTAACTTTGTTATCCCTTGACTTAAGGCGCTACCCGGATTTTTAACGCGCACACTAGCGCCACTTTAGTAAAAAAAAAAAACATAACTACTGCATATCCGACAATCCCAGTCCCTTTCGGTGTTCAAAGCTAGGGTAAAAGCGCATTTCCTTTTGCTTTAAACATTGACGGAAAATTTTCTATAATGGATCTATCGTAGTATGCACGTATATTATATGTATTTATTCATTTGTTTTATTGTATTTGTAATATATGTGTATTAGTTATATATTTTTATTCTTACTTCTATTATGTAACTATCTTTAAAGTATAATAATAAAATTCCAGCTATATTTTTGCACACCGTTTCTACCTCACTGATTAACGTTGTTTCCTCTACCCAATGGTTGTCTGGAAGAGATCGCTTCCAGCGATAAGAACGCCAATATTGTACAAATGATTTGCCTGTATTGTTATTGTTTCTTGTGTCCTTACTTGTGCAATAAATAATATTTATTATTATTATTATTATTATAAACTCGTTAAATAAAAGACCAATCAAAAATCTGGTAGACACGATTCTAGTACAGGTTCTATAGTTTATTTAGTACGTTTAGATTGTTTCTAAAGTAGTTTACTGAAGTTAGAAAAACGGCTAAATATGGCCACTTTTGGCAATTTTTCTAACTGTAACTGCAGATAACTCTGTTTTATTGAACTTAAACATTGTATCCACATAACCAGAGCTACAATCGCATGTATCAGATTTTCGATTGGTCTTTTATTTAACGAGTTATGATTTTTCTACTAAAGTGTGCGCGTTAAAAATCCGGTTAGCCCCTTAAGTACTTAACCGTTTGTAAAATAAAAGTGATATCTCCAACAGTATGTTGTCCGTTGACAGCATGGACGACATCGAGCTGAAGAACATCCAGCTGGTGTTCCCGGCGGCGCGGCGGTTCAGCGAGGGCGCCTGCGCGGAGATGCGCGTGCGCACCGACCGCGGCGAGCTGTGCGTGGCGGTGCAGGGCGACAGGACCAAGCCCGCCATCATCACGTACCACGACCTGGGGCTCAACTGTGAGTAATAAAATAATAATAATAAACATCCTTTGCACATTCCCACTCATCGCCATCTAGTCCCAAAGTAAGCTACTCAAAGCTTGTGTTATGGGTGCCAGACAACGGATATAATACTTAAATACTTTTTGTTTGTAAATACATACATGATATACATATAAAACACCCAGACCAATACAAACAGACATGTTCATGCACACAAATGTTTGTATTGTGCGGGGATCGAGCCCGCAACCCGCTGCGTAGTAGGCGATTTCTCGATCACTACACCAGACGGGTCGTCAACCATAACTTTTGTAATGTGATTTTTTAGGTAGACTAAAATTTAAATTATGATAGAAATAAAGAAAAAAAATACTTTTATTCGACTCACAGACACAAGAGTCACACACACACGCACACACACACACACACACACACACTTATTAAACATTAAGTTGAAATTTATAAAATTATTTTGCTTTAAATTTCCGCGAAGCGACGCCGGCGCAGGCAACTAACTACACGAACCGTCACCGCGTTTAGTATTAGTTCAGGCAAATGCAGGATGCACCACCCGCCCTCCCTCAATACGCATGCGGCACAGCTGATGCAATTAATAGTACCCAACACCAACGTGCAAAAAACCTCGACGCGTTTCGCCACTACACGTGGCATCCTCAGGAGATGTTGTCGCCTCGGCGGAGCACGGACATTTAAACGAACATTTAGTATGAGTCGAAAAGGCCCCCTTTCAGCATTAATCGTGGCCGCAAGATGCATGCCACGTCACTGATTTTCAGAGGGTGCCCTGTGGGTAAAGATAGAACACAGAACAAGAAAAAGTATAAAATTAAAAAAAAAAAACAAAAACAAACATAATAATAACATTAACTAAGAATAAAATGAAGTAGCAATCGCAAGCGCTTACTTGCATTATGGCGATATCTTTGTCTTATTGCCAGATTATGGAGGCATTTTAACACATTTTATAATCTTATTGGTGAAAAAAGTGGTTTCATTACCAGTGCATGTAGGAACGATCGGAAGATACCATTGGCACTAAACAATTATCATTTGATAAATTTAGTTCTTTAGATGTATTTTTGTTGTCCTGGTACTCTAATGAATTTTACCAAGAAATATGTAAATGAACGCTGTGTCAAAATGTCAAATTAACAGCCGGAATTTATCTGATAACCACAAATTAAAAACAAAGTTGTATTTTTTAAATGAATGCACTAAAATTTTTCAGTCAGTCATGCATTCGTCATGGACTTGATAATGAAACACGACGATACTCAAGTGCTGGCGCATTTCGACTTAATCAGGATGCTAATTTAGTTAATAACGCGTAGGCAATTAACGCCGATGGAGCAAGCATCAAATTAGGAATTTCACCATACTAAAGCACGATACGAAAACGCAGAAGACCCTTGAAGTTGTTCGTGTGCTTAAATTGTATCAGTAAGTCAACAATTTTAAATTGGTGATTTTTGGGAACATAGTTTCAAATACCTATAGCATTTTACTTAAAAATATTTAAACCACTAAGTTCAGTAGATAAGTAAAATAGTTAAGGGTCATATTAAAATAGGCATTAAGTATCAAAGAGGGATACTATTTAGTAATTTTTAACTATTCCGTTGTCATGGATATGAACAAAAAATGTTCAAGGTGGACCCTCTGTACTCTGTCTATTTTGTGGGATTAATGTGTGCTGACAAAATTATCGCTCATACGAGCGTGCGTCATGTCGTCAGACTAAATACACCTTGAATACTCAAGCTGTCATTTTTAAGTTATCAAGATTACGTTATTTTTGTATGTTTTATTTAAATATAGGAATCGTAACTAAAAAAAAATGATTTATCAAAGTGATCGTATGTGACTTTTTTTCAAAAAAGTCAAAATAGAAGCAGTAAGTAAAATGTATCCTTATGTTAACATACTGCTTCTATTTTCTACGGCAGTATAATCTTTAATGGTAAGAAATCGCCCTGATCCCCAGAAAAACATTGGATGCATTTTATTTTGTGCTAAGCGAATGAACTAAGTATCGAGTAATTTTTATTGGTGAGACATATGATTAGGTATTCGATTTGAAGTGTGTGCTTCGCGATTTTATTTAATCCCAATGCTACTTATGTCTAGTTTGTAAGAATTCATTTCAGAATCTGGATACTACTTATAAATAATGTAACGAAAAGGATTCATGTGGAACTTTCGTGCCCTTAACCGATTTCCTGTTTATTTTCTTAACTACCAACAATGCAAAATTATGAAAGCCCCCACAAATACATAAAATATTTCAAGTAATGGTTACCCTACCATATTATTTCAATATCATTGAAGTGTTACTCCTAACGGTACCACATTTCGATTCGATAGGAAACATATAAGGTAACAAATCCTTAAGGAGCTGACGATCATTAAGGAGCTGACGATCTTAAAACGGCTGATCCGGTCATGGTTACATTACCATATACTTTCAATAGCATTAGAGTAATATGGTACCAAATTTCGAATCGACCGACTGGAAAAGAGCTGATGATCTTCAAATTACTTAACAAATTTTAATGAAACATGGCTATGAACACTTGGTATTAAAAATCATTCAGTAAGGAAGGAGACAGACAGATACACAGAAAGACACGTTTAACTTATAACACCCGTCTCTTTTTGCGTCAGGAGTTAAAATATTGGTACATGAAGAGATTTTAAAGCTGATTTTACATATTTTCATCCAGAAAACAGTACATAGATCAAGCCCTTCAAAGTTGATTACTACTTCCCCAACCAGACTGTCTTAGTTCATTCAAATCTAATCGTAAAAATACCTTGGTAGAAACAGATAACGATGTTATTTAAAAAAAGAACCTATATAATATGATCTTAAACCACATTCTCCCCTCAAGTACTCCTGCGCAAGTGATTTTACCATTTCGTCTATGACGTCACTTGATGTCGTCACTCACGGCTCACTGTAATTTGTTACGGATAATAGTTGTTGTTACTGCGCAGTGCACTTGTGTAACCACACATTTAGGGCCATTAAGAAGGGAGGAGTAAAACTTTGTAATCCCTGACTTAAGTTTCCAGCCTCATAATCGTGTTTGAAGTTTTGCCAGCACCACCGAGTGACGGATTGGAGAGAAACACGACTTTCCGTAGACGAATCGCCACACTGATTGTTCGGTATGTTGAGCCGAAAGAGGCAACGCACCGTAAAGAGTCCTCGCCGATTGATGCATGATGATGATGATTAGATGTTTTAGAGTTTTAGAATACTGATAAGGTGTATTTTTTTAATAAACATACCTGACTTTAGATTTTCTTTTAAAAAAGGGGGGGGGGGTATGATGTAGCGGGTCAATGACGCTACAGTGTTGTACCGTGAGCAGTTTCGGGGCTCGCCATGTAAATCAGGCAGTCGTCACCCGCCGCGCTTCCCGATCACTCATATCCATTGTCATAATTATGTATTTGGTGCACCAGTAAAGTATTTATCATGAAAACCCAAGACTTCTCATTTACCACCACCGCACACGGACCCCGTCACCACCTTGCCTCAACATGTCTATAACGAAAGAAATCTAGGCTGTCGTCGATGGAACCAGCAACAAATCGACTTAGCTGATGCTGACTAGCTTTTCCTTCATATCCTCACACATAATCCTTGTTCATCTTGCTGAAATTGTCCCCCAAGGGAGCTGTAACAGGAAACTGTTTAACGTTCTCATTGCCTCTATTTACTGCAACGCGAACCTTGGACTTCAATGAATAAACAAGCATTCGTCTGCGCTTCCAAATTGCTCCCTCAGGGGTGAAATATAAACCTGCAGTGCCTTCATTTAGTTGGAGAAAATAGCTTCGACACTTAAAATCTGTAATGGCTTTGTATAAGACTTTAGTTAGGGGCGAAACTCTAGAAATCAATTTCATTAATTATTTCTCAGCATTTCTAAGTCTTGAGGGTTCGTGTTCTCTCCGATTAATAGGTATTGTTTATTAAATATCGATAAAGCTTGACCTCACAATCGTGACCCTTTAAATAAACAGATTTGATAATTCTTGCATTGTTTTTAAAGAGGTTACGTACGCCTCTAAACCATCGCTCATCCACTCTTGGTAATGAAGATGAGTACTACAAACCGATATCTATACAATATTATAACTATAAAAGTTTTGAAAGTATTTTTTTAATAGCCGTTGCTCTCTCACTGCTGGGCAAAGGCCTCCCCCTAACTACTCCATGCGTCCCTGTTCTTGGTAAGGGTTAGCCAGTCCTCGTTAAGATCGTCGCGCCAACGCTTTCGGGTTCTACCTTCCGGAGGGCATCCATCGGTAGGCGGCCATTGAGAGACGATCTTGGACCACTTCTTAGGAGATATCCTGTGTACGTGGCGCGCCCAGTCCCACTTAAGTTTTGCGGTTTTTACTTTTGGTGTAAAAGTAAATATAATTATTTAAAAAAAACACCTTCCCATTTGGTAGTACACAGTACTTCTGTTTCTTTCTTGTCTTGAATGTCAGGGGTGCTCGAATCGTAACGAAATTATCTTTATTTCTGCCACCACCGAGTGTCTACCTACATATCTTTATCTGCCCGTTCCGTATTAGCAGTGCATTATCAAATATTCACCATATTTGTGGTTACAATTCGTGTATCCTTGAGGGGATAGCTTGAAGCCGCAGGCGACCCCGGCGCACCCGGGATACCATGGTTATACGGTTATCGGCTACCATACATGCTAGTAGTTAGCTATTTGCCTCGTGCATAGTTAGTTACTACTATACTTGTTTTCGACTATGTATCGAATAGTCAGATAATATTCCATTATTTTTTTAAGGCAGGGCCTTGATGACGACTTTTTATTTATATTTTCTAAAAAATAATACATAGTTGTTAAATATTTTATTGGAAATAGGTCACCCTCAATTCTAGATTCAGCCAAAAAGTATGTCAAAAATAAATTGATGTTATAAAGAGTAAGTTTAACTTATATTAGTATTAAAAATTTCCCTATACACTTAGCATTTAAAGTAGTTATCTGGCAGCTTCAACTTCCATCTATAACTGGACAAGCCGTCTCCCGCGACTTGGTCTGCACATTTTCAGTTTGCTGCCCCCCCTCCCGTCGCAGCGTGATGCCTCAAGCTTTCCTCAATAATAAGCTATCCAAAACAAAAATATTTTTTCAAATCGGTCCAGTAGTTCCTGAGATTAGCACGTTCAAACAACTATTGGTATAGGATAGATGAACAGTCTGCCGATAAACTGTAACACAGTTTGGCAGAATATTGTAAAGAAACATCTACTTAGTGTTACTTTACAAAAAAAAAACTAAAACTCATTAGAATGACTCCAACAGCAGTCTGCCCGCAGTCTGGTCGAGCCAACCATGAACCCAGAGAGTTCAGACAATCGATCGCCCACAAAATATTGCCATACACCCGGTGCGTGGCGTAACTCACTGTTATCACGGCAGGTTGTGGTATCTAAATTCAGTTTTAGCAATGTAAAAAAAGCATGCTTATTAAATTCACTTTATTTTAACACTAAAAAGGGAAAACTGACTGTTTATCTCTGACATATTAATAACTCACAGCCCATAACGGTGAATCTGGTTAAAGAGTCCAGGCGCGGCTTTCGTATGAGGTCTAGGTGCACTAATCAGTAATATTAAAGCACGACTCGAGTTGATGGAGTCATTATCATGGTCAGGCTCCATTATTCTCAATTTTTCGATCTTTTTTTAATGAAAACAATTTATACCTGCAATTTAAAATAAGAAAAACCATGTCATGAGTATCCAAGATACAGGATGTTGTTTTGGTCAGTGACATCCAACTCAGAGATGATAATATGAGTTATGCTTTTTCTAAAAAAAAATTTTCTTCAAATCTTATGCTACGAGGAGTTTCATGAAAGAAAACCTCTTTACAACATTCCAAAAAAAACGAATGGGTAAACTCGCACCCTCGCGCGTAGCTAGCGCGTATCAACGAAATACTACGCCGTAACTAGTAAGTTAGGAAGAGGCTATCTGGTGTTGGTATTGTTGACCCGACCGCTGTATCATATCAATTAATTTACTTTGTGGGTTTTTCCAATTTATAAAAAAAAAATGTTTTTGACATCACTATCGTTAATACAGACCCCTGAGTCGCTTGTCGCTGACCAAAACAACACCTTGTATAACGGCATTGCAATGTTTTTCCATGTGAATTAGGCCAACCGAACTAATAATAACAACAATTTGTAGCTACATCAAAGTATCAGAATATACCTGGGAACTTTATCATAAATTCCAGCAGCTTTTTAGTTTGCTTTATTGTTATTGTACCTTCAACTCTCATTAAGTCAACTAATTTACTCAAACTGAAACAATTAGTTATTTGATTTAAGTTGCTAATTTATTAGTAGTTGCTGTTAGTAGTTATTTGCTGTTAAGTTTCTAACTGCCAGGCATTGAATAGCTTGTGGTAAAAGGCTTCAAACAGTAAAATTTCTGAGCGAAGTCGCTAAACTTACAAATTCAGCCAATATTTAAGTTAATGAAATAAGTAAGTTAACAAATCTTTTATAGCAAATACTACTTCAACGCCGGTTTCATCGTCATTACTTTTGTTTTTCTTGTCGGTCAACTTAATAAGTCTTTACTAATTATTTAAAACGTGCCTATTATTTAGTGGTACTGTATTTCCGGACCTTAGCTCCCATTTTATAAAAAATATCATGCTGAAAGTTGAAATTCTTAAATTCTTACACATTCAGTATAGTTTATCTTTTCATTCCTGTATAGTAAAGTTGTAACTTAAACTGAAAGTGTAAAGTTGCAAATATAAAATAAACTTGTAAACAGCCCACTGCTGGGCAAAGGATTTACAACAATTATGAGGAAGTATGAGCCATGCTCCACCACGCGGGCTCAGTGCGGGTTGGCGACGAACGCTCAGGGCTTGCCTAGGGTATAACCCGTCAGTTCTTCTTGCCTCACTAAAATAGCACGGTTTTAATGGGTAGGCAGCCTCCAAAGTTTGGATTTCCACATAACCAAATGCCCCCGCGGTCGGTGGGAATGCAAAATTGCATTTCCTGATATAAAAAAGGGGTGATTACAAGGCAAGCACCGAATCTCGCTGTCAGAATTTATGAAGCCGCCTTTAGGGCCTGATACCAACCTCTCTTAGCCATAACCAACTGCTTAACGTGCCTTTTAAAGCACGGAGATGCTCATGATGTACGTCACTTTGATCAACTCAGAATGGTTACCTATTCAAACACAACCGCGCCGTAAGCTGCTTTGGTATTATTACAAAAGTGCTGTCACCACTGCGCTACGAACACCGTCACAGGATAAAAGTATTATTCTCACTCACCTTTATATGAATAAGTATTGTTTATGAACCAAGGTAGGATTTACGGAGTGGCGTCTGATAGATATTCAAACATGATGTTGCTGAACAAGAGTTATTAGAAGAGTGTGGCAGTCCAATATGATATAATTACAGCAAAATGTTGGTTAACTCTTTAAAATCACTTGCTCGACAAGAGTAGTGGCTGTTCTATCGATTGTTACGTAATGCCCAGAGTTTGTTCCGTCTGGTGCCATCTCCCAACTTCGAATATGAACCCTCATGCAAGGACAGTAGAAGCTATTTTACCCTGTTCCGAATTCGAATCGATGATCAGCTGGGCGAAATTTTGTAAGTTGTACTTTCTGTATGGCCAGATTTGAACATACAAATGAAATGTGAGGGTCATGCATGGGAATGACATTCTTATGCATATACTTGAAGTTAATGGTGGTTACATAAATCCTGAATAGTAACCAGTGAGGAATGAAGAAATTTTGAAAGATCTGCCTTCGTTTGTGTGTGTATCGCACTGAATGTTTGCGGACTCTGCTATAATGAGAACATGCGAATTGCTATGCAGTTTCGATAGTTAAGCAGCTCTGTTTTAATGACAAGTAGCAATTGGTATTTTGCATTATATTGATAGTACTATATGAGTATAATATAAAAACATAAATATTAGTATTAATATCACTGTTGAAAATATTCGTTTACACTTTACACTGAGTGGGAATTGAACGGATTACGCAAGATCGCAATAGGCCTCAAAATTGAAACGTATAATACATTGGTTGTTTTGTAGGGCATTTGTTGTGTGCTTACAATTATAATATAATGAAATTTTCTGAAACCAAAGGACATGGTTGTTTTTACTATAGGGCTTGGTACTAAAATCAAAAATCATCGAACATGACACTGCTAAGTAAAATTCGGTAGAATAAAAAATTATGAATGCATAGATTGCTGTTTTAAAAATTAAAAGACCTCCGTTTTTTATTTATTAAGGAAAATTAAAAATATATTTTGGCTTTTAAATAGCAACATTATAAGCTCCCACGATGATTATTTTTTTGTACAAAAAGAAAAGAAATTAATTTGACGCAGCATTAACCATAATAATAATAATAAATATTCTTTATTGCACAAATAAGGACACAAGAAACAATAACAATACAGGCAAATCATTTGTACAATATTGGCGGTCTTATCGCTGGAAGCGATCTCTTCCAGACAACCATTGGGTAGAGGAAACAACGTTAATCAGTGAGGTAGAAACGGTGTGCAAAAATATAGCTAGAATTCTAATATCATACTTTAAAGATAGTTACATAATAGAAGTAAGAATAAAAATATATAACTAAAAGACTTATATCACAAATAAAATAAAATAAAACAAATTAATAAATACATATAATTAATTTTATTCCTGAATTTATATAAAAAATAACGAAGTGTTTTTTACAAATAAACTAAAATGACTCGGCAATATGGACGTAGACCTTAGCCTTTTCAAAGACGAAATAAAAGAAATCTGACATCTGTCATTGTCATTGTCAAGCAAAAGCATCAGTAATATACTCTGTATGTTTGAGCGAATAAATCGATGCCCTATTAAATATTTACAAAAACAATTGTTTGTCCTTTCTACCGCAGGGACCTTCTTAGGGTACCGAAATTCCGTCCTGAGTGTTTCTGATTAATACTTAAAAAGTTTTATGTTTTTTTTTTAATTAAATATTGGACACCAATCACATACATTGCTCTGATCCTAAAATAAGTAGCCAATGCACTTGTGTTATGGAAATCAGACACATCGGTGGTACCACAACACCAAGACCCGAGACAATATAAAAAATAATAATTTATATATAGACCTGACCAGGAATCAAACCGGGGACCTCGGAGCGGCGACGCCTTGAAATCCAGCGTGCTTACCCTACGCCACGGAGGTCGTCAATGATTTGATGCAATGTTTCCCATACTAACGTCCCACTGTTTATGCGCAATTTTAAATCGGCACTGGTACTACAAAACAAAAGATTTCTTTCAAATCAAGAAGCTATATAAATAACTTCAAAGAGTTAAACTTTGGAATGCAGTAATAAGCGATAAATATTGTTATGACTGGTTATTCGTGATGAAAAGATAATGTCCGAGAGTTGTCACTACCATAAAGAAACCGTTTCGCAATCAATTACTTAAGTTTACAAATTGTGAAAATGTTGGCTAACCGCGCCTAACAACAGCCACTTGATGTTCCATCAAACCCGAAACTTTATAACGCTATATTCCCGTGCCATTAAAATGAGCTCTTTGAAACTCTTTTTATATTTTCGCCTCATCAAAAATGTTTCGGACATCATATTGTAGCGGCCCGTAAAAGGGACAACAATATCCAAAGACGAGGGTCGCTAAGTGCCCGAAATAAAGAGATTATAAGCCTCTTACTGAGCGGGACGAAATGCAGCAGATCCACCCAATGGTCGTACTCTGTTAGTCAATATTTGCGATTTCGACTAAAGCCGTCCCTGTCACTCACTACAGTAAGTGCACTGACAGATGAGCGGTACGTGATATCTCGTTGCTGACATAATAGAAACATAACTATAAACACTTTTCGATCGGCAAGGTGTCATAGGCATATTTGTTTATAAATTATATTTGATAAAAAATATGTCTCATCCTGTTATCAGATTAGTGAAGGTCAATCTACCATGATCTCTTCTTAAAGACAACGACAGCCGTAAGAAAGTCGATGGCAGCCGTTCAAAAAGTATTCGATAGCACGATAAGATTGAAGCAGTATAAAATACCTTCTATCTATTCATTTGTAATGATTCTGCTCTTGACTCTATCCAACCGTCGAGACAGGGGCAGAGCATAGAGTACGATGCAGTAACCTCACTGACACTCAGAAGGAGCCTGTGAACTCTGAAGGTGTTAGGTTGTGCGTGTAGACGCGATGTCTAGAGCAGAAGACACCAAGAATGTTTCAAAGTAGAGCGCTCTCTTTCGTGTTTAAACAGCGGTTGCGGGAAAGGGTTGGATTTGTTTAGCGGTCATTTTATAATTTCGCTTAAGTTGGGTGCCAAAATAATTTTCCTAAAATTTATGGTTGAACGAAGCTTTGCCAAGTAATGGGCAGGCGATATCATCATTTTGACTCTTCATTGTTATTTAGTCTACTGAGACTGCATGCAGCAAACAGTCTACTATCGCTTTTCTAGTATCGTCTGCAACCGTATATGAAGCCCCGAAACTAGCCCCGATACCGAACTGTAGAATCCAACAGGTGTGCGTTGCAGTATGGAGTTTAATAAAAAGAATACTGAACGCCTCGAATTGATACGTTGCTGTTTACTTTACGGGTGCTTATATCTGCTTCAATATTAAATAGCCAGCCAGCCATAATGCCTTTGGCAACTTGCTAAGGTTCATCGCTGTTCATATCTTTGTCTTACTAAAAACGTACTTATGTAAAAGAAATAACGATAGCCTATTAACCCTGCGCCGCAGTGGGGAGTCTACTAAAACAATGAATTAGAATATGAGCCGGAGCAACCATTACTTCCGCGAAAATGCATGGCAAATTTTACAACTTACATAAAATATTGTTTTAAGCTTTAAATGTATTACTTGGCAAGTTGTCATAGCATTTACAATAACTAGTGTTTTTGCGCGCTAGCCTATCAAACATTAAAGCAAGAAAATATCTATTTTCTTGGTGTTAAATGTTATATTATACCCTAAGCTCAGATCAGACAAGATGAAATGTAAGCCTTTGAGTCAACATAGTCTCCCCGACGGATTTACTAAGCGGTCGGCATCCAGTGCGATCCTGCGAACATTATAAGGCCGGCAGCCCATCTTTTCGATTTACGTCTATTAATCGAAGGTTCTCCAATGGAGGTAAAAAAATATACGTCTGCAGCCATCGGTACATCGCGCTATGTGCCCTGTTTATCGCCACTTGAGCATACTAATTTGCAGCGCTGTTCTTTTATGCAACCTAACATACCACCTTATATTGATAAAATCATTTCTTTCTTTAAGAAACTAATAGTGTTATGCTCCTAAGGCAATATCCCCTGTTCGCCTATTTCTTTCCATCGTGTCTCGCGATGTTTCTATAAATAGTCAAAGACGAGTAGAATACGAATCCATTTCGAGGGATATAACCACAAAATCTATACTAATATTATAAAGCTGAAGAGTTTGTTTGTTTGCTTAAACGCGCTAATCTTAAGAATAACTGGACCGATTTGAAAAAATAAAAAATATGTATTTTTCCACTTTAAAAGTTCTACAATAATGTCTGCGACAGCATATGTCTATCTGATATGGTATACTCACTGCAACCCTTTTTATGCTCATTAATTTAATAAATAATGTACTATTTTCAAAGGTCTTTTGATGCACACGGGTAGGTATTTATTCTTATCAAAATAAACCTATTCGTCATCACAAGCATTTCATTTTAAACAAATTTGCCCTGTATATCATTTGATTGCAATAAATATCTTAGAGGCAATCACAGTTTTAAAACACTCCGCACCAAAACAATGCGCGCAGCTTAAGTACAACACTCGCTTGCGCTAACTGCTATGGTTTATGGACTCTATAAACCATAGCAGCTAGCGCAATTATGCTATGTTTTTTTTTTCAATGAAAATATTTTATGGAGTCTCGAAATTTACGCGGGCGACGCCGTGGGGGACTGCTAGTATGAATAATAACCTTCTACTTCCGCACTCTGTCAAGTAACACGCCCTTGAACTGACGACGCAAACAAATATATCACGCCTCTGTCTGTTAGCTACAAACGAAGAAACATGAGGGATACGACCTCATATTAATAAATTTATAGCTTTTGAAGAATAAATAGATTTTTCCTCCAACTTAATTGAAACATACATCGCTTGTCAACTTCGAGAATCGTTTGGGCGCCGAAAAGTTTTCATCAATGCTTGTGTTATTTTTTTAGCAGTAAAATTAGGGTTATATTTTAACTTAGAATTTCGATAAAAATAGTACCATCATTATAAAAGTATTTCATTTTGAATATTTGATTAACTTATAGATTGTCTTTAGATGAAGACAATCTTTAAACCTGGCAATTAACTTGGCGCTGTATTTTTTGCTTGTTTTATACAAGCCTTAAAGTGCTGGCTACCAACCAATTACAAAGTTTCGTCGAGTTTCTCCAATTTAAGACTTATTTAAATCGGGGTTTATAGTGGGCCCGCCCTTTCAGTTATTGCCTTTGACTTTGCAACGATAAATATGGCAAAAGTGTATTATGCGAAAGTTAGGTACTCAATAGTTTACCAAAACAGATCAATAATACTAATTTTATCAAAAATAAGTTATTTTATCGCTTGTTATTGGTTTCTGGGGAAAGCCGTAGGGGAGGCCTATGTTCAGCAGTAGACGTCCTTTAACTGATAATGATGATGATGATCTCAAAGTATGATTGTCTGTGATATCGTGGCTGTGAACTGGGTGGTATTGCGATTGTAATTTCATCCGTTCGATTTCCAGGTAGTCCAATTCCTACTCAACTCCTAGTTAAGTCGCATAATTGGCATTGAGATGAAATTTAAGAAACATTTAAAGTAAAGTGCTGTCCCCCGCTAATCCGCTGAGTGGATTAAACGATAACGTAAAACGATTAATCCATTCAAAAGCAGAACTGCTGGACTGTCAAACCAACATTGCAATACCTGCACACCCAGGCTAAAACAAAAAATTAACTTTGTATATTTGCTTGAAAACTGGAATTTTAATTGAAAAGTCTACTGCAAAAATGACTTATTAAAAAAATAATTGAAAATTACTCTGTCCTGAAGGTAATGAAATGTTTATTTGATACATATACTTTAATTCTATTAAACATCAATATCTGGACCATCACATTTTTCCACAGCGACCGATCACAAGCGGTCTGCGTCCAGTTTGATCATGCGATGTTTACAACTGGACGTCCCATGCCGTGTCTGTGGTCGAAAGGTCTCCAATCTAGAACTTTTCTGCCCCCAACGGCCATCAGTTCTTCGCGGTATGTGCCTATTTATGCTTGAGTCTACTGATTCTCAGGGCTATGTCCGTTACCTTAGTTCTTCTACAACTTGTTTAAAGTATAGGGTTTCATTATCTTCAGGTCTGAGTTTTTTTACTCCGTTTATCAATTTTAATCCCAATTACTTCAAACAAAAGTCAAAGAAACATCATTATTGATGCCAACCCTTTAATTATTAAATTCTACAATTTGAGACAAATTCAACATTTTGCATGGCTTTTTTGTATCAAAATACACTGTAATTTAAACTTTACGCAACACACAATGAAATGTTTATTTACTGTGGTGCGCGTTGTTTTGTTATCTTGTTATTTTTTCATTTCCCTCCAAACGACGCGGCCTGTTTTACCTTATTAGTTGGATGCTTCTAATTCAATTTGCTTTATTACATTTTAAGCCAATTGCCCATTTTTGAGACGAACATTTTTATCTGACGCTCTTTCGCTTAATTGGGTTGGACACAAATTCTACTAGATTAAATCTGCGGCGTGGTACTAAATTGAAACGAAACCATCAAGTGTAAATTTTGATATGCGAATCCTAGTCATAGAAGACCTTTATTCCACTCCTTGAATGATTAAATTCTTGCACATCCCATCCTTAACAAAACCTGTAACAGGTCGGATGGATAAAATCGGTAACCGAGCTGAGCTTTAATAAAACCGGCAATAAAACAAAATAACGGATAAAAGAGCCGTATAACGTGTCTAATTGCGAACTCGTTAAACTGAGACAAGACGTAGTCTCCGTATCTGTGCGTACACACGTAATAAGGACAGCTATAAACCCTTTAGGTGCAGAAGCTCTAGCTTGCAAAATGTCCAGATCGCGAAATGTCCAGGTCGAAAGAAGTAAAAATATGACCTTCTGCATCTATCTAACTAAAGGCTATGTAGCTTTTGCTACTGAAGTAAACTGAACAGAAATCTTCGGGTGTCAATCAATTGCTGATTCTGTAAAAAAAAAAAATGCACTCCGGGAGTGCCGGCAGAAGTGAAAACTTGAATATCAACGTTGTGCATTTTTGATTTTTTGGAATAGGGAATAATTTTGAATGAATTGCTCTTATTATCAATATCAAAGTAATATCATTTTTGTGATAGAATACAATAAGAATAATAATAATAATATAATATTTTTATAGAATACAATATTTATTTATTGCGCTATCGTACACAAACATTACAATTTATATTATATTAAATTACATTAAAAAGTTTATCTCTCAGAAAAATCAACTTACATCCATAATTTCGCCAACCGTCTTACGGTTTTTCGATCAGCCCACGTGTCCGGACGCGAGTTTCACATTTTTCCCCCATCCCACAAAAGTGCTCAACGCCGCTAAAGAAGTTTTCACTTCACAAATATTTATGTATGGCAAAATAATAACGATACTGTTTAGTTTTTTTCATTTGTAAAAGGTATATTTCCAGATGCAGAAGGTCTTCTTAATACCTTTTTGATCGGGTCATTTTGCAAACTTACATATTTGCGACCCGGACATTTTACAACCTGGATATTTTTCGAAATTGACATTTTGCAACCATTGGACATTTTACACCTAAATGCGATGAGCCGTCTCCTTTTTACAGAATGAAGAATAATATACAAACAAATAAAGTTACTTGTTTGGATTGTATCTTTTTCTTGCTACAGCTCCATTGGAAGAGCGTTTGGCCCGGTTAGCCAAAAAGTTGCTGGTTTGAGTCCCACCCGTTCGCGTTTTTTGGTTTCTTATTTCATCTTTGTGTTTTTATTTGTTTATATTTCGAATTTTTTGGTCTGCTAAATCCCATTTTCTATCTGAATTGCGCAATAACCGCCAGCTATTGCGTCGAAGTATTTGTTTGCTTTCTTCGCAGCCCCACTCGCAGCGGATATTGTCTTTTAAGCTGTGTGGAACTTAAATACAGGGTGGCTATTAAAAAAATATAAAATTCATCAAGCGCGTCATAAATATTAACCTCTAATATGATTGAAAAACTATTTCAAGGGCTTGGAGCAGTTGAATTTTAAAGTAAATCGCTACTTTACTTCTACTTCTATTTTTAGCTACCTAATTTATTAAGTCTTCTTTAAATGAACGGCATTATTCAAACCGCACCTAAGCCGGGCAATGTTTATCAATTAAAAGTTTAGCTCACCCGGTATAGCTCTTTCAGCTTCGCTCTTCTCGCTCGGCGCAGCGCGGGAGTGATTTATCCGCTCATTATAAGCCCCGTTCGCTTTATTAGGTGTTCTTTTAGACGCAGGCTTTGCGGCTCTTGTTTACCGACCGAGGGTCTACCCTGGAACGTCTTTCGTATTTTAAATCTCTAGTTTGAGCTGTCATGTTTTTCATCAACAATTTGTAACGAACAAGCGCAGATGACCTCCAAACATTGCTACAGATGTTCCTCATTTCCAGAGTCCAGTTTCAGTAGAAACTTGCAAAGCGCCGATAAACTCCGAACACACCAAAACCTACTTTCATCTCAACCAACCACTCTGCCAAATAATAGTCAGGTTGATAAGGCTTTTAAAATATGTGTGCGCTTTAGTGTAGTTTCTGTGTGTTTTTTTGCTTACAATCAACGTTAAGTAATGGTCTGTGGTCTTTGCCCACAGATTAAAAAATATAACGCGTTTACAGTCGTTTACAGAGTAGCGCCTCTGAATATTAGATGGGCTTAAGATAAATAACTTGAGGCTTATATGGAGAAATTGTAAAGTTTACAGAGAAGACTGAAGTGTAACTTGATATTATAATGGGAGGAAACTATACGGTTTGCTGTTAGAATAAAACATTGCCTGCATCAACGTGACGTTCATTGTCTTAGACGTCATCTCCGACACAATACTTGTATTTTAATAACGATTCCTGATATAGGTACACGTTGATTGGACTGGCCTTCATGTATATGATATCGTTAAAAACAGACATTGTAGCACGAATCGATAGAGGTAATTATTTGGTAATGTTCTACCGATAACATACCTACCCAAACACAGCTGGGACCCTTGTTCAGTTATGTTTCATGTAAGGATTTGAAGTTATTACTATAAACGGTATTCTTTTAGACACTTTTGGTAGCATTATAATTTATGAAATAGCGTCATATGTTGTGTACTACCGAGCGTAATTAATTGAAAAACAAACTCGAACATTATTATTCTGTTTATTTCTCATTAGCATTATTGTATCAAGTTATAACAGGCTCCGTGTTGAACGAACTTTAATTATGTTCTCTGTTTCGCTTAGCACACAGTAGTGGCGGCAAGCTCGTAAGTCGTATACCAACACTTGAACATCGGCAAGCAAATGAGTTGGCGCGGATTCAACAAAAGTTTTAAACCTTATACAGTGCGATAAGGATCTCCTGGCCGATAGTTACATTGACAGGGGGCGCTAGCATTCAATAAAAAACAGCCAGTGCGAAAATTTTCCTTGATTTAAGGAGTTTAGCAAGCTCCTTAACGACCATTTTTTTATTGAACCATGGTAAAGCCAAAAACAAGGGAAAACAAGGGTACTAATTTAAAGCAGTATACGCACGTATGTTTGTATCATTAATGTTTCAGTACAACTAAACTAGATCTGGCAACCGCATTTTTGAAGATGACAGCGTTAGTTTTGCTTTTTGCCGTTGGCGAAAAGATTATTGCCAAAATTTTAAAGGTCTCTTTCACTTTTATTAGAAAATGAGCGATGGCTGTAGCCAAAAAGGTAGCTCACAAAAATAGAACCTCAGAAGGCCTACCAGGACAAACGAATTCTGTTAATGCCGATGCGAGGCATTTTTAGTTTACGATCCTTAGTACGAAATCCTTGGGATCATCGAATATGTAAAACGATAATCGAATTTCGTTTTACGTAGTAGGTCTTCAGTACCGTCTCCGATGGGTATACGCCGAAATGTAGCCTTGGTCACGCGCCAAACCGTACGTTCGATCATTTACATGACATGCTTTCATTTTAACTGCTTGCAGCCTGTTACTATCTAGCAACGTACGAAGAATAATAGTCTAAGGTAGAAGTTAAGAGTTGAAGGTTAACTTCTGGCAAACTGGCAACTGGCATTCTTTTACAGTGTATTGGATTTTGATATATCTTAAGGTAAACAGGACTTAATATTGATATGGTCACAAATTCTCAAAAATAATTGTACTTATCTAATAAAACTTTAGGAAATATGTACAGTTTTTTTAGGGTTCCGTAGCCGAATGGCAAAAAACGGAACCCTTATAGTTTCGTCAAGTCTGTCTGTCTGTCTGTCCGTCCGTATGTCACACCCATTTTATTCTGTAACTATAAGCATTACACAATTGAAATTTAGTAGGAAGATGTATCTTGTTAACCGCTTACCGATTCTCATACGAAATATAAAAAATAATGATAGCTAAGGGGGGGCTCTCATACATGAAACTAAAACCAAAAATTTTTTTTTGTCAAACCTGTGGGTGTGGGGTGTCTATGGATAGGTCTTTTAAAATAACATAGAGGTTTTTAAAACCATTTTCTTTTAAAGTCTAACGTTTCATAGCTAGACGCTTCCAAAGTGGTAAAATGGGCGTCCCCCCCCCATCTAATTTCTAAACCAAGCAAGTGTAAATTTTGAAAAAAATATATGATGTAGATCTTAATAAATACTTTCAACGAAAATTGGTTCGGAAGGGATCGAACAAGTAGTTTTTAAGATATAGCACATTTTCAACAACCGCAAACATAACTTTGTACTTCATACAAACACTATGAAAAACAAAGTTATATTTGTAGTCAACAAAATATTGTGGTATTTTACTAAGTAGAAGTAAATGGATTCCCTAATTCAGTTAAAGTTGGCACGGAACCCTCAGTGCGCGAGTCCGACTCGCACTTGGCCGGTTTTTTAAGATATGCATTAATATCAGAATGAAGCATATACATTGACAAGTCCATATTAGGTACCAGAAATACAGGTTATAAGGATTTTAGGAAAGATCAAAAGAAAAGGTATCTAAGGCTGAAGAGTTTGTTTGTTCGAACGCGCCAATCTCAAGAACAACTGTAAAACGGAACCCTTATAGGAGCACATTGTTGTCCGTGTACTTCCATACCTAAGAATCATATTAATAGTCCTCATATAAGACGTAGCACTGAAACCGCTCGCGCTTCGGAGCGATGTCGGCCTATTGTATGTAGAAACGGGCCGCTAAGGATTAACCATGTAGCTGAAGTATTGTTGATCGAACAAACAATAGAATAATCGAGTAAACTCTCCGATTGGAAACTTGGAAACCGTTATTTACTTAAATTGAACTTGCCGATGCAGTAACCGAGTTGCGGGATCTTCGCCAGTTAGTTACGGAGCGGAGTAGCGCGTCATGTTTGTCTTGTATCTCGTTGATAATTTTACTAGCTGTGAATATACTTTGGTTTTCGTTTCCAACCTTCTTATTTACATGTAAGACTATAACCAAAGCCATTTTCATCTCTTCTGTTCGGAAAATTTAACTTTCATGTGAAGATAGACGAGTGGAAAATAGCTTTTCCATCCCTAGGGTGGAAAGTAATTTAGTTTTAATTGCTACGATCAGACATGGAGTTAAAGATAATTGAGTCACATCATATTATTAAATGAACAAGCTATCCATATTTTTAAGATAATCTAAACATTAAAAGCGTGTTTATTATGATAACTGCAACAATATCATTGGGTAACTGATTTTAAAAAAATACGATTGGTCTAATTTTTAACAATTTCAAATCTACAAATATAACATTTGATTGCCCGCCATACATAGTGTCAATTTTTATTTTACATTTTGAAATTGTCATATTTTGATTGTCTTTGACAATATATTTTTTTAGTTTGGTCAATTATTGCACAGATTATTAAGTAGGCGGAGACGACTTGCCGCGTTTTTGTTGTTCATTAATCTTCTTACTCACTTCTACTTTAACTGTCACTCATAGCGCTATCTCATGAGGAAAATTTGAACCTGGAATTTAACATAACCTGTGGTAGCTTTAGTGACAATTTTAAGGTTGCGTTCTTTTACTATTATTACTGTCTGTGAGAAAAAAATCGATCGATATATTTAACAATGATTTGAAATATTTAATATCGTCCGCGTTTTATGTAGGTACTCTTTTATCTTCCGTGCCATAACTGTCCATCTAATTGTGTTTTTTTATATATAACTACAGTAATGAAACTGATATATGATGTAAAAACTTGAGTTTTCATCTCTCGCCAAATAACATAATTCTCATTATCGCATTACAATCACTAGCTAAATTTATTTATTTTTCCTCACAGTCGAAATGAAAAATAGTATGTTTAACTCGGGTGAAAGCACTCATTTCACTCTCGAATCATTAGCGCTCTCACTCCGATCGAGCGCCAAAAACTTCTCGAGTGAAATGAGTCACTTTCTTCTACCCTTGTATAACAATCCACTATTGTTCAAATGAAGTGTTAAGTGGGTTAACGGCTTTTGAGACTGAGGTCACACATCCGTAATATAACTTTGAGTATTTATATGGGTTCTGTTGCAATTTGATGCTTTTATTAACTATTAAACGAACTTAAAAATGTATATTTTTTAAAAACAGCATAATTACAATCTAACATTTTTAGATTGTTTGTTTTGGTATTTACATGTCAACCTAATACGATCCTATCTTGATCCACCACAATATGCGTTATAATGTTTGAAGATGGTACAGTTCACAATAAATCGTCAGAATACAATATAACGGATTTAAAGACGTTAGATTGTAATCATGCAGTTTTACAATATAGCGGTGACATATACAAATAAATTAATGTGGTTCTGGCGACATATACAATAAATCAAGGAACGTCGAGAAAGATATATATACGAAAATATGTATGTTTAATATAATATATTATTAATAACAATTTGTCTTAATTTATTATGCACATAATACCCCTTCCTATAAGATCATGATTTCTTTACCCGAAGGTTGTCTGGAAGAGATCGCTTATAGAGATAAGACCGCCTAAATTGTACATTTTCTTGAAATTAATTTGATATTTACCTTTCTGGTGTGCAATAAAGAGTTATCTATCTATCTATCTAAAGATCCAAAACCTATATATAGGAGACCACAAACCAATTATGTAGTTTGGCGTTTGATCACAATATTAATATCATAACCAATTCACTTCCTGCGCGTGTATCAACAGAAGTATTGACCGAGTCGTTGTTTGTCACTGTCAATGTCAGCTGCAATTGGCTTGCACTTCGCAGCAGCAACAAGCCTGGATGCATTTGCACCAATTGACTCGGCATTGATAACAATTGCCAATTGAACTTTGTGCCGTGGGAAGACGCAATACTGTGGAGGTGACACCGAAACGCATTCTTGAGGAGCTACCTGCCTTGAGCGTGGTAAAGACGACCGTGTTACCACAGATATTGATAACCTCCTCCATTTTGAAAATTGGTTAAAATGATTTGAATACACGAACATAATAATAAAGAAAAAATATCCTTTGGACATTCCCACACATCGCCATCTAGTACCAAAGTAAGCTACTCAAAGCTTGTGTTATGGGTGCCAGACAACGGATATAATACTTAAATACTTTTTGTTTGTAAATACATACATGATATACATATTAAACACCCAGACCAATACAAACAGACATGTTCATGCACACAAATGTTTGTATTGTGCGGGAATCGAATAGTAGGCGATTTCTCGACCACTACACCAGACGGGTCGTCAAAAAATAGAGTTCATTAAATCAAACAAATGTACTGTCTCAGAATGCTATAATTATAGATACTGCCTGTATAAACTCTAAAGATGTAGACGGTAGCTCAATTGTAAGAGCGTTTGGCCCGGTTTGCCAGAAAGTTGGTTCGAGTCCTGACCGTGAAATAAGAAACCAAAAACTGGTTTCTTATTTCATCTTTATGAAAGATGAAATATGACACTGAGTGTTAACAACATTCTAAACCACTCTTTTATCCCATTAAAGGTGTACTTGAACAGTAATAGCACTGATGTATACCAACACGAAGAGATTTTTTGATTATTCTTAAGTACATATTGGCTTGCTCCTGACTCCAGAGGACTCCAGACTTTCTTGCACAGAAATTCTTTCGTCTACATTTATTTCAATTCAATCGAATTATTTGTTATACGCTCCAAGTGTTACATAAAGATCTTAATCAACAGTATTGCACTTAAAACTTAGTTATAGATAGATAGTTATAGTTCTAGTACTTTATTAGTGAGTAAGTAATAATTAACTTAATATTAAGATGATGTTAAATACAGAAAAAAATATGGTCATACACAGCGAATCTACGAGTCTGGTGATAAGTAGTCGCTTAAAGAGTAATAAGTTTCATTTATTAAGAATGATTTTAGGGGTTTTGATAATACTTTTTTTTGTTTTTTAATTATGAGGGTTATTGAATATTTTAACCGCCTTTAAAATTGTATATGCGTTACTGCAATTTTATCAAACTGACATCAGAATCCAACTTTATACTTCATTTAACTCCATTTGAATTTATACTCATTTTTTTTGCATAAAGTTTACACAGAAGTTCGTTGGTACTAAAACCATGTATGAAAAAATTTATAGCTATGTTTGCTGAACTTAAATATAAATTTTTCTAACCCAACTCAACCGTACAACAAACCCAACCGAACCCAGAACATTCAGGTTGTTAATCAGAGCTCGGCTACTAATCTGATAATTAGCGCATTGTCACACACTGCAGTACAACAAAACGGCAAAATTGCGCGTTTTGGCACGTTATACGCCACAATCTTTGCTTGTCCATTTTCAGTTCCAATTACATTGACGATCATGTACCTAAACTAGGTACTCGTAGTAAATGAACAGGGTCATAATTGATGACGAATGTGCCTCTCAAGGGGAACTTACCTTTCACAGATGATTAAACTTAGACTTGTGTGAAAATAAAAACTCCGCACTGACTTCTTCAAACTATTTACGATAGCATAATGAATACAGAATTGTCGATCTATATGTACTTCTTGTAGATTTGTACTTTAAACTAACCTTCAAAATGTCACCCTCGTCTTAAAATAGTTTTGGGTGAACCCGGGCTTTATCGCGATCTGACTTACTTACGACCTCTATTGCCACACATTGGCAAATAGTGATCTTTATATATAAAAAATAGTTCAGAATACAGATTAATAAGCTCATAAGAATCTCTCATACATACCCGCCAGTACATATTATTTGAAAAACATTCCATTTACAATTAAATTTGAATTCTAAAGTCGATGTAGCCAGCACCTGCCTGTATAGATTATATTCTCTATTTGAATAACATTCGTTTTACAAACTAATTTTCTTTTCTAAAACCTATGTGGCTAGCATCTGCCAGGAGCAAGGATATTCTCTAGTTGAATAAGATTCGATTTACAAATTAACGATCTTTTCTGAAACCTATGTGCACCTGCCAGAATCGATGATTTCCTCTGTTTGAAAGTAATTCTATTTCCACAACTAATTATTGTGCTTTTCGAAATCCTATGTGCCCAGCTCTTATTCGAAAACAAAGTTCTTGAAGAAACAACGGGCTTTGTCCTACATTTTCATCAATATCGATTACACGAAATCGCTTTGTGTATTACGCATTCGAGGCACTCACCGAAACATACTTCGGACGGAATAACAAACGGCTGTGTCATAAAGCACAGAGAACATATTAAATCGAATTCTACGCGTATCTTTTGGTCGCGATCGGCGGCGTAATATAATATTATGTAACAGGCGAGTGATGGTGATGCGATTGCATATCGCGTGTGGCCCGACTGCAGTAAACGCAGTCAATATTGGATAGTCGGATCTTAGATGCTTTGTTATGACGACCCCATTGCAATGCGTTAGAGACGGACTTACGCTAAAGCCGTCAAGGGTGTCCGAGCAGTGGATTCATGAAATACTAGTGACTGCTTACTTCGGAGATTTCAAAAGAATTTGGTTATGACAGCAAAGCCACTTATTGAAATACGTAATCATTCCACTGTTCCTGTTCGTGTTTTTACAAATCATTTCTAGTTCGAAAAAAGGGCTCGAAGGAAGTGTGAGTCGGAGATATCCTCGAAGACGGCGTTATTTGTTAGGTTGTTACATAAAAAGATCCCGAATGAAAATAAAACACTGTAATACGTCTGGAATTTCCAGACTAAGGGTATTTGTAAGATAGGGAATATTGAAGATAAACTTTGCGGAGGAGGCGGTGGAAATAGAAACGTTAACACCTCAAAGGATTGATATCTCGATAGGCTATCACTCGTGGCTGTATGGATCTCGATACGATGTATTATTTCCAGCTGGCAAATATTCAACACAACTGTAAAATCTTTATTACGAACAACAGTATCAGCTTCTAACAAACAAAGTGCTCTTTTACTTAGCCGTCGGTGCGTCTATACATCTACCTCTTTTTATAGGTCTTTTGTTCTCTTACAATATAACCGGGTATCGAGTAAAAGGAGCTTTTAAAATATTAATTTTTAGCCCCTCCTGTCCCCGGCTTCGAGATTATCCGGGCGAATCGGGGCGCTCCGACTCTCTGAACGCCGCGGCTACCGGTAATCTCGAATGTCTCCAGGTTTTTTTACCGGTAATTCTTGTCTTTGAAAATTAAGCGACGTGGATGCTTGGAGTTGCGATGTCGAAATGGAATGTCACAAATTAAAAATTGTAGGTACTTTATGATGGAATTCGTTTTTAGTATGTTTTGTCTATACCTATAAATATAAAATTAATTAATTACTTGCAATCCTTAAGAAATCTTCGGTAGATGATTTGATGTTATCACTTATTTTGTATGGAAGAAAAGAAAACTACAGAAAAGTAATCATGCGTGATAACATTTAAAAGAGCTTTTGAAGGCAGTTCTGAAAGTAAACCTTATTATTACATTAAAACTATAATATTTTTCAAAACATTCTACCTCATACGGCATGGCTGATAAATTATTGTATAATATATGACCAGATGATGCGTAATATCCTCATTTCTAAACTTAAGAAAGTAATTGGGAGAATAATATCATTTAGAATATCTAGAATTTTAAAAAAACTAGTTTTTGTTTAAAAATTGGGTTCGTGTCTCGTTCACTTACTGTGGTTTAACCGGGATTCAGTACTGACGAAATATACCTGTCAGAAACATATAATTGTTGTGGTTGGCTGGAAATGGAATTTGGAGCCGTAATTTTATTTCTCTAAAAACATTTTCTCCAATCGAAAGAACACTGCTAGCGATGGCTGTGCTTCCACTTGGTATGGTCTCTGCATCTCATTACCAGTAATTACCAATTGATTATATTATTTTACCTACAAAATATCTAGAATATAAAGTGTCGGAACATAATAGGTCTTACAATGTAGGCCATTTTATTTCCAGGAGTCGCACCGAAAAATCTCTTACAAAACCATCCTATCACGTAATTTATTCGGCAGCACGAATTTGTACATTTTCCGTGTACACAAGGACTGGCGAAGGCGACGCCGAGATCAGAAGGAAAATGAAATATCCGGCACACCTTAACTGCCTGAACTCGGGAACATTGACGCGATGTAATATCCAAAGTTAAAGTTATTTACAGTTAAATTGATTTTTATGAAAGTCCTTACCCCGGGGCTGGAAACTTTTGTAACGACTCGGTTTAAACCAATCAAATCGAACAAGCTTAGATCGCTGTCGTGGTGTCTGTGGTATTTTACCTGAAAGCTTGTCGAATATGTAAACTAAAAGTTTTTGTGTACTTATATCTTCTGGTAATTTTCTCTTCGCCAACTATTTCGAATACCTAACACCACCTGAATATATCTGTGTATAAAACGTAGTATGCATTTTGAAGTGTTAAATGAGAGGCTTTCGTATTCAAAATGTCGTTATTTGACCGCACCACTAATGAAAGCTTTACTTTTATTTTTGGGGCAATACACGATCATTCTTGATTGTGAGAACCGCTTAACATCGAGGTTCAAAATACTTTGATCCTTTATAGCTCATACGTTTGAGCTATGGGCTCTTCGGAGTCCTGGTGCTACAGGGTTGGCGTGCTGCCAATACAAACTACAGCCAGTTGTCGTCCCGAAATGTTCCGGTCGTCGCCCTTTGACACGGCCGCGGTCTTGCACTTAATCAGCCGAACCAGGGCTTAGGGCGACAGGTCACGCAAATATGTAAAACGCTGAAGTGGTCACGCCTATCGTTTTTTGGAAACTCCGTCGAAGGGGAACTTAACACTAGGTTTAAGTTTGCACCAACATATTTTAGTAGTCAAATTAAAATGAAATGTTTCAGTACTGAGAGTTGTAAAAACTCTGATTTATAAGTCTTCGCAAAGATACAGAAAGGTAATTAAAATTACATGTTCTTCAAAGAAGGCGTATGTTTTTTTTGAGATTTGTGTTAATTTAAAAGTGAAACTATCTTTTAAGCTCGAACTGCATTAATGTTATGTTAATAATGTGATGGCTGCACTCTGTACTGCAATAAATTACTCAAAAGGCAGGATTTAAATACTTTAGAATCTTTTGAAGTGACTGTTTCTTTTGTAATACCTCTTCTCATCAATAAAACATTGTTCAGCTATTTCAAAACTCGAGAAACCACTCCGAGTTTCGCGAATATGCATCAAAGCGATGCCGTCCCAGGTTAAAATGTCTTGCGCTAATATTTTCCAGGCATCTTACTGCAAATATTTTCGCCGCATTTTCAGCATAGCCAGTAAGCCACTCAAGAATTTATACTCGGACTGCTCACTGCAGTGACCGAGAACAGAGGCAAATGGTGAAAACTTAAGCCTAAAAGCATTTCTTGACGTCTTCCACCATCCGGCTGACAGCGGAAAATGCTCATTGACTTTAAGTAATATTGAACATTTTTTCGGTCAGCTGGTCACAAAAATAATCTTTACAAAAATAGAGAATGTTTGGAAGAACAGATAGTAAAACATGAAGTCGAATTCTTCATAAATAAGTTATTCGTGTGAACAGAAGACATCCTTGCCTAGAGAATGCACGTCTGTTTTACATATTTTCTGTCAAAGCATTATTAACTGCAACCATCAACTAAAGTAAATATTCATCGAAGTGATAATGAGTGGATCTCACGTCGTCGAGGCGTCGTTTATAATTGCAAGTTGGCGACTGCTCCTAGTTACGGAGGACACGTCACGAGTACGTGTCGTGACTTCGGCTTCCGTACCTGTTTCACCTGCTTCTGTTCACGTGAACTTATACTTGGCGTAGCTACTTCAGTCAGGCTCTCATCGTGGCGGTGATGGAACTTTCGAGCAAATATACAGGATGTTGTTTTGGTCAGTGACATCCAACCAGGGATGATAATATGCAAATTGTATAAAAGGAAACCTCTACAAAACATGGGGAAACTCGCACCCTCTCGCGTAATTAGCGCGTATCTACGAAATATTACGCCGTAGCTAGTAAACTACGAAGAGGCGATTGGTGTTGGTGGTTTTGTCTCGCGCGCTAGTATTGCTTAAAGATTTATCTGGAAGACCGTTTAAATGTAGTCTGACTGCACATAGCAAATCCGGGGGCTTAACCTGTGAACGCGTTATTCTGTACCGAACATTTTGTCTGCGAATCGGCTCGTAACAGCTAATCGGACTGGGCGGGGCTTTTGTGTAACTTGGCAATTCGTGTCTAACATGGCCATAGTAAATGCATTCAAGTTTAGACCACAAATATTATTTACAACATACATACTTCTCTTGGTATAGACATAGCGCTGAGAATCAGTAAGCTCAAGTGGTAATGGGCAGGGCACATAGCGCGTAGAACTGGTGGCTGTTGGGGCAGAAAAATTTCTAGTTTGGAAACCGTTCAACCAAAGACGCGACGTAGGACATTCACCGACAAATTGGACAGACGACATTGTAAAGATCGCAGTGGCAAACTGTATGGGAGGCTTATGTTCAGCAGTGGACGCCGTCCTTTGGCTGATAATGATGATACTTCTCTTGGCATCGATTCAAAATTATGAGAAAGTTTTGATTGTAAGTGAATAAACATTTATTCACCGTTTCCTAGCTCTTAACATAGTATGTGCTAACTACAGAAATTCCGAAGTAATGTCCCCAGTAATTTGCCATATAGCTGCTATCGAGTTACCTAATAGTCCTACGGGATTAAGCCTTTTCGCATCCGCCTGTATATAGCAGTTATTTCAAAATCTAATTCGAACAGCATTACCTTTTGATGCTATCTCTATTAAAGTCAGTCTGTTGACTTTCTTTTTTTACTCTAATTGTACCGCAAAGCTATTTTAATTAACCATTAAGCAAAACCTGGCTGAGTAGAGTTTATTAATTGTCTACAAGTAATGAGAGAGTCCCCTTTAAGTGTTTTGTTTACGCCTGTAAAAACTCTTAAGTTGAAGTGTTACGTCTGTCTAGTTCGAAGTCAAGAGTCTTCAAGTTAACTAGAGAAATTATTCTGTAAGGATTTAAAGTACTTCACAGTGAGTTTGGAGAATATTAGAATACATAATATTTTCTTCTGAAATCTGAGATTATTGATCATAACTGCCTTCATTTTTGGCTAGCAATAATATATAATGTTGATTTTCAAATAAAGTAAATTCTCTCTTCGTTAGCACCTACTTCAGTGTAGTTCAGGGTTCAGGTATAAGTAGTGACGTCACAGCGATTACGTAAGCGTTGCATGAACTAAATGATGCAACCTGCATCCAAGTTTAAGTGGGTTGCAGCTTTATGAAAATGGGTTCCGTGGTTTCAAGGGTCTTTCTCTTAGGCCAGGGTGTTTAGAAGACATTCTTATTAGTAGGAATTTTGAGACTGCGAGTTTCTGATTAATATATCGGTTCGATCAGGAGGTATGGTACATATCGTCGTTTCTGATGACCATATGGTGCCTCTACGGTCGCTTCTAGTTTTTTTTTTCGCTTTCGTATTATTCACATCTTATTTTATTCATCTAAATATTTATTATATCGTCGAAGAGACTAAACTTCAGAAACATAGTCACTGCCTGTGGTCATGCATTCCTCTTTAAAGGAGACACATTACTTAGTCAAAGTATGTGATAGTTAGAGATGAGTATTTCCTAGAATGCCTGGCAGCACGGAACTGTGGTTTGACCATAGCTCTCAAAGCAAAGTTGTTTATTAAGTTATTATGATATTGACATAGTTATTAAATTCAAATAAGCATAAACAGCGTACGGTAACCATATTTGGTTTATTTTACTATGTTAATTAGTGTAAACTTAAGTTTCCTTATAAATTCTCTAAATATTTATTAATATTATGCGCAAAACAGTTTGTTAGTACGCGCTTATATCAGAAACTACTGGACTGAGTGAAAAAAATATTTTTGTGTTTGATAGGTTAATTAACGGGGATAGCTTTAGGCTATAAAACATCACGCTGTGACTGGAGGGGAGGGAGCTAACTTTTAACGCGCAGTCGCTTTTGCGAGGGACGGGTAGTAAATAAATTGAACTTAGTGAAACCCCAAAAGATAAATGATATGTTGAAATTATAGATTAATCCTAGTATATATGATTGCTGAATAGTGTGAGGTATCATAATATCTGTGGTTGAAAATGTAAACGCGGTCGGTGAACTTGTAGTTCTAACAAGACACTGTCTGGATGCTATCGTTTTTTGTCTGGAATACCTCGCACGTAGCTCGTTGTAATAAACGTAGTATCTACGTATAGACACCTATTAAGAAGAGGTGGTCAATTTTGATATTTTGTATAATAGCATTCTGCATGATCTTTGCAAAAATGTTTAAGAAGGATTTGAACCGCGGCAGAGTGAGTTCTCCTGTCTATAAGTGCGCTGGTATTCACAGATTTCTATCAGAAACTGCATATGTTGTATCAACGATGCGAAAGCCGATATAAGGAATTAGTCAACAATAGTCTATAGGCAGGCAAATGACGGTGCACCGTACTGTATTTATTATTTTGTACCTATTAATGATTTTTTTCTTCTTTCTCTTACTACTTCTGTATGTTGCAACACCTAGCGACTTTGCGTAAACTCTGTTACCCGTATTGGGTTATACATTAAATAATGTTTTAGTCAACATATTATTTATAACATGTAATGTGTAACTGTTTGTTATTTCCTTAATAAAAAAAATAAAAAAAAGCCCATAAGCCGAATAGCCTCATGCCCGCAGTGGTTTCCACATCAAATAGTTCATCTCTATAAGTTAACTTATACTTTGTCAGAAATGGCAGTGTTGACTGTCATGCGTTTATAGGGAGATAGCAAGCACATATTATAATGTTAACGTTACTTCAGCTAGCTATAATAAGCGGCCGCGTTTGTTCATTTTTTTTTTATATCAATCAATCAAGGCAATATTCGCGTTTTGCACTGAGAGTAGCCTGAGGTCTATCTTGACGCGTCCTTCAGTAAATATTTTAGACGCTTTGACTTAAATGAGTTAATTAAAAAGTCCAGAATACATTTTAGGCTTATGAGTTCAGTTGAAATCGATAGGCAGCCAGTTAATTATTTCACGACTTTCAGACTCAAAACTGGCATTTGTAACCCACTCAAATGAACACTGCCGTTAATTCTTGCATGTATTTGTCAAATGGAAAGGTCATCGCCAGGTATATTTGGGTTTGAGTGTTAGTTAATTCATTTGAGGTCACCGCTGCGTCCATATTTGGCTATACGGAACTATTACATTAGCTTACACTAAACACTCGTAGGGCTGGAGTTGGACATCGTCGTCGTCGTCGTCTGACGTCATGACGTCTTCTATCATTATTTCTCCCTTGTGATGATTTTTATGTCCTCAAGCTAGTGGACGTAAGGGAGCTTAACCAAGACCCAAAGCTCCAAGCCAACCTCACCTTCACGCGGTGCGTCCTGTTTCAACAGACGAGGCTCTGGCGACCGACCGATGGCGGGATAACCATCCAACAAAAGGCGCAGTAAAATGTTGAGCTGTGATGGGCAGCAGCGTCACAGCTGCAAGGGGCTGCGCCTCTGCGCTCGCCAACCCGCCTGCCAAGCGTGGCGAGTACTGGCAAATACCCCCCTCATATGTTAGTACACAAAAAAACCAGGCCCCCAGTCTCCGGCAGCCCCGCTATTCCTGATTCCGGTAGCGGTCACGGTAACGGCGGGGCAGGGGGTGCTAAGAATCCCCGGAGGCGATCTCGCTACCACCCCCAACGACAACTGGCCCTGGTAACTTATAACGCGTGCACACTGAGGACAGACGAGAAGTTGCTCGAGCTGGAGGAAGAATTGAGCAGGTTACATTGGGACATTGTGGGTTTATCAGAAGTCCGTAGAGAGGGCGAGGACACGATAACTCTGAAGTCTGGCAACCTGCTCTTCTACCGGGAGGGTGACCAAAAGTCCCAAGGTGGTGTTGGGTTTCTTGTCCACAGGTCCCTCGTAAACAACATCGTAACCATCGAGAGTGTGTCGAACAGGGTGATATACCTTATACTCAGAATAACCGAAAGGTATTCGCTGAAGGTCATACAGGTATATGCACCGACCTCGAAACACCCGGATGAAGAGGTGGAGGAAATGTATGAGGACGTAAGTAGAGCCATACACACTTTCAAAACCTATTTCACTGTTGTTATGGGGGACTTCAACGCAAAACTCGGCAAGCGAGGCGAGGATGAGTTGAAAGTGGGACCTTTTGGATATGGTCAAAGGAACGCCAGGGGAAATAGGCTGGCCGACTTTCTGGAGAAGGAGGGACTCTTTGCGATGAACTCTTTCTTCCAGAAGCCGCCTCAAAGGAAATGGACCTGGCTGAGTCCGGATGGCAAGACGAGAAATGAGATAGACTTCATCATGACCACCAAGAGACGGTTATTCAATGATGTCTCCGTGATCAACAGGGTAAAAACCGGTAGTGATCACCGTATGGTCCGAGGCATATTGAATATAAATGTCAAATTGGAAAGGTCCCGCTTGATGAAGTCCACGCTCCGACCTACTCGTGCCCATATTCAAAATCCCGAGAGCTTTCAACTCGAGTTGTCAAACCGCTTTGATTGCCTAGAGAATTGCGTATCAGTGGACGAAATAAACAACGGGTTTGTGGAAACTGTCCAAACGGTCGGATCTAAGTTTTTTAGACCTGGCCGTAAAAATAGACCTCAAAAACTCTCGGTCCACACTCTCGACCTTATGGCAGAACGTCGATCTATGGCACTGCAGACCTCCGTTAATGCTCAAACCTACAGGCAGCTTAATAGACGAATAATGAAATCTCTGCGACATGACATTCGTTCCTTTAACACGACTAGTGTTAAAGAAACAATAGAGCGAAACCAAGGCTCCAAAGTGTTTGCAAGGGACATGTCTATTGGGCAAAGCCTGTTGACGAAGCTTAAGACGGAGGACGGCAGTGTAGCGTCGACGAAAGCAGAGGTTTTGAGGGAGATCGAAAGGTTTTATGGACAGTTGTACACCTCAGTAGCCAAACCCGTTGATAGCTCGACCGGAGACCCACGAGCTATCCTGACCCGACACTACACTGAAGACATCCCGGACATCAGCCTCTACGAGATTAGGATGGCCCTGAAACAGCTTAAAAACAATAAGGCACCTGGCGAGGACGGAATCACAGCAGAGCTCCTGAAAGCGGGTGGAACACCGGTACTTAAAGTCCTTCAGAGACTCTTTAATTCCGTTCTGCTAGAGGGCATCACGCCTGAGGCATGGAACAGGAGTGTGGTGGTGTTGTTTTTCAAAAAAGGAGACAAAACCTTATTGAAGAACTATAGACCCATCTCACTCCTGAGCCATGTCTACAAGCTGTTCTCAAGGGTCATCACGAATCGTCTCGCACGTAGGTTTGATGACTTCCAGCCTCCCGAACAAGCCGGATTCCGAAAAGGCTACAGTACCATAGACCACATTCATACGCTAAGGCAAATTATACAGAAGTCCGAGGAGTATAATATGCCTCTATGTTTAGCTTTTGTGGACTATGAGAAGGCCTTTGATTCGATCGAAACTTGGGCGGTGCTTCGGTCTCTTCAGCGGTGTCACATAGACTATAGGTATATAGAGGTGTTAAAGTGTCTATATAACAACGCCACCATGTCGGTCCGAGTACAGGAACAGAATACGAGGGCGATTCCATTGCGAAGAGGTGTAAGACAGGGCGATGTTATATCTCCGAAACTGTTTACAGCGGCATTGGAAGACGCCTTCAAGCTCCTGGAATGGGAAGGATTCGGCATCTCCGTCAATGGCGAATACATAACACACCTTCGGTTTGCCGATGATATAGTCGTTGTGGCAAAGAAGCTGGATGATCTAGGCACTATGCTCGAAGACCTCGACCGAGTATCCCAACAAGTGGGTCTTAAAATGAACATGGAGAAGACGAAAATTATGTCGAGTTCCCTTGTTGTACCCACTCCAGTATCCATTGGGAACTCAACTCTCGAAGTTGTCGACGAGTACGTCTACCTGGGACAAGTGATCCAATTGGGTAGGTCCAACTTCGAGAAAGAGGTCAATCGACGAATCCAACTCGGCTGGGCAGCGTTCGGGAAACTGCGCAAGAGCGTCTTCTCGTCTCAATTACCTCAGTGTCTGAAGACGAAAGTCTTCAATCAGTGTGTGTTACCAGTGATGACATACGGATCCGAAACGTGGTCTCTTACTATGGGCCTTATAATGAAGCTCAAAATTACACAACGAGCGATGGAGCGGGCTATGCTCGGTGTTTCTCTACGAGATCGAATCAGAAACGAAGAGATACGTAGAAGAACCAAGGTAACGGACATAGCCTTGAGAATCAGTAAGCTTAAGTGGCAGTGGGCAGGGCACATAGCGCGAAGAACTGATGGCCGTTGGGGCAGGAAAGTTCTAGATTGGAGACCCTTCGACCAAAGACGCAGCGTAGGACGTCCACCAACAAGATGGACAGACGACCTTAAAAAGATCGCAGGATCAAACTGGATGCAGACCGCTAGTGATCGGTCGCTGTGGAAAGCCGTGGGGGAGGCCTATGTTCAGCAGTGGACGTCCTTTGGCTGATTATGATGATGATGATGATGAAGCTAGTGGAACATGTACAAGAATAATCAATCAATATTTGTGGTAGTTCCAAACTTGATAAAGTAATAAGAGACTGCATATTCAACCTCGGTAAAGCAGCAATAATAATAAGATTTCAGTTAAAATAGCTAGATAAAGGGGTAGCGACCGCGAGCGTGGAATAATAATTGTGAGATGAAGAGAGCCGACTTTACTCGTATCTGTTACTAAGCGGTCCCCCACGACTTTGTCTGCGTATTTTAAGTTAACTCCCTACCCGCGCATCGCAGCTTGATGTTTTTAGATTTAGTAGATAGTAATAATAATGTCAGCTGGTATATCACCTACCGACTCATCTCTCAGCAGATCGTCTTCCGCAGGGAGAGAAATATTCATAAGTGCTAGTAAAACTAAAACACCACATAAACACTTTTTTTTCTAACAGTATAAGGTTAACTATTTTTTTTAAAACGGCCAAGTGTGAGTCGGACTCGCGCACTGAGGATTCCGTGCCAACTTTAACTGAATTAGGGTATCCCTTACTTCCACTTTGTAAAATACCTCAATATTTTGTTGACAGCAAATATAACTATGTTTTTCACAGTGTTTGCATAAAGAACAAAGTTATGTTTGCTGTTGTTGAAAATGTGCTATATCTCAAAAACTACTAGTTCGATCCCGTCCAAACCAATTTTCCTTGAAAGTATTTGATAAGATCTACATTATATGTTTTTTCTGAGGTTTTGCGCCGTTTTATACATATAAAAAACCCTATACTTAACAAGACATAATCTTTTAAACATGTTCCGAACACCTGTCTAATAAATTATGTTCTCACTCGTCCGTGTCGTTGCAAACTAAATACTTCGCTGTTGACACCAGAGCAGCAGGGTTAAGCTGCTTTTCCACAATTGCGACGGGTTAAGTTATGATACTTACAAATTTGTTTAGTGCGTAATGAGAGATGAGGAAATGCGAACTTAATCCTACATTATATACTTGCAGCCGCCCGCGACTTCGCCTGCGCGTTTTGGTTTGAATCTGATCACATTGGTCGTAGCGTAATGTTTAAGGCCTGCAGCCATTCCTTTCCCGAGTATTAGTAAAGCTATCTTATAAACACATGATTTTTTAAATCGGACCAGTAGATAGATCCTGAGATAAGTGCGTTCAAACAAACAAAATATATCTTCAACTCTAAAATAGTTAGAAGCAAGATCTTTTATTTTTGGTATTATTTATCTACCTAACAGGTGAAAGTTACAAAGTATTATCTTTTTCCAACAATATCAAAACATTGCATTCGTCAAATACCTTTCTATCGGATGATAGAATACATCAGATTTACCAGAACTCTCTCAGGAGGCAGGAGCATACCACAATTGCCACATAAGACCCAGGAGCAGCTATCCCTCGAGTCTATTCCGGAGTTTACTCTTGAGCTTTATAATTGCGAAGTGGACTTTGATGGATGTCTGCACTCTTCCACTTGAACATTAAGTAACTAGTAAATACCATAGAATGTTGAAGCTTTTATTTCTACTTATAATATATATTTTTAAATAAACTGGAATACCATAGATAAAAAAAGGCTACTCAAATGTCAAAGCCAGGCTTGTAAGTAAATTGTAAATTTTGCCAAAAGAAACAAAAAAGAGATGTCCTGCATTTTGCAAGTTGTTTTGATATAGACATTCGGACTACTTTGCAAGAAATTATTAATAATTAATTTTCCTTGGTTTTGTCTTAGTGTTTTCACGACTTATCGTATAGAAAACCCAGGTTAAAATTAGTTTGTACTTAATAAAATTGTCCAATCCACATTGAAAATATATTTATATACTTTAAATTAAATTTTAGATTTAAAAAGATATTTTAGTTATTATCACGATTCATTCTAAATTACTAATACTCATATAACGCATTTTATCATTCATTTTACCTGAAACATTCAAATTAGTTAGATCACAAAAGTTGCATTCGGTTCAATCAATATAAATGGAACTGCCCTAATTGAGAGAATTGGTTCCATAGGTACTAGTGTTCCGTTCCGTACATTCTGCACCATAATCAAGAGTTGGCACCACCTTTTAATGTCATTCTGTATATTACGTAACCTCTCTACGCAGCTGCTCATATTTAGTGGAGTAGCATCCTAACCGCGATTAAACAGAGTGCATACCTGTCGCTCGCTCGCTGGGGCAACACTTGTTACCATAACTGACCCGGCACCACTCTCCGCCAATAAACAATAATCATTCATCCGAGCATAGTGGAGGTTAACATTGTCGTACTTGACATGCACCTCATTAACATTACAGGTTAAAAAGCTCGGGTCCATTCCTGTCACATTGTGTTAACGGTTCCATACTTTCCTATGTTAAAATACAGCCTTCTGGTCCCTCGAATTAAACAAAAAGTTTGGCAAAATAACCTGGTGCTTCTAAGCTGTTCTTTTCAGTCAAAATCATGAACGAGATAAACTAGTCTTATCGTCCTTATCTGTCAGACAGTTCGTATTCCATTACCCAGATCTCATGGGAGATTCGGGAATCCGCCCACAGAATATTTTCTCAATGAGAAAAAATGCAGTAGTCTACACAAATATTTCTGAAGCTATGGTTTGTTTGATTGTAAAAACAACCGCTTTGCCGTACGTACTTCTTCCGAAATGAATCATTTTTTTTACGGATTAACTTTTCGCCAGTTTATTAAATTTTATCCCGACGTTTTGAACATTTTACAGTGTTCGTGGTCACGGGTAGACTAAGATGTTATTGTCATTTACAGAGTTTTAAAAAATTACACTACCGTCACTCAATAATATTAATTAACGTTCCTATCCACGCAGTAAGAGCTAACTGTGACTTGTGATCTTGCAGTTAGTGGTCTAGCTTGGGTCCTCGTTAGTGCTGGATCCACCATGTTGACTGATGGTTGGAAAATTCCACCAGCATCGGATGAAGTAGTATGTACTTCTTCCGATTCTGTAAACCACTTTGGTGAGATTGGACTTGACATGATTTCCTATGTCTTCGGGATAGGGTAGAGGGTTTTAACAAAGGTCCTTCATCACGTTCGGTCTTGATCTACGCGGTATGATCCCCCATTATTTTAGGCTAGTTTTCCCAATAACATCCACCATATTTATATTATAACTCCTACGTGTTTAAGAGAAACATATGTGACAAACTTATGAACGACTTTCTTAGCAACCTGTCTTAGGCCCACTTTCCCATGATTGATTCTACCTAGGATCAGTCAAGCTTATCCTGGATTTAATCATAATTCTGTCTCGGTCAGTTTATTTGACGGTGACAGAGACAGAATGAAGATTAATCCAAGATTAGCGTAATCCTGGGTAAGACCATCATGCACGCGTCCACCGTAGCTACTTAACCCTTTTAACGTGGCCCTACTGTCCGTATCTCACATTACACAAAACAAACGCTATATCGAGTAGTGTACTGTATTCCCACGTCTTCACGAGATGCTGTTATAGCCCTGTCAGTCAGTTATCCCGAAAAGATGGCGCGAACGAGGAAGATCTATCCGTAACTATTAACAAAATAAATATCGCACGAAAGCCTCCGTGAGTTGCGTCGGTGATGAGCTTTGCACACGTTTATCTTTCACTAGCGGTCTACCGCGGCGACGCCCACGTGAATTTAGGATTTTTCATAAACATCACAATGCAAATTACTATTTTTATGTTTTGTTATTATGTATGTATTTCATCGGTTAGCGCAAGCGCACGTTGCACTTAAGTTGCGAGCATTATTTTGGTGCGGAGTTATTTTAGAAGTGTGATATCTTCTTACCCCCTTATTAAAATAATAACGCAAAAAGTCCTATGAACCTGTGAGATTATACTGTTTTGTCTCGTTCTTTCTTGGCGCTGTCATTATTTGACAGAACGTGATAAAACACTGTCATAGATAAAATATGTTTATTAGACTGTTTAAGTTATTATGAATAAGGCTGTAAGATATTTATTGAAAGAAGAGCAGTTTTGTACAAAATAAAGTGCTCGTGATGAATGTTGATACACATGAACACCTTTGAAAATAATACATTACTAGCGGTCCCCCGCGACTTCGCCCGCGCGTTTTAAGTTTGTTCCCCCTCTCGTCGCAGCGTAATGTTTTTAAAGCCTTCCTCGATAAATAATCTATCCAACACAAAAAAAAATCAAATCGATCCATTAGTTTTTGAGATTAGCGCGTTCAAAGAAACAAACTCTTCAGCTTTATAATATTATTTTAAATTGTGGTTTAAAATTATTTAACCTGCTGTGCCAATGGTGTACCTGGGTAACCTTGTTGCTTGGAAAAAATGGTATCTACTGGTTTTTTTAGTATAGTTATTTGCATATACCGACTTTAACCTCATCATACTCGTCGGCTGTAGATCTTCAATTCCCTATTGCGTTAATATTACTATTGAAAACCAATTCCTACAATAATACACAAGGGTTTGTCATACAAAGGTATGACGAACCCTTGTGTATGACAAACCATTATAAAGACAATGTCAAAATGATAAATCGCTCGGTTGTATTGAATTCAGAAGCTAAACAGATAAACCGCATACAAATCGAAACTCTGCTGAACTATACCTCTAAATGCGTGGAGTATATTTGATAGTCATTAATATCCTTTCGAATCAATAATATCACAAAATGCTGTGGTATAGTAGGACTGCAACAGTTGTTGCATTGTGTGAATGAGTAGTTACTCATCTTGTTCGTTCAAAATTCAAATTATTCACAATACAAAATTGACCAGTTTGGACGGAGCTGAACTGTAATTCGATTAATTGTAATGTTAGGTCTTGCAACAATTACTCAATAAATAATGCGATTTTGAAGGCTTACTATACTCATATTAGAATCAGAATCAGATTGTTTATTTGCTATAATACATACATTATATAAGGTCTTTATACAAACAAAGTAAATGTATTCAGACTGCATGCAGAATTGCAAATATTTAAAATATCAGTATCAATTTGTTTGTTGTTTCATATTTGTTTGTTTAAACGTGCTTATCTTGGATTTTTTAACAATTTATTTAATTTAATAAAGTTCTGCTTAAGTCTAATCTGCCAAACTGCAGTTTGTCGGCAGTCGTTCTCGTGGTATTTAAGATTTGAAGAAACTATTTCACCGATTTGAAAAAATATTAAGTAGAAGGAAGGTGTATCCTGTTAACCGCTTTAAGATTTTGATACAAAGAATAAAAACTAATGATATTTAGGGGGGGGGGGGGGGATACATGAAACTAAAACCGAAAAAAAATTTTTTACTCAAACCTATGCGTGTGGGGTATCTATAGATAGGTCTTTTAAAATGACATGAAGGTTCCTAAAATCATTTTCTTTTAAAGTTTAACGTTTGAGAGATACACGCTTATAGCCAGACGCTTCCAAAGTGGTAAAATAGGCGTCCCCCCCCCATCTATCTTCTAAACTAAGCGAGTGTAAATTTTGAAAAAAAATACATAATGTAGTTCATAAAACAAATACTTTCGACGAAAATTAGTTTGAACGAGATCAAACTAGTATTTTTCGAGATATAGCTTATTTTCAACAACCGCAAACCATAACTTTGTTCATCATACAAACACTATGAAAAACAAAGTTATATTTTCTGTCAACCAAATATTGTGGTATTTTAGCTCAGTGAATTCCTTTAATCAGTTAAAGTTGGCACTGAACCCTCAGTAAGCGAGTCCGACTCGCACTTGGCCGATTTTTAATTAGGGCTGTGTTGACGAGCCTACTACATCTTTCTGTATGATGCTAATGATTTTTTGTATTTCACCCCGAAAACACATTATCTGCCGGCATTGTATTAACCAGCACGATTTAATAATGTTAACTCTCTGCATAGGGTTGCCAATAGGATTTATGTTGGTTTTTAACTGACTTCAAAACCAAAATATAATGCACTTAATAGTACATTATGATACAAGTGTGCTAAGTTGACCATTATATACAAGGCGATATTGTGTGCGCACGAGCGAAAGCGAGTGCGCCATAAGAAAGCCGCGTATATTATGGTCACAGGCACACGCGATTCATACGACGTTTTTTAACACACTTGCCATTAATCCAAACTTCGTCACACCACAGCCGCCAACTATTTACGAAAAATGGCGCGTTGTTTTTTGAAGTGAAAACTTCTTTAGCGGCGTTGAGCACTTTTGTGGGATGGGGGAAAAATGTGAAACTCGCGTCAGGACACGTGGGCTGATCGAAAAACCGTAAGACGGTTGGCGAAATTATGGATGTAAGTTGATTTTTCTGAGAGATAAACTTTTTAATGTAATTAATATAAATTGTAATGTTTGTGTACGATAGCGCAATAAATAAATATTGTATTCTATAAAAATATTATATTATTATTATTATTATTGTATTATTATTATTATTATTATTATTGTATTCTATCACAAAAATGATAGTACTTTTATATTGATAATAAGAGCAATTCATTCAAAATTATTCCCTAACTATTCCAAAAAATCAAAAATGCACAACGTTGATATTCAAGTTTTCACTTCTGCCGGCACTCCCGGAGTGCAATTTTTGTTTTTTTTTCTTGCCGCGAAACTGATGCGCGCGCAAGGTTAAGGTGCGAACTAGATCGGCCAACAGCCAAGATTAAAAATGTAATAACGAATTATTTAAAACACAAATTACATTTTTTTTAAATGTATTTGAGTTATTTTTAGTAATAAAGCTGGATTTACCATTTATTGAAATAAATATGTACATACTGTTATTTTTCGCAAAAATACTGTTTGTTTTGTAAGTTATAACCCGACTAAATTATATCGCTTCATCATCTTACTTACTACTTGGTACTAGGGTACAAATGTTAATTGGTCGGGTTAATAAACAAAAGGCACTAGTGCAATAATATACAGAAAAAGCACGCGTGTTTAATATCTATGATTATGTGCCAAAAATCGGTGGAATAAAAACGTCATTTTGAGCAAGTGTGTTGAAAAATAACATTATAAAATACTTGCACCGAATGTATGTTATGTTTTGTGCCAACCTTACTGCCGCATTATTATCTCCCACAAATGACATGCAATCCTGTTAAACTATCAAATTGAACTTCGATAAACAGTCAATAAAATTATAATTATTGGGAATACTTTGCGGAAACAAGAATGTTGATAAGATAGGTAAACAGTAAAATATTTGGATTTATGTGTGTGTTTCTTTAAAATTTTGAGGCATTCAAGTGATTTACATTATAATTGATGAGGCAATTAATCGTATATGAGACTAGAAAAGCTCTTTAAAAACCGATAAGTATATAAGTATTTGCGCTGCCTCGGTAACTCATCTTATATTATTCAAGCTTAAAGCTTTTGAAGGTACATTTATAAACCTTTCACAATGTTGCCAAGGTGAAAGTAGAAAAATGTGTTACTACCCTAACTTTAACTCCCAGACATATCGTAAAAACCTTTCAGCTCAAAACCTAGACAGCCTTTTTTAGTTATTTATTTAACCATTTATTCCCAATGCTTAAATAATGGGTTTCAATCAATCACAATCAAGAGTAAAGTTTGTTTATCATGATTTGCGGACTCTAGTTTAGAAGTATCGCTAATTTCGCCCGCGAGTGACACGGGATGGCTCTTCTTTTATTTAAAACCTCCAACAACTTTTGCCACCTACAACTTTTTCGTTATCTACAACTTTGGCTCAAGTACAGTCGGCGTATTGTGGCGACTAACGTACGCACACGTAATATGGATTTTTTTTTCTACTCATCTCGTATTCAATACAATGAAAAGTCCACATTATGTCACATTGATACTCGTTCCAAAGTTGTTTGTGTGTAAACTTTTGAGTTGTTGCAATTAAGCCCTATAAGAAGTAACTCACAGAGCTTAATTTTACGGGGGGGTGCATTTATGAATTTCGCTAATACTCGTAAACTCATAGAAGTTTCAATAGAATTTTGTCGTTAAATCAAGTTGGCGAATTATACCACCTTAAGCTTATCTTACTTATCAAACGATTCTTGCTTTTTTTTTTGTTTGAATATAAACGTTGATTAGAACACATTAATTTTCGTTTCTTACTAATACTTTTTCATCTGACTGTGCTTGCGCGAGCGAATGCTGAGTCTGTGGCGAATTATGCATAGCGAAAGTTTTCCCTCGAAAGATTAACTTTACCTCTCCAGAGATGCTTACGTTACAAATAAAATTTTCCAATCAAGTCGCAATATTTAAACTTGCTAGTTAATATTGCAGTAAGTTTGATTATGATTGTGGCTTACCTTACTTTAGAGCTATCTACCAGCGTTGAGGCCTGAAACTGATTTGAACTGCCTGCCGAATAAGTTTAAAATATTTGCATGAAGAAAGCCCACTTACATTTCAAAAGAACCAAAGGTGCCTGTTTATATGTAGTTTAAAATGTTAACAGCTGGCGAACTAATTTATTGTATTGAATTATGTCATAATAACAAAGTTTGTTTGTTTAATTTTTAATTTGAATATTTTAAATGTTAATTTATTGATTTGAGTTTGTGTTTTTTTTTATTGATTGTAATGTATAGTTTTTTAAATTGTTTTTTTTATCTTCAAGTGTGTACACACACACAACACCTAGCAAGGGTTCCCGCTGAAGATCTGCAGGTGTCGCGGCATGCTTTTACCATCTGCTGTCACGCGGACCTTTTTGGCACACTTGGGGGCTTTGTTTTTTTTATTGGTATTTCTATTGTTAATGTTATTTATTTCTATGTGTGTTTTTTGAATAAATAATAATTCTATTCGATTCTATTCTAAGCTGTGACTTGTTATGTTTTCCATCCCTTTTGTGTAAATGGGTATCTCGATACTTAGTTCATTATTTTTCACTCTGCTTTTTATTTAGAAGCTTCAACCGATTTAAATATGAGCAAAATATTACTTTGTAGTCAAATTGCGATTTCTATGACGGGGTCCATAATTTTATTCTTTTAACAGTGGTCTATTGTCTGACTGGTATATCATTTCCAGATGTCTGCTTCCAACCGTTCTTCAACTTCGTGGACATGCGGGCTCTGCTGGAGAACTTCTGCGTGTACCACGTGAACGCGCCGGGGCAGGAGGAGGGCGCACCGAGCCTGCCGGACGAGTGAGTACATCTTTATATCCCGCAGGTCAGAAGCAGTTGTATACCAGCCTCCCAGGTGTCAACATATTTGGAACATCTATATGTTATAACATAAGTGTTCAGAGTTCGGACATAAGTTCATACCAAAGCTAAGATCGCCTTTTTGCCGTTTTTGTCCTGTAAGTCTTGTAACTGATTGTTTTGCACCGGCCACAAAGATGCCAACAGATTTTACTAGCCTTTAGGTCACACAGGACAACTGGCAGCACTGAACATTATTGTGTACTGACCTCCCAGATGCCTCAGATTGAGGCGAGGCAAGGCGGGTTTGTTATCGGATTTAACTGTCAGCTAAAACTTCCGACTCAACCAAATGATAAATAAATAAATAAATATTGGACACCAATCACATACATTGCTCTGATCCCAAAGTAAGTAGCTAAAAGCTCTTGTGTTATGAAAATCGGAAACAACGGTGGTACCACAACACCCAGACCCGAGACAATAAAGAAAATATCGTTTTCTACATTGACCCGACCGGGAATTGAACCCGGAACCTCACGAGATAGCGACGCTTAAAACCAGCGTGCTAGCTACTCGACCACGAAGGTCGTCATGATGGAGTTGAAAAAGATCAGCGATCATACCTTACATAGTTTAGTAAAGTTGAACAGTAAACCCGTGGACTTCGTCATGAGTTGCCACGAATAGTATAAGCAACTAAATTTCCTGTTAATTCTAGCTCTAACAGTTCATTAAGTCAACATAAATTAACTTGGAATAGTCATATTCCCAACTTCCAGTTCGAATGATACTGCTGCCCTTTGCGATCCACTTACAAATTAAACGCCTTTCCAGCTGCAAGTAACGGCAATGAAAGCGACCCACACGTTCGCATAAACCAATTAAATTAAATCTTTCCCCCTACCCAAAGGGTGTTGCGAATCAATTACGTACGTGTCGACAAAAATCGCGGGACCTAATATAAAAACAAACTGCCAAGTGCGAATCGCACCCCTTCCTAGTCAGGATCACTTGAAAAGTGCGTAATCGTCTACTAACACGTCTTTAATGAGTAAATGCTTTGGGTTTGAACTTGACCTACATGTCGAATGATTACTAAATTTATAACCCCACCAATATTTATCAAAGTCGGGTCAATATAGAAATCAAATTTTTCTTTATTGTCTCGGGTCTGGGTGTTGTGGCACCACCGTTGTGTCTGATTTCCATAACACAAGTGCATTAGCTACTTACTTTGGGATCAGAGCAATGTATGTGATTGGTGTCCAATATTACTAAATTACTATATACTATATATTACTATATCAATTGAGGTTACAGGTTTTAATTATTTTCTTGCGTATACCGTATTCACCACTGTAGATTTCCGATAGAAGGGGACTGTGACCACGCAAAATTTACCCCTGATACTTATCTTGAGCATCAAGCGCTTACTGTGAGCAACACGAGCCAAATACAGTTGATTGTGGTAAGTATCCGCACCGTCACTCAGTTCACAAGGTTCCTTGTGTAAAGTTCAATGCTAGCGTAGTTTAGAGATGAATAGGCCAGATATGAGCACACTCACTAACTGTTACGACCTCCGACGCTGATCCCTGGAAATGTAATAAGTAACGCGAGGTTCTTTCCGTGAAATGTTATTTTACATTCTCAGCCGAGGACGTGTAGCCTCCTTAATGCTTTCCGAGGCAATTAGGGACACCATCCGTTTTATATATTGTGTTCTCGTCACAATTCTGTTTCAGCTATAATTGTGCTGACATTTTCTCTTGCATTTTAGACACTTTGTTTTTTAATCTTAGTTTATTTAATCAAAAATCTCAAATCAACAGATCATCCCTTGACTTGTATAATATAAATTATCGACTGGCGAAATTAAAATCGAACTAAGATCTAAACGAATTGAATTGTTAATATGTATTACATGTGGAATAATTAATATCTCTATAAAAAGCATCAGATCATCCAGACGAAAATCGTTTTTACCGAAACATGAATCTGATCTTACAATGTCACTCAATTTGTGGTTGATCGAATTATATTGATTCTGTCTGACTTATTTAATGTCATTCAGCTTTTTATTTTGTTATTCAATATTTAATATTTATTTGCCTTTTGAATAGGGTACAATTTTGAAGGTGATGCGATTGCTTTTCCAGCTCTTAGAAAAAACATGCATTGACAATCTCATTAAAATGGCAACTCCGTTAATTGTTACTACTATTGTTACCATTACTATCATTCTTCTAGCGTATGTATTCCTTATGCGATAGTCTAAGATCGCGACAGATGGTCGAGATCTTTGACATTCCTGGCATCGAACGTGGGAGCAGCGTCATCATATCCTTTGTGGATGGCCGCTGGTCACAGTCCATAATTGACACCTCGTATATATCTGCTGATGTAGTTTCCAGACACACTAAGTATTCTCCAAATTTTGAAAGGGTGTAACAGAGTAGCGTTCAGCGTAAAATCTTGCACTCCAGCTTTCTCACTTATTCATATGACCTTTTTACAGCGACGCTCCCGCTGCTATTACAAAAAAAATATGAGATTCGGCCCGAGTATTTTGTAATTGAATAGATTTGTATTTGACGCCCCTTCGCTCCGAGCGTATATTAGGAACGACATTGCTTCATCTAATTTATGCATGTATAAGGTAAACACTTTCAACAGATACCGGGTTAAGTTGGACTTGTACGAGCATGTATAACTGTAGGTGGTGTGTCAGAATGTAATTGGTCTAAGTATACTCCGTTAGATCTCAAGACCGGACCGCCACTCTTCACAGACATTTCACAGTTTTACTTGGCCAAAGGCCAAAAGTTCGCGCCTATCGATAAAATTGAAACGTTTTTTTATCATATTAAAAAAAGTTTTTACCAACTATGTTTTAAAAGCAATTGAAATTGCTTGCTCGTTTTTACTATTAATCAGGTCTATCTTCCGTACCTGTATTGCTTTTCCACTATCTGATTATTTTTTCATTTCCGTTCAATCTGCAGCTGGAAGCAAGACGGCGATTCTCGCGTCAATCGAACTTTTTTCGTGTGGTAATTCGATTGCGAGTTTAACCGAGTTTTAATTACTAAAAAATCACATTATATATCTACACGTGAAAACAATCTGCTGCACGGACAAAATCGCAATGCATAGAAATCGGACCCTTAGAAATCAAAATCAGTTTTTTTCGACGAAGAAAATTCGATCGGTGAATTATTTTCGTAAAGGACTGCACGAGAATCTGTCCCCAGTTATGTGGGCGCAGTGCAGTCTGCATCTGCATTGGTATAGGAATATACTAGTAACGCAATTTTATACACCTATATGTGTTTCTATTTTTAGATGCCAGTGATATTGCTTGTTGCATGTTTTATAAGCCGGTTTATTTAATTTTTGAAAATTGCAAGGAAATTTAATAAAATAACAGGCAATTTAAAAAAGCAATTATGTCAGACGGAGTAGGCTTGCCAATGTGTCGGTGGCCGAGTGGCATAGGCATACGCCCGGATAGCGTGAAGTACGGGGTTCGTTTCCTCATCTGACTCAGTTGCTTTTTTCAAGTGCATTTTATATTATTAAGTTTTTATAGTGTCATAACACAATATAAACAAAACTATAATTGCAAGGACATCTTCTAGGCAGAAGAGACCAAATCGCCTCACAGCTTGCCTCCCTAGAAGTCATCGATATAACAGAATGCTTTTCTAATGTACTCGTTATGTAAGTTTGTAAGTTAACCGTAAGCGAAGCGTAAGTTTGTAAAATGTGTAAGTTCTCTAGTGTAATTAAATCACACGAGTACGCAAATTATATTTAAAGGCGTGATCCCGCGGAAAGTGAATGTAGGGCAGAGCTAAAGTCTGCCCCAGTTAAGTCCTAAGTGAAACATATTACATCAATTACGACGCTTTTGTATTGCTCCGCCACAGCTCGTAGGGCTGCCTGATGTGGAGGAGCATAAAATTCATATTATCCGTTCTCACATTTTCTAAACCTACAGTTTTCAATCAAGAAAATGTTCACTTTGACCATCAATGTGTCAGTCACGCGTCAATTCCCAGGTGTCATCGAAAAAAGATCCTATAAATAGGTAGAACACGTACCGAATATGTATCTGGTTTTGTTATGCCTTTAGTTACACCCTGTAAAGTCTTAATTGCTATATTAGGTCTGGTTGCGTGTCTGATAGTTGACTCAAGTAATGGTTAAAATGTCGTTACCAGCAGTTGGATATAGACGATTGTGCGTGTTTTCAAGAAAAAAATCCTTAACCAAGATCATTGAAATTGCCATTCCGAGATTTAGTGAATGGTTTTTTCTTCAAAGCACAATCGTAAATATTCAACCGCTGATACATAAATTTAACTGTTAGTTAACTATCAATCCTTAGTCTTAATCTTGACATTCGCTGACGACACATCTTTCGCTTGAAAGCCCTACGTTTGAGCGATTGCACCCGGCACTGGAATTCCAATATATTGGACCCTTTCTGCACCCTGCCTTCATTTATTGCTTACTGACTGAACGGAACAGTTCCGCAGCTCTGCCAGCCATCGCTCCAAATAACCCGACTTTGTAAAGCTGTCAATCAACTTTACATTCGCTTTAAAGTAAATAATTATACGAGTCATGTTTGATGCCGTTTTTAGGGACATTTAATTGCACGGAACATTATTCACTATTACATAATGTTTCCGATTAATGCATGCATGCCATTTTAACCAGTACTCAATTTGTGCGATTTATGCAGTGTTTCAATATCAGCATTTTCACTGAATTACGACGATACATGTAGTGGGTATGGTTAATAAAAGGAATTTACAACGTGTAACGTTAAAAGCACATAAGCTGAAAATAGGTTGATTGAAACAAGCAGAATCAATTGTACCACTCTTAAATATGGCTCACACTAAAAAAAGCATCATAATGTTGCCCTGTCTATTTATCAATAAGAAAAGCATCACGTGCGCGAACCCGCTAAAATAACTAAGATAGTGAGTAATAGAAGATAGATAGTAATAATAATAATGTCAGCGCGGTGCAACGGACTCGGTGAATACCTACAGAATCGTCTCTCGAGAGAGCGTCGTCCGCCGAGCAAGAAATATAAAACACCACATAAAACCTTGATTTATTTTTTTCTTTCAGAATTAGGTCAATTGAACTAAAAATCATGTGGGGTGTCTGAGGTTTTGTTAACATTACACGTTGTAATTTCAACCATTTTGTGTACCGATAAATGCGATCATAGGAAAGTAAATAAGTTACCATTTGTCAAGAGGGAAATGGGTGGAGAAGGATGGAGGGTCTACCGTTGGTAATGGTCAATGGCATACATTTCTTTGTAAATGCTCTATGCCTGGATCCAATTAAATACAACAAATATAGATGTCATGTCACAATTAAAATGGCAAGCATTTTTTCCAAATAACACAATATTTATCTGGCGGGCCCAGAGTGCGGTCCGCTCACTGTTCCGCACACTCATTAGTTCCAGCGGACAAAGGGCGTACTTTTGTAACTACCAGCTATTCTCATATCGGGCTATGATGTGTACGTTCTGACAACGGCTGAGCCGGATCTGGCTCTTACAAAACCAATAGCCATACTTATATCTTACTGGCTGGTATTCGTAACATAAGAAAGAAAATTGCTTACTTCGAAACCAGGCAATTGGTGTGCTATCAAGCGCATTTTTAAGCTATTGCATAGCTTCTATCGTGGGCCTTGAGCGTGGTGACGGAATCCAGAAATTCCGTAACGAAAATAACCTAACACTCCGACACACAGCGGTAATACTTTTTAGTTTTTCCATCTATCGATGAAGAGCAGAACTTTTAATAACTTTTTGAAATATCACGCTTGTCTCTTTAGATCAGCAACCCGCCTTTAGGTGGCATTGGTTATATGTAACTTCAATTAATATCAAAAGAAAGAAACAAAGAAAAAAAATACTGCATAAATAAACTAAATAAATAGTTATATTTGCATAAGTTGATAAAAATGCTATGCAATAGCTTTACCGCGCCAGTCTCCGAGTGCCACGTCTTTTTTTTAAACTTTTCATAATAAGCAGATTCCTGCAAATTCAATATTAGTAGATAATTTATTGTAACTTTGATGTTTCAATACACTACATTAAAGTCATCTATTTCAATCCCAGCAGTCACTGCAGCACAGGTGAAGGGGATATCCGAAATGTGGAGGAGGTGCCTCAGGCTCCTTTGACACGGCGTTCCAATAGACAGCGCGCGACACCTTCACGGATGCATTGAATTCCGCATTCCAATCATTGCGGTCATTAGGCCTAGGGCTGCGAGCTAACGATCTTCAACAAGTCGACGATGCCGTCTTTTTGCTGCTCGCAACTCATATTTTCAATCCGATAAATTGCGCACTGCAACATCTAATCACTACTAAAAAAATTCGAGACAACGAGCAGAAAATAACGCGTTTACAGTTTTTCGCAAAGTGATCTTTACCCAATCCTCAACTTTGCAAGTTCTCATAGCAATTTTGTTCAGGTGATCTATCATTGTCTTCTTCATTTCAAATTCAGTACCTAGTTACTTCTTTGATTTGATCCCGAGCGGATTATGTTTCTCAAAAATTCACAAACTTTTCTTATAGTGGGACGCCTCTCAAGAAACTTATTTCTGTGAGCCCTAATGTCTCGTATATCATTTGTCATACGCGCCCACCTCATCATACAAGAACGAAAGCACTTCAAGCTAAATACTGCGGTATCTTATTCAGTTGTAATAAGAGTCACTTTTCAACAGAAGTGTATGGTGTGATGTATTGATGACTGTACATAGGTTGAAGCTCGGGCGCGGCGGCAACTTCATTACTCACGAAGTCGGCGTTTACGCTAATCGGTGGTAATTCTTCAATTTGCTCGTTTATGTGATATGTCCTTGTTTTAATTTTAATTCCAGAGCAAAAAGGGACTCTTTGCCTCTGGATATACGTCTCCCAAAGATATCCTTGAGGAAAGTTCAGGAGTGTATTTATATTTTTCTTCTCAAAAGGCTCGTCGATGGTCGAGTAATAATTCGACTCGACCATCATAATTCATAATTTAAGACTGTTCAATCTGCTTCAAGCCAATTTATGCAGATTGAAGCGTCCGATGCATTATTTATTATGTTTTCCCTTCGATCACCTTAACGATTACTTATATAACATCAGATTATATGTGGGTATAGCTCTTCAGCTTAAAGACCAGTTTACCAATACCTCCCCACGTTGTAACGAGCTAGATTTCCTATCCACAACACCGGTGTTTTACCAACTACTAGTAACAGTTAACAATTCTCTTGAGATCCAAAACCATTTTGAACCACGCAAACAGATGCAACTTAACTCGAGCGTAAAGACCAACAAAGAAGAAAATAGTAGAACATAGTAAATTGAATCATGTCCATACTGAAGCTGTTGCGGTTTGACTGTGTAAGTTATTCAAACGCAGCTTGAAGTGGCGCCGGAGATGTGTGTCCCGATTAGAGATTGGAATACCGCTATACCATGAACAACGCGGTTTACCATGAACATTAAAAATCCCTTTGTCTAAAAAGCTAATAAACATCGGCTGCTACGCACATTAATAATAAAAAACATTTGTCAGTTGAGTCAATAATGAATTTAAACAAAAAATACGTAATGTCTGTGGTAGCGTAAGGTATCTACAATTAAGTCATTGAAACCCAGCCAATGTGTTTACTCAGTACCCTGAATCCATCTGTGAATGAAGTCATCCTAATTTATCAAAATAAATTAATACGGCTTGAATATCCCTAATAAACCGGCCGTTAGCTGTACACCCACGATAAGTTTCGATCTTAGCAGTATCCTGCACTCCCGCTAGTGTAGTGACAGAGGAAAGTTAGGTTGAGAGGATAGTAAGGACTTCCTTACAAAGGAGGCCTGAGGCGGCTCGAGTCAAGCAGCTGGATGTTACTGTGATTGTATATTTGATGTGAAATATTTGCCACGCGACCTTAGACCACAAGCTGCGTCAGTAAAAACTGACATTTATATCAATTCCCTGCATTTTTTGATCCGGAAAATAACAGCTTGGTTTACGCTTTCCCATAGCTGTGTTTTCGTTTATTAGTTTTACAGAAAAGAAAACGGATAGTTTACCGGTGACATTATACAGGGTTGACCTAGTTCGGGCTCACGCGGTATTAGTCGCGTTACGCGGGACCAGCCCAATCTGGTAGAGTGTTTGCTGAGGCCGGACAGCGGAGCCTTCAATATATTTGCGGTGGGCTATTTAAGTTTAATGGAAGTCATTCCCTTGTGAAGGACTTTCGTTATAGCTTATATCACTCCTTAACAAGACGTCCAGTGGTCGTTTCTAAGCAGCTTGGAACCACCGCACATTTGACGGTTTTGCACGAGTAATTTCAAGTAAAATTTGAATTAATGAAAGACATTGCTCGCTGTATGACGCCCTTCTCTTTAGTCCTAACACGAATATCACTGAATCTATCTATGTCTTATATATATAAAAGAAAGTCGTGTTAGTTACACTATTTATAACTTAAGAACGGCTTAACCGATTTTTGGCTGAATATTGGTGGGGAGGTAACTTAGAACCAGTAGGAGGACATAGGAGACTTGTATATTGTTCGACGGGGCCGGGGCTGGGGCGGGATAGAGCCGGGGTGAAACGATGTTTTCTGGGTCCGCTAGTATATAGATAAAATAACTATAGGTGATTCTACAAGTTTAACAAACAAGTCAAAACAACACCAGTCATCTCGGGGATCTGCGACCTCGCCTGATCGATTTGGCGAGACTGCACACAGTTGACACTTGTTAGCACCAACGACACCGATTAGCTTTTACTAAGACCGCTACTTACATGAACACTGAGACGGGACGTCAAAGGCAGCCAGAATAAAGGGTTATACAGACTGAAATTTTAATCAGTAACCTATTTTTTTGTGAAGCGTCCACTGATGGATATGAACAACTTTTACTATGGGGGCAATAGTGAAATTGACCGCGCGCCAATTGTACTTTTGTAAACTATGAGCGTTTCAAAGTTACCGATTGTGCTTGTAGTAAAGAGTGAAGTGAGTAAAGATGGCCGTCGGTTGTTAAGTTTGAAACTAAGTCATTTCGCGACAGAGTCTTCCGCACATTTGTCTTAACTGTTTATAATAATTTGCGCTCCGTGTTCAGGCTACTGCTGTTTGAATGAGATTGCCCCTGGTGGTTAACCTAGATCTTACCTTGTTTACTTATCCAACTTATTTCATGAAAAGTTTACATGTGGTTTCGGAGGTCGCCTTCTTACGACTTCTTGTGTATAGTGATAAGCGGTTAGTAGCTCGCTCGTGCTAATAGCTGCCCTACTGAATAGTAGACCGTCATAAGGATACAGTACACGAGGATTTCCTCATGAACTGTGTCCTCATGACGCGGCGCTGTCTCCCAGCCGTCTGTCCGTCGATGACGCAACCGCTCGTCCTTGCTGCTATTGATTTTTTTTACTCGGCCCGACGGCACGCAACTAATGCCATTTGAATACCATCTCGCCGTGTGCTAGATTGCCGAAAGAAAACATTTTTGATACGGGCGGCCTTGGAAACAATTCGCGAGACTCCTAAAGTCTTACGGCATTGGAAAATATTTTGAGAAGGCATAAAACAAAGTTACTTAATCCGTTGGTTACAACAGAGCATAAAATTAGCGACTGTTCTTACAAATCTTAATCCGCTTTGCGACTCAGACATAATCTTTTGTAGGCGAATGTTTAGGTCGGAGATTATTCTTAAAAAGTCTTCTTATTATTCTTAAGTCTAAAACAGACACCTAAATTGCTTAAATTTTAAACATTGTTTTACTTTATACAAGCCCAGCTAGGCATGCATCCTGAAAAAAAAAAATAGCAGACTTTTTTCACTCGTATCAACTTCCACGGTTTAAGCCAAGGTTTATTAACTTTCTACAAAATGAGACGACGCGCATCTCAACTAATTAGCTTTTAATTAATGCATTCAAGTCAGCAAACAAAGTGTTAATAATGTTAATTAGCTTATACTGACGTTGCCTTTTTGACGACTACGAATGTCAGGCTTCATACTAAGTAACTACATTGCAGTGTTAAAGTTTGTATTTTATTTGCCCGGAAAGAAGCCATCTAATCGAATTAGTGGAAACGACTCGACGCAATTTCTCGGGTAAATTCAATCACTATTACAGTTTGAAATGAGTTGGTGCATAAGGTATTCAAAAGTACCGTTGGGTTTAGGGCTTCTATTTCCATTAAATCTTTACTTAAATTATAAAGCTAAAGAGTTTGTTTGTTTGTACGCGAAAATCTCAGGCACTACTCAACCGATTTGAAAAAATATTTTTGTGTTTAATAGCTTATTTATCGAGGAAAGTTTTTGGCTATTAAACTTCACGCTGCAATGGAAGGGTAGGGAGCCAATACAAAACGCGTAGACGCAGTCGCAGGGAAATCATGAAGCATTTAGTAGGGCACTATATGCCATTCGTGACCGTCCCATTCCGACCTAAATAACTAATGTGTTGGTACAGAAGCATCTATTACTAGTAGGCAGAATAGAATAGAATAGAATAATTATTTATATGCATAAAACATGGTACATTTGTCAGGTTTTTAAAGTGAGAATGCGTGTTTTATCGATTTATCGATATGCAAACATTTCGTCGTCATGAAAAACTATCTGTCATACAATTCGAAAATAAAATTATAAATTTACTAGACGAAAACCCGGCTCCACTCGGGTAAAATGTGACTCATAATACACATCTAGGTAAATATTTCTGTAGTAATCAGTTCTCAAGGAATATTAAAGGCAAGCCATAGATTCGTGTAGATTCGTTCATTGTGTTTAATAAATACATTAAATAAAAACTGCAAAAGTTTGTACACAAATGTTTTTTATTTTAAATCAACATCCCATCTAAATGAGTCATAAATACTTAAATACAAATTAATATCTAAGCCGGTTGTTAATGAGAATTAAAATATATTCATATAAAGTTTCGATCGAGTCTCCCGTACACCTTGACAAAATTATTAATATACAAAAAAAGGGTGTCATTTAAAATCTAAGCCGGTTGTTAAGAAGAATTAAAATATTATAATTTAATTAATGTGTGATGGTTTTATACCTTTGCCTGTATATCATCCGCATAAAAGAAAAATAAAACGACGCTAGCGACACCTCAGGTTGCTTCCCCAAACGTTATAAAGGTCCTAAACGTTCCAAGAGCTTTCCAATCTATATCTGTCATATCTATGCACTATATCTGTCATGTCTATGCAATCGCCTTGTCAATGGCGACTGCGGTTTGTTTGTCAGTGCTATTAGAAGTTAAAGAAATTCTCCATAATCCGAATTTTGCGGATATATGTTGTCGACTCGAAATCAATATATTTTTACTATTTGTTATTCATATAAGGTTTCGATCGAGTCTACCGTACCCCTTGACGAAATTATTAATATAGATAGAAACATTAATGTCAACATTGAAATTAGTATATAAATTTAAGAGTCATTAAAATAAAAATATTAATAATAATCTAGTACTAATTTGGTAATTTAATTGTTGTCACATTGAAAATGATACATAAATTATGTCAGTTATTAATTACAATTCGCTTTGGGTACAGTACAGCACAGTTAACAGCAATTATTATTTCTAAAATCTCAAGCATCTGTAGGTGTCTGATAGGACACGAAATTTTTATTTTTAATGATTTATTAATAATGGATGGATATACTGAGAAATCTAAGAGTTATTACCTAAAAAACGCAATTTCTTGCGGCTAGGAAATAAAAACTTTTTCCCACTTCCTTCGCTATCCCTAGTAATACTATACCATAACACTTGACCAGATGTTGGTGTAGCTTCTGAAAGCTTGATCAGGTTCAAATCTATTTAGACTTATCATACAATGATTAGTCTAAATATTTTTTTTTGTTGGATTCCTGATGAGAACTAAAGTACCAATCAATGTGGCGTGATCTAGAGTACCTACCTGTAAATACTAATTGTAAGCGAGCCCTGACTGGCGAGCCCTTCAAACTTCGTTCTCGCTGTGGTTTAACAAACTCTCCAGCTACACTCCAGGTTTATAACATATTGAACTACCCAATGGCGTTCTAAAAGCCAATTCTTGTAAACTTTTGCTGTTTTTCTGCTCACATATGAACTCTTTTCTTTTAAAATATGGTTGATTCATTTTCATCATCATCATCAGCCAAAGGACGTCCACTGCTGAACATAGGCCTCCCCTACGGTTTTTCACAGGAACCGATCACTAGCGGCCTGCATTCAGTTTGATCCTGCGATCTTTACAAGGACTTTTGGTGGAAGTCTTACGCCGCGTCTGATTGATTCGTTGACTACCTTTTTGTCTGAGTTTATAAATAAATATGATACAGACGGAGAGCGTCGCCCATAAACACTTAAATACATTACATCATGACTAAGGTAAAAATGATCGTGCCCATTACATAGAAATGTATAATTTGCCTCTTGCGGGATTCGAACCCGCAACCTCTAGAATAGTAGTCAGGAGCGCTAACCTCTACACCAGACGTGTCGTCGTCATAGGTCCAATAGTTTCCGAGACTTCGTGATTGATTAATGTTAGTGACATTTCTCTTTTCTACAATACATATAAATACATGCATACATGCATGCATCAAAGGAGTTTGTGGTCAATATGATTTAATTGTAACTTTATCAACAAAAAAATTTTTTGTGAGTTTTCTTTAAAGCTAAAAGCCCCGTACATAATAATTAGAGCCGCCATACACCTCTTCTCTTCCCCAGCACCTCAACTGGTACTGCTCCCTTGTTGTCTACGTCACTTAGTGCTAGGAACTAATTTGAGGGGCCATGGACGGAGTGTGCAAGTCACCCCCTGCCATTTCATCCGTCAACATACGTCAGGCAACAGAGGCCATAGTTCTTCCATAGTCCAAGATAGCCGGGCCACCTAACACCAACAACCATAACCCAGTATCTTTTACCGTTGTATCCATTTTTTATTTTATAACCCGAGAATGAAAATGACATACATCATAATTTTATGTAATGACACCATTTACCGTAACAAAAAAAAGATTTTGATTTTGAAAGTGATCGCAAACTTTTATGATGTGTGGATGTGTATAAACCCCTGCAAAGAGCGAATGTGTCTGTCAACGTTTGGGTTGTTGTTACCCGTACACGTTAAGGACGCGAATGCATGGCGTGCCCCGTCGCGTGTCAGCCGGCTCCCGAGAGGTTTGAGGCTTTGAAAAATAAACCTAGAGCCTTGTAGGGAGCTTTAGTAGCCTATGAAACGCTACTGAGGACCTACTATTTAAAACCTTTACTAAGCACTCAAAAACAAAACAAAAAAATGGTTTCAACAGGAAATCTAATTGCCGTACGTAATTGAAAACCAGCGCCAGGGCCTTCTGGGGGGCCTGGCATATGCTGAGTGAGGTCCTCTTGATTGGGACATTACAGACGCACAACGGAAACTGGCTATGCTTGTTAATAGTTTTATTTACTGTATTTTTTAATTTCCACTTTTTTATGTTTTATTTTTAATTTGTGTGTGTGTGTGTGTGTGTGTGTGTGTGTGTGTGTGTGTGTGTGTGTGTGTGTGTGTGTGTTTGTGTGTGTGTGTGTGATGTCTTTAATTAATAAATGTATCAAACAGCTTTTACTTTACTTGTTCACATCTTTGGCAATGGGATCAGTGAGCCAGCCCTAGTAGGAACTTCAGTGGAGAGTCGAAATTGAAGAACACTCATAGTAAGGACCGCAGTCGATTTCCACACTTCGCATAATGCATAACGTAACCTGTCTTAGAGTAGGACCCCTCATGTAAACAATCAAATTAGCTTTCATACTGCTCCCTGGGTGCTTTTATACTTCCTTCCTACACGTAAAGCAATGGTCTCACTTGGCTTATCATGTAGTTAGAAAGGATTAGGTGAAAGAAAATGTTGAGTATAAAAAAAACTTTATTTACGTAAACAAGTATATGTTAATGGTTACTAATTGATGTCGTCTTCAATTTGGCATTACAGAATGCCTGTGCCAGGAGGCCACGATCTTCCATAACTAACGCTACTTACATAAAACTTATAAATTATATTACTAATAATAATATTATTTGATCATGTGTGTGTGTGTGCGTGTGACAGAGTGAGTGTGTATTTTTTCATATACTAAATCAGGTACGAATTTTCAATCTCATTTTAGTCCAGAAACCTTAACAGTATTATGAGACCAATCAAATTGCGATACAAAAAAAAAACATGTAACTTTTGTGTGTGCTGATTAAGTAAATAAGGATATGGTCGTTGATGTAAAATATTTATGAACTTCAGAAAAATCTGTAAGCTGTCGTGACAAGTTACTTTTTAGATGAGTGAACAAGCTAATAAATATTTTATCTGTACCCAGTGTTTTTATTTTTTATTCGAAATGGTTTTGGCCTTAACCTAGAGTTAAATGGGCTTAGACAGGGTTGACCCAGAAGAAGCATGTTCACTCTGACTTTGAAAGTCTTTATATTTCATTGGAAACACTGATGCGAGCAGATGTTTCCATTCTTTGGCTGTGCGCATTAAAAAGGACGACGAGAAGCGCGATATTGCTATAAATAAGAGATCTTCGCAATACCTTCACCTTATCGTGATTAATACAGTACAATAGTGTCGGTATGACCCTGTTATCAGGAACAGCCCATAAAATTGATTGATACGGCGGTTAACTGCGCGCACGCTTGATTGAAGACCTTTAGATAGCCTCTGCGAGTTATGACGACTATAAATATGTGTACTAGACACTCCTAACTTAGAAGAAGCTCGCACTTTTTTCGTTAGGACGTAAATCGCGGGAAGAAATCAAAAGTAGTGAAGGAGCTTATTATCTAAACCTGATGAGAAAGAAACTACTTTAGATTAAAATGGCGCAATAGTATTTGAAAATGAGCCCCGCTGGTTTATTTTCAAGACCGGCAGTGTTGGTGTAACTTAAAATCATCAATTTGATTTCTAAGCATTTGCTATTGTGTACAATTTATATTGTACTAGTGGGCCCAGCGAACTTTGTTTTACCCCCAGCACCGTCCCGCCCAGCCCGGCCCCATCGAACGGGATAAAAAGTATCTTATGTCTTTCTCCTGGTTCTAAGCTGCCTCCCTACCAATTTTTAGCCAAATCGGTTCAGCAGTTCTTGAGCTATAAATAGTGTGACTGACACGATTTTCTTGTAAACATATAGATTTTGATATAGCTCAAATGATACTGCCAGTTACATTATTTGGTAATTTAATTGGTAAAACTTAAAATTCCATTTCCATTCTGACCAATATTCTTAACATAAGTAGTATGTATATTGACTACGAACAATGTGGTCGTGGTTACTCTTACATTTTCCCAGCATCTGAAATTCCAGTGCAATACGCCTGAAAATGCAGCGACTGGAGCGTGGCAGTAAAATACCGCGCATAACACTGAAATATTGGCGCGCTGCCTAACCTCACACTTGACGAGCCTTGCGGAGGATGCTTGCTGGCTACTGGAGTCGAGAGGTTTCAGGTGAATAACAGTTAGGGAAAACTACAAAATGAATTACAGTGTGCATTGTTCAAACCATCTATCAACTATTACTTGTAGCTAGAGAATCCCAAGATTATCCTGAATAGATGTATTTTCAAAATCTACCTCGAATAACTTACTTACTTAAAACTTTTATCAATTGCGTTGTTTACTTGAGTGAATAATGCAGCATGATGACTGCATTTAATGCCAAAATATAAATAAACAGAATGTTGTCGGGATTCAGAACGAGACTTCTACAAGTGGTTCTCAATTATGGTAAATCCGATGCATGAGATTTATAGGCAAAATATTCTGGCACCATGTGCGAAAGCTACTCCATGTATTGTGACGTTCATATTTCATAGGGTATGATTGTAGAAGAGTGAGTCGAATCGCAATGCAACTGGGGTCCCATGCTGTGGAAACAATATGTATTCTCTAGCTGTGATGTGGAGTGGATTACAAGAAAATCATCGCTTGGGTCAACCAATATAATTTTCTAACTTTGACGAGTTTTTTAAAAAAAAAATTTTATTATTATGTTGGATTTTATTTTCGACTCGTTTGGTGTATAGGTTAACCCTCCTGACTATTACGCCGCCACCAGCTGGTTCGAATCCCGCAAGGGACACAAATGTTTGTGTGATGAGCACGAACATTTGTATCTAAGTCATGGATGTTTATTATGTATTTAAGTATTTATGGGAGACGCCCCCGTCACAATCGTTGTCTGGTATTCGTAACACAAGGATGAAAATTCCTTACTTCGAAACTACGACAATTGGTGTGTTGTCTGGCGCATATTTGTTTCTTTATTTAACTAATTTAAGCCTGAAGGTGTGTTGTGCTAGCTCTATGAACTTGCAAGTGTTTTGCTTTAAATAAACAAACATACCTAACAATTTCGTCTTTTAATTTATTTCTGTTATACCAATAACAAGTGGATATCTAATCTAATTGCTTTCCCAATCGTTAGAGGTGTCTATCGCGAGTAATTGCCAATCGATACCTGCTGACGAGACAATCCACACATACCCACGGTTAGGGCAAATTACTTTCTTAAGTAGTAGTGAAACTAAACAAGCCATCGTGAGGGCAATGTGTTTTTAAACCCATTTTTATCAAACCTTATTAAATTTAGTTTTCAAAACCCATTTTTATTGTGCGCTCTTTAGTATTTAGTACATGACGTACAGTTGATTATCAATTGTGGGAATGAGAACACCTGCCACTTGAAAGTGGGAACAACGAACAAACTTTTGCTTAACAAGTGATTTGATTATTCATGAAAGACGTAACATACATATTATTTGCAAGCACAATTGCTATCAGATCCTTTTTGTAACATAATTTTACATCGTATGAGACCGACCGCCCAGATAATGCTATTTGAGCAGTTTTCAAATTTGATAAAAGTATATGGTAAGAACTTGCTGCCTTTATTTTCCTATACATTTTCTCTAAATTGAAAACTTCTTAATATCATTTCGGGGCGGCCGGTATACAGTCCTTACACCCGAAAGTTCGGCCTCCGCTCTCTGAAACTAAAAATAGAAGTTACCGCTGTGTCCACACCACATCGGCGAATCTGAATGTGTTTATTCAAAAATGTAACCAACTTCGGCGTAAAAGTTCCGAGTCGTCGGTTCCAATGCATATGAAATGCGACGCGATGCGGTGCTATGCAAAACAACGCATATGCGAACGCAATTACACGGCGCGTTTTGGCGGGTAATGGGAAAAGAGTTTGGTAATCGCAGTGAAAAATAAGCATTGTAAAGATGTAAGCTACTTAGCGTATGAATCGGGTATACAGTTGGAAGGTAAATACCCAAATTAAAATAACATGCGTTTATTTAAGACGTGTAAGTGATGTACATCACACACACACACACACACACACACACACACACACACACACACACACACACACACACACACACGCGCGCGCACAATATTACCCATATTACAAACAAACAAAAAACTATACATATAACACGATACAATAAAAAGCGAGATCAAAAACTCGTGTCTTACAAGTAATACAGATTATGTTTACCGAAATAATTAATGTGTAGAGGTTTGGAGCTTCGCGTAAAGCTCAACCGTTCGTTCAATGTTGAAGTAATGTCACATTGAAACAGATGGTTGAAAGATTAATAAAGTAAACTACGAAGGAATGAGAAACAGTTTTCTGAAAGTTTGCTGGAAATTACTTAAATTTGTCACGATTTATAAACCGAAAGAGTGAAATACCAAATAAAAGAAGATAAGCAAGTTAAGTGTTCATCTTTCATTAAACAGTATATTAGAGATAGAACACATGCTCCGTACTCTCGGATTTCCATGTAATTTAGTTTACATATTGAGCTATTTTAAACAAAAAATATTTTTATTTAAAGTTTTGCTGCTATTTATAGCAAATCACTTATCAGAGAGCACTTATCCTAAAAAAGTCACAATTTGATTCCCTTACGTCATATTGTCGTTGAAACAGCAGTCAGCGATCGACACGCGATATCAAAAGCAAGCCGTACTTAATACAATAACCCCAGGGCTGTGCCCCACTTTTTGCGGTATTATTAGAAGCTCGATTATACCGTTGTGCTCGAATTATTCCAATAACAACAAATTTACATGGCATGAAGCAAGTACAGAGTTATCAACCAATGTTATTAAAGCTTGCAGATTTGTACTGAGATTTTGCTATGAAAGCTCTTTCTAGGCCCAATGTGAACGTTTTGCTATCATTGTTACGTCGTTACTGAATACGTTCATCTACCTTAGATCTATTACGATCACTTGATACCTCAGAGCAAAAGTAAATAAACTTTCTATTTCCTTTCCTAAATAAACTTACTTAATTCTCCTCAATGCTTAAAATATCTTATACAGAAGAAATTGTATTACAAAGGTTTAATAGAAGCGTTGAGCTAGAAAGAAAAACTGTATTTATCCATCAAAACTTATTATGATTCGTTTCAAAGAGCGCGCGGGCCTTTTTATAATGCCACGGGTACATTTGATACGAATAGAATTCGCGAGACGATACAATTTTTCCTTTTGGGAGTTTCTCTGAGGGGATTTCTTAGTAATAGAAAGCCTTGAGGAAGTATGAAACATTCTTAGGAAGCTTCTAATGTAGACCGCGCCTGTTGAAGTTGAAGTTATTTAAATACTGTGGTATTTAAAACATCTCTGTAAGCATTCTCTTTGAAAGTAGTATTCGTTTGAGTCTTTGAGACTGAGAGAAAATCCACTCTACATATTGCAGGACAAGTTTAAAAATATGTTACGGGAAGATTAGGTTTATCACATCTATAGCTTCGCTCTTTGATAAACAGGCCAATTAGTTTCAGCCAACCGAATGAGGCTTTTCAGATATTTGTATAAGCCAAGAAAGGAAAAAAATATTAATGGAATCGCTTTGAACACACATTTTGACTTCGTAGCATACACTAACGAAAGCCCTAATGGTTATACATTATACTAAAATATTATCCAATTCCAAAGACGTCACATAATTACATGACGACTTGATAACCTCCTTTTATTCTCAACTTTTATCACTCACTATCTCACTCTTTATATCAACTCGCATTTTTTGAAGTTCTCATGTCCCTAGAACGTATAGTTTCCGTTACGTTAGAATGTATGTGTAAAAACGAAAAAAATATTCTAACCCTCCCTCTCCTCCCGGCTCAAGGGCCGCGGGCTAGGAGTTTTGATATGTTGATCAAACAAAGTTACGAAGTTGAAAATCGTGATCATTTAAATCCCTTCTATATGAATTAACAACTCGCTTAGTAGAGAGAATACTGCTATTAGCGAAGTATATAAACCAAGTGTCTAAAGACTTCATGAAATCTTATGCTGGGTATTTGTCCGGATAAACATTTTAGTTAGGGGCTAAAACACTTTCAGAATTGGTATAATTGTGTGATTTGAAACTACTATTAATTTTGTACGACCTTGGACAAACTACATATGTGGATTAAGATAAAATAACTACCTACCATCCAAATGGCAATGAAAGCCTTAATTCAAGTGAATGTTATTTCAATAACGGTAAAGATAAAATTAGCGTCTACGAATAGGTAAACCTTCATGGAAAAACAACCCACGTTATGACGTTACATCCTATTATCTGAAATAAATATTGAAATACCGAAGAATACTTTGAACAGATATTACAAATATTTTTTTTCCTTAGTATTTGCTGGGATGGGATGTTCAAATTATAGTCGCGTTTCCTGGGATAAAAACAATTTCTTCACCTCCTGAAGGCCATATGTTGATTGCTACTATTATTGATTAACAATAACCAAAACGCACTCATGCCTACAAGAAATACTAGAGTTTACATCATAGGTCATATTTTTCGGAATGATGTTTCAATACCTAGATAGCTTACTGTCGAATCCGCCAACAAAATATCTTAACAAAAACTATGCATATTTCCAACAAAAAACCTATAAAAGCTAAATGACCTATATAGGTACACAAATGTCACCAGTGCCGCCTCCATTCAGAGTGAGGCGGAGTCTCACGTTACATCATACAAGTTATTTGGTAGCCGTCTCAGATAATTACATGATTCCGGGTTAGTATAACTCTGAGTTAAATCATCATTCTGTCATAGGGAGGCGAGGTAGCTAAATGGCGTAATTCAACGGCGCCGTCGAGACCTATCAAAATCGAAAGATAAAATAATTTCGAAAAGAAAAGCTCGTATGGTAGAAACCATTTTAGCGGTGGGTTTGGCGTGTACGGTTGTTCAAAAATGTAAAAAAAACAGTTACTTGGGCATTCTCGAGCGCGTCAGATATTCATACTACGTATGCCCCAAGTGCCTCTGATAACAACGGTATACTAATCTGCCGGTTTGCGTGGTGGGGGTAGGCATATAAAGTAGTCAAAAATGCAAAAAAATAAAAATTACCCGAGCGCGTCAGATTTTCGGAAGGGGTGTTAAGTAGGCCCCAAGGAAGCTCCCTTTAAAAAAACTGACGATTTCGGCGTGACCATAAGTTACGATGAATTTTTGAAAATGCAAAAGAAAAAGTTTTTTTTGAAATACTCGAGCGCGTCAGATTTTCATAGGGGAGGTTTATCTCGGTATCCTGAAAGCATATTTTCTTAATCTGACAAAAATGTTGGTGGGTTCTCTTAATTTGACCGGAATGGTTTTTTGGTTTCTTTTTTTTTCCTTTCTTCTTTCTTTTTAATAATTCTTCACTTCGTTTTGCTTACGGTACGTCCAAAAAATCTTAATCTGACGCGCTCGAGTATTTCAGACTATCGTTTTTTTTTTACTAATCTGATCGTCGATCCTAGGCGCGCTTCACTACATATAGAGCTAAATACTTTACAAGACTGTTCTATTGGGTCCAAGGTATCTCTCATATCTTACACTGCCACGCTCGAGTATGACCGAAATTCCCCTATTCGCCTCCCTAACTATCAGTTTCTTTCATGCCAAAGAGAGAAAGACGAGTTTATGTTTAACCCAAATCGTAGACGTTTCAAACCCATAAAAATGAACTATTAAGGAATGGTAAAACAAAATTACTTGCAAAAAATCTGTAATATTTTTGAGAGAGGCTTGGCCTGGGAAAAATTCGCCAAGCTTAGTTCTCGACAGTTCGTCGCAGTTATTATTATGATAATCATGACTGGATCCATGACCGTTTTGTATTGTCCCTTTGTTTTAACCTTTAAGTAACATTTGCAGTACCGTGGTGTTCTTCCCTCCGCCTCCCCTCCGTTGCATATTTCGATGTACGTCAGCTGTTACCATTCCCTTTTTAGTGCTTTAGCTATTAACAACAGCGGTAGTGCAACAGCCTTCGTTCTAATATTAAAGCCTTCGATGGCGTGTAATCGACGTGACCCGGATCTCTGATAGACAAATTGCCGTCATTTCTAATGCACTACCTGTCGGTAGTTCATTATATTCGCGTCTGGTCCGGTCTAGACATATATAAATAACAGCTGAAGCCCTTAAGGCAATTACACATACCATGTGAAACCATTTTATTGAGTTGATCGATATACAGTGCTTAACAAAATAAACTGCATGCCTTCTCGGTGGTGATTCTGTTGCTAAAATACTACTACTTTTTGAATGGGACCAACATCGAAATCGCAAAAATTGTTTCTCCACGTAAACTATCATCAGCTAGCGGCATATAAGTATGAGAAAGTGAAATATTTTTTCGATATTACGATGTTGATCCCGTACAAAAAGTAGTTGTATTTGAGCAACAGAACTAGCCCCTAGAATGCATGTTGATTTTGATAGAACCTAAATTGATTCCTAAAAATAAATAAGTAAAAACATTTGCTTTAACACGTCTTCAGTCCTAATCCTAAGGCTTACATTCTGTTTCTGTAAAAACAATAGTAATATTTTAATTTTCATTAAAATATTTTTACTATTTATATATATTTTTTGCAAGTTGAGATCATTTCGTCTCGTGTATTGTATGAACACTGGTTCGTAGCGTTCTCGTAGCATTGCGTAAGGAAACCGTAGTAATAATATAAACAGTCGTAGTCCGTGGACCGGCGTGTAGTAGGCAAATACAGGCTGCGCAAACGCCACTTTATTTTTATCCCTCTGATCTAACATGAACAGTAGTATATTGTCGGAACTCATATTAAAGAATGACTATGAAAATTCATACCAAAAAAAAACTTCTTTTAAGTTCGTAATATAAAAAATAATACAATGAGCTATTATATCACTAAGTATCGTACTGTGATATGCCACAATAACCATCGTCCTGTGCGCCATTGATTGTTTAAATTTATTGATCGAATGTGTCCGTTACTCTAGCAGGAAAGTGTCTCATAGAGCACATTGAAGTATGCCATTGGATAGTGCTAAGTATGCTTAAATAGTGCGCCTAATATAAAATTTGTGGGGGCCACAGTTTTCGCATAAAACAGAAAATAAGTTTTCTGCTGGAGAAACGCTGCTCCAGCAGGAACTTTTTTAAATAATGACTCTAGAGCAGAACAAAGTATATTGTTAGATAGATCTTATAACACATAATTTGTGCGACTAAAAATTTAATCTGTAGGACTCACCGTTTTTAAGATGTTCCATTTCCTGCTAGAGAAACGTTTCTCCATATCCTATATAACGGGAACCGTTTAATGTGCGACCGTAAAAAAACTCGCACTAAAAGGTGTTAATTCGTGACACTTAATACATTATTTGTATGTAACTATATCTTTCTGGTTTTTTAAAAATAAGCATGTATTTGGAAATGTAAAAATCGATAGAACTATTTAAATAAGCAACCAATGAATACAGTTCCAACGTTTGAAGAACACATTTATTATTTTGAACCATCTCAAAGAGTATGAAGAGCAGCCGTTTATTAGTTTCCTAATAATTCCACATTGACTCCAAACTCACAGTGCATAATTTTGTCATGTGAATCCAATAATTAGAACCAACTGTATGTGTAAAAGTATACACCAACGTTTAGTGCGCTTAACAAAGAACGTGTCTTGAAAAATTTACATTGAAATAAGGCAAATCTAAGCAGATATCACAAATACCTCTATATATAAATTGACGGCCTTCTTTAAAAAGTCATATAATAAAAGGCTCTTTTACGTACAGTCAGGTTCGTATATACCTGCTAAAATTTGTGGAGGTATAAGAGGTAAACATTAATAGTTAACGATGTTTAACGATGTTTAACTTATAAGAGAGTTATAGCATAAACTAACAACCCTAGTAATAAGTATTGTAAAAAGCACTGTAAATTTTGCGCGGAGCGAAAATAAAAATTAACCCAACATAACAAAAAACCTAAATCAAAGAAGGCACGGACCAAAGAGTCTGTGGACTGTAGTTTTATAGGTTGATAGAAATTTATTCTCAAAAAGACATTGTGTCACTTACTTAAGAACATTAAGTATTTATACTTATTACGAATTCCGTGCCGTCGTCCGTTGTAACATCATTACACAATATTATACACACCCACTTAACACCTTTATTAAGTTATTAATAATACGTATTGATAATATGTTGACGTAGTTTAAATTTAAATGTATTAAATGAGTTTACACTTTTTATCTCAGAGGGTATTTTATTATAAAACTGTGCACCTTCAAACGTTTCAAAGGCTTTTGCTGCCGTAAGTTTTTGTTCTCGTCTTGGGTAGAACAAGAAAACTGGCTCGTCGCGTACTTCGCTTAGTTGTGCGTTTTGCGAAGGATAAATTAGTATGGAGAGAGTTGTTTAATATTTTCCTAATAAGAATGCATGTGCTATAAACATACAATTGTTTTATGTTCATTAGTTTGGTTTCGCTATAGATTTTAGAAGTAGGTGTTAAATAATGATAATGAAAAAGCGCTTTAATGATCTTATTTTGAATTATTTGGAGTTCGGCTAACCTTGTCTTCGTGGCGCTGCCGCAGATTTCGATTAAATACATTAAGCGCGATTTAACAAGGAAATTGTATAATGTACAATGAAATTGACGCGGTATACAGCGAACAATGTGTCGAAGTGATCCGATTATCGACGAAAGTTTAGTCATTAAGTGCTCGATATGATTATTCCACGTTAAATACTTATCTATCCTTAGCCCAAGATATTTTTCGCAATCTTTTTCCTTTATAATGATATTATTGATTTGCAGCGACTCATGTGGTAGGATAACTTTATTTTTGGCCCTAAAGATTACGTAGCAAGTCTTTGAAGTGTTTATAGTAAGGAGGTTAAACTGGAACTAGGAGAATAGTTTATCTAAGTCATCCTATAATTAATCCTTTTCTTAATAATAATAATAAAAAAACATTATACAGGTACGAATTTCCTTTCTTTTTGATACAACTTTGGCTGTTCTTTTATATTCATTGTTTTTACCTATTTGAAAGGTATAATAATTGTCAATTGAATAAAAGGCAATCAAGTTTTTATTATTTTCTGTGTATTTTATTATTATCTCTGTTACTTTAGATTGGTACGGGAAGCACTGAAACACTACGTTTAATATTTTTATTTAAGTACACGATGCGCACGGATTATGAATCTTAAAGCTGACTAGCTTAAAACTAACGCTGCAACGTCTAATGAGTCACTAGGCCCTATGGGCGAAATATAGAATTACAGAACATTTACATAGTGGTGCTAAACTTCACGTTTGTTGTTATTTGAAACTGATGTCATAGTTATTAGTTTGTCTTTTATTCAGGATGAAAACGAAGAGTTAATAAAACCTATCGAAATTGCACTTTATCCAAGGATATGCTGTTTTATAAGTAAATATTATGATATGATATGGTGATACACATTATGATGTAATTTATCATTTTTAATATTCTATTAACATAAATAAACAGGTCAACATGCTTTTTAGGGTTCCGTAGCTGAATGGTTAAAAACGGAACCCTTATCGTTTCATCAAGTCTGTCAGTCTGTCTGTCTGTCCGTATATCACAACCACTTTATTCTGAAACTATTAGTATTACATAATTGAAACATAGTTGAAAAGTTGATGGCGGATAATCATATTCGATCAAAGCCTTATAATATCTGTTTGTTCTATGAGAGTTTTATTTTCAGTATGGCAATTTCGGCTTCTCACTAGATGGCTTTGATAACTCTAGGAACAATATATTAAAATGTTTATTATTATTATGATATAATAAATTTCACTGCAAAAAAATGTTTCCGATTAAAATTGCACACTATACCAATTGCGTTTTACTCGTTTACTTTAAATTTATATTGGCGCAAAATAGTTATCCTCTGCCATGTTCCTGAAGGTCAGTCAGCGCCATCTCCTTATGATAAAAAATAATTTAATGCTCAATATATAATATTTCACGTGATATTTAATTTAAAGTTTGACCAGAAATCAATCTAGTAAAAAATACAAGTTAATTTAATTTGTTACAAAATCGCTAAAGTTCTAAAAAGGGTCCTAATCTTTGAACCATAGAATTGGAACATAAAATTTTGCAGCTAATTATACAAGGCCAAGTATATGTCAACCAGATTGTAAACAAAATGAAGGAGGTCGTCAATTTGTATATAGAGACCGCTTTTTTGTGACCATTCTAATTTGATCGAATAATCAATAACGTAAAATCGATTAGCCTTATTGCTTATATCTGCTTAAATTTGCCTTATTTCAATGTAAATTTTTCAAGACACGTTCTTTGTTAAGCGCACTAAACGTTGGTGTATACTTTTACACATACAGTTGGTTCTAATTATTGGATTCACATGACAAAATTATGCACTGTGAGTTTGGAGTCAAAGTGGAATTATTAGGAAACTAATAAACGGCTGCTCTTCATACTCTTTGTGGTGGTTCAAAATAATAAATGTGTTCTTCAAACGTTGGAACTGTATTCATTGGTTGCTTATTTAAATAGTTCTATCGATTTTTACATTTCCAAATACATGCTTATTTTTAAAAAACCAGAAAGATATAGTTACATACAAATAATGTATTATACTTCGCGCTTCGTCCTCGAGATTAGTATTCCAAATTATATACAACATGTAGTTACGCGTTAGTGATTACCGCTTTTACACTGTGGTTGAGAGTTTTTTTTTTTTTTTTTTTTGTGGGTACTTTTATAAGCCGTTGTCGATACTAGCTTGGCTCCGACTGGTCATTCGCAGTTTAGTGCTCGACCGCTCAACACGTAATTCCGATTCGCGCTCCGTTACTAAAATGCAAAAAAGGAAACGGTCAGTTGATATAGAAGACAAAATGTTTCATTTGATGCGGAAAGTTAAAAAGTTACAACGGAAAGTTCGAAGGAAAAAATACAGTGATTCGGATAGTGATTCTCACGAGGAAGATTCAACTGGTCGTGAACGTGCTGCCGTACGAAGCGAGGCCCATAAACCAGGTACTTTCTCATTTTTTAAGTGTTTTTTCATTCCTACCCAGATGAATGCAACCGAAATAGTCAGCAGGACTATTTCACCGCATTCAAAAAATTAACCGGTTACCGTACAATTCAGCGGGAGTTGTACAAAACCTAAGCCAGTTAACAATTATTCACAGTTAACGATCAGTCAGTAGCCCCTTTTTAAAAACTGCAAACGATTTAAAATTGCTTTATTTACCTTGAATTTTGAAAAGTAATTTACCGTTATATCCAATTATACAATATTTTCAGTATTTTCGAAATACCTTTTTATAACAATGTTAACTATTATTCCTTTGAATTCTTGACGAATATTTTGATGCATTATATTATAATTTGGGGCTACTGCTTTACAATACTTTTAATTCTGGGAAATCAAGCATAACACTATGCTTAACCAAAAGGCAGTGTTCACAGAGTCGTCATCGGGACGAACTCGACACACAGCTTTGTAGAAAAAATCTGTCTTTTTTCTAAGCCTACCTACATATACCTTTTTATACTCGTAAATACGATTATAAGGTAATGATAGTTGAAATGTTCTTGCCAGAGTCATCCTGCGCACTCTTGGACCCAAACGATTGGTTGCCAGGCTCTCCTGAGATTGTCACACAAGATGGCCCTCAATTTTCTGAACCAGTTATTAAAGATATCTCACTAGATATCCCAGGGTCAAGTTCAATCAACGAACTTGATAAAACTGCCACGGCATCAGCCCCTGAAGAACCTACACAGGAAAAACCTCAGGAGCTAGATACCGATACATTAAAATTTTTGGGTGATGACCCACAATTGTAAATCAAATATAGTAAAGACACGTGTACAGCATCTTGCCCAAGAAGGTCTTAACAAAGATTTAAAAAAGACATTAATCGCAAAATATCCTCTGCCCGCGAATTGTACTTATATAGGCGCACCAAATATAAATCTAGAGATTAAAGCAGCGCTTGCGGAAATCGCTATGAAGCGAGACAAGGGTATTGAGGCCAAGCAAGTACAAATGGCATCAGCTTTATCTTGCATAAGTGAAATTATCACGTCACACCTTAACTCGAAAGATAAAGAAAACGAGTTGTTACAAAAACAAAAACTCATGTATGCCGCTCAATTACTGTGCGATATTCAACACAATGATTCCGCTACTAGAAAGCACTTCATTTTATCGTCTCTTAAGAAAAGACATGAAATAACATCTTACAAGCACTAAAATCGATTCCTTTTTGTATGGTGAGAATTTGGCTGATACTATTAAATCTGCTAAAGCTGTAAACAAATCTGGCTTTGAATTAAAAGCGGACGATAAAACTCAGCCCAAACAAACAGACACGACATTTCCAAAAAACCGACGAGCTCTGGCCCCGGTGCGCAGGCCACCGGGTGTACCAGCGCGGAGCCGCGGGCCTACAGCCCAGCGAGCCCCTGCTCACTTTCCGCAAGCGTACGGCCCCTACCGGACAACGTGGCCTGCACCTCCACCACCGCCGCTGCCAGCCCACACGACTCGCCGCCGATACTGAACGCGGTTAAGTAAGCTGGCCGTCTTTCACTATTCTACCAACAATGGACCCAAATCACGGATGATCACACAGTTTTGTCGTGGATCAAAGGATATAAAATAAATTTCTCTTCCCCAGTAGTCCAAGATTCACTTCTGGCTATATACTCCGAACCTATAATATTCATCGAAGCTATTAACAATTTGGTAGAAATAGGCGCCATCTCAGTATGTAAACCATGTAATGGATAGTTCTTATCAAGCTTTTTCCTTGCACCCAAATCGAACGGGAAAATGAGTTTCATTTTGAATCTCAAGAGTTTAAATAAATTTATGACTTCTGACCATTTTAAACTTGAGGGCTTGCGTACTGCTCTCAAATTAAAATCGAAAGACTGTCATATGACTTAAAGATGCTTATTTTTTTGATAAAAATTATCATGAGTCCAAAAAGTACCTATCTCTGTTTTACATTTGGTGGCCAAATTTATCAATTTAATGTCCTGCCTTTTGGTTTGAGTACGGCGCCCTATATTTTCACAAAAATAATGCATTTTTTACGATTTAATGGATTATTATCTACCCTGTATCTAAACGACTGGTTTTATTTGGCCAATTATATCAACAATGCTTAACAAATATCTCTAAAAGTAAAGATCTACTAATATCCCTAGGCTTCATTGTTAACGAAGAAAAGAGTATGCTCGTACCCTCGCAGTCATGTAAATTTTTGGGTATGATTATAAATTCATCTAATACGACTCTTAGATAGCCTAATGAAAAACGATTACGTATTCATACTGAATTGGAAAATTTAACTAGTAGAAAACGTTGCAAAATTAGAAAATATGCCCAACTGGTATCTACTGGGTTTACTTGTATCAGTATATCCAGCTGTTGATTATGGTTGGCTTTACACCAAAGAGCTAGAACGTTGTAAATTCCTAAACTTGCAACAACATAATGATTATGACAGATTCATAAATATTCCTGACTCTGTTTTACCTGACATTCAGTGAAGGCTAAATAGTATTATCTACTCTGTACGCCTCATCAGAGATGACAATTATGAGATCGAAATTTACTCTAACGCCTCAACAACGGGGTGGGGTGCCTGTTGTGGCAGTAGCACGGCAAGTGGCCAATGGTTAAATAGCGAAAAAGAACAACATATTAATTACCTTGAGCTGCTTGTGGCTTTTGTAGCCTTAAAAATCTTTGCCAGGGATTTACACGATTGCCAGGTACTTCAACGTATAGATATCACCACCGCGATATCTATAATATATCAACCGGATGGGTGGAATCCAATTTCCTCACCTTACTCAAATAACCAGAGATATCTGGCAATGGTGCGAATCTCGAAAGATTTACATTTTTGCATTATACATTAGGTCTTGTGATAACTTAGTGGCAGACGCAGTCTCGTAAAACCCATCCAGATATTGAGTGGGAACTATCTGTTTCGGCTTTTCAACGCCTTACCATTAAATTCGAAATACCTGATATCGATTTCTTTGCAAGTAGGCTAAATAATAAATGTGCAAATTATGTATCATGGCACAGAGATCCAGATACAATGGCTATCAATGCATTTACTATATGTTTTTCCAACTACTATTTTTATGCTTCCCCGCCCTTTTCAATGATTCTCAAAACACTTAGAAAGATCATAGCTGATGAGGCGCGTGGAATTGTGATCGTGCCATTATGGCCCACTCAAGCTTGGTACCCATTGTACAAAAGCCTTCTTGTGTCCGAGACTGTCACGTTCTTCCCCAATGATAACGCCTTGTCATTTCATTCCAGCTCTCGCTAAATACACTCCTCCCTTACCCTGGTTGCAGGACTGTTATCCGAGAGGCGCTTACAAAAAGAAGTCTACCAAAGGCCTCCTTAGAAATCATGATATCCTCAACATACCTGAGATATATAACAATATGACGTATGCCTACGTAAATGGTGGCTATTTTGTCAATGCAACTCTATTGATTATTACAAAGCATCGGTATCCATTGTAATATCTTTTCTCACACAAATGTTCAATGAAAGATGTCAATACGGGACTTTAAATTCTTATAGATCTACCCTCTCATTGATACTAGGTCCGGCTTTAGCAAAAGACGATAGGTTACAGAGATTTCTAAAAGGCGTGTTCCGAATCAGGCCACCACTTCCCAAATACAACTTTACCTGGGACACTAACTGCGTCCTAGATTATTTAAGTTCATGGGTCCCTAACGAAGATTTACCTTTAAATAAGCTTACGAAAAAGCCCATAACTCTGCTTGCTCTTACAACAGCTCACAGAATCCAAACTCTGTCTAAAATAAAAACCATAAACATTGAATACCATAATCAACAATTATATAATCCCAGATTTCATAAAAAAAAAAAAACTCGGCCTGGCGCAAAACAACTTATACTTTTCTTACCATACTTTAATGAAAAACCTTCTATTTGTCCCGCCACATCGTAAGAATGCTATTTAGACAAAACTTCATCTCTCCGTAAAATAGAGAGTATATTTATAGGTATGAGTAAACCACATAAACCAGTAGGCTCGCAGACGCTTAGCCATTGGGTAAAATGCACGCTTGGCGAGTGCGGGCTGGGCACCAACATATTCTCGGCGCACAGCACCCGCCATGCCGCCACGTCTCGTGCACATAACTTGGGGATCAGTGTTTATTTGATTCGTAACACGGCTGGTTGGAGTGGTAACTCCAACACTTTTTCCAAATATTATAAGAGAAATATTGTAAATGAAGATAATTTGTCATTTGCAAGGGCTATAATCAATAATAATAATAATTATTAGTTATTCAATTTATTAAGGAGTAATGTAGTAATTATTATAAAGTAATAATTATATTCAGTTACAAAAACCCAGATGTATGTACATAATATTTGGTTGATCTTATGGGCAAACAATGATTAAAATTATCTTATGCAAAATATAGTGTTAATAAAAACATTGTCTTTTGTCCTTACTCTCAAAGTCTACATGTTGTATATAATTTGGAATACTAATCTCGAGGACGAAGCGCGAAGTATAATTAGTGATTAAACGAACTTACCTTAGTGAAGTTCTATCATAATTATACGAAGCGCTTCGTCCGAAGAGATTAGTATGCTTTCCCTACCCTCCCATTTATGCCCATTATCAACAAAAGAAATGTTTTTGATGGTAATACTTAAATTTAGGATCGGCTCTAAACGAAATGACCAGTCGGAGCCAAGCTAGTATCGACAACGGCTTATAAAAGTACCCACAAAAAAAAAAAAAAAAAAAACTCTCAACCACAGTGTAAAAGCGGTAATCACTAACGCGTAACTACATGTTGTATATAATTTGGAATACTAATCTCTTCGGACGAAGCGCTTCGTATAATTATGATAGAACTTCACTAAGGTAAGTTCGTTTAATCACTAATTAAGTGTCACGAATTAACACCTTTTAGTGCGAGTTTTTTTACGGTCGCACATTAAACGGTTCCCGTTATATAGGATATGGAGAAACGTTTCTCTAGCAGGAAATGGAACATCTTAAAAACGGTGAGTCCTACAGATTAAATTTTTAGTCGCACAAATTATGTGTTATAAGATCTATCTAACAATATACTTTGTTCTGCTCTAGAGTCATTATTTAAAAAAGTTCCTGCTGGAGCAGCGTTTCTCCAGCAGAAAACTTATTTTCTGTTTTATGCGAAAACTGTGGCCCCCACAAATTTTATATTAGGCGCACTATTTAAGCATACTTAGCACTATCCAATGGCATACTTCAATGTGCTCTATGAGACACTTTCCTGCTAGAGTAACGGACACGATCGAATGCTTTATTCAATTTGCCATATTATAATTTGACAAATATCTGACTTCATACGAATTTAATGGAAGAATAATCAACATATGAAATTAACAAAAGCGGGGTGCTTTGAAAACAATGAAACTATTCAATGTTGCGCTCGCTATATTTCAGATTGTATATACTAGGTACAATCTGCTTATGCCTCACAAAGTGTAGCGCCTTTTATCTTTTTCGTTTTAGACTAATTTTGGAATTTCGTGCAAGTGAGTTAGGGAAAGGGATAATACGTCAACTGCGGCTTAGGAAGTCGTTGCCAACTATTATGAACACTTTGTTTTGAGTTTTCACCGCGTCCCTACTTAGCAGATAAGTGCACTTGTAGTAATAGTAGAGATACGTAGAAGATCGACCTTCGCCGATCTGATAACTCGATGAAACATATGTTTATCAAATATATAAATTACAAATATGCCTATGTAAACTTGCCTACCAAAATTTTATGGCTTATTTTTATTGAATTAATTTTGATCACCATTTTTTATCATCTATTCATTCTTGTATTAACCGAATGAGACTAATCTTAAATGATAGTTTTTTTAATATGCTTAGATAGGCTTGCCCACTTATTTTGTGCATGACCTGGCCAGTAGATGTGGACAGGTAAGTCAATATAGGTAACTTCATCGATCTGTTACCTACCTAGAAATACAGGGTGTAACAAAAGGCTTAACGAAGCCTTAAACCTCGCATTAGGTACATTGTACTGAATCGTATGTAACAAAAATTATCGCTGGGAAACGACTTTAATTTTTAGGCATTAAAATAAATCATGCATTTATTGCCGGCAATGTATAGCGCACTGCGCGCACGAAGCGCTACAGATTGGGTTTGTGTGCGTGTATTTGAACGTGTGCGTGGGGACAAGCAGGGCGAGGCGGGAGACCAACGCGCCGCGGTTCGCTGTACCTACGCGCGCGTCGTTACGAAAATTACACTCGGCAAAACAAACTGTAAAACAAAAGTACTTACCTACTCTCCATACGAATCGTCCAGGTCAGGCCTCTCAAGCCGAACCAGCTGCGGCTTGAACTGGCGACCTTCGCCAAACAAATACGCGCTCGGTAGCGCGTGTTCTCATGCACTCATTCCAGTATGCCTTCGCGCCCCGATCGTCGTTTAAATTCGTCAAATACGTCAATTATTTTTTGACGCATTTCATCACTAGATGTGCATGACCGGTCAAACACTCTGTCCTTTACGTAGCCCCACAAAAAAACGTCCAGCGGGGTTAAATCGGGCGATCTGGCTGGCCACGCATGAGGCCCATACCTGCCGATCCAGTGGTCTCCGAACAACTCCGTCAAGCGCACACGCACAGGTCTCACGATGTGAGGCGGTGCACCATCATGCTGGAACCAAGAGTCTCGGAGCTGGGCTAGTGGCATGTCGTCCAGAGCCTCTACCAGGACGTTATTTATCATGCCTAGGTAGGCTGCCCCATCCATACGCGCTGGTAAAAAAATTGGCCCCAGGATTTGGATTCGTACTATGCCAGCCCACACGTTATAGGCTGATGTGCGTTAGGGTATTCCGCTCCGTAAAGACACAATGCTTCGGACGCATTGCCATGAGCCATCCCAAAACAAAAGACCATGTTCAACAACTGACGAGCACTGTACTGATACCAAGGCATCTTCAATAACTTTCACTATCACAAAGAACACTTAACAATAACCGTAAAAAGCAGACCGTGCGCGAAAACAGAATACTTGCAATTTACAAACGCATTCGATGACGTGACAAACGGAACTAAATGTTCGTTCAGTAGGTATTTGCCTTTGATTTCGCCGTCAAAGCCGGCCGCGGCCGCGCCGAACTGTGTGTGTTCTGTGGCGCCGAACGTGTCGTTTGCTATTGGCCGGCGGGGGCGGGAAAAGCCGAATGCATGCGATGAACGCGATCCGCGCGAAGATTTCAAATTGAAATGAAGTAGGCAATCAACAATATCTGGTTAACTGTCAAGTATGACTGGTAGAAAATTCCACATCGTAATAATAAGTCTACCTTTTGTATAAATTGAATTGTGTAAAATCAGTGAAGGTTTTGTTATTGTAAGATAAACAAGTGTGAGATCATTTCATGGTGATTGAAGGTAAAATTAAGACCTCCGTATCGCTTGGTGGTGAAGCGAAATGTGAAGGGAAGAATACAACGAGTAAGAGAACAATGAGTAGAAGATGTGTCATGTTGTCAACTTCTTTGCTGGCAAGCGGCCCATGTATTTGGCCCTTCCAAGCTCGATCGGTTGTAAAGTCAGCGTTGTGAATTTGCTTTGCATTTTTGCTAAGGGTTTTTATTAAAAGGACATGGATTGTTAAAGCCTTTATGGATACCAAAATTTCAGTTCGTGTTGTCATTTGTAAGTCTTAGTAAGAACTGAAAACAGAAGCAATTCAGTTAAACGGCGGTACCATTACTGCCTTAGAGCCTGTTTTTTTTTTGATAAATGTAAGTAACATTCAGTCGAGCAAATAATTCGAAAACTACATTCGCAACTTGCGATTTTGGTATCTTAAAGTATGCAGTATTTTGTTGCAAGCTGTAGTTATTAAAAAGGTAATAAAATAAAATAATCCTTCATTATGTTTTTAGTTATTAAAAGCTTAATTTACGAAAGTAGAAACCTGAACCATTTGGTCGGTTTAGCAATTCAGGGATGTTGCTATTCTTTTTATCTAGGCGTACGTTGTAGGTAGGCATACTTTAAGAATCCCATTTTCAATAACTTATAAATTTTGTAAGTATCTACTTTTGGTGAAGCGAAAAAGACTTTAATTTTAATGGTATGCTTATTAGTGCGAAGAAATTAATAAATTGCTTATTTAATTAATCGATCAAATTCTAAATTGCAATTATTTTGTCGCTTAACTTAATTATTCAAAAAGGAATTAGAAATTATTGTTGTTGGATTTAAAGAGCTTGACTTAAGATAATTAAAATCCAAACTAATCAATTGGTTGTTTTATGGGTTCTGATGTTGCTGTTCCCTTTTTCTAGGCGCCTTTATCAACAGGGCTTGATTTTACGTAACTTATCACCTTTTTAAAACAAATTAGTCTTAAGACATGTGATACAGCTTAAGTCTTTAAGATTGTTTCGATACCTACGTTTTAATCCACCTCAATTATCCGAGAAAGTTAGCAATTTGCAATTTGTGAAATTTTGTAGTCATGTCGTAAGAAACTGCGTTGCATGCCTTCAAATGGTTGATTACAATGTAGGCTTTTGAACCTAAGGTTTGGAGTTCGAATCCTGGGCGGGCAACGCAAACAAAGTAAGAGCTACCAACCTACCTACTACTTACTCTGACAATAACTGGTGGTGGTTTATTTAGTTGATTTAAGGCAAGAACCAATAAATTAAGTTGTAATAAATAAAGTCAGCAAGCCAACTTTTCAATAAACCACACACAGCTACCAGCTGATCGGGCGCGCGCGATCAGCTGTAAGCGTTCGTCGACCTCGCTCGACGAGTGCGTTGCTACGCAGCGAGGGTACGCACACTAAGACATTATTGTTGTGTGATGTGCGCGGTTCATTGCGGATTGCTATCTTTAAATCGATTTCATTAATAAAGTTTAAAAAATTGACAACATGTTTCTTCGGGAAAAAGATTAGTAATAACAAACAGAAGGTTTTCATGCAGAAATCTCGAAAAAAAAATTTTCACTTTGACCTTCAATATCTCAGTAACCAGGCATTTCCCAGGTATGGTGTCAAGGAAAAAAATGATCGTACAAATGGGTAGAATACGTGGTCTTCGGCTTCGTTAAGCCTTTTGTTACACCCGATATGTTGTGTGTTAAAGACTATGATTCAATAATTGTGATAAAATACATTCGGATATGACAAAAGAAATAAAACTTCAATTAATCATAAAAATATGTATTTTTAGATTATATAAAAATACATATTTTTATGATTAATTGAAGTTTTATTTATATGATAGATAGGCAAGTTATCATGGGCATATTTGCATATAAATTTTATTCGATAAAACATGTGTCTCATTGAGTTATCAGATCGGCAAAGGTCGATCTAACCCGGCTTTAATACCATAAAGATTTATTCTTCAATCTATGCTGTGAACGGAACAAAAGTAAGGCAAATTTCATTTCGAAGAGGCTTAGTTAAAAAAATATTATATTATATATATATTCTTCTCCAGCAAAATTCAGATAAAAACAAGGGTTGGTATTAAATAAACAAAAGCACCGATGCAACTAGAAAATGTTCCAGATTACCAACAAAAAAATTTGTTACTGAATCCAAATAAAAAACGGCTGTATAACAGGTAATAGAACATGATTCCGTACTATTTCTATATGCAACGTGAACGCTGTGAAGTCAAATTCCTAGATCCGCCACCTGTGCAACAGAGTAGCACCATTTATGTTAACACGCGCGCGGCTGGCAAGCGCAATTTTCCGGGTTCCGGTTTGGATCCGGGTGCTTTCGTATTACAACCAGCCAGCGAGCTAATACAGCCTTTCAGATTTGTACTAGATCCCACATTGGACTTCCAGCTCGTCGCTACAGGATGAAATCTTGATAGTCGGAAACCTTATTACTTGCCTCGATGCTAATCTTGTCCTTTCCCTCGGTTAATCCGTCTGCCCACACTTTTAAAACCTCCGTATTTTTAGCTCATACGAGTTCACGTCTATACTTGTATTCAACAAGTATTCCTTATCTGACTTTGATAAGATCGATACTAAATAATATGGCTATACATAGTAGAGATATAGGTAAAGGTCGATTATACCTAATACGCGTAATTTGAAAATTTCATCTAATTGTCAGCAATCATTTATTTAATTGTCATTTTAAAATTAGATCTGATATAGTTATTTTTTCAAATAAGTCTTAACTGACGTTGATAAAATCGTCACTCATTAATGTAGAAATTTCTGCTTGAGTAACGATAATGTACGAATTAAAATGCGAATTTATTTGATAAGCAAATTCGTTCGAAATCAACAATCTTTAGTTGTAATCCAAATTAACGAATTTTACCTACAATAATAACGTATTTGATTTACCAGTCAAATAAATTTACATAAATGATTGTAATTTACATTAATTATTGTTGACAAATAGGTGAATTTTGAAATTGGGCGTATTTTATCCGACGAATATTACTTATCTGACGTTGTTAAAATTAAGCCTAAGTGTGACAAATGACACTTACGCACTTTTATGTTTCTTGTACACGCACCCAGATAATATAATACTACTTACTACTTTTGACGACCTGTTTGGTGTAGTGGTCGAGAAATCGCCTACTACGCAGCGGGTGCGGGTTCGATCCCCGCACAATACAAACATTTGTGTGCATGAACATGTCTGTTTGTATTGGTCTGGGTGTTTTCTATGTATATTATGTATGTATTTACAAACAAAAAGTATTTAAGTATTATATCCGTTGTCTGGCACCCATAACACAAGCTTTGAGTAGCTTACTTTGGGACTAGATGGCGATGTGTGGGAATGTCCAAAGGATATTTATTATTTATTTATTTATTTACTAGTACACGCATATGAGTATGCGCACCAAGGTGTTTCCATCACTGGTTCGTAACATGAAAAATTATAACTTATTTGAGACTAGTAGTACCCTTCGACTTGGTAAATTAAACGTACCAGACAAACTAAATAAAAACTGCTAACCACAGTGAAAGCCTTTAAAGAAATTTGATTTAGTTAAATTTGTAGAGATTCTCGTGACAAACTGCGACAGTAATTGAACTGGCCATGCCATTAACGCTTTTGCATTACCGGGTAGATCAATAAAAAGCACCGCCAACAGGTTTTAACGTATTTTGCATTTAAAAGGGGCGGTATACACACGTTTTATTATGGTGCGGCTCAATAATTTACTTATTCGTTTCCTTCGTGCGGCGCACTCGCTCTCGCACATGCGAACAATAGAATAGCAATCAGTTTCGAAAAGGTTACGAAATAATATGGTAGAGTTAATGGGTTGCAAATGCCAAATTAATAGTCCCTCTCGCCGAATTCGACTACAGTGGCTTACAACGACTAACCGACTGCGCGGGACATATTATAGTGCACATACTCTCTATTTCTCTCACTCTCATAGCCCGATGGGACAGCAATGTGACAAGACCGGAGAGAGATCAGGCGCAGGACCAACGGCTTTACGTGCTTTCCGAGGCACGGGGGTGAAACACAACCGACCTCCAAACTCCGGGCTGCCCTCAAATTTCTAGATAGAAAAACCTAGGTACTTATTTTTGGCCCGATCCGGGGATCGCACCCGGGACCTCTGGCGCAGCCGTCGCTTCAAAGTGCGACCCTCCTGCCGCTGCGCTACCGAGGCAACATACGCCCTATACATATGTTTTGGTCATGGGATATTTCTCGACGTACTTGAAGCTCTCCGTCTCTCCTCATCCATTTATACGCCACATGGTGTTGGCGTCAGCTTATCCTATTTACTTGGTTACTAGAGAAATTGGTAAAAAAAAAATTACAAAGTATGATTAAGAATCTGCCAGTTGAGAGGTTGACTTGAACACTCCGTCCCATCTCATTAAGTTTTTTTTTTTTATTGAATTGAGAATATGATATATATTTTTTATAGCGGCATTGTATTATACAGTTGTACGTAGACACTAATAACACTATAGATTTTGCCCAACACAATTTTGTGAGACAACACTCTCGATGGCAGACAGACGATTCTAAAATAAAATGTTTTCACGTCCTTACATTTATTTATACATAGGTTATTATAATTTTCAATCAGCATGCATGTAAGTAAATCTTAAATCAAATACAGCAATGAAGGAAAATAGTTAATCTTCAGCAATGAACCACAGGCAAGGTCGCGACCGTCGTTCGTCTTACGGCATGCGATTTGTACCGATATTACGTAAATGGCTACAAAATCCAATCCTTGGGTATAACTGGTCCGGCTACGTTACATAGGAAGGTTGAGTTCTGTCGCAGTGTCCAATATTTTTATTCGAACTAGGTGTTTTGCTCAATGGGAACAAGGAATAAAAAAGGTGACTACACAAAAAGTATTATATCCGTTGTCTGGCACCCATAACACAAGCTTTGAGTAGCTTACTTTGGGACTAGATGGCGATGTGTGGGAATGTCCAAAGGAATGACAGCCACTCCAGAAACGCGGAGATTGTTACCTACTGATTTCTGCTACTCGCATTATAAATCAACTCGCACCCCTAGGACATAACCCTTACATATGAGATATAATAGTAACTGTTTCTTTCTTTGAAAACGCCTTCTGTTTTACTCGTATTTTGATCGAACAACAGTTAGAGTATTCCTGTGCCGGTGATGACCGCAACTTTCCGGGTCGTGAAACTCAGCAGGGGGGCTGCGCCGGGCCCTGTTCTGACAAACAACTAATTTCCTATGGGTCTTTGGATGTATCTGACTATATTTAAGTCACTGAGTACTCTTATGATGAGTTTGAACGGGCCTGATTTCAAGTTTATTTGGATTTAATTACAGAGTACATAAGTTTTAATTGGATTCAAAATAAATTACTAAAATATATTTATTTCGTACCTTCATATCCATAATCTGCTAGGGCCGGTTTCGTGATCTACAGTTAACTCAACTAATGCTTAAAAGTTCTTTACCAGAGGTGCTATATTTAACACTGTGCATGTTTTGAACGAAATATACCCTAATCAATTGACAGAGTGGCTATTGTATTAACCATTGGTTATTTATTTTTCTTGAAAGCACGCACAGTCATATTAATTAAACCGATCGTTACGATTTTTAACCATTAGTTGAGCGAACTGTCGATCACGAAACCGGCTCTTGCGGTAAAACATATATGACTTATAAACTATGTAAGTAACTTCATAATTTAGTTTTGTTAAATTCAATTCAATTTAGTCTTATTCAACCTAACCATATTCACTTTGATTCAATGAAATTTAATTAAGTGACAGGGAGAGAGAGACAGAAAGGACATTTTACTGACCAAGAAAGAACATAGATACAAGCCATGTTATTCGGTTAGTGCAACATCATCATCATCAAATTTAAATATAATCTAAAACGTTTTGCTTCCAAGATTCGCTTAAAAGGCCCTTTAAATTGTCATTTAAATGACTTTTCTTGTCCGCGCCACAGTTTTTTACTTCAGCCACTCTCATTTTTTTTTTTTTTTTATTTATAATTGGAACACAAACAGAATTACAATCAATGCATATACAATTAAATCACTAAGTTAAGTAAAGACTGGACTGTAACCTAATTACAGTGTTCACAGCTTGATTATTTACAATTACAACTGAGTACAGGTATCAAATAAATTATATCAGAATTAATTAGGAATGAAATTACAATAATAGACAATTCAAATAATAATAATACGAAATTAAAATTAATCGTTAGTATAAAAATATTTTAAATTAAATAATTCAATGTGACAATAGCTATTTCGTTAAGTTAAATAATAAATACAATTCAACTTTAGTTAAGTCCGGGGACTTTTGGTGAGACCATCGCTGAGGACTTGGGATACAGCTTTCCTATAAACTGAGAATTTATTATTAAAAATGTCGACATCCCTGCCACTACGAGCCAATTCATTATATGCACGGCACATTCTAACCAGTGGGTTATAGTAGGAAGTATTGTTTCTGTACACTTGAATTGAGAACACGTTTGGACGACGTGATCTATACAAAGTATTGATACTAATTGACGACAGAAGATTAGGTGAGTGTATGGTGCCATGCAAAATTTTGTGCAAATAAAGGAGGTCGTATCTTTCACGTCGAGAGCTTAAAGGGACAACATCAAACTTTAACATTCATTCCGGGCTAGCAGTCACCCTGAGATCCTACTTTGTGAGACGACGTGTGCGCTCTCTATCTACCCCTTTCTCTCCTGCTATCATAACATTGCGAATGAATTCGACAGCTAAAGCCAGAATTATGAACTGAGCATAAAGAATAGAGCCCCTGTACCGCTGCGGAATGACTCACCTGGGCGTTTATTGAATTTCACCTTAACAAGTTAAAGGTACTGAGAATAAGTTAGAGCCATCCCTCGGTCTCTGAATTTTAAAGGAACCGGCTAATCAGGGTGACTTTGTATTACTTAGACTTAAGACGCCTTGTCTGAGTGTTGTAGGTTATCTGAAGGTATATCTACAACATTCAGACAAGGCTTCTTAACTTACACGATCGTGTGGCTTAAGGTATACAATAAATGTATTTCTAAATAGTTAATTAAACAATATTGTTATACATCAATCCCCGTACTAAACTGTGATGCATGTATCACGAGCGGCCTTTAAGATTTTACAATTAAAAATTTAATTTATATTACGAATAAGCGGGCGGAAAACAGTTTAGCCGAATGCCTGGTCAAAGAATACTAATCGGGTATAGGACACTTTACTTAAAGAAAGAAAAAAACACAGTAATTAACAAAGGCCAGAAAAACTAAATAGGAGATTGATCGGATCTGTGTGTGTTTGTGTGGTACACTCTGTATTATATGTTTCGTACTCGCAATGTGCACCCTGGGGAGACGTTACGACATTACGCCCCATAAGCGCACTGTAAACAACAGAAAATTCAGAGACCCAAAAATACTTCAAACGTGAAGAGCGCTTCATTCTTTTCCAACAAAAGTGCACTAGCCATCAGAAACAAAGCTCTTAGAAACACAATCTTGCCTGCAATTGCAACAACTTGGCTGCGTTCCACTGGGAAACACTCGTGTTTCGGAAACTTTCTCTCAAAAGGGGGAAAGGCTATGAAACCGAAAGCAAGTTAGGCGCTCGGCACCGCTTATCGAGCGCGCCCTTACGTAACGCTGCGGCAGAACCCTCGGCGGCGCCGTTTCCAAACATTCGGCATGACCCTACATGAGGTATGTGTAGGTCGGGAATCATTATATTCATGTGTAGGTCGGGATTCATCATTCATTCATCATAATCGTTCATATATTCATGATTTTGGCTAAATAAATATAGTTTTCAGTGCTTAAACCGCTTCGGATGCAAAAGTGAAACGTTCTCGTGGAGATACACCTACATATTAGTGGCTTTGACCCGTTTGGTTAGTTACTTAGTTGCGTGGTGCGATGCTACACAAGAACACAAGTTTTGGGTTTTCCTGTCTAAATAACCTACACATTTTTTTAATTTAAATACCCCTACTACATTTCATATTAAAAGCGCGTGTGAATATGTTTAATCCCCGACGCAAAAGAGAAGGATGTTGTAAGTTCAATGTACGAGTATCTGGCTGTAGTATCGTAGCTCCAAAATAAATTAAATTTATGGTTACCTTACCATGCTATTTCAATCCATTGAAGTAACACGGTACCAAATTTCGAATCGATAGGTCTTACCGAAGATAGGCAGAATCCCTCGTCACATGACTCAAATGACTGATGATGTCAACTGATGTTCATGAAACATGGCCAAGAACACTGGGGATAAAATTATCTATGATACAAAAAAAACTAAACGAAAGCACTAGGAGCTACGTGACCACGGTCAGATATACAGATAGTAGACGCTGAACTACAAACACTCCTCTCTTTTGGCGTTGCGAGTTAAAAATATTCACCCTCACACTTCATATGCTATTGCTATTGGAATCCTTGTTTCTCCTAATTTATCAATATTAAAGACAACAGAATACTCAACGCTGCGACGCCGCGGGTCAATGCCTGTATATAAGTTCATATAAGGACTGACAAAAAAACAGTATTGTCCTATTAGGAATGTTATACAAATTTTGAACCAATTCTAAAAGTTTGAATGCCGCTGGTTTAGCGTAAGGTAATTCAACTATTTTCGTCTCGGATGGCCGTTTTAATACGGGCGAATAGGACTTGTGCGTGTGATTCCCGGCCCCGGGCTAGGTAATATGAATTCCCGTCAAGTGAGTATGCCATTTGATTGGTATTACATACGAGATTGGCGCAAAGAAATCATAGCTTAATATGCTTGTTTTGTTGTTGACAATTCTTATGACAGAAAGGGTTTTAATTAAAACTAATCTGACGAATAAAAGCCTCTTTTTGAAAACGAACGTATTAAAAAATAACGAACCCTCTTCTAAACATATGCCAAAAGGGAAGAAGTTGGATGTCATAATTAAACGTAGTCTGTTTTCATATTAAACATCAAAAACTATTTAACTTAGGTGTTAGGAAGATGCTCCATTTTTTATTTAAAATAAGAAATGCTCTCATTCAACCATTTTCAGAGCTCTTCCGTGCCTTTTAGCAAAGTAAATAAATGTTTTTTTAAATGATGCTCTAGATCTAGTACCGTAAATCCGGGAGTCCGATAAAATCCCGTCTGCTTGTTTATACAGAGGCTTTCTTTCTCCAGGCCTCGGTACTTGCAATTAAGCAGAAAATACAAATGCAGCAAGAAAACACTAATCGCTAGATTACAGCGCTTATGGGTTTTAAATGGGACACAGTGGAGCTACAATGCAGGTAACCACGGAAGGACTACTCCCCGGCTAGACCAAATTGTTTATTGAAAGTCGCTGTACTTGTATATTCGAACTTCAAACGCTATTTTTAACCGACTTCAAAAAAGGAGGAGGTTATCAATTCGACTGTATGTTTTTTTGTATGTTTGTTACCTCATATCTCAGTCGTTTGTCGACCGATTCGAAAAAATTTTTCGCCTACTTAAAGGGAATATCTTCTAGTTGGTCCCATTTTTTTCAATTCGGGATCTGATGATGGGATCTTGGTGTAATCGAGGGAAACCCTCAAACTTTAAAGGCACGTATAGTGTTTCTTTACTTGAATCTTAATGTTAACATGTTGTTACGTCTAATAGTCAACATCTTGTGGGGCTGAGCTGATGGTGGAATTCCTTAACGCTTAGGAGTTCAGTAATTATAATGAAAGAACTTATAATAGGTAGTTTGTAGCTTCTTAAAATACAGAGTCATAAGGTGCCCCCCCCCCCCCCCATTCTCCTGTAATCTCTAAAAATGAAGAAATAAAATTAACTTTAAAAAAAGTAAAAACCGACTTCAAAACCAAAATGCACTAAAAAGTTTTAAATAAACTCTTGACAATTGGAAGGAAAGGAAGCCATTTTAGGCAAACAATTTCTTTTTGGAGTCGGTGCTGTGATAGTTGATGCTTGATGGTCAAAGTGACGGCACCGACTCCAAAAAGAAATTGTTTGCCTAAAATGGCTTCCTTTCCTTCCAATTGTCAAGAGTTTATTTAAGACTTTTTAGTGCATTTTGGTTTTGAAGTCGGTTTTTACTTTTTTTAAAGTTAATTTTTAAAATGTGTACTCTGAATAGTCTTATTATAAACTAGGTGTTGTTTGATTTCAGAAAGTCGATCTGAATAGAGAATATTCTTTTGTCTCTTTTTTTTTTAATTATTATTTTTAGGTATGTCTGAATTCCATACCGAATTTCCTCAGTCGGCACATTATAGGGAAGCGAGAGTCATTCCCGATACAAGTATTTGTTACATAAGGGAAAGACGGTGAAGTGTTCCCCTTATGTAGCAATGTTTGTCAAAATAACTGGATATAGCAATTTTATTCCATCTTAAATTTATTACACAACTTTTCGTCTATTTTCGTATATTATTGATGGAGTAAGAGCTTTAGGGCCTACTGCTTTATGTATTTGTTGTTTCACAATAAAAGCAAAGGCGTGCTTGTGCAAGCATCCTCGTCGCGCGGCAACCGACCACCAACAATGGCGTTATTGCACATTTCATAATTCACATTGGAAACTGAAATGATTTTGCTAGCCACCAGTAGTGTCCGCTATGCTTGACACGTTCAAAATATGACGCTACTGTTAAGTTTAATGTTTTAAAGAATACAATAGTATCAAACAGGCCTTATTTACTTCGTTCTGGTTTTAAATATTGCAATGCAAAGGATTACATTCATTCAATTAAATTAAACGTTCTTATAACGCAGTCGCTTGCTTGGATGTGTTCACATATCGTATGTTATATTTTCAGTTAATAGCAAACTGGTTAAGGGCTTTACACCTTGTCTATCAAATTGGAGTTTGTTATAAACACTGGTATCATAACAGTGAACGTGATTTTACGATATATTGATTTGTTGAGGACGTCGTATCGTCGTTAAGTCCCGCTCCATCATTACATGTCAGGATGTGTAAAAAGTATTGAAACTCTGTTTTATGGCAATAAGGTTGCATAAATACCATTGTATGATTTTTCTAGAAAAGCTGTCTCTATTCAAGTTATAGTAACGGCATCATTGGGAACAAAAAAAACTAACACTTAAATAAAAGAGAGAAACACAATTTAAAGTCATGGCAACCGAGTGCAAACACGGTTAGTGGCTGATCCGACTACACGATACAGAAAGCTTAGAATAAAAGTGCTTGAAATTGCAGGCACTTCGATATGTCTGAAAATATTTTTCGTTCTTCCAACTGAATAGTTGTTCATTGAATATGGTTAACCACTGTGAGGTTGTCAGCTATAGGAAACAACAGTTTTTAGAAAATATTTTTATGATCTTCAAAAACATTCCAGTATTTGCTGTTTTTTTTAAAAATTAATATCGCAATCTTTTTAATGACTGCATTAAACATATTGAAGTTTGAAAGGAGACTAATATAACATCAAGTTTTCAATATAAGTATGCTCTGTCTAAAAACCTAAAAACTAAAACGACGACCCGTCTGGTGTAGTGGTCGAGAAATCGCCTACTACGCAGCGGGTTGCGGGTTCGATCCCCGCACAGTTCAAACATTTGGTGCATGAACATGTCTGTTTGTATTGGTCTGGGTGTTTCTATGTATATCATGTATGTATTTACAAACAAAAAGTATTCAAGTATTATATCCGTTGTCTGGCACCCATAACACAAGCTTTGTCCAAAAAGGATATTTATATTATTTAAAAAAAAAAACGCTGGCTGATGCATCCTATATTTATCGTCAGGACGACAGGCGAACAACTACACTCCTTCAATCGCACCTTCGTACTTCCTGCAGGATACTCAATCTACAGCTTGCCCCATGAAATTCCTCTAATCCTATACTCACTATAAATTATTGTTACCAACTAACAAACTACCCGTACAAATTCGTACGTCAGATTCAGTGCCCTCCCGAGCAATTACCGATTGTTACCCAGGTGCACCCCCGGCTATGTTTATCGACCGTAAGTTGTCGACATAAGGTCTCGTTTGGAATGCCACCAGTTCTGGACTGTACTGGCCTTGGGGTGCGTGGCCTTGGGTCGGAAAACCATTAAATCGTTCATTGCGTATAATGAGACCTTGGGTTTTTGCGACCACTATTTTTGTAGCATTGCCGTCGAATTTAATTACATTACAGACTATTCTTATGTAAGGCATTTACTTAAATCTAAATAAGTGTTTTTGCGTTCAGAATAGGATTTAGAAGTAATGTGGGCCACTGAAACACATTAGGAACTGAACATGTTATGAATGTGCGTTTAAGCCACCACTTATTAGGAACAAATTGTAAAAACTTAAGCATTGAGCCCTTGTTAAATTAGTATTTAATGCCTTTTATAAAGTCCGTGACTGTATCTAAAAGCAATTTTCCGCCAAGTCAATTTGCCAGTTACAAGGAGATAATTTAGATAACTCATCGATAATTTCGCATTCATCGACTTCCATTCAGGATGCTGGTGGAGTGATGGATGAGAAGGTAATCGCGACTCTGAGTGAAAAAATTGCAGGATACCGAATCTTTTTATGGACCTATCCATCACTTTCATTATTATGACGAATACCGGATTTTCTTTGCATTTCTTAGCTCAATGAATGAGAATCAATTACAAATTAGGGTATTAATAAGTTTGTTATTAATTTACGGAGAAGTACATCCTCTTCATCATGTTCATTAAATTCCTATAACATAAAAATACAAACGTGGCCGGCAGAAGTTTAAACTAGTCATCTGAATATTATGCATTCAAACCAAAGACCATAATGCCATCACAATATAATGTCAATCTCACGTTTTCTCCCCCGGGAATACTCTCAATAATGCTTTTATTTATTTTAATATTCGCATAACGAGCAGCGAGATTCCTTTGAGATGCCCTCATAGTTTCCGTCGTATAAGTATTTATCTTGTCGTCTAATCGTTCCGGAATAGCCTTTTGACGTCGGGAATGCAATTTCCTGAGTCAAAGAGGCGTCAAACAAAGAAATCCGGACAAAGCCGGTGCAAGCGGTCTGTTCGACGCCGCCGTATTTGACGCTCCTCGCCGCGAAGCGATCGCTCACTCCTGAAAAAAACACCGGATATACTGCTTGGCAGGAATTTGCATGAGATGCTGACATGTGTGATGAGATTTTCCCCTGAATTTCAGTGGAACTTCCCAACAAGCAATTTTAAGCGCTTTATAATATTCTCGTTGTTTTTATTACTATACTAGCGACCCGCTCCGGCTTCGCACATGTGTAATGCTGATAATGCTGCCAATTCTGTTTTTCTATGCAACGTTTTTTGTGATAAGACAAAATCAAACAAATTTTATTTTTAAGTTACTCTTGAAAGAGCTTTATATAATTGGCCACGTGAAAAGCACTCGACGTTCAAATTATGAGCTTACCGCTCTTTAATGACATATTGTAAAGGGCAATATTGATCTGTATTGAATGCATTATATATTTAATGTACTTAGGACCGATTTTTCAATGGTCAGATAAAACTTATCAGACTAATAAATTATAAAGCTGACACTTTATTTAAAAAAAGACAGGTGCCAATTAAAGCTATATTGTATTTTGTTCGACGAATATTTCTTATCTGACTATTGAAAAATCAGCCCTTAATTGGATAAGGATTAATACTGTATTGGTTAAATTCAGTTCGTTAATAAACCATAATTCAAATAGAGTTAAGAATAAATTTTCAAAACACCTCGTTTACAGTCTGCTCGAACGCAGCCAGCGTATCTTCCGGCGACGAAAATTGTATCCCTTTGAGCTGATTTTTTATTTTTGGAAATAAAAAGAAGTCACACGGTGTTAGGTCAAGTGTTTAGTCGCTTGTTGCTCACAACAGAGAAAAGTTATGGTGAATATTTGGTAGTATACCATTCGGCGTTGAAGTTCTTTGATCTCGTAACAGAATCGACACCAAGGGGCCAGGCAATTTAAAAAAGCGGGCCATCAAATCTTCCCCCCGCTCCGAGATCGCTTCACTTTGGTACGTGTTGGTTCATTCTGAAACACCCAAACTGTCGACCTACACGCGTAAGTACACTGTGGTGTACTTATACGCAGAGGACCTATAACGCTCTCCGTGTCCAGTACAATAATGCCTTCAGGGTGCTGATGGGGCTACCTGGGTTCTGCAGTGCGTCGTCGATGTTCGCTGAGGCTCATGTGGATTACTTCTACGCTATCATTCGGAAGCGGACGTCGTCGATGCTTGCTAGGATACGGCGGGGCCCCATCAGCATTCTGATGGACACTGGATACAAATACATGTGCAGGCAGGGATCCAGGAACCGGTTTTTTGACTGAGCACTTCGTAGTTTTATTTTTTATGTGGTAGTTTTTATTTTTAAGTAGTACTAACAAAAAAATTAAGTTATAATGTTACTTACAATTATCTGTAGCTATGGATATTTGGACTGAAATAAACGTTTTACTATTATTATTATTTAAATGTACCCTGCGCAGGTTAGTTTTTCAGTCAGACACGATACTTCGAATTGGCTCGCAAAAAATGTGGAGGGAAATTTTGAAAATGGAACACACGTATTTTTACTTAAAGAAAAAGATTCCAACCGGCCAGTCTTTCATACATAAAAACTTTGTTTCGCAATACTTTCTGAGTGGCCTGGTTCATACAGAGAGTGGGAAGCGACTTTGTTTTATACTATGTAGTGATGACTTCGTGGGATACCTTCCAAGAATTTCGTTCACGGAAGGTCCGCTAATCCGCTTGTAGATGACACTATTCGTAACCTTTGTACAAATTTTTCGTAGAATACATAAATCATTGTTACATTCAGTTTGCAATTATAAACTAAGGCTCATTGGATTGGTTACCGCGGATTGGTTAGGTACCTACAGGCTTTATTCAGTTTTAATTGTCTCTTCGCTGGAATCATTCCTTTTCTAAAGTAACCAGTCTCGTCTCCGAGACTAGTACTGAAATCCTACGAAGTTTTACGAGCAAATAAACCCCACTTTTCACGAGACGCCGTAAAATCAAGAGTCGCATAATTGAATCTATCTGCGGGACTGTTTTTAATAAATGCAACATTGTAACTTCCAAGCAGTTGTTTTACTGAAATAAAGTCACGATTGTTCAGAATAGTAATATAGGTGAAATGGAATATTTTTCGCGTTCATCACACCTTATTAGAAGACTTAAGAGGATGCTAATTACTTTTCGCTGGTACGAGTAAAACACCAAGTTATTATAATTGTTATGCAAAAACTCGGAATATAATTGAAGGCCGTTATTTTATGAGGAATCGATTATACTAAATTTTAATTAGTTATTATTGAAAAAAAAACTTGCCAAAAAGTGTACCAATGTGCATCTTAGTTGGGTAAATTGATTGCCTTTAATTTGCATCTCAGAAAAAGGAGTTCGTAGGTCTCGGATTAGAAGTGTCAGCTACGCTGGGATATGCGACCCGGCACAAGACAGAATTTTTCATTAACGTGGATGCTTTCGTCTGAGCACGAGTGCACTTCAAGATTTTTCTCACATCAGATAATATTCTTGGATATTGCATTGTTTGGGTATTCCGGCAATTTTATCTTTGTATTTAATCTTGCATTGTCACAAATGAAAAACGTAGAAGCACTAAGACAAAGCCAGGCACATCTCGCGAAGAACTGATGGACGTTGGGGCAGAAACATTCTAGTTTAGAGAGCCTTTGATTTAATGCGCTGCGTAGGGCTTCCAACGGCAAGATGGACAGACAACCCTGTAAAGATAGCCGATTAGACTACCAAACTATCAAAACAAGATTCAGTTTGACACTACTCATCACGCTTTAACAACTTCTCATTTCAACACCTCCTAAAATAAAGGTGCGGTTACACTGGATAATGAAGCGCCGCTGAGCGCGTAACGCGAACATAAGTGAGCGGGAGCAGGATTACCGCGGCGATAAAGCGAAGTGGCGATTTGGGAAAAAGCCCCGGAAGCACCTACGCCTCAGAGTTATGACCAGATTACAAACCACTGCCGGCGTCTGACGCTTGAATTTATCATCCGTTATTCGATGACAGCTTCGGCCAATTTGTAAATAAAGCTGTTTTTTATATAGAAACGCTGTGTTTTGAGTGTTTACAAAGTAAAAATATTATAGAAATTACTTAATTTGATTATTTTTGCAATTGTGACTGAATTTAATGTGTTTTTTCTTATGTATTTATATTGACAAATAGTATTGTAATCTTGACATGTTGTATTTAGATTATAAGATTTTTATTGATAATGCTTGATTATGACGTACTGTATGACTACCTACCATACTGACGGTTTGGGCAACTGTAAGTCAGTATGTATATTGTGTATTAAATTAAATTAAATTAAATTAAAATTCAGAGATGTCTATGGAACTCTAAGGAATGCACATCTAATGGTATGAGTGAAATTTTGTCGTTTTGTGGATACTCAACAAGTTAAACTCATAATTGCTACCAAGCAAGACATGAATCAAAAATAAACCTAAAATATAAAACTTAAATACAAAATAAAGTATAATGTATAAGACTGGCCAGCCCCGACCAGTAACCGCGACCACTGGAGAAGTTTGGCGGAGGCCTGGGCCCAGCAGCGGGATAGTAATGGCTGGATAAAAAAGTATAAAGCTCAAATTCACACCGTGAGCGATGGAGAGGGCGATGCTCAGTGTTTATCTATGAGATCAAACCAGATACGAGGTAACGGATATAGCCTTGAAAGTCAGTAAGCTCAAGTGCTACATAGCTAAAAGACTGATAGTCGTTGGGGCAAGTTCTAGATTGGAGACCCTTCGACCAAAACCGCGGTGTTGGACGACAACCGACAAGATGGACAGACGACCTTGTGAAGATCGCAGGATACAGACCATTTATGATCGGACGCTGTGGAAAACTGGTCGGAGAGGCCTATAGATATATAGAGGTCTTTTGGCTGATAATGATGATGATATAAAACTTATTTTAAATGTCTCACGATCATGACATGACTACGCTGTATTCGCGCGTCTACTACAAAGCGTACTAGAAGAAGCGTACAATTTTAATTACCCATCGGTATCTAAATGCTTTACAATTTTCGAATAACTGCGTAAACAATCCGTGAGGTTATCAGGTCAGCTCGAGTCCGATCCGCAGACCGCATCTGAAATGCAGACCGACTGACCCGGCCGCAACACGGACGTGGTCGGATCAAACCAGAGGCAGGTCGCAAATATTTGTTGACAATAACATTTGCTATTAGTAACTTGACGTCTATCTCAGCTGATATGCGTGCATGTAAAACCCTAGTTTGGCCGAATTTCAAAATATATATTTTATATACATATATATGTTTAGGTTGGTAGTTGTGAACATTTAGAATTTTTCTGTTACGCACAATCAATGAAATGAGCAGTGAGACAGTAGAGACTGAACAATTGATTCAAGAGTCCATCATCTCTGAACTAGCACTTCCAATGAACTTAGTCAATCGTAACATTGAGTACTGCACAAACATCAAACATCCCAGTACTGTGCTTTTCCCGTTCTCTGTAACACACGAACCTTTGCAAGACAAGTTGTTTGTAGAATATCTAGATAAGATCATTGTGCCCTTTGTGCGCTTAGGTTAGGTTATTTCCCCGCGAGTCAGCGGCGTGAGGGACTATTAAATAATGCATCGGTGCGGTTAGAATCTGGTGTTTGCTCAACGTCCGGATATTTACTCTGAGGTCCGAGCTACTGGGTACGGAAGAATGCTGTCATGAAAAGATACCTATCGGGATCGATTTCGCTTTGGAGACTAGTTACGCGTGGCGTGGCAAGAGTATTTCTTTATCTATACTATACTAATATTATAAAGCTGAAGAGTTTGTTTGTTTGTTTGAACGCGCTAATCTCAGAAACTACTGGCCCGATTTGAAAAATTATTTTTATGTTAGATAGTCCATTTATCGAGGAAGACTTTAAGCTATATAACATAAAGATACGACTCACAAGACCACAGCAGCAGTGAAAAATGTTGCGAAAACGGGAGAAAGATATTCCTTTTGAGAGCTTCCGCTGCGTACGCTGCGGAAACCGCTAAAGTTACACAAAAACCATGTATGACAAGATTGTTCAGCATTATAAGAGTTCTATAATAAAGTCCGCGACTGCATTAGTCTATCTTTTATGGTTGACTTACTACAACCTTTTTTATGTTAATATTTTTTAAAAAAAATAATGCATCATTTTTAGAGGTGTATTATACACACAAGTATTTATTCTTATCAAAATAAATACATTCATCATCACGAGCATTTCATTTAGAACAAAGTTGCCCTTTATATCATTTGATTCCAATAAATATCTTTGGAGCTATCACAGTTTTAACATAACTCCGCACCAAAATAATGTTCGCAGCTCAAGTACAACGTGCGCTTGCGCTAATTATATTATAAAGCTGAAGAGTTTGTTGGTTTGAACGCGCTCATCAGGAACTGCTGAACCGATTTGAAAAAATATTTCTGTGTTAGATAGCTTATTTATTAAGAAGCTTTAGGATATAAAACATCACGCTGCGACGGGAGGGGAGGGAGCAAACTCAAAACGCGCGGAAGAAGTCGCGGAGGACCGCTAGTACAGTAATATTTTCGTTTAATAGGCAACCTTTTTTTTCCTTGTTGAAACAAAGGGAGTTTTGTGCCAGTCTATTTATTGCAGCTTACTTTCTTTTTGAATCTCGGCTTCTGTATTGAATTGGCTTTCGAAACTTTGAAGATGTTTTTTTTAAGTATGAACTTCCATTAGGTTGTTGAAAAATCCTTTAATTGTAAAAAAATATTTTATTTGTACTTGATATCCCATTATAACATCTTGAACCAGTAATAGGGTGACGAAATTGCGAACTTAGCAATCATCAGCTCGTTCTAGCGATGAGGCTTGAGCGATGATGTCCAATTAATTTATGACCCCGCCGTCGACCGCGAGAACAGTTTATCCAAGCCACTTGTCACTATATTTGCGGCGAGCTCTGGGATCCTACTCTGTAGCTCTAGGTTGCATCAATCTTCTTCAACTTTATTTACAGTGAGCTACTGAAATGCTATATTGGTGACGACAACAGCAATGGCAATCATGCACACTGACCAAGCGTTGTCAAAAGTCTTGTCATTATCAGGACATATGTTACCTTGGGGATAAAAGATATTGTAAAGTGCCTATTAGTTACTAAACTATCCATATCAAACAACTGTATCTTAAGGAATAATTCGATTGAAATCTCACCACATGTACAAAGTTCACTGTCTCCTCCTTCCAGCCAAACCGTTATCAAGACACGTATTGATGTCCATGTTTTCGAATCTAGCTCTGTCTGCCTGACACTCGTACCAGCATAATACTGATGGCTAGAGCTGATGATGCCCTGGCCTCTCGGAGTAGGACCTCAGCCAGCCACGATGCTATCAGTAAATTGGTTTCCGACATGAGCCTGACCGCTGCACACGTCATAAGCTCATTCCGAATAATGGCACAGTTTGTTATACAACTAGTAACAAATATTATGTGCTATTTAACAAATTGGGATTAATGCCAGCTCCAGGTTTATAAATCGCTGAATGCTTACTTTTATCGATGATTTTACACTACAAAAACTAGTACATCGGTTTTAAGGTATGGTAAGATTGAGCCCATCACATGATTACTTACCAATACGACTGAAATCCCTCTCTTCAAACGGATTTATTAGTTTTGACAAAGGGATATCATTTCGACACTCTCAGAGGAATAAAAATCTGCAGGTACAAGATTCATATTTCTCTTTGTTGCATTATTTAGCTAGTATCGTCATTTTCCAGCAAGTTTCGTGAAACCTTTTCTCGCCATACATTCTTTGTGAGTGTGTTGTTAAAGCGCTAATTATTTAAGTAATTATCTCGTCTCGGGTACAAAATAAAGGGTGTAATTGTGGCTCGCCTGCACGGTGCACATTATACGTGGCTAATTACTTGTAGCCTTGTTTGCCGCAATGGACGTAACCGTATATGTTGTATTATTCTATGTCAATGGCTGGCAAATAGGTATGGAGCTCATAAACTCCCAAGAGAAATCAAAATTGACTTGAAAACCAGAGCAAAACCAAAATAAGCATCAATATCTCAGCTTTGATTGTTAAGTACATTAGCCAGCACATCAGACTACCTACTTTTGTTGCCAACTAGCCCTTATTACAACTGCATAAGACACTATAGTGTTTACCTTGATCTCGTGTTGTTCGTACATTAGAAAGTATGAAGGTGCCAATACGCTAATCGGAGCGACACCCGTTAAGATCATTCAGCATACTTGTATCTACCCCTGAGTCGACTAAAACGAATTCGTACCTGAGTATTCTCTAAACTTTCCTGTGGCAAGTACAAGATTTTTATTGAAACAGTGTCTTTCTGCTGGCTCGTTCTCTGTTCCGTGGGTAGCAGCATGACGTCTGTGCATCGGATGCAAGTGCCGCAGTGTTATGCAACCCCGCGGTGCAGTCGATACTACTTATGTAATGTGCCCGCCATTGTGATTGAACTTTCTGAAAATTATATAGTAATTAATTATGCATTTTATGAAAAAAAAAAAATTTAAAGCCATTTTAGTCCTTTGTCCTTTTGTACAACACATGTACAGAACCAGAAAGTTGTTATGATTGAGGTTTCCGTGATTTGGTCAGATGAGGACCGACGTCGTAAGACTTTAGCTGTATTTGAGGTTCTAGACGTCTTTAAAGTCGTCTAAAGAGGCAAAATACCATAGGTTCAGGAATTAATACAACTCACAATGATTTTTAAAATCTCCTTGTATACCCTAAGCGTGCCTAGAAGCACTAAACTTATAAATAATTCCAGCTACCCGCGTAATAAAAATCGATAGCAACATTCAGACGTTTCTTACGAGCAATCTAAGAATAAGAAAGCGAGCAGACAGCATCTTAGAGTCACTATGAGTTCATTCACATCTATTTAAAGTGTTCTACATTAAAATGTATCTTAAAGTTGCACATAAAATTGTTGTAGATGCTGTTTATAGTTATCTTTTATGTGTAGAAGCAATGCTTACTGTCAGTTATCTTCATGTTTATGACAATGCTAGTAAATCAAACAAGGACCTTACGCATAGAGGCAGCTACCTACAAACAAACTATGCAGGGATAGTTAAAGTGACTATTGACGATAAAGATACTTTCAATAATAACTTAGAACAATCCCCAGTCAAACGTCACTAAATACAGGGTGACTTTGTTATCAGTACCGAAATTGTGTGTAAAGACTCCACTGATGAATATGAACAACTTTTACTATGGGGGCAATAGTGAAATCGAGAAAAAAAAACTGTTGTTCCATACATTTTGATCGCGCGCCAATTGAACTTTTGTATGGAACAGCTGTTTTTTTTTTTCGATTTCACTATTGCCCCCATAGTAAAAGTTATTCATATTCATCAGTGGAGTCTTTACACAAAATTTCGGTACTGATAACAAAGTCACCTGTATAATGGTATTGCAACCCATCAAAAGGTGGTTGAACGTTAGTTACTGGGCCATAAAAAGAGTTATCACTGGCGCCTTACTCGTCGCTATCAGTACAGTAACCCCCATAAGTGATTCCGTGAAATTGCCATGTGTATTAAGTAGGTCGTATCGGTTTAGTTCTAGTAGGACAAGCATCGACTAGTTTGATTATCAATAGTTTTGCCACATGGTCTCGAAAAGCTTGTGGTGGTGGGCAAAGTGGAAAGCAAAAGACTTAGAGGACGATCACCGTGCTGCTGGTCTGACTTTATCAAAGAAATCACGGGGTTCCTGGTGACTGCCGCTATAATACCGCCGTTACAGAGCACAACTGAATTGGCTTACCATCCGTCAACGTAGAGACTCTCGAATTCTTTGCATTCTTCACACTATTCTGTATAACCCCTCTGCCCCTTCTTACCTTCGAAATATGTTCCCTTTTTTAAGTCAAACTCATGATCGTTCTCTCCGTTCCTCTGACAACCTTCGGCTAGGTACGCAGGCTCACCGCTCCTCGTATGTTTCAAAGTCATTTACAGTGACAGCTACACGACTCTGGAACTCTCTTCCCCTAGATATAAGGAAGACTGATTCGAGGTTATCCTTCAAGAATAAAGTTCGCACATTTCTGAAAGAGTGAATAATTGCATAGTAATATTGTTATTATATGTATGTATTATTGCTTTATTTATGCTTATGTACGTATAATTATATATATATATATATATATATATAATATGTTTAAAGTTATAGTTACTATTTAAATGTAGGTTTATCTATTTATATAATACATTATAATATGAATATTTATTATTATAGGATAAAATGATTATTGTTACTATGTTCCTTTTTTCTTTAGAAGCTTTTCACTGCACCCGTTGACACCTTTCTGCATGACCTAAAGGTTTGACTGGTAGAGAATGCTTTTAGCATTAAGTCCACCTTTGTACACTAAATTTGTGCAATAAAGTCTTTAAATAAATAAATAAATAAAAATAATACAAACTAAAGGTAGAGTTATTGGAAACACTTCGTAAGATCATCCACCAAAGCTTACCAGGACGGGCAAGTCCTTTAGAAATGAAGATAGGTACAATTGAGAAGCAGATGATGCCACATTTAGAATTTCAATATCTTAAGCAAGCTACCATTACAACAAGAGTGTCTAGAATAGGTAATCATATGCGTCACAGCCATTAACTGAAGACATTTTCGTGTCGTTCTAATTCGCCTGATTGATAAATTGACAGGAGTACGACTCAGTCTGAAGCGAAGCATGATATATACTAGCATTCCACCCACGCCTATCATTCGATTGTTTCGGCAACCTGCTAGGTTCCAAAAATAGAACGCTGTAAACGCAATACGCAATAATTTCCATACTCGTGTCTGGCTCTAAACCCTGCGCTGAGCTCCGTTCGACATTCATTGCCTTGCAAAGCTTAAATTGAATGCGTATTTCACTTCTCGCTTAGCAAATGACAATGAATGTACTCTAGAATGTTTAATATGGTCCTATTTCATTAGTTAACAACCTCCCCAGGTGAACATTCTTGTAATGAACTATTATAACACAATTTAAACAGACGAGCTCTTACTTTCGTTTCATTTCGCACCCCATCTTCCTTTTGAGAGTTAATAAAAGAAAAGCGGGTTGTTTGAGATTTTTTTGAAACATCATCACACAACACTAGAACATTTTGAAATGCTTCCTGGTACGGTTGCATGTTGGTGGTGGTGTTAAAATTAAACGTGAGGATAAGTCCTATTCAATATACGCAAAAACATGGTGTCAAGAACGAAAATCCTTCATACAAATAGGGCTTTAAAGCGATATTTTTATTGAAATCGTCGGGTGATATGAAACGTGGTTAAAGACAGGTGATAAATCCTGTAATCCGCATCGCCTACAGCCCGTGGCGAGGACGGGGCGAGTCCTCGGGGAAAGCGCAAAATATTCATATCTTTTACCTATGTTTGTGTTTATTACACAAGATCGTCGAAAGTGTATGTAGGTAAGTAGCTTGCAACCAAATACATTGGAAATTCTATGTTCCATAGTAATTGCGGCTAAATTGATGATCATGTCGTTAGAGATCAATTGGGGTTTATAAATCCATTCATTCTTTGCCATAAAAAAGCATTCTTCAGAGAACGACGACCCGTCTGGTGTAGTGGTCGAGAAATCGCCTACTACGCAGCGGGTGCAGGTTCGATCCCCGCACAATACAAACATTTGTGTGCATGAACATGTCTGTTTGTATTGGTCTGGGTGTTTTCTATGTATATCATGTATGTATTTACAAAAAAAAAAAGTATTTAAGTATTATATCCGTTGTCTGGCACCCATAACACAAGCTTTTAGTAGCTTACTTTGGGGCTAGATGGCGATGTGTGGGAATGTCTAAAGGATATTTATTTTAATACTAGTTTCTAATCTGACGATCAAAGTCAAAGCCAAAAAAGTTAAAGTCAAAAATAATTTATTCAATGTAAGACACAAAATGCCACTTATGAACGTCAATAATTAGTGTAATATCAATCAATTATGGCCCATATGAGGCTAGAACATGTCTCCTTATTTTTGGTCCCTACTAGCGCTTCGAGACAAGACACAGACAATTTGGCAAGTGCTGAGAAGAAACGCCGAAAGAAACTCAGTCACCACTAGCTGCCACAAAAATGATACAAACAAAATAAACAGGTACATCAGTTTGGTGCAGGCTGGACTGTCCATACATTCTCGTAATTAAGATAGTCTTGATTGATGTTTTAGCTAACCAGCTATAGACTTGCTCTCCAGCTATAGACTTTTCCACTCCGTCTTTCTTTTCTTGCTGCCCTTGCTTCCCATATTACCATCATATATTTTCCAACCTCCTCCACTGCCTCAGAGGCAAAAACTGAGCCTAGCACAACGCAAACAGGCATCGTGATTGCGGTCGTGCTCCAAACCGCGTCTAAACAAATGAAATGCCAGTTTAACTGCCACTCCGAGTGTCTTTTCTTATAACACCCGTCATTTTTAGGGTTCCGTAGCCGAATGGCAAAAACGGAACCCTTATAGTTTCGTCAAGTCTGTCTGTCTGTGTCTGTCTGTCCGTCCGTATGTCACAGCCATTTTAGTCTGTAACTATAAGCATTACACTGTTAAAATTTGATAGGAAGATGTATCCTGTTAACCGCTTACCGATTCTAATACAAAAAATAAAAAATAATGTCATTTAAGGGGGGGCTCCCATACATGAAACTAAAACCAAAAAAAATTTTTTAGTCAAACCTATACGTGTGGGGTGTCTATGGATAGGTCTTTTAAAATGATATTGAGGTTCCTAAAACCATTTTCTTTTAAAGTCTAACGTTTCATAGCTATCCGCTTCCAAAGTGGTAAAATGGGCGCCCCCCCCCCTTCCCTCTAACTTCCAAACCAAGAGAGAGTAAATTTTGAAAAAAATATGTAATATAGATCGTAACAAATACTATCAACGAAAATTGGTTTGGACGAGATCGAACGAGTAGTTTTTGAGATATAGCATGTTTTCAACAACCGCAAACATAACTTTGTACTTCATACAAACACTATGAAAAACAAAGTTATGTTTGCAGTCAACAAAATTTTGTCGTATTTTACTAAGTAAAAATTTTGTGGTATTTTACTAAGTGGATTCCCTGAGTCAGGTAAAGTTGGCACGGAACTCTCAGTGCGCGAGTCCGACTCGCACTTGGCCGGTTTTTTTTCTACATCAGCCTCAGCCGCATACCCGCTGTGTTTGACACGGTGCCCCTATCAGACGCCGGCGTGTCTGCCGCGTCCGATTGCGTCACGCTCGGGGCTGCTGTCAGACACATGAATCGCGCAAAACTACGAGTAAGTTGCCGTATATTTTGTATTGGTTTTATTTGCGGGGACTTCATACCGTTTAAAATGTTAAAAAATAATAAATAAAAATGTTTTTTTTTAAACCCTATTAAGCAATTTTAGAAATGATTGTGTTAGGGTTGCAACAGTAAAGGAGTAGGTATGCTAATGACTCATTCATTATATCCTTATAAAGATCCTTGTGTTACTCTACGGGACCGAATCCGTAGCAGAACTAAGGTAACCGACATAGCCTTGAGAATCAGTAAGCTCAAGTGGCAGTGGGCAGGGCACAAGCGCGAAGAACTGATGGCCGTTGGGGCAGGAAAATTCAAGATTGGAGACCCTTCGACCACAGACGCAACGTAGGACGTCCACTGGTTCGATTGGCCGATGACTTTGTAAAGATCGCAGGATCAAACTGGATGCAGACTGCTAGTGATCGGCCACTGTGGAAAGCCATTGGGGAGGCCTATGTCAGCAGTGGGCGTCCTCGGGCTGATAATGATGATGACGATGCTGTCTGAAACTGGAAAATATTCAAAGACAAAACTGCTCAAATAGGTTTCATACGGCTCTGAGTGACTTGTTTCGACCATCTATATTGGTTGTTACTTTATTTAAAGATACAAGTATAAGTTCTGTTTCATGCTTTTCGGTGATGAACAAACTATGATACATGGGTCATCCTCAAAATATCCGTATAACTTGACTTCGACGACCTCCGTGGTCGAGTGGCAAGCGGCTGGTTTCAAGCGTCGCCATCTCGTGAGGTTCCGGGTTCGATTGCCAGGTCGGGTCAATGTAGAAAACAATCTTTTCTATATTGTCTCGGGTCTGGGTGTTGTGGTACCACCGTTGTTTCCGATTTTCATAACACAAGTGCTTTAGCTACTTAGCTTGGGATCGGAGCAATGTATGTGATGTTGTCAAATATTTATTTATTTATTTAACTAAATATATTCCTTTTCTGTTGTTCCAGCTACATATACCCGACGATGGACGAGTTGGCCAACCAGATCAACTACGTGCTGGGCCACTTCGGCATCAAATCTTTCATCGGGTTCGGCGTCGGCGCGGGAGCTAACATCCTAGCTCGCTTCGCGCTTGCTCATCCGCAGAAGGTACAAATCTGTTCTAATATTAGAAAGCTGAAGAGTTTGTTTGTATGAACGCGCTAATCGCAAAAACATCTGGACCTATTTGATTCTGTGATTGTTGTTGTTGATTGTGTGGTTTTTGTCTTTAATAGCTTATTTATCGAGAAAGGCTTTAGGCTATAAAACATCACGGAGCGACGGGAGAGAAGGGAGCTAACCCATACGCGCGGACGCAGTCGCGGGGGACTGCTAGTTATTTGTATGAGTTGAGTCATGTGGATGTGGTCTGAGAAGGGCATACTACCACTGTATCCTTTTCGGAAACCAGCTTGGTTCACGCTCAAGGAGCAACTAACTAGTCAACTCAGAAATTCTTTCGTTTCTTTCAAAAGGTAACTTTATGTAGTCAGTATCAGTAACGTTGGTTATTTTAGTACAGTGCCGTTACCATGAGTTTACGGAGGTTTTACTCGTAAGCGACGAAGTAAAAAATGTGTATAGAAAATATCACAGCACCTCTAACGGTGACATACAGAACTAAAATTTTCCGTACAAAAAGTGACGTCGTCGCTAGCGAGTAAAACTTATAAGTGATTAAGATATAAGTGATTTCTTATAAGTGATTTGTAGGTACTGTGACAGTCACAGCTCGCTGGCTCATGTCTGTCACTTGTTTCAATCGACGCTTTAATGCAATCATGAAATCCAGCAACTAAGGGGTTGTATACAATGTATGTACAGAGAATAGTAATGCCATAAACGGAAAATAACTTGAGCATCCTGATATTTTATACGAATTTAAGTACGCACTTATTCTTATCAATAACTTCAGAGTAACTTGTTTTGTCCTTATCGAATTCTAGCGGTTCTTCTCCCTCCCCTCCCTTCGCAGCCTTCCTTGATAAATAAACTATCTGACACAAAAATATTTTTTCAAATCGGTCCAGTAGTTCCTGAGATGAACGCGTTCAAACAAACAAACAAAACTCTTTAGCTTTTAAATATTAGTATGAATGTATAATAGAAATGATTTATAAATTTTGTTTTAATTTTACGTGCTTTGAGTGTGTCGAAGGTAAGTAGGGAGTGATAAAATGCGGAGGAGTCGCAAAAACATTACAACAACAACTTCGTGATGTACTTATTAGTACCACTTAGATTTTTTAATCACCTATAGTACAAGCTCTTTGCGTTATCGTTACCGACGTTATTTATTTCATATTATTTAACTTGGATCATAAAAAATTAGGTTTTTTGCTGTTTCCAATCATACAGTCTGCTGGTTCAGACATTTTGTTTACCGGCGAAAATTTCCGCTCGGTTCGGCAAAAATTCGATTTAATTATTATCGGAAATATGTTATGAAGTAAACGAGAAATAAACTGGGTGTGTATTTGACACGACGCGCGCACGGCTCGGTAAACGATACCATTTTACTCGTATGTGCGATTTACCGACATTTAAAATTGTTCGTTTAATTTTTGATGTGAGGCAACATAACGTCTCTTTGATCCGAAATATTCAATTCGTACAGTGTTTTCGTAGATTAAGTTTTTTTTATGTTAATCGCGAGATCTTAGTAAAAGGTTCTGTTTCAGTGTAAAAGGAAGTTGTGTATTCAGACCGTTAAGAATTCATTATATATTGAGTGAGTACGCCTTTGTTGAAATGGAATAAAAATATTTTTTCTATGGTAAGTTTATTAAAACGTCGTATTGACCCGACGGTTAAGTGGCTTACAAGTTGCCTTACACGTGGCGATGACTACTCCTTTATAAGGCGTCTTATTTTCCTTATCTGGTTCGTTCCTCCTCGTGAGATGTTGGTTGGTAAAGTAAGAAGTTAGTCAAACCGTGTCGCAATCACTTTTGCTTACTATCTGACTTCGGGCTTTTTCTGGATCATTTCCAGTCCGTAAATCATTTTTTTGCTTGACCTGGATCGAAGGAACAGACTGCCTTAGACCAATTAGGTCGACAATTCACGTACAGTTAGGTCTCTGGCGTCTAAACACCTTAAGATTCAAAATCGTATCCGCTTCGCGTCATTCTTTTGTGTTAGGCCTCTTGCCAGGAGACGCGTGTATTCGCGCGTCGTCGAATCGAAAACGAATCGAAGTCAAGCAAGCAGGCCTCTCACACATATCCGATTCGGCCTAATCGACCGAATCCGACGAACGACCGCGTCGAAGAAATCATGAGGTAGCGCTATGAGTGACATCTAAAGGTGGGAGTGAATATGAAGATTTTATCCAGCGAGTCGTCCAAGTCGACCGCATTCGAATTCGTCAAGGATTTCTGGGGTTCTTACAGTACGGACGATTCGACGCGGATAAGTGTGCGAGGTTTCATTAGATTCCATATAAAGAATTCTAAAATTCGTTTCGTTTGGCGCGTTCGGCTCGGATAAGTATGCGTTTAGCTGTATGGTGAAGCGACGCGCGAAGCGAACTGCGTCGTTCCACACGCCAACTCATACTATAGAAATTAAGCGCCATTCGCGGCGTCGCCCGCTGCTTCATCCGCCGCGTTCGCGTGTTGCAATAGTTGCTAGTTCACCGCGTCCGACGCGGCGACACTCGCGACATGCGACGCTACAACTCAAACAAACGCTACCGAAAACGCTTCTCCTTGCAAACATCGTATGTTTGTGTTTCTGGCGGTCCGCTTCGCGCAACGCGACGTGCGAAGCCACTTTCCTTGAAAGAGCCCTTAGCGTTTTAATTGAAAAGTGATTATGCGCGCGCGAGACCATGACCATACCTTATCCTAAACGCGTATGATCAGTGATTTCGCAGTGTGATTTAAAGCAGTTGAAAAAAAAATGCCACGTATGAAAAGTGATTTTCATTTCATACGAAATTTCATCTTCTATTCATGATATGTTCCATGCTTGGACGAATAAACCACTGGACGCGCAATGACGGGCAATTTCGCTTGTGCCCCCTTTGCAACGAAGCGGGCTTTTTGGTCTCACTTACAGGTGACGTCTTGTCATTATGGTGATAGAGCTCAGTGAGAAACATTGTCGGAAAAAATGGGTAAATGTGGCATATTTTTGTGTAAAAACAATTATAGCGGCAACACAAAAAATCTTTTTTTTTCATCCTTACGTAACTTTTTATTCCAATAAAGCTGTTCATTTTTCTTGAAAATAGTGAAATGTGTTTTCCAAGAGAACAGTTACATTGCCTTGCCATTTAAAAAAGTGGTGGGCAGTTACTACAAAATCAACAAGAAAACGTATACTTTATACGGTAGGATTGCCGTCCGTTTATCATTCGTTCCCTAGTCAGTTTAGTTTTAATTGTTCTTGACAATTGTCGATAAAGCATATCGATAAACGTACTTTAATTAAATTTTTAACATAAATACTTTTAAAATAAAATTATAAATCTGTAAAATGTTTCACTCGAGAGTCGACTAAGGTAATCTTAAAAAAAACAGTTTGCTTTAAAATTTTAAACTTGATATATGACAATACATCCTTAAAATATAATTTTAGATTTCCTGTAGATCCATTAAGAAAAATAAAGTGGGTAGAAGCCGTCCGAATAGAGGCAAAATGGATCCCCACAAAACATCACCAAATGTGTGGTATCCATTTTTTTGTAAGAGTATTTTAGTGGTGCAAGGCTATGTGTACTTACAGGCTGTTTCAATATGTCATAGGAAGTTCTAGTTAGTGTTACTTACTTGCCAGACCGTTCATATAAAACGCAATTGTTCATTTGATGGTTTGTGCATTAAATGCCCATAATGTTATTTATTGTTTTGGTGATGAAAAATTAATATCATTTTACTAAAGATTCGTTCATTCATTCGTTCCACACATATTGATAAAAAATAATCGACACTTTTATGCACTAAATGTCAATCATTGACACGACAAGCTCCCCCCGCCCCGCCGAAATTAGTTAATGATGTTTTCAAACATTCGCTATTGCGTTTCATATCCAGTGGTTAATTCCATGCCTAGTTACCGTGTCTTCGTTTTTCTTTGTGATCTCGTTATTTTTATTATTTTCCCCGCAGGTGGACGCGCTGGCGCTGATCAACTGCACGGCAAGCCAGGCGGGCTGGATCGAGTGGGCGTACCAGAAGATGAACAGTCGGTCGCTGCGCGCGCGCGGCATGACGCAGGGCGTGCTCGACTACCTCATGTGGCACCACTTCGGCAGGGTGAGTCATATTCTACAAATAAATATAGGTAATAAATCATCATTATCAGCCAAAAGACGTCCACTGCTGAACATAGGCCTCCCCCACGGCTTTCCACAGCGACCGATCACTAGCGGTCTGCATCCAGTTTGATCCTGCGATCTTTATAAAGCATCTGTCCATCTTGTTGGTGGACGTCCTACGCTGCGTCTTTGGTCGAAGGGTCTCACATCTAGAACTTTCTTGCCCCAACGGAAATCAGTTCTTCGCGCTATGTGCCCTGCCCATTGCCACTTGAGCTTACGGATTCTCAAGGCTATGTCCGTAACCTTAGTTCTTCTACGTATCTCCTCATTTCTGATTCGATCCCGTAGAAATATAAATAAATATTAGACACTGATCACAAACATTGCTCTGATCCCAAAGTAAGTAGCTAATGCAATCACTTGCGTTATGGAAATCAGACACAACGGTGGTACCACAACACCCAGACAATGTAGAAATTTCTGATTTCTGTATTGACCCGACCGGGAATCGAACATCGGACCTCGGAGCGTTAACGTCTTGAAATCCAGCGTGCTTAGCCACTACACCGCGGAAGTTGTCGTATGATGTAATAGTAGGTTACTCAACTAGGGCGTATAGTGGTGCGAGCGAGCGAAGCGAGAGCATAAATGGTCTTAATAGAAAGCTTGATAAGATAATAGAAAATCCTGAGTGTAGCGAGGAATTTTTATAATCATAATCATTTATTGATTTCAGGCAAATTACACCCATAAATTTACATATCGCTTTTTTAAAATTAATTTAAATAGAATGAAATGTCACTGTTTTAATATTAATTGAATTTAAATTTAAGTTCGCCCTAAAAAAATACACCTTTGAATACTCTGCTTTTCACTGGGGCTCTTTCTGCGGGGCAATAAAATGATGTTAGCTAATAAATAAATTGATTGTTACCGCGACATTCAAATCATTTCTACAAAATAAATGTAATGCAACTCATTTTTGCCAAATATTTTTGAACCCTGGCGCGAGGTGGCCAGTCCGATTTTCGAACTATCGCCTTATTCTCTTCACTGGATGATGGTGCTGTAGAATTGTGCCAGGTTACCGACTAGCCCATTGCGAACAAATCGCAGACTGGCCTCGCCTGCATACGAGCGCGTATTTAAAATTTAAACTCATTAAAGCTCACGAGGCGTAATGGATATTCAATCAATCAGTTAACATCGATGCAGTCGCGCTACTGCATCGATGCCAACGCGCGACTGCATCGATACTAAATTAAATCTGTTCATTGCGTGAGTGGGGCGATTCAGGAGTGGTGGCTAAAACGATACTGATGGCAAAAATATTTGAGATTTTCATGGGAAAACCCACAAAATCAATTAATTATGGCAATACACTAGCGCGCGAGTATAAAAACTACCCATGCCTTGTCGGCTCGGCGTACCTTACTATAGCTACAGTTCGAAAGCGCAAAAGAAAAACAACAAACTGTATTTTCAGGTGTTCTCTGTGATAGCCAATAGATTCTCTGAAAATGCATTATCTTGTTAACTTCGAACTCCCTCCATCGAAAACTCATCTTTATCAGTACCTACGGATTGTTTTCCCATCAGCCTACTTGCGTTGTCCAGAGTCCCGGTGCACACGGAATGGAAAGGCCAGAAACAAAGGGCACCTTCGCGGAGTGACGTTTTTTATTGGCCTCATTATCTAGATAGGCGGAGTCGTCTAATGAAGGCTCAAAATCAAAAAAATATTTATTCAATTTAGGACACAATATGCCACTTATGAACGTCAAATGTACAGTGAAAAATAAAATAAAAATAATTGTGCCCTGAAGGGGCCGAATCATGTCTCCTTATCTTTTGGGCCCTACCAGCGCTTCGAGACAGAACACAGACAATTAGGCAAGTGCTGAGAAGAAACGCCGGAACAAACTCAGTCACCACTAGCTGCCGTAAAATCAAAATCATCAAAGGTAAGTACATCAGTCGGTGCAGGCTGGACAGACCACACATTCGTGTCGTTCAGATAGTCTTGAACCTTATAATAGCCTTTAGACATAAGCGTGTTTTTAACGTGTTTCTTAAATTTATCAACCGGCAATTCGACAAGATTGTGTGGTATATTATTAAAGAATTTTATACAATTTCCCATGAACGAATTACTAGTTTTAACTAATCTGAAGTTAGGAACGACAAGCTTGTGTTTATTTCTTGTGTTATATGAGTGAATGTCGCTCTTCTTCATGAAATAATCTAAATTTTTACGGACGTACATTATATTGTCAAAAATGTATTGAGAAGCCACAGTTAATATGTTGATTTTCTTAAAGACCTCTCTCAGGGAGTCACGAGGACTTAGTTTATAAATAGCACGAATGGCTCTTTTCTGCAAAATAAATATGGTATCAATGTCTGCAGCAGAACCCCACAAGAGAAGACCGTAAGACATAATACTGTGGAAGTAACTAAAATACACAAGCCTCGCCGTTTCAACATCAGTCAGATACCTTATTTTTCTAACTGCAAAGGCAGCCGAGCTTAGCCTCCTAGCTAGGGCTTCAATATGACATTCAGGCTACACTACAGAACAGAGTATCCTACTCAGAAACGTCTTTAATTAACAACCTATCCGCCATTCAAGATTTAGGCATATTAAATAAATAAATGAGCGCTAGACAACACACCAATTGTCTGGTTTGTTTGTAGTAATGGTTTTTTACGCAGTACTAGACAACTATTATGACGAGGGCGTCTCCCATAAAATACTTTAATATAACATCCATGAGTTATTACAAATGTTCGTGCTCATCACACAAACATTTGCCCTTGCGAAACTTAGTTAAAACATAACCATGAATCAAATGTTACTTATGAAGATTGCATTTTCTAATCTTATACGTATAACAGACGAATTTTGTAAGTATAGAAAACAATTGGTCATTTATTTTAAGTCGGTTATCTATTCACTGTTTATTATCACGGCATTCTGTATGTCAAGTATGAGGTCTTGTTATAAACACCAACCATAAATTAGCTGAGAAAAATAGAGTACTACTCGTATGTATCCTTTTAAATGACAAAAAAGAAACTCCTTCAAAAAACTGACTACAATCCTTAAAAAAAGCTTTCGTCTTGTATGATGATGTGTGTAGACTGTTAGTTTAGGTAAGCTTGAGATCATGCACCGACTCCAAAAAACTTTTTTTTTTCGCGTAAATTCTCTTAGAAGACTGCGTTATTGAAAGCTTTTAAGTCAGTGGTTTGCAGGTTGTTTTATTTTTTTTAAAATCTTTTATTTTATTACATATTTATTACTCATACTATCTCAAAAACTAATGGACCGATTTTGATGAAATTTACACTGTACCCTAAGCTGAAATGAATACACCTGATTGATTGAATATAATCATTTCTCTAAGACTTCTCGTTTTAGAGAAATCCTTATACAATCATACATACACTTACAAATTTTCTTCACTCGTTTTAGGTAGCCTGAATAGATCATAGATCAACATACTAAAATTTTATCCAATTCTGAAGATATCACATACATACATGTCGAATTGATTACCTCAATTTTCCTTGAAGTCGGTGAAATGATGGTGTCAAATTGGTTCAATTGTTTGCCTATCACTTCTTTCTTAGGTACCCAAAAATGCCAATAATATCTAATGTTTTTCACCAACTGCTTGTAGAATTCAAATTATGTTTTCATCTATCTGGTTCGGAAAATAGCTTTTCCTAGGGGGGAACGTGTTTTAGATTTAATTGCTACTGTCAGACATGAAGTTAAAGACAATTGTGTCACATGATATTAATAAAATAGCTAAACATTCAACAACGTTTTTATTATGATCGTTAATTTTTTTTTTAATATTGTTGGTCTATTTTTTTACAATTAACAATCTAGATTTAAAATATTCGGGTTCCTGCCATATAATGACACTAAATTTTTCTTTTTAAATTGTAACGTATTAATTTTCTTTTTCTTTTGTCTTTGACATTTTTTTTTGTTTTGTCGATGATTTCATAGATTAATAAGCAGGCGGAGGTCACTGGCGGTGATGGCGTTTATTAATAAATCTTAATAACCACTCCCACTTTAAGCTGTCACTCATAGCGCTATCTCATGAGAAAAATTAAATCTGGAATTTGATCTGGATATTATCGAAATAATTCAAATCCTTGTTTGAGTTATTTGATATCGTCCGCGCTTTATGTACTCTGTTTTCATTCATGCCCCGAGTTCTATGTATAACGACAGTAAATAAACTGGTATGTTGTGCAAAAACTTGAGGTTTTATCTCTCGCCACCAATCATACTACCTCATCATCACATAACACACACACAAACTGTCAAATTTAATTCTATTCCTCACAGTCGAAATGAAAGTGTATGTGTAAGTCGGATGAAAGCACCTATTTCACTCTCGATTTTATAGCGCTCTCACTCCTTTCGAGTGAGATACTCCTTTTGTATAACAATCTACTATTTAATGCATAAATCTTGTGTAGCTAAGCGAGCAATGCGAGTGTATTTACTCAAGTTAACCATTTGATGATTTCACGTTTCTCCTTATTTTTATTTTTTTCTATATGCTCTGCTTTGAACTTGACCGCAAAGCGAATTGTATTTTAAATTTAACTGTGTTTCAACAGTCTCTTAGGAAGCAAAATAACAATCTCAATAACAGCTGATGAGTGCCCCATATGTTTATAATTACGAAACGCAAGTACACAAATAAATAAATATACACCAGACAACTTTTTTGAAGTATCAGACGACGATTATGACGGGGGCGTCTCCAATAAATAAGTGCCTTATTACATATAACATCCATGACTTATTACAAAGTTCGTGTTCATTACTCAAACATTTGCCTCTTGCAGTGGCCGATGGTCGTAGTGCGAGTCGAAGTCTCGCTCCGACTCGCACTACGGCC